>OV121045.1:3760000-5010000 GCA_921293045.1 Aplocera efformata
GGTTCAAACCCACACGTGAACAAATGAGATTTTTCACTTGAAAAAATTTATGTGCGCAATACCACGTTCTCAAAACGGTGATGGAAAACATCGTGAGGAAACCGGCATGTCTTAAAACCAAAAATTCAACAACATGTGACATCTACCAATCCGGATTGGGCTCTCGTGGTAGATCAGAGCCCATTCACTCTTAATTATAGAGAGTAGGCCGAGAGAGTAGGAGTGTCCCTGCAGTGGGAACATTAGAGACTGGTACGGTTATCAATATATAATAAATAAATATTTATAGACATTTTACACAACGACATAAAGAATACTTATAGACTATTTTTTTTTTTAAATACGTTCATGTTATTTATTCTAACACCCAGACACGGAACAAATATGTTCGTCACACAAATGGTTGTCCTGGGTGGGAATCGAACCCATGACATACAGCGCAGAATGCAGAGCTACTACAACCGAACTATGAGGCCAATTGTGACAACGTGCTCTTTTTCTATATTACGCTACGCCATTATTATTAATTTAAATCCAATTTTCATCACTTTAAAAAAAATTAACAACGATTCTGATTTTGCTTCGTGGCGGTTGCATTCGCACTCGATCTCAAGTACGAAATCTACTGTAAAATAATACAGAAGGGTAACAATCGGAAATAAAAAAATCACGAATGTTACCATATCAATGAGATCTATGTCTCTGTTGACAAGGAACATTCTAGTACCGCCACACCCAAGGCGATCGACCCGCTTACAAATATCAACGGTTTTAAACTAGAAATTTTCCATGTATTCCTATATAGTATGTATCGAAGTACTCCTCAGTTTACCTGCCTCCATAGCAAGGATTCCGGGATCGGGAAACAAACCCGGGATCCTCGCTCTACCGGGCAAGCTATGTGAGCATATTTTTGGGTCTCGAGTGTTCGTCGTTTGTTTTTGTATTTCGTCCTTGCCAACTGCGACACATGGAATATTAGTGTAGGGGTATTCGTTTCTTAAAGATATTATACAATACGATATAACTCAAACGTCTATAATCCTAGATCTTAAGTATCGTTTGGTTCCATCGCAACTTACGCGCACCAGTATTGGCATACTATTGAACATACGACGCGTTATAAGAGCTTCTTAGGCTTCGTTAAGCCCGGGTAATTTTGTTAAAGCTTTCTGAGGTCAATGACATATAGGAAATTAAAAAGAAACTTAGGCTACGTAGCACACAGATTAAATTACAGTTAGTTTTTATGGTTCATCCAGTTTTTTTTTAAGATTTTAGGTCTCCTTGCTCTTGTTCCGACCGTAACCGTCTCACGCGAGGTGAAGATATTGCAATACTACCAATATATTCATCTTCAAATTATCCAACGTAATGAGGAACAAGTAATTAACTCTCCAAATAAGTGATGATAAAAAAAAATACTCAGTATTATATTATTATATTATTATTATTCATCAATCAGGCTTAAAAGAACCACTTGCGAAATTCTCGGCAAAATCTGATTAACACCGATTAGCTATTCCATCTCGTACTAATTAAGAAACTTTGGAATACTCGGAAGACTCCATCCACGCAAATTAATCGGCTAATTAGATGTCACACTGATTGCTAATTCTAGGACATGTCAGTATTCTTCCTTACGATTTTCCTCAGACATTGCAATTTAAAGACCGGAAATTTTTGATACTGAAAAATGGTAAAAAAATTAATAATTATCCAAATCAATGCTTGGCGGTTGAAATTCTTATGATGGTAGTAATGTCTTATGAGTTTATGATGGTACTGATCCGGATAAGAAATCTGATAAGCAGTAGAGTAGTTGGTTTTACTGCTTCTTCTAGTTTCGTGTGAGTGGCCAACTTCGGTGGCTGGCTTTCAAGTCGCGCGAATGCCTACACGGCTTAACGGCTAGTATATCCGGGATCGACATCTTTAAGAAGCGCTCAGTTAAAATGCCACTAAATGGTCACCCATCCAACTTTTGACCGGGCTAAAAGCTTTTACTACGAAATAGCACTCGTAATGTGAACGCTGCTTTGAGCTTTGTATAAAGACAGTTATGTATTAGTAAGTACCTTTGTTACATGGAAAAGTTAGATACCTAATGTAGAGAACAAGGTTACATCACAGTAGAAAAAAAATTACACAAATGAATGACAATGCGTTTTTATGACATAATATTAAATCGCTAGTCATACTAATATTATAAATGGGATAGTTTGTATGTATGTTATGTAATGTACTAGATGTAAATCACTGAAATTGAGTACTTTTATCTAAATCTGAAGATAATCACAATTGGTTCCTATAATTAAGTAATATAAATAAAAACCTGCTACCTCACTAGCAGCTGTGGCTGGAATTAAATGTCTTTAGAAGGAAATGGCATGTCTCTGTCATTGGTTACAAGAGAAATCATGCCAATTACTGTCTTTGCTAAATAAATACCTACCTACCATTCCTGAGAGAGCAAGCCTATATTTCTTTGACCGAGACCTTACCGGTGTAGAAAAGTTGACTTTAAACTTGTGAACAAAATTTAACTAATCAATATATCAATAAAAAGCCGTAGGGTCGGTTTTGTCGGTTAGAGTTAGAACAGACGTAAACTTAACAATAAGACAATCTAAAACATGAAAACCGACTGTAATTTGACATATCTGTGTGCATGTAATGTGCCTGGGGAGTTCCTGTGACACATTATATACTCACGAATATGTACATATATGTGTAAAATTTTACGTGTCCAAATAATACTTGAGATTTAAAGGAATAAATGAATTTGACATTGACTTTGACCATATTGCCTTTGGGTAGCTTGAAAACTGCGACCAGTTGGCTAATTAAAACAAAAACAAAAGAAAAATAATCAATATCCAAGCTGCCCAATTTTAGTTAGAAAGTTAAATTTACCGTAAATATCCCAAGTGATACATATATATATAATATATATATAGGAGTTTAAGTGGTTTAAGGGGTTTAAAGGGTTTCCTTTTTAACTAACTGCATAAAAAGAATACGTTCTTGACTTGCTGGTATGTTTTTTGTATGGTTGTTATGCGATATCTTTACTAATTCTGAATATATTTTAATGTATTTTTTGTAAATGTTACGTTTAATGTGGCCCTGAAAATTTAAAGAATGTATTCCACACTTCTATGAGAGAAAGCATTGTCGAAATCATCATTGAAAATCAGTACATAGAAATTCTGGTATAAGAGAAAAAAATATAAGAACAACCTTCATCTCGATTTCGAGGTACACAATTTCCTTCCTGTATTCTAAATATATGCAAGGAGAGACGAAGTCACTCAGTCATGGTCTGTGAGATATCTCTCAGAAAAATAACTTTGTATTCTCCTACAATTTTATAAACAACACATTGAGACCGTTAATCCAATTACCATTCGGGTGGTGTTGCCCTCCTGATTCTGTAGTAACATGTTGACACCAATAATACCTTGAGCTATCACCGGTTCTCACTAGAAACTCGATCGCAACTAACAAAAGTAAAGGAAATTCGTGATACTAACAGCTATGATTGCATCACTTAGCTACTTGGCGTTGGCCTCTACTCTTATTTAGCTTTTTTATTATTGCCACTACATTTTCCGAAGAAAATACGGTAAGTGTCAACCTTGGACAAATTTTGCAACCAACAAACTCGTAATTTGTTTCAAAATCTTCAAAGCGATTATCTCATCTCTTATCTCTTTCTACTTTAAGGGATATTTCTTCAAAATTTAATAAGTTCATATAAGAGGTATACCTAAGGTAATGTAAGTTCATAATAGATGAAGTCCGCGTAAAACATTCAAGTTATATTTGAGAACTTTTTCATAATTCAAAGTGCAACATGAAGAACCGAACTGAATGCTCTCCAGCTAAAAATTCGCACGCTGCGTGACAAATTCCTTTTCGTTCTTTGACTAGCCTGATCTTGACTATCTGTTAGAAACTGTTGGAATCCTCTCACAAAAAGTTGTACGAATCACTTTCGAGAAAACATGGTATTGTCAAATACCATCACCATAGCCATTAGCAATGGAAATGACTCCGTGTTTAGTTTATAATAACATCTAGCAATGGGGTAGGTCAGACTGTGCTTAGATTTAATTATTTCAACCAATTATTCATGCTTACTATAACAGTGAACATGCAATTATTTTTCTACGTCGTTAAACATCTTTTTTATGTTAGTTGGTAATTGACGTGTGAGCGAGGTGGCAAGATACAGCCAGACGTTGTGAATGATTTTTTGCCCGAATTAAAGTAACTTACTATTTTTTTTTTTCAAGTTACTAACACTTGATAATATGACTGATTGGGATAAATGAAATATAATGTACAATACTTACGAGTAATTTTATTCATTGACACATGTTTGAACAGAATTGTTTTTGACAAAAGTTTAGTTCTTTGACAACGCATTCTAGCGCAAAACTTAGCATACTTTATACTATGGGAATCAGATTATCGACTGTCAGTGATTCGTAGTATTTTTTTGGAAATTGTTTGATATAGAGATACAGAGCAAAAATCTATATACGTGACACAAAAACTTGACCTGGGTGAGAATCGCATCCACTAGTTACAGCACAGGGCAGACCTACTGCCAAATAAGCTGTGAAGCTAATCAATTTATTAATGAAATGAGTACCCACTTTTATAATTTAGAATATAATCAGTGTATAATATTTTACTTCTATATCGAGTGTAAAAAATGTTATTTCCATTTATATTATTTAAATTTATATTTTATTGACTTTAATTGGCTAATGATCGAGCCAATAATCGATTAGATACAATATAAGATTTGCATTCCAATTGCGGTAGAAGAAGGTTCTAGAATTATTTTTTTGTTAAGATCTGGTAACCCACCTTGAAGTAAATAAACAGTTTGATTAAATTTCTACGAGAAATAGTCTGCGGTTGACACATTGTATAGGTCAACTACATTAGGTTATTTCACTAAAATAAATCTAAATATGTAATAAATCATTCCATGGTTTAATCAAAGAAACCGTTAAATCTCTATTCATTTTGTTAGTTGATGAAGTTTTAATGGTCGTTTCTAAAAAAACCAAAACCAATCCGTTATGATTAAATAATTTAATAAGTAGAAAAAATGTTTTAATACATTTCAAACGAAGATCAAACTGTTACCTGACCTTCTAAAGTAAGTGGGAAAAGTGATTTTAAATGTTACATCATTTTAAATCATGCCTTTTCCGCCAGATGTAGGCAGAAAATATGAGATGTGAAAATTCCGAGCGACCAATCGCCATATTTCAGTGTGTTTTGAGCCTTATATCCAAATTTGAGACGCGGGCCTAGTTGCCAATCGGTGCAGAGACCAATTTTCAATCCCAAGGCTGGTCTCAAACCCAGAAGAATATTTTGCGTGAAAAATTGAGTGCCCAAGGCCATTTACTCAAATTGGTGAAGGAAAACATCGTAAGGAAAACGGTCCTGTCGATGTCCAAGAACTAGAAAAAATAGGACCTACCAGCCTTTAATATTATTTCTTCAAATACCAGTTCATTTCGTAAAAAGTTAATTTAGGTATGTAATTCGTATCGTTAAATATTTTGCATCACAAATTAACATTCACCACGCATATTTCCACGTAATGCCCATACAATTTCACCAACCAACAAGTATTTTTGACGAGAATTCTAACATTGCAAAACTCAATGAGAATCCTGCGCAACAATAGCAACCGTTTTGCTACGTACTTGTATATATTCTGTGACATGTCCCAAATCTGACCGCGACTAACAACACAAATTTAAACTCGTAAATTATACAACACACGCACTCAATCCACTGAACGTATAAATATTTAAACAACTAGCTATAATTTATTTAGTATTACCAACTCAAGAAAATATACCTGACAGTTGACAAGTGACTGATTAAAAATTTAATTACCGACATTAAAACTTTCACCCCTATATTTCACCCTGAGGTGAAAAATTCATTCATAATAAGAATTACTTACTATTTTTGTATCATTTCTTTTTTTAATATCTTTAGGTAATGTAATTGTCCATGCCGTTTTGTCTAAAGTAAATGAAATATTTTTTTATGAGACCAGCTTGGATTTGTATCATATTCTTCTTCTTATCGTATCAATGTTTCAGTCAAGTTAAATGATGTCGCGATAAAACATTGCCATCTCAATAGCTCTATTAGACTTTGTACAGATCATCCACTTTGTACAGGTCGTAGGGCACAGGGGACATACAAGTAGATGGGACATGGACTGAACTGGGGCTCCACAATCGCAACCAAGTCTGCAACCACGTGGAGTCTCGCATGCCCCATTTACACAGGTTCTGACTGGAGCGACCAAACTCACTTTCGCATTTATAATATTGGTTAGGATAGTGAGATTGTATGGGCGTTTGCTGAGTATATTTTAAGGAAGAATGAAAAGCTCATTGCAAAGGTAAATATAACTATGGAAGTTGAAATGAATGAATTGACGATGAAAACCAAGATTGATGATGAACCATATTTGAATGTATGGCAGATATCGGAGTGAATGTTGCGGAAATCGCTGAAACATGTGTGAAAATAAATATTATTATTATTATCTATTATGATAACAATAACATTATTTTTCATAATAAACGTTACATTAACAATGATATAATAGTTCTTGGCACTTAATCACATGATGATGGTAATCTAAACTTAACATTTTAACTACTTAAATTTTGGCAACTAAACACCCTCAGATTTTGTTAGTCTGCTAAATAAGTTCACTGCATACGAAAGCGACAACCAAAATGGTGAAAGGTTTTTATTTGGACTCTACTTTAAAATACCACACCCACTCATATGTTAAATATTTGTTTATTTACATGAATAATAGGCACCTACTGGCAATAAAATTATGCAGAAAACTGTTTGGAGTGAATTTAATTTCACAGTATAAATTGAATCTGAATATAGTAGTTATTCCATTTTCTAAGACCTTTTTCAAATGGCAATTAAATACGCGTCAACATCAAAGTTAAGCAACGATTTCGAAGTGAATCTTTTTTTTTATATTTACTTTTTGTTGACGTAGCGCTCGCCAGTAGATTTCCCAGTCGGCATAATTTTACCAACATTTTGAACATTATAGTTGAATATTTTTTAAAATGTCGTCATATTTCAGTCAATTTATACGAAACCATATTGATTTATATACTTAAACCTTCCTTCTGAATCACTCCGTGCATTGGAAAAAACCGTATGAAAGTTCGTTTGGTGATTATTGAGTTTTTCGTGACAGACAGACAGACGCAGCGGGTGACCTTGTTTTTTTATATTTTTTGATGATCTGAAACTACATTCTAGTTTGCCTGTGTCACCGTTCTGGGTCAGAAGATGTCTGATTGCATTAGAAAACATATATTTTAAATACTTTCATATTTTCTTGCGTCAACTTCGCTTATATTATTTGTTTAGTCTAGCCAAACAAATATGACAAATAAAAATTTGCTTGCATGAAGCCAGCAAATTCTAGAACGTCAATTCGAAAGCATGTCCGTCGATCCGCATTACTTGCGCGTGGCGATCACTCTCACTTGTTAAGAGCTGGCTAAACTTGTAGGCTGATTATTCAATGACACCTAGTCAAATGGTAATGTCCTCACATGGCCCACATTTGAGTCGTTTGTAAGTCACCCAGCGAGTGATGGGGACAGATCTTATTTGCAATGGCAATTATAAATTTCGTAGAACCCAGCGTAAGTGAAAGCTTTGACGTAAGAACGGATACTATCGAATATACAATAGTTTCATATTGAATCGGACTTAGAAATCGTGGAAATCATGTATTGTGTAGCTTTAAATCAATATTTTGAGATCTAGCCAGATATTTACCACCATTTGTTTTATGGATTGAGATATATCGTAGCAGTTGTAGGCCATGAGTTTGGGTACCCATATTTTTCCACCTGCCAATATAATTTCTTAGCATAACAACTCTGCACGTTATAATAATTATCAATGAATCTGTATAACCCAAAATTAAGTTCTTTTCGTTGTTAAGCTCGTTTGAGAACGGGTAGAACAGTGAAGCATTTTATTTATTATTCGTTATAGTGTAATATTATTTTTAGGAAAAAAAGTGGCCCGTATAATTCGGGAAACGGGAAAGTACTTTTTTGTATGAGATATTTGTTACTACCTGCACAAAATGTGGTTTGACATCCAATTATGAAATTGTGAGTAAATATTTTATTATTAATTATGTCTTCTGGGTAGGATATGCAGGTTGAAATAAATTTGTCTATTGTCTGAGCTATTTCAAATGATGTCATTCAGACCTGTTACTGTTTCCTGTATAACTCACTGTATATACACAGTTCATCCGAAGAAGAACTGCCACGATAACCATTTTTGTCGCAAAGTAATTGGTAGTGCAGGTGCAATGCACCATTTCCTTAAAAAAATATATTTATTTCTGTTTTGAAACGTGACGGGTAAAATTACAAGCTATGAAAGGGACATTGCGATGCGATTTAGGTTTTTATATATAATACGGGATTAAATCACTTTACGTGCAAGTACAGTATGCTACTAGTCTTTGAAAAAGTATTCACAGAAAATTATGATTCCAAAAATATATGGTCAGGACAGCATCTTCGGTTTTTATTTAGTCGTACATGGATATCAACTGACAGACCCCATGGGATCTTGAACCCGTTTGGAAGCTTAAAAACAGTTGCATTAAAGCAAGGAATTACAATGCAATCATCCAAGTTTGGACGAGAAAGTGCCGAATTCAATGACCCCAAATTAAGTTTTGGAAGATAAAATTAAAAAGTTATTTTATGTGATCTTTGATCGTGTATAATTGATTCGTTTCAATTGTTATTTTCCTTCTGTTATGAAACTCTTAGTTTTAGTTTTAAAATAAAGGCTACGCAGACACTTTTAGACGATATATAATAGACGGCTCCGTGGCTTATTAACCCTGCCTTCGAAGCGAGGGGTCCCGGGTTCGATTCCCAGCCGGGGCACCCTTTGTATGGCGAGCATGAAATTTGTGCTCGGGTCTTGGGTGTTTGTCTTGGGTTTCTGTGTTTGTCCGTGCCATCTGTGACAGGGAATCCTAGTGCAAAGGTATGATCGTATAAACGCTTAAACGTTTTTTTGAATCTTTACTGTTATTGATTAAACCGGCCGATTTTAATGTTACTTTATCATTTAAAAATCATAGTCAATTAATCAATTCTGAGGAGTCCACTTGCTCGTGCCAGTAGCTGAGTACCTTTTGAATCCCTAGACACCCGTTGGGTGGTTCGAAAGGAGCAACGAAAAGTAGTAGCAGACCTTGTGCGAAGTCCGTGCGAAGAAATACTACCTCCTCACCTTATTTTCTGCCGCCAAGCAGTGGTGCGCTCGCATTGCTGTCCTCCGGTGGTAAGGTATGGGTGTTGGTGAAAACACATGCGCATCAGACGAGAGTCTCGGGTGAGGGCGTAACGGGGTAGGACTTGAGTGTTTTCATATTTAGGTCAGGGAGGACCTCAGTCTTATTGCAGTTGGGCGGAGGTAACCACTTAATATTAGGTAGTCCTTCAGCTCATCCAGTCAATTCAATAGAATAAAAAAAATGGTCTACAAGCCACATAAGAAATACTTCGATTAAGAACATGGCCTAAGATATCGATACCATAAACATAAAATAGTTAACGACTGTACTCGTATCTGTAGCAGTTCAAACTACATCATAACTTTATCCATTCATACATTCCCATACATTTTCCCAAGTCATTAAATCAAGGTGTCATTCGCAATCATCGTACTTTATCTACAAAGCCTGTATCGATGATGGAAAAAGTGTGTAAGGCCTCATTCTCACTAACGGAACGCATATTGCTTATTTGCAAAATATGTTGCGATTATAAACTTTGACATATATTGACTACTTTGGCGTTAATAACAACATAGCAATGCGTTTGCATCACTGCTTGGTTAATTACCAGATGTGGAGGCAGTGCTTCTCCAGATGAATTTCGGACAAGTTCTACTGGTAGGTAGTTTGAATTGCTCTTTTTACACAAACCGGGGGATACGGTCCGGTCAGGTACGGTCTCTCAGGGTACGGACGCTAGTAACATGGATATGGAGATGTCTCTCTTATTAACACAAGGAAAAACAGTACAGATACATAGAAAAAGTAAGAATATTGGTGACACAACACACGACATCACAATATTAAGCTTATGAACGATAAGGCCCCTTATCGCTAAGCTTATTATTTGTGATATTGCTATGAGCATAAAGTTTTCTCTTGAGATGTTTGTGTTGTCTTTTGAGAGATGACAGGCCACAATCGAAACATCAAATCCATACTGGGATCCGATGTTTCGATGATGATGTTGGTACTCCGAGATATGACTATGTTTAGTTTACTTGCAACTACCGCGGGACTTTCGTGGTACATAATTTCTCTCCACAGCTAAATCCGCTTGTATAGAGTATGCTTTACTTCACCACCTGCTGGATTGCACGTCACCTACGTCTAGTTTAGTAGGCAATTATACCTCGTGTTGCATGTTCTAATCAGAGATTATGGCATTCGATCTCTGATTTATTTTGTTAGGCGCAGTGTACAACTTTGTAACAGATTTCCAGAAAAAAGGCTTAAGTTCTATGTTGTTAAAGTTTCTAACTGCTTATTTCAGTCTAATGCCATCTATGACAGGATATCCTAGGAAATCAGGGGTATGATTGTGTAAGCGTTTTTTATTTATATAGGTAAATACTCGTAGAGGTAAAAGAGACAAAAAAATAGAACTATAGAATCCTTGTACTGCTTTAGGTCCCAATGTTTTATTTTATTTTGTTTTGTTTCTCAAATCGCGTCATCTCGGACCATGTCATCAATTTGTCTTGACCACAACAAAACAAATCCAAGCAATACAATCAGGTTACTTCTAATACAATATAATTCCACTGGTGAAGTATTTATACAAAAGAACCAATGTTGAATATGTTTTCTGTCAGAATATCAAACCGCGTTTGTCGTTGTCTCACATTTATTCTAAATTCAGCACGTTTGACATTTTATAAACCCAATTCCCCAATTTCCGACGTTTTTGTAAATTTTGCGAAAACAATATTTTATATATACACTATACACAACGAAATAGAAATCAGCCAAATCGGTTCCGCCATTTTCGACTTTTTAACGCTTGGCAACTGATTTATATAGATGACGCGTTTCACAATAAGATAACATCCCATAACTCATTCGATATGAATATCAAAAATACACTTGTTTACGATCTAATCCTATAACAAAAATAAATATTATTATTATTTATTATTAATTATTAATTTATTTATTTCAGACTCATGTCCATATTGATATATTACATTCAAATTAAATTACAATGAAACATATTATAAATTATTATAAGAATAAAATATATTACAAGAATTAGAATATTCATGGACATTTCACATAGGCCCATCAACCCCCAAATTAAGGATTGCTTGCAATATGTAAACTACATAACCGATAGAATTTATTTAGCACATACATACATATAAACCATATTAAAACCCAGACAATAACAAACATTTTTGTTCGTCACATAAAAGCTTGTCCTGAGTAATCAAACTCACGACCTACAGCGCAGAAGGCAAAACTACAACCTGAGATATGAGACCAGCCGATAGCACGCAATTAAAAAAAATCCGTAGGCAAAAACACCACAGTACAAACGTTGATCAGATAAATCTATACAATACAACATTTTATAAGTACCTATAGTATACAATAGTATAGTTTTTAGTCAGAACGCTGCTGACAATAAGTCATGAAAACTAACAAACATGTTGTCTGCAGTACAACGCAGTGATTAACAAAAATTGTGATTTACTTCAAACTGTTAATTATTGAAACAATCGTATGCAGAATGTTTTTGGTAGCAAACACACTACAGACCACAAATCCGAGAAACAATTGTGAAGTCAGTACTTGCCAGCAATTGTGGCGTAGCAGTAATGTGAACTTCCTCGTGTCCGGTTGATCTTGAACCCGGAGCCGCTGGAGTGCTCTCGAAATGTCATCCTGAGGCTATTTATATAAATGTGCCAGTTCGTTGCATCAGACACGTATGGAACTTGATTTTTCAATCAGCGAACGAGTTTTGAATGATACTGCTTTTTTAATATCACAGTCCTGACTGTGATATGATGATCATTAAAGGAAAGTTACTATTGAGCACTGTCAGTTTCAATAGTAACTTTACTTTAATCAGCAGCTACAGTCAGCTACAGAGCTTAATATTGTATATCACGTGAAAAAAATATTTTCTTTAAAACTATGGTATCTTAACAAAAAAATTCAGAAAGCAGAAGTTTCGAAAATTTCGTATCAGTAATGTGGCAGTTTGAGGAGTCCGTTATTATGCACCCAAAAACGGTAATTCGGCACGCGTATCGCAAAGCAAAAGGTTTTTACAGAATAAAATTGGCGAGCCAAGACGGGTTTTCTTGATCCAGTCCCCTGAGAGACGTTGATTGACAGCCAATAATTATCATACGGTCCTCGATTGCGCCTATAGGCAGTTGAGTCAGCCAATTTCCGATCAAATGTTTGTAATTTAAGTTATTGGATATTATTCCGCTATTTAACCAAAATGAAGATACTACGGACGGACGGATAGATCAAATAAGACATCTTAAGAAATATATGAATGATTAATATATCCAATCACCAATTAATTCCAGTATTATTTGACTTTATTCCAAATTTCAGGAAAACTGGAATTTCATACTTATACTTATACTAAATAATACAAACATACTCGTACATTCTACTAGACATACATCATTCATAATTGTATGATAATATTATAATATTCGTTCAAGCAGAATCAGATAATTTCGCTCGCTCGTTCAATTATACCCCTTTACTAAATGCTAGTGGTGTTAGGAATTGATGATGGATGAAAACTGGTGGGGTAGTAAGGAATAAGTCAATCGAATGAAAACTATCTATAGAATCATCACTGCTATGTAGCTTTGACAGTTCCGTAGCTAAGTAGCCCAAAATGATTGAATTCTCAATCGCAGTATTTATTTGTGCGTTAAATATTAAGTTATCTTTCAGGTCATGGCTGTTTGTGTTGTTTTCTGTAAGAAAATTTTAAAAATTCCTGAAGATGCATAAGGACTAAGGCCGTTGCAAGAAGCTTACGTCTAGTCGCTCTTTTTGCATCCTTATCATAAACTATAATTATATGACTTAGGTACCTATTTATGATTAAAATTTTTCTTGCTTACTGGCTGCGTTTAATCAGAAAAATGTTTATTTTGATTTAGTTCAACGCTTCTTTTGATTAACAAGTGTTTTAAGCATTAAATATTTTAATTAATTAACAAACACATATATTCCTTCTGTTTTAGGATGTCACAACTTGCTTAGCTCAGATAGTTAAACTAATCAATGGAATAATAACTGAGAAAATCCATTAAGATTTTTAGCCTTGAAAATACAATATAAACAGCAATAAATCATACAAAAGGACGCAAATGATAATCTAAATGTCAGGAGTGATGATACAATTTTGATGAATTATTCCGAAGGCAGGAAAGAGATCATTATGGCTACAGTTTTAAAATAAACATAGTTCTCCATTGGACAATATAAAAAAAAAAAAGATAAAATTTATCTTCCAAATTTACGTAGGTTTTGGAAAAATAAGAGAAGTATTGTAAAATTAAATAACACAAAGTATATATATGAATACTCATGGACTTTAAACACCATCTAGCCCCAAACTGAGCATAGCTTGTAATTTGGTGACCAGATTACTATTAAAATATATAGACATATGATATACCTACCTGTAAATACTCGGTATGTATGTTTGTTACGCTTTCACGCCTCAACGGCAGAACGGATTTGATGATTATGTTTGCCAAAAACACAAGTAGGTACTGACAGTTTTTTTCCCAATATCTCATGTTGAATTTTTAACTGCGGGGCGCAGCTAATATCATACATATTAACACCCACACACGGAGCAAATACCTATGTACATCAAACATAATGTTTGATTGATTGATGCTACTACAAACCGAAATGTGAAGCCAGCCAAATAAAAGATTATATCAATATTTCCATCCAATATGCATTTGCTGAAAAGTGTCACCATGTTATGGATTTCAATTTATTCCATAACAAGATCGATTGCCGGACTGCTCGATAAATATCGGAACCTGTTTACAGAACAAAGTCTTTTGAGAAACATTGATATACCTTGGCCTAGTATCACCTAATGAGACACGTACAAAATAACCTTGGATCGAGATATAGATAAATAGTATCAGTAATAATCTAATGTGAATTCATTGACATGTTCATTCATTCAAAAACGATGACTCGTCTCATTACGAGATCAGTTGTGATGATAGTTCGTTATCTAACTGCCCCGTACCTTAATACGTAGCTATGTACCTTCGAAGGGAGAGGTCCCGGGTTCGAATTGCAGCCAAGCCGACGTGTTGAACGTAAAGTTCTCGTTTGACGGCTCCATGACTTAGTTGGTAGTAGCCCTGCCTTCGAAGCGAGGGTCCTACATAGGGAATCCTAGTGCAGGTTGTGAATTCGAAAAATCAGATAAGCAAATCATCTCCTGAGCTATCCGCGCTGAAGGATTTTTTCTAACTTATTCTAAAAAGCGCTTGTTCTAAATATAAAAATAGTGTTGATCATTGTGCTACATACATTCGATGATAGTTTAATTAATGAAAAGATATGCTTTTAAAACTGGTTTTGTTTCGGCCTAAACAACAATATTGTTCAACTCTTAGAGCTCTGCTGGGGTTTTTTGGGTAATCTTGTTTATAATGATTACGATTTTTTCCTAAAACGTACTGATTTAAAAATCGATTGATATTACTGAGTTCTGAGGTATTAACAAATATTACTTAAATAAAAGAAAGAATAATAGAACGGAAAAAACAAAAAAAAACGATTGCTTTTTTTCGCTACTTCATAAGTGAATCAGTACTGCTAATTATTCTGTAATATTAAAAACTTGTACGTCACATTTTAACAACAAATTACTTGAAAATCAGAATATTTGCTGCAATATTCGTCTCAGATGTGTTTAAAGTTATTCACTACATGTTTATTGCAAGGGCCTAAAACCGTTTTATTGTCGGCAATACGGCAGTTACGTCATAGGCTGCGTTCCAATGCTTATAACCGTACGAGGTTTTGCATATTACATATAATTTCGAGCCATCACGTTATATCATAAAACGAACGCCGTAAACGAAGCAGCAATTTGGGCCTTGATTAAGACCTCACGGAGAACTCACATAAACAGACGCAGCAATCTTTCAATTTAGAATCTTGTGACTTTTTAGAGAAAAGGCCTTTGAAATTACAGACGTATGAAACATTGGCACAAAGATACCCGACTTGGGTCTTCTCGTACTAAGTTAAGATGTATTAGTTACCTAATAGGTAGTATCTATTAGGTAGTGTAAGAGGCCAGCTCTAGTGTCGGAGTTCTCAAGCCGCCCGAATATCTCCGACATGGCTTAAAGCTAGTATGTCATCTTAACGAGCTATCCGAAGCACGGATAGCTCATTCGAATAGATAGAAGATAGAAAACTCTTTATTGTATACCACATTGATATAATAAAAACATAATTACTAAGAATACTACCAATAAATGTGAAATACAATGGGCGGCCTTATTGCTTAAAGAAATCTCTTCCAGGCAACCTTTACTAAATCTAATCTTTATTTTTGTAATTCTTAGTTGGTTGTTCATGTAGATAATTTTATTGTAAATCTGTAATTGTACTAAAGAGATATTAAAGAATTTAATTAAATTTTATTGGTGTTGCTTATAGACGTAAGCATAAATACACTTTATAAATAACAATAAAATCCATTAATAGTGATCTCAATCAGTGTCTTGATACCTGGCAACCTTCAAATTTTAGTCAGAATAATGCTATATTACTATGATCACAGTTATAATTTCATTCTCTAAGAGCTATAGTGATTAACTCTTGAACATAAAACTTAAATATGATGGAGTGCGTTGATAAGTGCAATGCTGGATTAGCATAGAGATCATAGTTAGTATATAATTGCGTCTTGTTATCTATAATAAAGACTTCAATTACACTGTTATCTTTAGTATGATAAAGAGCAAAATTTTACCCAAAATAAACACGAAACTTCACGGAAATCTGCCAACTTTGATGAATCGTGGTGATTTTTAATTTACGATAATACCACATATTATTATAGTTTTCCTTCCTCATGCCTGCCTGTCAGATTCTTAAAGATGGCTAATTATGCTTTGACAATGGATATTATGCGTATAAACGATACCCAATGTAATATTGTTAAAGACAGTATTTACTCAGAGGTCATAAGGTAGTGTATTCCGTACCAGCCTCTAATGTTCCCACTGCAGGGACACCGGCCTAATCTCGATAATTGAGAGTGAATGGGCTCTGATCTACTACGGGAGCCCAATCCGGATTGGTAGACATGTCGTCGAATTTTTTTGTTCTAAGACATGCTGGTTTCCTCACGATGTTTTCCGTCACCGTTTCGAGAACGTGGAATTGCGCACATAAATTTTTCAAGTGAAAACACTTATTGGTGCACGTGTGGGTTTGAACCAGCGACCTTCAGATTGAAAGTCGGCGTCTGTGCCCCTGGGCCATCACGCGCTCAAGGTAGTGTATAATTTAAAGTTTTTATTACTGTTAGTATATTTAAAATTGTTGAGTCCAGCTTTTCGTTCCAGAGTTAACTCTTCCCTACAAAATTCTGTCTCTGTTACAAATTTTATTATTTTAGGGCTCTATGGGTAAAGAGAACACTTTAGTAGCAGTAGAACGTGTGGAAAGTTCACCCGGAAATTACTGCTTCCACACCTGGTAATCTGCCGCGAAGCAGTGGTGCACTGGCATTGCTGTGTTCCGGTGGAAGGGTGTGGGTGTCGGTGAAATCACATGCGCGTGAGACGCAACATCTCCGTTTCGAGCGACGGGCGTAACAGGCTGTGACTTGGATCTTCTCATACTTCGGTCGGGAAGGACCTCTTAGTATTATGTTACTATCAAATTCAAACTCAAACTCAAACTCATTTATTTTTTACTTGAGATTTTTTGAGATTGTTAGAGTAAATGAGAGTATTCCCGTAAGATAGCCAACCGCAAGTAACACCGCGGGGCGCAGCAGGTACACCATAATTTCGTGAATGGTTAAAGATAGAATCACAAGAATAGTCCAAGACGAATTAATAGTATCACAAAAATAGTCGTAAGCCAACGAAGCATGACAAACAATATTCTGTTAGCCAGTTCAATTGTAGAATAATATTTGTATGATCAGGAGCTCAACTTTTTGCACCAACAAATTGTAATGATCTCATTAAGCAAGATGGACAAAAAATAACATTATTTGGACACAAATAAAATACCAATCAGGTGTATATAATCATATCCGCATTAAATAAAAGCTTTAAATGATGCGTACCAAATAAGATGAGCTATGCAATCTATTCTATAAGTCTCTGCATAACAATATGCTTTTTGAATGTGTTTTATAATATCGTTACGAGATAATGACCGAGATGGTGTGCAGTGGCATCAATTGAATAATAGCATTTGTTTACTTCTCGTTTTATAGGCTATGGTGCTCGCTTCCGTAAATACCCTCAGAATCCCAAACGTATCCTCTTATATCCTCGTATTTGACTAGCTGCGCGGTGTTACCCGCGGCTGGACTTCCTACGGGAATCGTACATGTTTCCGGGATAAAAAGTAACCTATGTGCTATTCCAGACTATGACCTATCTCTGTGCCAAATATCACCCAGGTCCGTTCTGGCGTGATTGAGTAACATCCAAACATTCGCGTTTATAATATTATAATAGTAGGATGGATAGCTTATTCATGTGGTATGTTTGACAATCATATGGAACATACCTTTATTTTTCAGTTATTTTAAAATGCCCACAGAGCACAGAAACGGTTCTAATGCTGCCATTCGCTCGGTTCTAATGCATCAAAGGTGATCTCTCACGAAAATCTAGGCAAGTTTCGCCACAAGCGCTTCAATGGCAGCTTCTTTCATTGGCCTTCCTCATGACCTCGAATATGTTTTCGTCTTCTAATATCCTCTAACAAGATGACGACCAGATTTGAGTAATGTAGGTTACAAATGATGTGTTACTTTGAGAACAACGCAAAATGCCTCATCATGATTATGTTAGCTAGTTTCAATGGCATTTGGCTTATATCCGTTATGTCACATCCGACAGTCATGTTCACTCTTACTTTTGATGTCTTTGGAAGGATTTGACCTGGTTAGTGTGTTATAACGTAACAATTATGCTATGTTATATGTTACGATATTTGCATGATGTAGTCTTTATAAGATCTTCATGGTCTGACAATATCGATACTATATTCTTTCATCCTTCTTTTTTTGTGACGGAGTGGAATCTGCAACATATAAATACAACAAGTAACGTGGGACTACACTTTCCTCCTACCATAACCTCAAATTTTACATGGAACTAGCGTCATTGAGTAATCTTCCTAATGATTTTTGAAATACACAGTGTAGGTGGCAACCAATGGACCAATGGACCGATGACATCTTTAAGGTCGCGGGTAGACGGTGGATGGAGGTGGTTCCAGACAGATTGATTTGGAAATCTATGGGGGAAGCCTATGTCTCAAAGTAGACGTCTGCCGTCTGATTCAGATTCAGATACCTTATTCACCAAATCGTTGGTTAAATCTTGACCATATGCAAGTCAAACAATAAGCTAATTAAAAATAAAAACAACAAAAATTGGGTGTCTGTAGAGTCGGATTACGGACGATAATTTTACGTGATAACGTTATAAGAAAACATTGATTAAAAAGCCGAATGCTTAGGCCAATCATGCCTCTCCGCTTGTTCCGCGCTCTCGCTAGCGCGCTTAGCTCAGTCGGAACGTGACAATGAGTCATGCTTTTTCGTGCGTGCATGCAGCGTTCATCGATTTATATGACTTTTTCACTTCAAAAAAAAAAAAGATTTGTTACAATTCTTGTACATTTTATGGTCTTAATTTATACTGCAGCATGTCACAAAATAAACAAGCTATAAATTCACTAATGTGGTAAAAGGGATGAGATTAAGAAAATGTATTGCATAAACTTGTATGTAATTTATTTACAAATAAAGAATGTTACGTGTTTACTCTCACACAACATACAACATAGCAAAATGCTTCTAAAGGCCGTTAGCTCTGGTCCATCCAAGGTTGGCTGTAAGAAATCGCTTTAAAGCGATAAGATCGCCTATGGATTCAAAGTAATGTGTAAAATTTTAAAATTACTGTTAAATGTGGGCAATAAAGTGTTATCTATCTATATTTGAATTATAACAGAATGCAAATTCTAGATATTCTCATTGAAGCTCTAATGAATTTTTCACTGCCGATCCCGTTACTACAAAGATATAGTGACACGAATGATGTAGATAGAAGAAATAATTCTACTATTCAATTCTATTACTCCATTCTCCGCACCCAAAACCCAGTGACCTTCATAAAAATCTCGTAACATTGGTGTTTATTTTACCATGATATCGCTCCAGTTACCCATAAAGCGTGATTGTTATGTAAATAATTGATATAATATGTACGTGAGACAGACTTGCACTTTCTACAGTACTTACTTTCACAGCTATTGTGTGCGTTGACGTAATCGGTTCATCATCGATGACGTCACTGATAGGTTCGATGATCCTGTCGTTTGATTATGATACTGTTGCGAGTGACTATTATCCAATTGGTGTTTGTGATGCATATGTCTTAGTGTTCCTGTTTCTTATGTAAGTGATGGAGCGAGCTGGAGGCCCATCTGGTGGCTAGTGGTACCAATCTGAAAGTAGGCCGTAGATTCGATTCCCACCCAGAACAACCATTTGTGTGATGAACATAGATGTTTGTTCTATGTCTAGGTTTATATAAAAATTAAGTATTTATTAATCAGTAATCTGGTACTCAAACTAAGCATAGTTTGAGTTTGGGCTAGGTGACGCCTGTGAAATGTCCTTGAATATATTTCTATTTATAAATTTAAATTAATATATTTGTTTAAAAAGGTAAATGCCTGTTTTATGTTACAAAAAGTCAACGAATGATCCTACGACGTAGATTGTGTGTAGATCCGATTATATGATGGTAATCGGTCGTTGTCTTCAGTTTTCCCACGGATTGTTTACAAGTCTGAGGAAACAAATGTGTAAGCATCTACCGTATCATTTATGTGCGAAGTGTATTGTTAGTGTGGGTTTAACATACTCAAACTTAGTTTAAGGCGAAAATTTTTATGCATGTGTGTGTATTTTTGTTACTCTTTCACGCTTAAACGGCTTAACGGATTTGGATGAAATTTGTTACCAGGATAGTTTATATTAAAGATACTTTTGATTCCGGAAAATTGATTGAGGGCACAGCTGATATATTAAATACGAAAATTTGTATGTATGTATGTTGGTTACTCCATCACGCCTAAACGGCTGAACGGATTTGAATGAAATTTATTATGAAGGTAGCTTATTCCCTGAATTAACATATAGCTACTTTTTATCCCGAAGAAAGTGAAGTCATTTTTAGTGACATACATTTAAATTATTTAAAAAATTCGTTGAAAATATCAACACTTTCTGACTAAGCCGTCGCTTCATGGTAGCGTGCCCAAAATGCTGCGCATTGCCACGCTGGATGGCAATGCTTAAACTACGACCAAAATAAAACCCAACATTTTAGTCACACTTAGACTATATGGAACTCCGCCTTTAGTGATAGTTGGTAACAATAGTTATATATGACGATCAGATAATAGGATAAATGCAGGGCAAAGCCTCAACGAATCACTTTTCAATTCGTGGGTATACTATTCTGGGAACGTAGACGTGACGTGTTGAGCTCAACGCGGCCATTTTTTCCCCACGAATAATTCAGCCTACATCCTTTAGTAAAATACATTAATTTATAATCTGACAGTACGGGTAAAACTTTTGGCAACAACTCCCAACAAGTCCGTACAAGGGTATTAAGTATTTTACCTAATCACCATAAACTTGTAAGTAATTTATTATTTTCAGTAGCAAAACCAGTAGTACTTTTACTGATAGCAGGGTAACAAATCTGATTGCCATAAAATAATATTAGCTATCCATTTCCATGACGAAACAAACGATAATTTCCGTATCGTGACGACAATTTAAATGCAACAACCATTAGAATAACGTCATGTTGAAAAATTACAAAAAGAATCGTACAATGTACTTACATGCCTTCTACTTACATGCATATAAATAGCAGCAACTGTTTATTGGACAGAACAAGAAATAACTTTAAAGGTCTTACGCCTTAGCGTCTAAGAATAAATTTTAAGCTATCTCACCAATCTGATAAAGGCGAAAGTGTATATGTGTGTGTAAGTGTATGTTTGTTACTCCTTCATGCTGAAACGGCACAATAGATTTCGATTAAATTCGCCTATTTTATTTTGATCGCGGAAAAGTGTAGTATTTCCTTAGGTAGACCAATCGCGGGTAACACCACGTGGTACAGCTAGTCATCAAATTTATATGTGCCGGAACAATCTGACGGCCGGAGCCAAATGGTTATGGTTCATATTAGTAGTAGTACAACTCATATCCACCGAACCGAAGTAAGTGTAAAATAGTGAGTGGGAAGATTTAATTTACGTGTTGCTCTGAGACGGGGATGTAACGTCTCATACGTCCTTAATTTTTTTTATAGTTTTGTATGTATTTATTTATATTTAATAAACTAAGCTTCACACGTTCACACGGACAGATAACCAATAGAGGAACTACTTGAGAACTCCTGTTAATGTGATGATTACACATTTTATATATTCCACAAGTGATTTAAAAATCGAATAAACCGCCTTCCATACTTACAACCCATATTGTTTGCCCATAAGGTATAAATTTTGCCATGAAATTTCTATGGAGCCTTGGAATACACTTTCAAATAAAAAAAAAACACATTCACAAGTGGTGAAAATATCGAGTAACAAACGGAAAAAACACATGGCTGCATTGCACTTTTTGTAGTCAAAAATAAAAGTTACTGAGATCACACTTCAAAAGTTTATTTTTAGAACCTACAACATTTTGGATCCTGACACATAATTTTTTGTTCCAACGACACACATATCCAAAAAACTAAAACGAAAAATACGCTTAAAACGTATTCAAACAAGTTTTGACACATCCAGCCTTTTGCGGCTTGACATTTCAACCCAAACCAAGCCTTAAATTACGACACCATTAAACAAATTCGATATCGAAATAAGCGAAGATTTATTTCATTATGTTGGATTAATTATGCACTTTCGGCTACCTAGTTTTTTTATTCTGTTGTGACAGGTGACAAATGGAAGACACCAAATTAAAGGATATGTTTGAGTTGAGAAACCGCAAGAAAGTTGGAATGAAAATATCAATTCGACATTGAAATTTCAATTTTGAAACCACTATTCACAACGGCGATGTTATGCAGAAAGTGACCATCTTCGACTATGGTAAAAATTAGCTATAAATGCCAAGGTCTTAGACAATCTTATACATCTACTCTACCGTCTGCGAAAACACGTTATTATTATTTATGTGTTTACATTGTAAAAAGCATCCAACTTACATCTGGTCAAACTATACGGAATCTTGATAATTTTCAGCTTTGGAACGTAGGTAACTTCACGAAATTAACCATAATAACCATGGTTTAACCATGGTTATATCATATGATATTCTCATATTACATCAATCTACAAGGACAGCCCTATTTTATTTCTAAAGATTTTGGCACAAGTAAATTAAAAGGAGATATTTTCAAAAATTATCTAATTTCCAAAATTACCGCAATATAGGTATTTATTTCACTGCTTAAAGAACAGTAATAAATTTACGTTATAACTGGTTTTCTGTTACTGATAACTTTCTACATTACACCGCTTGATGTGGAAATTTGTGTAAACATTTACTTACAATTTTACATAAGTACATGTCTACGCAAATTTCCACAGACTCGTGATATTTTCATTTACTTAGTATAAATTATAAAATACTTCGTTTGGTACTTGAAAATGCAAACAAAACGATCATGCCAAATACCTAGCGTTAATTCTATATAAGTACAAGTGGAATTTTCAAATAAAACTCATTCCAATGGTATGACTGTATAACATCACTATTAACGAGTCGCAAAAATAAAATTGAAACAACTGAACCGATTTAAGGAATTAGGTGAGTCATTTCAAACAACCTTTCCAACTTCAAGTATTTTAAATATAATATTTAAAATACCGGAGCATATTGATAAACAATCACTCAAAGGGTGCCTGGGTTATAGAGAAATGAACTCTATTACAATTGTATATAGTCACAATTTTTGCCACGTCCACTGACTGTAATATGACAAGTAATTTTACAAAAATTAATTGCTAAGAGGTTCACGGGAGGTGGGAGGGGCAGGACTGAAGTCTTTTTTTTTTTTTTTTTTTTGTTGACGAAGGGGAATCTGCAACAGATACACCGGTTGCCCTGGGGGGGACAACGGAGTTATGTGGGACTTTTACCCTAACTAAACCCCTCCGGTGGCCGACCTCTGCGCATTCGAGGGTCTCTGGGCTCTCCAAAGGAACTTCACCAGTGACCCTCTCGCACTTTGCCATGAGGCCCGCCCCCGGGGAAGGGTGTAAAGAGCCCCTCCCCGACTCCGCGTACCCTGCACGCCACAGTGCAGGGCAGCCTTCCCTGGGCCCGATAAGCACAGCAGCCGGAGCCCCCACTCAGGCTGCTTTCGGGCCCAGAAGTTCTTCCCTCTATGGGCAGGAGAGACACCGCAACCCCTATGGGGGTTGCGGTCCGGGCTGAACTCGGTGAGCAACCCGGCCCTGCCGTCTCCGAGCGGGATCGGACCTTTCGCGATCCCGCTCTGCGGTCTCTTTCTGGACCATAACGGTCTCACAGAAAGAGACCACCGCCCTCCACGCCGCCTCATCTTCCAGCATAGCCGCAACTACGCTTGGAAGAGAGAGATCTTGCCCGATCCGGTTTACCAGTATTCGTCGCTCAGCTTCCCATGAAGGGCACTCCTCGAGTGTGTGCTGAGCGGAATCCTGGTCCCCCCCGCTGTGGCGGCAATGGTAACCTTCCTTTACCTAAACCGTTATAGTAAACACTAACTGGCAGTCAAGCCTATTATTTTGATTATCTAAACAAATACCCATTTATGAATTCGATCGATCACGTATGTCCCATGACCCACATCAGAAATGGCCTTTAGCTCATGAACTGATTTGAAAACCTAATACTTGTTCGAACTATAAAAGTAACTTGACCAGGCGTGTTGACACCCACAAATATTAGCAGCAAGTTTAGCAGTTTCTCGATGCTTCTTCTTATTTGCTTGTCATTGGACTAATTTGTTGTTTTGCCTTGGACAACTTGGATATGGACCCCTCGACGGCTTTATCGGTTGATCTGTTAAACTTTTCCCATGTGCAAAGGTGGCTGAACATGCCGGAAAGAACAGATTTATGTTTATTCTTACATGAGGCTGATGTAAAAATCTACAAAACTGACTTCAATACTTTAATGAAATTTATGCCATCGATAAGCAGTTGGTGAAGATATCCACTATAATACCTTGTTTACAGGTCGTTGATCTTTGGACATTCGCCTAACGAGATGAAGCTGTAAAGGTAACTGTCAAAGTTGACATTTTCATTTACGCCAACCTGTCAACAATAAGTGTTAAAGCACCTATGTAAAACACCATCTTTATCCAAACTAACGGTGATTCTTTATGAACTGTTTGTCAATGACGGAAAGCCTACTTCGCCCGGTCTCATTGGGATATTTAGATGGAATATATTATTTCAGGCTCTTGGATTGTCGAAGGAATTTTATCTTTTAATAGAGGTAATTGTTAGTCGTTGGAAACCTGCAGCAACAATGCGCTCAAACATTCACTTTTATGTTCCCGTAATGTAGCATACAATTAAAAGTGCCTCATTGAGATTACCAGCGGCTTTGCTCGCGTGATTTTCGTTTTCATCAAGATTTCTCAATGATTGTCTCACTGTCAAAGTAAATTCAGTAGATAATGTGAAAATTATCTCAAAATCAGTTCAGTGCTGCTAATAAAACGAGAAAAACGAACTATTTGATAATGTATTTTTTCTCGTTTGTTATCACTGATATTATTCAGGCGAAAATTTGTATGTACGTGTGTCTGTGTTTGTGTGTATGTTTGATACTCCTTCACGCTCAAACAGCTCAATGGATTTGGATTACATTTCGTACCAGGATAGTTTATATCCTGAATTAACACATAGGAAAAAATATTGCGGGGCACAGCTACTATTAGTTTGTTGTATATTACACTAAAATATTTTTCTAATCTGTAAGGTTGACTGAAAATGCTGCTTTTGTGCATTTTATATCGTGTGCGTAAAGAAAGCAATAAAAAATTGAACACAAATAAAAGAACACCGCACGAAACGTTCCATACAAAAGATTTTTCACCACATTTCTGCAAACTATTATTGCTCTGCGAGATCTAATTAAGCTGAGCAATTTTAATCAACGGACCATTCGTTTCTCCGCCTACGACACAATTATGGGTAATTCGCATTAAACTCATACAGGGTCAGATCTTGAACCATTAAATAATTTGATCTTCATGAGGACCGCGCCTTTGACGTAGGCAAACCACACCTATCATGATTAATGATGGTACGATATGAACGTAGAATAAATTAATACTTGATGTTTTTTTAGGTTATATGTATTGTTCGAGGACATTAGAACTACTTCGTAATTGGATCGATATTTGGTATCGAAATGGGTTCAGTCCGGCCTCAAACTTATTGTGTTCGCCTAAAGCAGACGTTGGCCTTGTACTCTCGCAAGGAATATATGAAAAATACCCAGTACATAAGTATAAATCCTTTCATCATATTTCTCGTTCTTGCTTCATTGTCCTTTCGGGTAACATGTCTCGCAGCAGTGAGAGTGTAAACCTTATTGAAGATAAAAATCCTTTAGGCGCGTTGGGAATTTTTTGAGATGGGCAAAACCAATGACTCTTACCGTTGCCATTACCGACACCTCTGTATATAAGTATCAGAAGTGTAATCTGCTTTTTTCACTTCTGTCGCCTCTCCCGAAATACCACTGTTTTTATTTTATATTACAAAAATATTTTTGGATTTTGCGTGTAACCTTCATTACTTTTTCTAAAATAAAAATATAAGGAGTAACTTAGGCTAAGTTATTCCTTATAACATCAGCTATCTTCAAGTGAAAGTACCGTCAATATCGGTCCAGTTTTTTTTTCTATATATGATACTTACACATCAGTTATCAGCATAACATATCTCATAATTTGTCTTTTATCCATCCAAGTACGTAATCAGATAAATATCTGTGTGGTTCTTATCAATATAAGACGAGATAAATACATTCCAACGACTTATTTAGTTAACTTTAATAGCTGTAGTGACGGGGAAGGCCCACCTGTTGGTAAGTGATTTGCTCCGCCCATAACAACAGCATTACTATCTAAGTCCTCTGACCCAAATCGCATCTCGTTGCACCCGTCACCCGAGACGGGAGACCTGTGATTTCACCGGCACCCACACCCTTCCATTGGAATACTAGTGTACCGCCTCCACACCTGGTAATATGCCGCCAAGCAGTGATTTGGCGGCATATTACTAGGTGAGGAGGCGGTACTGCTCCAGATGAACATGGCACAAGTTCTACTGCTACTTTTAGTTGCTCCTTTGGCACCATCCAGGGGGTACGTGAAGGCATACTGGAGAGGAATACCTATAGACGCGAGCTATTGGATCCACCACCCCATCTTGCTTAGTTTGAACAGCAGTGCTATGAAATCGTGTATTATAGCCACGGAGAATGAAATTTCCCCGTTCATCACTATTAGGGTCGAAGGGTAAGGTACAGAAGTCTTTTATATCCCCATCCTTTGCCACCGTGTTTGTGTTGTTTGTGAAATTATACTTCTGTAAAACACTTAGTATTTATTCCTTTAAATCTCAATTACCGTTTGGACACACCAAATTGTATACGCACAAGTAAACATGTTCGTGTTTATATTACTCGTATAACATGTTACAGGACATCATATAGACACTTAGTAGTCGAAATCAATATCTATCTTGATCAAAATAGACTCCTTCAGATTTATATCCCGTGATATAAAATTAATTCTTGTTCAGAACTATTCAGAACCTCGTTGCGTTCCCAATTAGTTTAATTATTCTAAGCCTTTACGATTGCTTAGCTTCGCTTAGCAGATTAGTAATCAGCGTGATTGAATTCAGTCATACCTACATAGCTAGTTACTTACCTATTTGCAGTCTTTGTTTTTGTACATTTCCCAACTCAGCGTGTGATGGATTTGTATAAGGATTACCCAACTGTAAAATGTCAGAGCCATCAAGCAGCGGTTTTATGACCAGTGAAGTATGGACTGCACCACTCTAGTTCCTTTGAGAGAATTTTAAGTGGACAATGTTTTATTTCTATGGTTATCTATACAAATTTAAGTGGCTTTTCGTAATGTCAAAATAAAAGCTTTTTACTAAATGCATTTGAAAGTATTTATGGTAAAAAAAAGACAATTTTTATCACTTTTGTCTGTCTTTCTGTTTGTTCCGGCTAATCTCCGAAACGGACAGACCGATTTTGACGGAACTTTCACTGGGAAATGATAATAGGAGCACACGCCATCACGTTAATTGCTTATAAAACACATATTATTTCTTTTTCCTCTGACTCTGGCTTCTTTCTCAGATTAAGTGGTTGCTGACGACAGCAATACTCATAGACTCAGAACTATGTGAGAAGACTGAGTCTTCTGCTTTTGCAAACTTCCACTGAGACCTCTCATGCGTCTGTGATAATTTCACCGGTATCATAAAGGTACAATAAAATAAGTAAATGAAAGTATTGAATTCGTTTATCTTATTACAATTCTTGTATATATATTTGTTTATTTCGTTTATCTCGGAAATGGCTCTAACGATTTGGAAGAAATTTTGTCAAAAGTGAATTTAAAACTAATTTTGTAGTAGTAATAGAGCAAACTATCATTTGTACTAACCAGTTGAACTACTGAGTACTAATACTGATGCGGTGCGAATCAAATAGATCCGGCTCCGTGGCTTAGTTGGTAGTAGCCCAGCTTTCGAAGCGAGGGGTCCCGGGTTCGATTCTCGGCCGGGGCATATTTTGTGTGGTGAGCATGAAGTTTGTTCTCGGGTCTTGGGTGTTTGTCTAGTGTTTCTGTGTTTGTCCATGCCATCTGCGACACAGGGAATCTTAGTGCAGAGGTATGAGTGTTTAAACGGTTAAAAAAAAAGGTGTAAATCCTAGCTGCTAGCCTCTAGAGAGATCTGGAACAGTAATATAAAGCTGATACTGTTATCACATTAAAAATTTATGTTCTTACTACTTTCACGATGAATAAAACTGGCGAGTACTGGTTTGGTATATTCTAGTATAAAAAAACTATCCAGATTAAGCATAAGTTTAATTCTTTGCGTAAAATCTAGTTTGAAGTCGATTCTAACATTAAAATACTAAAATATATTAAATTGTGCTAATTAGGCAGATATTGCTATCCGTATAAGTAAGGTAAGGTTTTTTTTTTTCTTCAAACTTTATAAATAATAACTCTATTCGTCATTTTTTTTTAATATATATGTTCTTATTAATTTGGCGCTTGTATTAAACCTATGCTACCCTCCATTATTATTTAATCTTTATAAAGTAACCGCCTATAAGCAACAGCAAAATTACACCGGCCCTCCTCTATAGAAGAATGAGAAGACCCAACTCGCATCACGTCACTCTAAAACGGGATGTATGTCTAATACGCCTGTAATTTCACCGGCACCATAGCCTTCCACTGGAACGCAACAATGCGCGTGAACCACTAGTGGCAGTACCTCTCCGGACGAGCTGGGTACAAGTTTTACTTCTTAGAAGACTTATTGCTACATGGAGATAAGCAAGCCGGATCTTCTAATGGAGGGGATATATATACTACAGAACTCATACATACAAACATAACTGGCCTCATAGCTCAGTTGGTAGCTCTGCCTTCTGCGCTGTAGGTTGTGGGTTCAATTCCCACCCAGGACAAGCATTTGTGTGTGAACAGTTAGTTCTGTCTGGGTGTTAATATGTATTATATGTATGTACACAAAAAAGTGTTTTATGTATTCTATCAGTTATCTAGTTCCCGTATTACAAGCTATGCTTAGTTTGGGGCTAGATGGCTCTGTGATATATGATAATAATAATAATTAAAAAAATATATATTTATTATTATTATTATTGTTATTTTTTCTTATTTTGCTCGGCTTAAAATGCCGGTAAACATTTGTAGTGCACGGGCCTAAGCCAAGTGCCCACGAGTTGGTTCAATTGTGTTACTTGTAATGGTAGGTATGTTATCCGAAGACCTTATCTGTAAAAATCTCCTTACTATTCTGCATGTGTTCAGAATCACTGCTTTTTGAAGGAGAATATAAGTGTGCCTCGGTAAATCTAACAGGCTAAGAGACTGGAACAATTGACTGGGGATGACACCAGTAGTAGATAAAACAATTGGCACTATAGTGACCTTGTCCAAGCGCCACATGCGAGTAATCTCATCCTTCAGATCAATGTATTTGGTGAGTTTTTCAGCAATAGTGTTTTGTAAGTTATGTGTGTTGGGGATCGCTATGTCTATAATAAATGCTGTTTTACTAGTTTTATCAATAACTGTTAAATCTGGTCTATTGTAATGTGTGGTTTTGTCTGTGAGAATGGCTCTATCGAAATAAAGTTTATGCGTAGCGTTCTCTAGCACAGCTTCAGGGGCATATTTATTATTATTATAACTCACAAAATACAACTAAATAATGTATTGCAACACTTACCAATACGTCTCGAATCCTGTTATGTAAACTACCATCGTTCCGCTATTCGATAAGTAGTTTGCCTTCTTTTTATTAGTATTAACATCGGCAATGGATGGTACTGGTTATTCAAAATAGTGTCAAAACAATTATTGGACCAGTCTGCGGCCCAGCAAAAAGCTTCACCGTCTATTACGTATCCAAAGCAAGGCAGACCTAATCAGATACCATATGAACAGTACTACACAATACAGCGGTTCTCTTCAATACATTTTTTAATTATTTGCTAGGAAGGCTAATTCTTAGATTTCAAAGAAAATTTTCAGCAACTCTTTTCATCAATGTACGAAACAAAATGGGTTTTAAATATCGTCACATATACGAGATAAAAAAATTACAATGATAATCATCATTATGATCATTAGGAGAATCTGAGTTCTATTAAATGAACGTTAAATGTTACGCTACGAAGATCAATTGTTCAGGCAGACTGTTCTTAGTAACTTGATTAAAGCCCCAAATTTGAATATATAATTTAAAAATATATATTGTAGAACAAAATATTGAAATAATTCATAATATAATTAATTCCTGCCCTCCTTGTTGTTTATCAGAAATGCCGTAGAGCCGCGGTAAGTATTATAATACAAAATTTGTAACCATTTTTAACTATTCGCCTAATAAAAGCGTCACTACGCTATCAGTAACCCTTTATAGTTCGTCAATTATAACATGGCGACCCTGAAGTTAGCTGATAGTGTTCAAAATATATGGTCGTTTACCATATCTGGGTTGTAGAAAAGGACAAAAAAAATCTGCAGCTAACTCTGAGTCAAGGTCATGATTGCGCGTGACACAGTAATTCAGCAAATGCAAAATCACGAACGCAGCAGCTGAATCACGTGTTTTTAACTGCCTAGAATTGTCTTGTTCTGGAACTTTTCTTGTCTTGTTCTGGCGTTGCATTACCATCACGGGTTTACTTATTGTAAGTATCTCTGAGTTGTGCGGTACTGTGGTTTGGATACTAGTCTTGCGTAATCGCTTCCTTTACTTCGAATGTTGGTCGGAAGTTGACTATTTGCTCATAAACGGAATAGTACACGGAATGAGATAATTACGATGCCTTAATTTGATTAAAATCCTTGCGAGTTTCATCAAATACTGCGATAGCTTGAAGTGTATACAAGAATGAGTGGAACATAATTTTTCGGAAAGCTTCAAACAGACCATCATTTACAGCGTTCATCTCTCGAATGGTGACAATGGTCATCATTAAATATTGAACAAGCCCGACCTCTACACTTTTCGCCACTGTTTTTTGACTATGAACTTAGATCCTTCTCAAAGTAATCAACAAATCAGTTAATAAACGTCAAATAAACAGCAGATTAGAGAACGGAAATTCAGATGTTTTTGACGATATTGTAAACCTCACTGGTAGGACGCGTTCTTAATTTATCTTTTCATCATATATCGTATGTGCGAGTCAAATAAACAGTTCCATTCCAGTAGCCACTGTTGCCCAGAAATTACAATATAATTAGTTCTGCTTAACCCACCAGAATGTGTCACTTTTTATTCCTGATTGTCCCCTTAATTTCTACAGTAACTTTAAGCTCTTAAGCCAATTATTATGACCGTTATTTGCCATGAGAAACAAAATAGTAAAAATCGCTATGGGCCACAGCATAGTAACGAAAAATGCATTCTGGAAATTCTTCATCTCGCCCGTTCGGGCAAGTTTTTAATGCGCGAGTAGACAAAGATATCTACCAAGATATAGATTAAAATGAGCAGATAACCTAGCATTAGAAAGCTTTATTAATAATACACAAGGTCTTCTTACTACATTTTTCGATTTCCAAACATTATATCTTAGTTGTATGCAGTTTAATAAACAGCTGCAACTGTACTATATTGATGAAATCTGAGCCATTTTGCTATTATTTATGGGCATAGGTAAAAACTTAATTATAATTGAGTTTAAGTTCAGAATGTCTAATGAAAATAGTGAGAATTCGTGGACCTTTTTATATTTTTGGGAGTTAATTACACTTGAGCTAAACTTCAACCAAAATATATACGTTCTCGTTCCGAACCTACAACATAATTACAAGATCATGGCCTACAGCATAGGACAAGTGGATGTTTTAATAAATCTAAAAAACGACTTTAATTTTTTCTTCCCTTATTTCTCGCCCTCAGGGAACACCCTGCCACTTAATAAAAGATATCTACTTCCAAATTGGTATCCAACGGGCGAAGAAAAAGATCACAGGAAAGCGAAATACGCAGTTTTGTTTACTTGAAATATTATTTCCAGTTATTTTCCGTAGCTCAGACTATTCTGAGTCATAGCCTTAGCTTTAGCACAAACATTACACTTTAGCTATTTAGGAACGATAACTATTGGCCTCATAACTTAGTTGGTAGCTCTATCTTCTGCGCTGCAGGTTGTGGGTTTCATTCCAACCCAGAATAAACAACATTTGTGTAAAAAACGTAGATGTCTGTTCTATGACTGGTTGTTATACAATATATTTACAAAATATAAGTATTATATCAGTAATTTGGTTTTCATATTACAAGCTATTCTAATTCTTCATAGATAAATTATTCCTTGTTAAATATCCAGCAACATTTGTTTATTATTTATGTTAGTGGTTTGCATTACTTGCGATTATATAATATAATAAAATTTGTTTTATTGTTTAAATGTTACTCAATTCAAACTCTCACATCATAAATATATTATTTAATGAAACACATTTCGATATAGTTTCTTATCGCAACCGATAATTATTAATGTATGTTATACAGTTTATATTATAGCTTAAAGGACAACATCGAACGTAGGAACATAAATATTAATAAAGTAAAAAATTACTTGTAGTAAAGACATAACGACGAAAATAAATTTTAAATTAAAATTTTCATATTTTTATTAATTATCTTCCGAATGTTTTGAAAAGTTAAAGTTAACCGTTATACGTCCTGTCTCTCATATTTTTCTGATCACCTCATAATATGTGTGTACTTGTATAAACGATGGAATGGAAATATATAAAGTTTATTTCTTGGTCTCATAACGTGATCGAGACGGTCATAAAGGTATACCTCTTTAAGTAGGTATGTATTAGTGCTCACCCAAAAATAGGCCGATCATTATTTTTATATGAGTGTCAATAGCAAAGGTTTTATTGACATTGCGCTCGGCGATTAGGCTATGAATCACGGAACCGTGACTTGTAGACACGCCGAGTCTAATTGAATACTTATGATAACAGTATTTTGAAATATTACAAACAGTAAATAATAATACTTTTTATAATTGTGATAAACAATACGGTTTATCGCTGCAGTAAATCAGAATACTACAATTGATAACACAAAGAGAGACAGTGGTACACAATCTGATGATTTGAGATTAAAAGTTCGTAGCTAAGTTGGTAGCAACAATTCGAAGCGAGGGGTCGGGTTCTCTTTGCAACAAACTTTGTGTAATGGGCGTAATGTTTGGGTGTTTGTATTGTGATTCTGTATTGCTCTATGCTAACTGCAACACTCAACACTCCTTAATTTATTGCTTTTTACAGGGTTATTCAGATGTTACTATAATAATGTTTCTCATATGATATATATAATGATACCTCAATACCCAAATTGCAATAAAATACAAGGCCGAGGTCGAGGTTCTTATATCTTTCTCTAAAATTACCTCAAACGTAAGAAGATTTTAGATACCAACACAAGGAATCCTAGTGCAAGGGTATTTGTGTAAACACAGGCAGCGATAATTCTAGAGTTGTCAAAAGCGATTTTAACTAAGCTCGATCTCAACATGGTCAACATAGCTACAAGACAATAATACGAAGAGAATCTAATAATGGAATTAAATCTTACATAAGTAAATCAGTAAACTTGGACGGTAGTAACAGTTCTGCCATTTCATTTGATACCAAACAAAGTTAGGTGATTGTTTAAGATAGAAAGATCACAGGTTTCTCATTAGCATCAGTATCGTTGACGAAATTTAACATTACAATTATTTATTGCGAAGGTGAGTTTTTAGAATATTGATTTTCAAATAAAAGTCATAACTATCACTTACCTAAATAAGGAATGTAGAAATGAAGCAACGAAGTAGTGTAATAAAGTGATTAGTGATTTCGAAAAATAGATTAAATCAAGTAACGAACCATTTCCGACATCATATTCATTTAGTAAGCCCATTTACGTAACGAGACCTAAAAAACATAAATGCAAAACACTGTCATTATGGTTATGAGTGAAAAATTATATTAGAAAAGTCTGTTATTCTTTAGAAACAAAAACCGGCCAATTGCAATTCATACTTGCACTCAGATTGTTCAAACCTCAGGGCCTTAATGACATTTCAAAAACTATCAAAGATACAAGATTCCATATTCAAAAGTTAGTATCTCATATAAGTATTTAAGAAAGATCTATCAAATCAAACAAGTACAGTCAATTTGCACATTTTTTTTCATTCCACTATTATGTATACTGACCATAGCTCTACTGCTAATTTCATTTCTACAGATATTTTAAACTCAGTAAACTAAGCGGTAACTGAATAGACCTAGCTACGAATTTTCAGTTATAAAGTGCGTATTGTCTCCGAATAAAAAGGCTGTAATGACATACGGATTGATAGTCCGACAGACAGACTAGACAAGACTATGAGGATTCAGTTTTTCCAGTACGAAAGTCAAAGTGGAAATACTTTTTTTCCGTAGAATTCTAAAAAAATATCATATATTATGAACAGAAGTCCAATAATGATAAATTATCATTGAGGATATGTTTCTCTCCATATTTTCCCCTCTCAAAACTTTCTATTCAGAAACGCTATGGAGACATTCTGCTTTAAATATAGTTTAATCAAGAAGTGAGAAAGTGCCTTATAAAATAGAATACTATAATGAATGTAGAAAATAATATCGTAAAATAAATAATTCTGAGGTCATTAACTTTATTTTATGATTGAATAAATTGTTGTATAAAAATTAATATCAAAAGTTATTGTCTGAACATCCTATCAAACATTTTAAAATCTTGAAAGCTGAAAAGATATAAGACAATGAAATAGTTCAATGAATTAATCTATAAATAAATTGGTAAGCTAAGTCTTTAGATGATTAATATTGCTAGGATTTTTTTATGGTAATAAAAATACTATAAAAGCAATTACAGTTGGCAATCGATGTTTGCAATAACTAGAAGATACTATTCAATAACCATTGTTCTATCGACTAGTTATAACAACATTACAAAAATCCAATTGAAACTCAAGTAGAGCATGAAAAATTAAACAACTCATATCGTCGTAATAAAAGTAAACTAAGTGGTGCTAATGATATTTTGGAAAAGAGACATAGCGATTTTCCTATGACTACAAGACACACAATAACGAAGGAACTCCAGTGAACAAAATGCCAACACGACTGAGGACTACAGTATTGTGTAGGTATGTAAATTAGGCAAACACCTCAGAACACATTTAAATGTGACGCTGCAAATACTATTTACACAAGTGGTGGAGATAACTTATTTATTTTATTTTTTTTTCTTTTTATATGATTGAGTGACGGAACAAGCTGAGGGCCCACCTGATGGTAAGTGGTGACCCTCGCCCATGACAACAGTAATGCGTGCGACTCAGAAAGAGAACCAAATCTTTTCTGAGTCGCATTCATCCTGCTGCGTCCATCACCCGAGATCAGATCGATAAATTAAGAAGACCTGACTTTTCGAGATTCTAATCAATATATTCACATTCACTGCCAGTTTTGAGTTCGAAGCGGCAAAAATTCAACTTGATTATCCAACGCCTGCGACCACTTGAAAGAGAAAACGTAACATTGTGTTTGTACACAAATATTTCGTTCATTTTGCGTCGTCATACAGGTTTTGAAGTCGTCTGTGAGCATTAAGTGAAAACGAGCTGCAGTTGGCACATTGCGTGATACTAACACCTGCTTATTGCATCGAACCTTGTGTGCTGGACTATTACCGCTTCTGAGGTTGTTGCGCCGAATCTGTTTTCATTGTTGATAAAGGTCAAGATCGTAGATACTTCATATACCTCGCAAAAAATATACCATTTACGATTCCGCGGAACGAGTCCCATAGCATCAAGGATTCCAAGACGCTCGATCATCGCGTTCTCGCTTGTTATCGTTAACACTCGCCGATTGTTCTTAAACAATCTTATTGTGTTCATTGTTTATGGAGAGAAGAAATTCATTAACATCGAATGGCGTTTATGTAGTTTGAGACGTACCTGTGTCTTGCGCATTTTGCAAATGGTGTATATGATGCAGGTGCGCGTAGTAGTGGTGGTGGTGCAGGATGCATTCCAGATCGGTGCAGTTCAACATTGTCACGGAGTGCGGCCGCGCTCACGCTCAGTGCACACTTTCACAAAACTATTCCACTGGCACTAACACGTATCGCTGTCACATCACGTTATCTCGGGCACACAGCACTACGCACGGGTCTCAGGCGTCTGGAACGGCGCCGGTCGGTCTGTGACTGGCGGCGCCAGCGGCTTACGGCATCACGCACGTTCAATCCAGCAAATGTTGCGGCGACGTCACATCCATTTCAGAATTCCGCCGCGATCGATAAGACGCTCGATAGGCAGTGCAGTGAACGTCTGCGGGCGCGCAGTACTTGCGACGCGCGATTGTATACTGAGCGATCGTCGGCCACCTCCCTGCTCCCGGCCTCGACCGCTCCGGCTTGCCACCGGGCCCTGGGCTATCATATCCACCTCTGGCCCTAGCGAGGATAATGCGCCGTTCATTGCCCGCTCATTATCACCCGCGCTAATACAAGATGCATTGCAATTTTTACACAATCAATCATTATTTACTATTTTTATAAATTTGGGTCTTGGTAATAAAATATCAAAGATTGCATATAATAATGGAATATTGTTTCTAGATAAATATGAACCATATAAAATAAGATAATTTTCAATTGTTTATGTTTTATTTAAACAATCGATAGTACCTATATCAAATGTCGTACAATTGAAATGCTTAATTTTACGACCATTGACTGCACCTAATGATAAGGTGGCGATTAAAATGGCAAAGTGTAGATTTGCGGAAAAAGGGAAAAAACCAACACGTTAAATATCTGCAGTAAATCTCAAGGTCTTGAGTTGATCACCGTGAGCTTGCCAGACTTTCAAGATACTTACCTACAATATACAAACGCAATTTTATTGTTACTAAGTAGGCATACAAGAAATGTTTGTTTTCAAAAGACAAGACAGTATCAGTATTAGTATTGTATAACAATTTTTTTTTATAAATTTTCAAGACGCATCATAATCTCTGAAAAATCATTGTGAGATATTCCTTGAACAAGTGATAGCACACATAAGAATACTAATTGCACTTGACCTTACGCCATAAGTGTTTAATAATATGAAGCCCAAAACTTTGTGACTAATTGCCAATTCTGTATTCACTTCGATTAAAATTCTAATCACGTCATTTAACTTGATGAAAGACCTTGCCCTGGATACATATCTTAAGGTTTGTGATTCGTCCTCCAATCTATGTGAATCTGTTACTATATCTAACAAATAATCCAACAATTTCACCCTCCATACCACGCTATATCCTCTTTGACACAATTTTAACAATGATACAAACAACATATCAGTCGCTAATGTTACCATTGCTAGGACACCGGCCTACTCTCGATAAGTGAGAGTGAATGGTTTGATCTACCACGGCAGCCCAATCCGGATTGGTAGCCGGTTTCCTCACAAATCTACCCGTCACCGTTTTAAGAATGCGTTATAGCGCACATCAATTTTTCATGTGAAAAATTCACGTTTTGCCTTCCTGGGCCATACTCTATAACTCCCGAAATATCAACTGCATCCTAAAATTTTTCGAAATGTAGCATGTTTCTCCAATCAACTAGGTATTTGAGATTCTTAGTTTTATTTAATGTTTCCAAAAAAGTGTACCTAAAAAATAGCACGTAGTTCAAACTTAAATTTGCTATAAGGATAATGCATCATTAAACCTATCAAGTTTTTCCATGGTAATTCTTATAAGCACGTCCTCGAATAAACTTGAAATCTTGAAATGTTGTTTCTTCGCCTGCTAGTATAATCTCTTGTAAGTTTTACCATACTCATCATATGAAAGAATAAATAATTTATTTTAGCTCTTTAAGTAAATATTTTCACACACAACAGGTTTGGGGTATCACAGAATTTTAATCATATAAAGTTTATATGTAAGTGTATGTATGTTTGTTACTACTTCACGTTCAAACGGCTCTACGGATATGGATGAAATTTTGTACCAGGATAGCTAATATCCTGGATTAAATCATAGCCCACTTTTGATCTCGGAAAACCACGGGTAACACCGCGGGGCGCAGCTAGTATAATATAATGTACATACACTCAGACAGATAATAGACTACATAAGTATCTAAGAGTTAGTAAAAAAATACATTGTAAGATGAGGGAAAATGCAAACGTTATACAACTCATTTCCAGCGGCTGTTTTTGCTTTTGCTCAAAATACATATTTAATAGGAAGGAGTAAGTTCAAGCTAGTTTCTATTTCCTCAGGTAGCAATTAATCAACACTTAGGTAACGGTTCCGTTCCATCCGTTAAAATTAGAGCCGGATTCAGGGGAAAATCGAGGATTACGACAGTTCTATTATCATGATTTGGGGGGGTTGCGTCACACTTTTAGGTTCTTGGTAGGAGGTATAAATCCACGAGGATATGTCAAAAAAAGAGCTTAAAAGCGACAGTTGTGTACTAAGAATTTCCTAATGGATCGACATTTTAGTGGGTCCAGTTGCTCGCGTCCGTTTCAATTCTGGCACGTACCTCTTGAGTGGTAAGGAGCAACAAATCGTAGCAGTAGAACTTGTGCAAAGTTCATCCGGAGAGGTATTGTCTCCATACCTGGTAATCTGCCGCCAAATAGTGGTGCACTCGCATTGCTGTGTTCCGGTGAAAGGGTGTGGGAGCCAGTAAAATTACATGTAACATCCCCGTCACGGCTGACGGCCGCGACGGGGTGTGACTTGGATCTTCTCATACTTTTTGGTTTGGACCTAACTCGTAATAACTCGTCTTGTCACCTTAGTTACATAAAAAATAAAACTTCGGTACTTTTATCCATTATATCTCGGTACACACCACTTAAAAATATAAATCTTTAAAACCGATTTAGATAATTATTTTTGGATTCATTAGGATTACCTGAGGGTAATCCTAATGAATCCATTGGGACCATTGGGACCTGTGGAACCACCAAATTTCTGAGGAAATTTGGTGGTTCCACAGGTCACAGGTCCAGGTGGTCCTACAGAAATATCATGAAGAAATTATATTTAATGAATGGCTCAGTCATAAATTGTCAATCTGACAATAGGCAAAGAAATCGCGTCAATTATCAACAATAAATAAACATACAGACAAAAGTAGAAAGTGCCCTATTTTTGGATTCGGTTAAAAAGTAATGGTGCTTGATAATGTATTCACATTTATACAATAACTTAAACAAATTATTTAATGATCTTACATCACACTTGCATCTACAGTCCAAATGCTAATGCATGCAATACAATATTAATGAATGCATAACCGTTATCCTTCGTGTAATGTGATTATGCACAAGTACTTGTATTACTATTATAGTATTATCGATTGGTAAGTCTCTTATTAAATTCGTTTCCTTATTATTGAAGATCATCATTATTGTATTGGGTGTGTGAATATGACTCCGCCCTTTCTCAACAGATGTCGTTTTTAGTATTGTTTACGTGTACTAATAAATGACCATACTTGTATTCGATAGTACTGAATGTCAGCTATCTAACGCATTTTATGATATTTGGTTGAAGTGTAAGCAACAATTGTTTTCACCTTTTCGAAAATGTCGGTTTTTATTCCAAATAAACGTCATTTGCGGGAAGTGTTATTACATTATTTTATTGCGAAGAAAACTGCAGCGGAAACTTATCGTTTGCTTGTGGAGATTTATACTTGAAACTTGTCTAACCGACTTCGAAAGGAGGTTATCAATTCGGCTATATTTTTTTTTTAATGTTTGTTTTAATGTTTTTTAACTTCTGTCTCCGTCAATATCAACCAATTTAAACATTTTTTTTTTGTTGAAAGTGTTTTCTTTCAGATTGGTCCCATAGGAATTTTATAATAAAATCGGTTCAATAGTTTGGTAGTTAAATTACTTTAATTCGGTTAAAAAGTAATGGTGCTTGATAATGTATTCACATTTATACAATAACTTAAACAAATTATTTAATGATCTTACATCACACTTGCATCTACAGTCCAAATGCTAATGCATGCAATACAATATTAATGAATGCATAACCGTTATCCTTCGTGTAATGTGATTATGCACAAGTACTTGTATTACTATTATAGTATTATCGATTGGTAAGTCTCTTATTAAATTCGTTTCCTTATTATTGAAGATCATCATTATTGTACTTGAAACTTGTCTAACCGACTTCGAAAGGAGGTTGTCAATCAATTAAAATATTTTTTTTTTAATGTTTGTTTTAATGTTTTTTAACTTCTGTCTCCGTCAATATCAACCAATTTAAACATTTTTTTTTTGTTGAAAGTGTTTTCTTTCAGATTGGTCCCATAGGAATTTTATAATAAAATCGGTTCAATAGTTTGGTAGTTAAATTACTTTTTTCTTCACCCGTTGCATATCGATCTGAATGTTTCTTTTTCATAATGATAACTCTAAGGGTGAGATATAAAAGTATTGAAGTCGGTTTCATTTCGATTTTTAAATCTATCATTTGTTTGTGTGAAAAATCTATTGCCGTGCCTTAGCAGAAAACCCTACTCGTATAAAGATGACGGCAAACGCTTGACATGACGCTTTCTTTTGCCGTCTTTTAACATCTGCAGGGCATTCCATGACGGCAAAGTTTTTTTTTATTCTTTCTCCGTTACAAGATTATTTATTTTTTGTTAAGTTTCTGTTGTCTCATTTCGTTTTTTGTTGCAAATTCCAGTTTAATCTTAATGAAATTGTATGTTTAGATGTACGAAATCTTTCTTAAAGACCTTCCACCCTTAAATCTCAAAACAAGTATTCAGAAGTGCGGCCTGGGCCTACATGGAGCCTTTTACAAGGTCGTTAACTTCCTTTTTACAAAACGATCCACAATTTCCACAAAGCGGCATATAAAATAAACCGTTTTGAAAATGAACTTTTTTTTTTGGACGTATGTTATAATACATCAAAGGAATTTACTACAACACCACAGACAAACAGACACAGCCAAATTTTTTACAAGTTCAGGAACACAGAAGCCTAGAAGGCTTGGATATATTTATTTACATTAATTTCAAACTACTCGTAAACAGGTAGAGGTATTTATTTCAATGAGCGCAAATTCAATAGATCGATTAAGTCAACTGGCTAGCGAGCTTGGAAAGTGGGCAACCCGACAGTGGGTCAAATCGAACATGGGTGGAAATCTCGGGAAACTCAAGCTGTGTACTCGATTGCTGGATTTGCTGATTTTATTTGCAGGATATAACGAAGATTACTGAAATTATACACATTTTTTTGCACTTTGCTCAAACTCATTAATTCCTTTTGATCTCAAGTATTGTTTGGATATAAAAGCCAGTGTGATTTCGACCTTAGGATTTTTACGAGATGCATTTCCGAGATTGCAGACAGAGAAGCGGCAATCAGTCCTTTCTCTTCTTGCAATAAGTAATAATGTTGTGTTGCTATTTACCGTTTGCCATGCCCGGTCACTGGTTCCAATGGATGTGTGAAAGACGTGTAGAACCGACTCGTATGCTCTTTGTGTTTTATTATTAGAATTTATGTCAGGTAAAATCAGTACTACTCGTTATAGCTACTTTTTTTTTGTGAATATTTTGCGGTACGAGCTGAGGGCCCACCTGGTGATAAGTGGCAAGATTTGGATCTTACACTGAGTCGCATTCATCCTGCTGCGACCATCACGATGATTCGTCTCACGCGCATGTGATTTCACCGTCACCCACACCCTTCCATCGGAACACAGTAATGCAAGCACTACTGCTTGGCGGCAGACAGCCGAGTGGCTTAGACTTCAGCTTAGTCTGAAAGTCACTGGTTCAAACCTGGAGCCATCAGCGAAAACATTTCCTTTTAGCCCGGCAGAGGGCCGGTTTAATTCAGAACTTGACTATCAACTGTCAAACGCTATTTGCGCACGGAGTTAAATAAATATCCAGCCTTTATCAAAGAATAGCATTTCACTGGCCTCACAGCTCAGTAGCTCTACCTGCTCTGCTTCTGCGCTGTAGGTCGTGGCTTCGAATCTAACCCAGCGCAAACATTTGCGTGACGAACATATTAGGAGTACAAATAAGTTTCCGCTGTTTTATTGTAGATGGCGCGGCACGGAGTTTCGGTTAGCTTTCGCAGATGATAACCGGCTTAAAAAATAGTTTGGACATTCAAGAACAACATAACCTATTAATATCATTGATTTTATATTGGTAAAATATAATTTTTATAAGTTGAAAATGTCAAAATTTGAGCCAAGTAAGCGTCATTTGCGGGAAATATTAGTTTACTTCTTTAATTTAAAGAAATCTGCTGCTGAGGCGCATCGATTGCTCGTAGAAGCATATGGTGAGGTTGCTTTGAGTGAGAGAACGTGTCGAGAGTGGTTTCAAAAGTTTAAAAACGGTGATTTCGACGTAGAAGACAAAGATCGCAGTGGAAGGCCAAAAATTTACGATATGCTGTGTATTTGGTGGGATCAGCTAGGTGTAGTGTATTATGAGTTGCTTAATCCGAGCGAAACAATTACTGGAGCCCTCTATCGAACACAATTGATGAGATTGAGCCGAGCTCTGAAGGAAAAACGCCCTCAATACTATTCTAGACACGAAAAAATTATTCTTCTGCATGACAATGCTCGTCCACATGTTGCGGCTCCCGTGAAAAAGTACTTGGAAACACTTGATTGGGAAGTGTTACCCCACCCGCCGTATTCACCAGACATTGCACCGTCCGATTATCACCTGTTCCGGTCCGTAGCACATGCTCTGACGGCGCAGCGGTTCACATCTTATGAGGATACCAAAAATTGGGTTGATTCGTGGATAACCTCAAAAGACAAGGAGTTCTTCAGACGTGGGATTCGAATGCTGCCTGAGAGATGGGAAAAAGTGGTTGCAAGTGATGGGCAATATTTTGATTAAATTTATATTACCGTTCTTCTACAATAAATATTTAATTTGTGTTAAAAAACGGCGGAAACTTATTTGTACTCCTAATAGATATTTGTTGTGTCGGGGTGTGTATTATATCTATGTTTGTATTTATAAGAAAAGTATTCAATCAGTAATCTTAATTATAGTTGCATAGTTACAAACTATGCATAGTTTGGGGCTAGATGGCGGTGTGTAAAATGCCCATGAAAGTTTATTTGGATTTTAATAGATAACTATTTAATCAGATAGGATAAAATTAGATAGGAATCTATTTAGGAAAAAAAGAATCATCAGATAGTAGAATATACTCGTACATATACGAATTAAGCATACTTCCGTACCGTACCAGCCTCTGATGTTCCCACTGCAGGGACACCGGCCTACTCTCGATAATTGAGAGTGAATGGGCTGTGATCTACCACGGGAGCCCAATCCGGATTGGTAGATGTCACATGTCATCGAATTTTTGGTTCTCAGACATGCCGGTTTCCTCACGATGTTTTCCGTCACCGTTTTGAGAACGTGGTATTGCGCACTTCAATTTTTTCAAGTGAAAAAACTCATTGGTGCACGTGTGGGTTTGAACCAGCAACCATCAGATTGAAAGTCGGCGTCTATGCCCCTGGGCCACCACGCTCTTAAGCATACTTAAAACTTAAGAACTACAATGTTCGGATATTTTTGAGCATATTACAGATATAGATAATAAATATATTTACTCAGCGACGGGAATCGTGAACAAGCACTTGTAAAAAGTTCTGATTCTCGTAGTAAAATACGCTAATAGATGAGTAAATATATAATTTCTCATTTCGTGCTAAAAGTAAGCGTAAAGTAAATAGAAAACAGGCGTACCTCCCTATTGAATGAAGCAAATACGTACTTTCCTACGATACCGTACTAATAGAATTAAGCTAATATATATATTTTTATATGCGTGTGGTACAAACAATGACATGAGGCAGACTTGAGTATATTTGATGCAGATTAACAGTCCCAGGTTTTTCAATAATTTTTTCCACAATTTCTTCAATGCTTTGGTAATGTTTGCTATGACAGGCTGCGGCACGAATCAAACGTATGTAACGAGAAGAGAATACATACACTAATTTATTGGACGTTTTTCTTTTTTATAGTATAAAAATAGCCTTAGTTACTCCGTTATCATCCACTATCTGCCAGTGAAATCTCGTTAAAATCGGTTCAGTCATTTCAGAAATTAACCGGAACAAACGGACAGACAGAAAAATAGACCGAAAGACATACAAAATCCAAAAAATTGTGTATTGATAAAAATGTTGTATATAATATACTCTCAAATGTATTAAGTAATAAGTTGTAATTTTTATATTATATATTAAAATAACAGCTTATAACATTATTTATTTTTATAGATATAGATGACGCAGCGTAACGCTGCGACGACGCAATGCTTCGCTCTTATCCGAAGCGTGCCCCAACGCTTGGTTTCGTTTGATCAGTATGGAATGAAATGAGAAAAGGAGATATTCTGATGGCAAATGTTGTCGCCTCGCATTCGGAATTGCGTCAAATCATTGTTTTTTCATAGATAAGTGAGCACAATAAACTCTTTGTGTGCACTGAGATAATTGAATGCACTTATAATGAGTTGTTTCACTAGGAATTATATTATTAATAGTTTAGTATTTAAACCGATAACCCACAGAGAGCGCTTGTATCCGCACGAGCTGGTATCAGGGTATTAACCAGCTAAAATAATTACTTCTAAAGGGTAGGAAGAGGCACAATGGGCCTAGTTTAACTTAGAACTACACCATCGTGAATTAGTAAGCTTCCGTACCAGCCTCTAATGTTCCCACTCCAGGGACACCGGCCTACTCTCGATAATTGAGAGTGAATGGACTCTGATCTACCACGGGAGCCCAATCCGGATTGGTAGATGTTACATGTCGTCGAATTTTAGGTTCTAAGACATGCCGGTTTCCTCACAATGTTTTCCGTCACCGTTTTGAGAACGTAGTATTGCGCACAAAAAACTCATTGGTGCACGTTTGTGTTTGAAACAGCAACCTTCAGATTGAAAGTCGACGTCTATGCCCCTAGGACACCACACTCTAGTATTAGTAAGCTTGCCTTTCTAGTTTGAAGCTGCGCAATTATCAAATTCCCTTACGAAATCATAAATGATGACAGTTTTACTGATGTAAAAAAGCATGCCCAAAATGGCCAAGTATCCAGATCGAAACCGGAGCATCCATTTTGAAATATGCGGTCATCCAAAGGTTGCCTGGAAGAGATCGCTATTAGCGATAAGACAAACTATATATTTTTTGTTTGTCTTATCGCTCATAGCTATCTCTTCCGGGCAACCTTTGGATGGAGAAAATCTTCTGTTGAATAGTCTGGTGTAGCAAAGTATATTAATATGATTCGAGTATTTATATAATACTTAAACTACATATCCATTAGGTACCGGTATTTATATTATTATATATTATTTCTCCATGTCATCTGCGACACAGGAAATCCTAGTGCAGGGGCACGAGTGTGTAAATGTACTTATATTATTTTTATTTTTATTTAGATGCTTAGAAGTTTTCCATAAATAGTATGACTATATAAATTATCCAAAATAAAATAGTAAAAATAAGAAAGCTTTCTTGCCTGGCATGTTCCTTGTTCCTGTTTTGATGCTTTTCTTTCTTTGGCTCTTTATCTTTTTAAAGTTCATTTTTGATATACGGCTTTTACGCAAGTCGCAGCCTTGATCATCTCTACTTCCGTAAAGATGAGTAGGTACACCTCAATTACGTCAAGATATAATGAAAACCATTTCATGCATTGCCAACGGACAATAATATAGTAGATTTATTTTTATTCTTTATTGCACACGATAAATAATGTTCAAAAGGAGGACTTAATGCTCAAACTATTTCTTCTGGCAGGCAACCTGCCGGTGCATGCGCATGAGACGTATCATCCCCGTCTCGGGCGATAGACGCTGCAGGATGAGTGCGACACAGTGTTAGATCCAAATCTTATACTGAGTCGCATTACTGTTTTCATGGGCGGGAGTCGCCACTTACCACCAGGTGGGACCTCAGCAGATTCAGGGGATTCATACTAAAAAAAAAACAATTCTCCTCACGACGACATTTCTTTAGTTAACTAACTAGCGACCCGCCCCGGCTTCGCACGGTTAGTAAAGCATCAGTGTCGCATCAGAAACTACCCGTGCGAAGCCGGGGTGACTTGCTAGTGTATTATACATATAAACCTTCCTCTTGAATCACTCTATCTATTTAAAAAAACCGCATCAAAATCCGTTGCGTAGTTTTAAAAATTTAAGCATACATAGGGATATAGGGACAGAGAAAGCGACTTTGTTTTATACTATGTAGTGATAGTAATCTAGTGTTTGAACATTACTAGGTTACAATTTAGTAAAATGTTACTGCATGCTTTGGCCGTGACACACTAGATCTGATATACCTACCTGTCAGTACTTAGTTGTTAGATAGAAACATTTATATGTGAGCATTGAAGCCTAAATAAGTCGCTCGATTAACTAAATTGCATAGCTATTACAATCTAGTAGGTAATCGATGTGTGAGAATTATTTACGTTACAATCTTAACTTAGAAACAACAATTTATCTATCTAGCTATATATATGTATATATGTATTTAATTATGTCAAAAGGCAGATTTAGTACATTTATATACCTACTCGTATATTAAGGGGTTATATACCTTAATATACGAGTAGGTATATATACGTTCTCGAAACGGTGAAGGAATACATCGTGAGGAAACCGGCATGTCTTATAACCAAAAATTCGAAGACATGTGACGTCTACTAATCCGGATTGGGCTCCCGTGGTACATCAAAGCCCATTCACTCTCAATTATCGAGAATGGGCCGGTGTCGCTGCAGTGGAATCATTAGAGCCTGATACGGAGTACGGACATATACCTACTCGTATATAAATGTACTAAATTCAAATTATAATCACACTTCCTTACATAGTATAAAACTAAGTCGCTCCCGCTGTTTGTACGCTTAGATCTTTTAAACTACGCAAACTTTAAACTACTTTGACTTCTTTTTATTATGTTCGTAATTGGCAGGACAAGCTTTGTATGAAAGAAACATACATAATAATAAAATTTTGCGAATAATAATTTTTTAATTAGTAAATAGCACGCTTGTGGACCCGGGGCGGGTCGCTAGTATGCTGCGATGTATATATTAATAATATATAGGTACTAAGGTAAACTCTGTGGATGATCTGCCTACATTATGTAAAACAGAGAAAGTGCTAAAGAAAGCAAAAAAAAAATGTTGTCTCCTAAACGTGTGGATTTCATTTAAACTGCATCGTAAAAAGTTACGCAACATTTGTAACTATAAGTCCCTATTAGCCAATTTTATGGTTTACATATTAAAATTAACTGGTAGTTACAAACTGGTTGCATAATAGCGGATAGCTTTGTTTTCAAGTAGAACTTACCCACAGTCGTACTGTTGAATGAAATATAGTTTCAAGTATTTAGTTATGTTTACAATAGCTTATTTAGGAACAAAATTACAATGGATTACAAAAACATTTAGAAAAACGATGATGCCTGCAGAAGTAAAACTAAAACTGTGTTGCAGACATCAACACCCACCCCCGTCGCAAAGAAATGACGAACTATTAAGAGCGTCACAGTAAAAATGTTAGTGGTTTTGGGTAGTCCTGCCTTATAGAATCAACTGCTTTGTCGACATCCTTTCCAAAATATGTTACAGCTCCAACCTATCAAGGCTAAATACCGAGGTCACCAATGTTTACCAACATCTCAAAGGTGTTACTTCCGAAAGGACGTCCTCAATCCTCAGTTAACAGGCAAACAATGATAAATCCGTTCTATTATCGATACATTTGTAGGTCGCCACCTGATCACCTCGAACATAACACTTTGGGTAGGTACATGTCTTTTATACTCTAATTAGCACGTTCAGATAATATTTAATATCATTATATCTACCTTCCCTCGGACAGCATTGTAAAGAACCTCCCAGCTAGAGCGAGAGTAACCTTGTTGATAGATTCGGGAGTTCCTTTGCAGAAGTATCTTGAGATGAAAAGGGGAATCATATAGTACACCTTCGCAAAATTTTTAGTATTAATGAGCCAAAAACACAGCTGCGTGATGTCTCTCTTAATGTAATGATAGGTACTCAAGCACAAACTAGAATTTAAATTGAAATAACCACACTAATTATAAAGGCGAAAGTTTATATGTTTACTCCTTCACGCTCAAACGGGTGTGGATAAAATTTAGTATATATCTACTGGGATAGTTGATGTCCTGTATTAACACAGGCTCAAATTGGTTCCACTAAAGTGCTATTCCTTTAAGATGGCCAACCACGGGTACATCGCGGGGCGCAACTAGTCAACAAATTCATAATTGACAGGCCCGGCGGCCTTCTGCGCTTTAGATCTTGGGTTCAGGACAAACATTCGTGTGATATGGTTTTTGTGTGTCTACATAGGTGTTAATTGTGCATTTATAAATATGTATTCACAAAAAAAAGGATTATATGAGTACCTATCAATATTCTGGTTCCTATAGTACCTATGCTATGCTCGGCGTCCCATGAATATTTAGGTATTTAAAATTCACGTCACGAAAACACAGAATCGTCAAAACTTCTTTCGTAGATTATCACAAAGAAAATAAGTCAGGTTTCTGAACTTAACCATTTGAAACTAGCTCGTTTGTTTAGTACCTCGCAATTTATATAATGCACGCGGGCGAAGTCGCATTCAAGTAAGCGAAGTAAGTACTATTTTGAGATATGCGGAAGTGTCGAAAACAACTTTCGCATTCGTGTTTCGAACCCAAATCCATCCGAATCGGATGTCCTATCGCCTTCCGCTTGTCGTGTCATGACTAAATGACCTTCATGTAAGAACGTCTGTTCATCCGTCGATATAAACCGATTAGCTACATATTTACTAAACCTTATGGTTTATTAACGCATTTTTTATGGTAGTACAATCCACGTGATTATGACGCAGCAGGATCTTGAAAACATCACTGGCCTTCTTTGTCCAGGCCACTGACAATCGACTTCAAAAAAGGAGGAGATTTTATTTTCCCTGTATATTTTATTATGTATGTTCGCCGATGTTATGATGCTTTTAGATTGGCCCCATAGAAGTGGATAAATAACGGGAAAAAATATGCCATCCAAGTAAATGAAATTACGTATTTTGATACTTTGAAAGTAGCAAAACACGTAATAAGGTAAATAGTCGGTTGTAATAGATTTTTGAATTAGTCTAATAGGTGTGTGAATATGACTCCGCCCCTTTTTGTCAAAATAAAACACATTTGTTCGCTTACAAAATTAAAAAAAAAAATTATTGAAAGTATGCTCCATCTGCAGCTACAACCTTCGCCCATCGTTCAGGTAGTTTTCGTATTCCTTGCTGGAAGAAGTCCTGGTCTTTTGAGCTTATCCAGTTGTCAATCCAAATTTTGATACTTTCACATGAAGTAAACTTTTCTCCAGTAAGGTCTGTCTGCATCGTCCGGAATAGGTGGTAATCCGAAGGAGCTATGTCTGGTGAATATGGCGGGTGGGGTAACACTTCCCAGTCCTGTCCCTCTAAATATCTTTTTACGACTTCTGCGGTATGCGGTTTGGCATTGTCATGCTGAAGAACTAATTTGTTATGTCTATTCACCCATTCTGGTCGTTTTTCTTCTATGGCTCGCTTCAAACGCATTAGTTGTCGTCGGTAAACTTCTCCATTAATAGTTTCAGAGGGTTTGAGCAACTCATAATATACAATACCTTTCTGATCCCACCAAATACAGAGCATGACCTTGGCACAGTGAATATTTATTTTTGGCTGTGATGGGCCTGGTTCGCCTGGTTTCACCCAAGCTTTTTTGCGTTTAGGATTTTCGTAGTGTATCCATTTTTCGTCTCCTGTGACTATCCGATGCAAAAATCCTTTTCTTTGCTGTCTTTGAAGCAGCATTTCACAAATGGTTTTCCGACGTTCCATGTCTCTTTCTTTTAAATCATGTGGAACCCAGTCACCGGCTTTTTGAATCATTCCCATCATTTGTAAACGCTTTGCAACAGTTGAACGATCAACATTTAATGCTGCAGCTAATTCTGATTGAGTTTGGCAAGAATCTTCCGCCAATAATGCTTCCAATTCAGCATCTTCAAAGTTTTTTGGTGGTTTTCCATGTTCTTTATCCTCAGTACTAAAATCGTTATTTTGAAATCGTCGAAACCATTCCTTGCAAGTTGTATTAGACGGAGCATGCTCACCATAAATCTCCACAAGCAAACGATAAGATTCCGCTGCAGTTTTCTTCGCAATAAAATAATGTAATAACACTTCCCGCAAATGACGTTTATTTCGAATAAAAACCGACATTTTCGAAAAGGTGAAAACAATTGTTGCTTACACTTCAACCAAATATCATAAAATGCGTTAGATAGCTGACATTCAGTACTATCGAATACAAGTATGGTCATTTATTAGTACACGTAAACAATACTAAAAACGACATCTGTTGAGAAAGGGCGGAGTCATATTCACACACCAATAGTTTTGATAGAACAAATTAAAAAAGAAAGAACTTGGAAGATTATCCGACGGGCCAGGAATACAATAATTGACAGATTACAAAAAATTAAATAAAACCAACCTATAGAGATTGGTATAAGGAATGAAAGAATAGTCTTTCATTCCTTATTTCTCGCTATGAGGAGATACACCCTACCATTTAAAAAAATAAACATACAAATCGGTATTGTTAATTTAGATGATATGCTTTCCCAGTTATTTTGATATAAGAATCAAACTAAAGAACTGATTTTGATGAGGTTTCTATGGCACCAATCTGAAAGATCCTTTCAAATTAACAAAATAATTAACCGTATCAGTTGATAAATGGCGGAATTCAGGAAACATACATAAACAAATACAACTGAATTGATCCTTTGGAAGTCGGTTGAAATACTCTCACAAACGAACTCAATCTATCTATAGATACGAGACTCGAGCAATTGGCTATCACGGTTGTTTCGCACATCCTGATCACGATAAGAGGGGTAGAGTTGAGAGGTCAAACATCACATGAAGCTATCGAGTCACATGACTCTCGTAGCATCCTAATTGGTATGCGTTCCCAGCAGTCGGCAATCTTTTATAGGTTATCTAATAACTAGTTGGTAATTTTAGTTTTGCTCGCACTTCACAAATGTATGACCCGCAATAAGTCAAAGACAAATAAAATCTATTTCATTGTAAAAAAATCATAAAATAGAGAACATGCGTTCTTATTATCTACCAATATTGGCACAATAATGTTACGGTAAACAGTCCTAGAAACAGGTTTTTAGATAGTTTAGCGTTTTTTGGGGTTTTTTATGTGCATATGTGATGGAACGAGCTGAGGGCCCACCTGGTGATAAGTGGCGATCCACGCCCATGACAAAAGTAATGCGACTCAAATTTGGACCTTACACTGAGTCACATTCATCCTGCTGCGTTCATCACCCGGGACGGGGATGATACGTTTCATGTGCATGTGATTTCACCGGCACCCACATCCTTCCATCGGTATACAGTAATGCGAGCACTGCTACTTGACAACAGATTCCAGGTGGTTGGTGGTAGTCCAGGCAGTAACTCTTGGCACAAGTTCTACTGCTACTATTTCCAGTTGGTCGCGTCCGTAGGTGAGAAACCTCTAATATGGTATGGTATGGTATGGTATCTTTTTATGGTAGTACAATCCACGTGATTATGACGCAGCAGGATCTTGAAAACATCACTGGCCTTCTTTGTCCAGGCCACTGACAATCGACTTCAAAAAAGGAGGAGATTTTATTTTCCCTGTATATTTTATTATGTATGTTCGCCGATGTTATGATGCTTTTAGATTGGCCCCATAGAAGTGGATAAATAACGGGAAAAAATATGCCATCCAAGTAAATGAAATTACGTATTTTGATACTTTGAAAGTAGCAAAACACGTAATAAGGTAAATAGTCGGTTGTAATAGATTTTTGAATTAGTCTAATAGGTGTGTGAATATGACTCCGCCCCTTTTTGTCAAAATAAAACACATTTGTTCGCTTACAAAATTAAAAAAAAAAATTATTGAAAGTATGCTCCATCTGCAGCTACAACCTTCGCCCATCGTTCAGGTAGTTTTCGTATTCCTTGCTGGAAGAAGTCCTGGTCTTTTGAGCTTATCCAGTTGTCAATCCAAATTTTGATACTTTCACATGAAGTAAACTTTTCTCCAGTAAGGTCTGTCTGCATCGTCCGGAATAGGTGGTAATCCGAAGGAGCTATGTCTGGTGAATATGGCGGGTGGGGTAACACTTCCCAGTCCTGTCCCTCTAAATATCTTTTTACGACTTCTGCGGTATGCGGTTTGGCATTGTCATGCTGAAGAACTAATTTGTTATGTCTATTCACCCATTCTGGTCGTTTTTCTTCTATGGCTCGCTTCAAACGCATTAGTTGTCGTCGGTAAACTTCTCCATTAATAGTTTCAGAGGGTTTGAGCAACTCATAATATACAATACCTTTCTGATCCCACCAAATACAGAGCATGACCTTGGCACAGTGAATATTTATTTTTGGCTGTGATGGGCCTGGTTCGCCTGGTTTCACCCAAGCTTTTTTGCGTTTAGGATTTTCGTAGTGTATCCATTTTTCGTCTCCTGTGACTATCCGATGCAAAAATCCTTTTCTTTGCTGTCTTTGAAGCAGCATTTCACAAATGGTTTTCCGACGTTCCATGTCTCTTTCTTTTAAATCATGTGGAACCCAGTCACCGGCTTTTTGAATCATTCCCATCATTTGTAAACGCTTTGCAACAGTTGAACGATCAACATTTAATGCTGCAGCTAATTCTGATTGAGTTTGGCAAGAATCTTCCGCCAATAATGCTTCCAATTCAGCATCTTCAAAGTTTTTTGGTGGTTTTCCATGTTCTTTATCCTCAGTACTAAAATCGTTATTTTGAAATCGTCGAAACCATTCCTTGCAAGTTGTATTAGACGGAGCATGCTCACCATAAATCTCCACAAGCAAACGATAAGATTCCGCTGCAGTTTTCTTCGCAATAAAATAATGTAATAACACTTCCCGCAAATGACGTTTATTTCGAATAAAAACCGACATTTTCGAAAAGGTGAAAACAATTGTTGCTTACACTTCAACCAAATATCATAAAATGCGTTAGATAGCTGACATTCAGTACTATCGAATACAAGTATGGTCATTTATTAGTACACGTAAACAATACTAAAAACGACATCTGTTGAGAAAGGGCGGAGTCATATTCACACACCAATAGTTTTGATAGAACAAATTAAAAAAGAAAGAACTTGGAAGATTATCCGACGGGCCAGGAATACAATAATTGACAGATTACAAAAAATTAAATAAAACCAACCTATAGAGATTGGTATAAGGAATGAAAGAATAGTCTTTCATTCCTTATTTCTCGCTATGAGGAGATACACCCTACCATTTAAAAAAATAAACATACAAATCGGTATTGTTAATTTAGATGATATGCTTTCCCAGTTATTTTGATATAAGAATCAAACTAAAGAACTGATTTTGATGAGGTTTCTATGGCACCAATCTGAAAGATCCTTTCAAATTAACAAAATAATTAACCGTATCAGTTGATAAATGGCGGAATTCAGGAAACATACATAAACAAATACAACTGAATTGATCCTTTGGAAGTCGGTTGAAATACTCTCACAAACGAACTCAATCTATCTATAGATACGAGACTCGAGCAATTGGCTATCACGGTTGTTTCGCACATCCTGATCACGATAAGAGGGGTAGAGTTGAGAGGTCAAACATCACATGAAGCTATCGAGTCACATGACTCTCGTAGCATCCTAATTGGTATGCGTTCCCAGCAGTCGGCAATCTTTTATAGGTTATCTAATAACTAGTTGGTAATTTTAGTTTTGCTCGCACTTCACAAATGTATGACCCGCAATAAGTCAAAGACAAATAAAATCTATTTCATTGTAAAAAAATCATAAAATAGAGAACATGCGTTCTTATTATCTACCAATATTGGCACAATAATGTTACGGTAAACAGTCCTAGAAACAGGTTTTTAGATAGTTTAGCGTTTTTTGGGGTTTTTTATGTGCATATGTGATGGAACGAGCTGAGGGCCCACCTGGTGATAAGTGGCGATCCACGCCCATGACAAAAGTAATGCGACTCAAATTTGGACCTTACACTGAGTCACATTCATCCTGCTGCGTTCATCACCCGGGACGGGGATGATACGTTTCATGTGCATGTGATTTCACCGGCACCCACATCCTTCCATCAGTATACAGTAATGCGAGCACTGCTACTTGACAACAGATTCCAGGTGGTTGGTGGTAGTCCAGGCAGTAACTCTTGGCACAAGTTCTACTGCTACTATTTCCAGTTGGTCGCGTCCGTAGGTGAGAAACCTCTAATATCCCTACACGTAGGTACCCCCTGGGTGGTGCCAAAGGAGCAGCTTAAAGAAGCAGTGGAACTGTGGCCAAGTTCGTCTCCACCGTTTTGGGTGATGGGCGCAACGGGATGCGACTTGGGTCGGAGAACCCAGATCGTGTTGCTGTTGTTATGGGCAGAGGTAACCACTTACCATCAGGTGAGCCTTCAGCTCGTCTCGTCATTATAGTAGTGTAAAAAAAACCTTCCGTCCACTGCTGGACATAGCCACAGTGCCACTGAACCTATTCTTCTGCACTTCAGCATCCACTTCAAACCCCCTTCCGTCGCTCCATCGGTGCGTTGCACTACGCATTTAGCCCTCTCAATCTCTAAAACATCACCTCGAAATCTGGAATGGAATTTCTAGTGATTGGAATTTTCTGGATTCTAGCGATCCCTGGCGAGTCTATCACCCACTTGCTTCTCTTATGCTATTTCGTGACGTAGCTAGAGCGACTGAACAAAACAACGTCATGAACTTACCAACTTTGCTTTTTTAAATTTCCTTTAGCCTTTGGATAAGGAACTCTATAATAGTTACCAAAGAATTATTCTATCTAACATAAAAGCCCCTCAGATCCTTCTGTCCTAAAGTATAAGTAAAGCCGAAGATTTAAATGCGGATGATGCTCGTTTATTTTAACATTTTGGTGCAGGTTACTGAGCAGGCAACTAGCTCAGACGAAGGTCAGGCGAGTTCAACTATCTGGCATGCACGTAACGTTTGAAAGGAACCGGCAAGGTCGCAGGATTGTGTTTAGAGACATTTGTCTTTGTGGACGACACCACTGCTGTAATGATAATTGCTGATCATTCTACAGATGGTACCATGGAGCTTTCTAGTAGGTTTAAATATACTCCTTCTTTTGAATGTAATTGAATAGCGATCAGATATGACGATAGGGGTCCATACTCCAAAAGATACTCTTTGCTTCCCTACATTACTTTGGGCGGTGCGAAAGGAGCGCGATAAAGTAACACTGAAACTTGTCCAAAGGGCTTCCGGCAAAGTACCTACTGTCAACACACTAATCTGCCGGCAAGCAGTGGTGCACTCACGTTGCTGTGTTACGAAGGCCTTACATTACATCGCCGTCACGGATGACAGGCGCAACAGGATACGACTTGCCTTGGCTCTTCTCATAGTTATGTGGGCCAACAGATCGTACCCTTGCATCCTCACCTTGCATAGGAAAAAAATAATGGGTATATACCTAAATATTACAAAAATGAAATATCTAAGTATCACGAAAGAATGTTCACGGATGATACTAGATTGAATACTAAAGTATGCAACAGGATTAGTGAAGGGTCTACATATGCTGGAAAGTTAACAAAAACAGCCTCTGTACAACTTCTTAGCGATGCAATCATCATCTGTTTAGAATGAAGATATTTTGTTTAGGATAATCAGTAAGCAGCTCGTCTACTTATAAAATTGTGTAACAGTTCTGCAAGCAACTCACGTTTCTTCAATGTTTGTTCTTTATAGTAGAAACGCACCAGATCAGGCGATTACTTATGTAAGTAAAATCTAATAGGATCTGTAACCTTCTACAAGCATCCTTAGCATAGAAACATTTTTACTAAATATAATTATCAAGGCGCAATTCAAAAGGACATTCAAACTCACAAAATGTGTTCCTACTCACTAAATTAGGACTCACTAAATGTGTAGGTACTTGCAAAACACAGCAAAACAGCTGATTTCCTAGCTTCAAATTCATTGAACAGTTCCAATTTCCTAAAGTCATTGAATAAAAGTAGTTTATAATAATGTGTCCTCACAGCTCAGTTGGTTCAATTCCCACCCAGAAAAATAGATATTTATATATTCTGTACCTGGGTGTTTATATTAAAGTATTGTGTAAATATTATAAAAGAAGCATTGATAAATATAACTACTATGTACAAGAGAACACTTCACAACTAGATTGCTTGCAACTCGCTCTAAGTCTTACGTATTAACTCAATGACCAGAGCCTGTTTTTATTATGACAGTTATGCTTAGTTTCGGGCTAGACAGAAAATAGATACTCTTACATGGTAGAGTAGTCGACTATCCGTGTCAAACGTAAACTTTGGGACTAAATGGCGCTGTGTGAAATGTCCATGAACACGAAAAATAATGCCTAAATTTATATTAATTCAATCAAGTACTTTCAATCAGTAGCATTTGAGATTCTTTTTTTTGAAATACGGTCTAAGTACACTGTTTATTTTACTACTACACTGCTACAAGTGAGTCGCTAGATAGCTGTCAATTCACGAATGATATCAGTAGGTAAATATTAGATACTAAGTGGGCATTATGAGTTAGCAAGGTCTAGGTACTTATCGATAACTCAAGAAAATTAAATAACAATGACAATACGCACAGGTGTTACTGCCACCATATTACGAAGAAGCGTCCGTTTTCTCAAGCGCCTGATTTTGCAACTGAAATCGCGTAATCTTATTGAAACTGAAAGGTCACAATAAGCTGGTTATTAATTTATTACTTTGTAAAGTTACAAAGTTTACACAATAGGTAGCGTAACTAATCGTCGTTATGAGCTTATGAATTAAAGGACATGTTTGTTTATATACACATTTGGTTTACACAATTAGTCACGATTTAACATTGACCGTTATTTTAGTATTTTTCGTTTTATTATATAAAAGCAGGTTCTCAATTTTAGGCATACCTACTCGTATTTTTAATGCCGCGCCACAGAATGCCTAAGATATGTAAACAGGGGTTTTTGTTTATGGTTGACGACTATGTTTGCCTGTTTGTTTGTTTTCCTGTGTGTAATAGGTAGTCAATTTCTTTGAAGCATTAGCTTCTAAAGTGATGGTAAGATTTCAATGTGGTTTTATATTAACACTCGTAGTGTATTGGAATTAAAAGATGGAAGATTGAAAGATTTTGCAATTTTCAGGGTCGTCAGAAGCGAGTTGGGCTCGCAAATTCAAGAGTTGAAATCGAGAGAACTAAATGCATTCGGTAATATGTAATTATGTAGGTAGGATAGTAACAAACCAAAATAATAATTAAACTAACTATAATAATAATTAAATAAATTTATATTTACGGTTTAGTTACGTAGTGCATATCAGATGCCTGCACAAAAGCTATGAGCAATGCACCTCCCCACGTCGATTGCTATACGATTTTAACAGCATTTAGAGCAAAAGCATGATGGCCAAATCATAGCAGAGTGGAAATATTAGGAACCACTGACTTTCACCACAAGGTAAGACCATTATAAAAACAATAAATTAATGGTAAAAAATCTTTTTAACAACAAGCTTTTTTCGTGTTCTCCTCAGCAAGCTCTTTCATTTGATACCCATACTGTGGTAGTGCAGAAAAAATAACTAGTCCAACACCTTGGATGATCCGCCATATTGGAATTAGAATGGCGTCACATAGCTAAGCATGCATTGTCATTCAAAATAAGCGTGTATACCAAATTTCAGCTCAATCGGTTAAAGATAACTGATTTAAAATTCAGTTGCAAGATTCCACCCGGACAAACATTCATACATTGCAAGTTAAATAAAAGCTTGTAAAAAGTCGTTATCTTATTTATTCTGGGTATAAATATACCACCTTTAATAAAATACCTAATTGCCTAACCGCTCTAGCATATTGATTGAAGCTAAGGTAGGTATATGCCATGCGTTTGCTAACTCATATGATCCCCCCACTATGCGTCATGGGGGGAAACAGTGGAGTTTAAGTGGGTAATAACATCTAGAACCACGTAACCGTTTTGTTATCCGTATTGTCACATAATTTATGTGCCTTGGTAGGTAGGTACAGAAAAAATATGATATCCCCAACGGATTATGTTGATTTCGAACACTTACTTATAAGTGCTCAAATTCCTTCTATATCTTCACTTCAGGGTGTACCTACAGTAACACTTAACTTTTGATGGGTACCTACTAAGCCAGCAACTCTTTAGGTATTGTATCAACAAGTTGTTACCGATTTCGAAATTCATTACCATCATGTTTACCACAGAATTCCATTCACCCAGTTTCCCTAAGATCCGATAAGATAAATATATTTATTCAGAAGATGAATACAAATAACTTTAAAAACTATAAAAACTTTGATCACACAAAAGCCATTATCAGACTGAATTTTGTCAACTTACTAAGAAATAACAACTTACTTACTGGTAAGAGATAGAAGAAAAAATGAGATATCTTTCAGTGTGCTTATTTTTAGTGCTATCCGCGGTAAGTTCTTTTTTACCTAACATTTAACCCAAGTCTTACCTGAAATTATGTAACTAATTCCCGAAATCAAAAAACTGAAGTATGAAATGAAGAGTTTTATGTAGGTACCAAAACTTCACCGGTAACATACAAACCAGTAGGTAATTATATATATATCTACCTAATAGGTAGTAGGTAATTTTATATACCTATATAGCCGTATATTTACAGTAGGAGTCCACAGTGCTATTTGATTCGCAAAGAACCTATTGCTATTAATTATTATTGGCAGAAGATATCGCTCTCAGAAGGGAAATCCTGGTCACTCGGTCATCTGCTCTTTTCGCTACTTTTAACAATCTATACTTTCTACAGGCTTGCGGGTTAAGTGCTGGAACATACCTACCATCCCATGATGTAGCCATGGCGCTTATGCCTCTGCAGCGTCGAGAACTCAACCTCTTCGCGAATTCCAAGTAAGTTTGAGCTAATTATCTGCCTTAGAAGAAGTAGAAGAAGTACAAGTAGTGTAAACGGTACAACACAAAGCGATTACGGTCTTAAAGGTCCAGGCAAACTGTAGGTACTCAAAGAGTCTTGAACATGAGACTTACATTAGGAAACTACGAATAAACTAGGACTCAAGTTCACGTTAACATCAAGCAAAAAAAACATATTATATTATTAATAGCATAATTATCGCAGGGCTCTTATAGAAGAACTAGTTACGAACCTTCGCAAAGCTGCTGGGGATGCCCGCGACGCCATTGTAACTTTCACAAACGGGGTCAATGAAGAAATTAGCGAAATTAGAGCTAAAATATCTGAAGACATTCAAAAACTAAAGGAACGCGTGTCTAATGCTGTTGAGAATGTCACCAACAGGCTGTTGGACTCCGGTGTGGCTGTTACAGAGTGTATTGTGGTACGTATGTAGGACATAAAAAAAATATTTTTACGAGCCTGTACCCAAGTGCCTGCTGACGGGCCTGTTTTTCACTTTTCTCCTTTAGGAATTTATTCCATTCCATTCTTTATTGAATTCCAGCCGTTTAGAGTATGAATTTAGCTCATGTAACCTACGTTGTGGTTAACCGCGATATCGTTTTCAGCCAGCCCAGGCCCACCTTAACGTTCCATCATCCCAGCGTATGCAATTTGTCTTCGAAAACAGTGTACTGTTGCTGATGTTTGTCACTGTTACTCCTAAGAAACTGCGCTCTATAGAAAAAAATAGATTAATGATTATTTAAAATGCTAAATAATTTGACTGGCCTCACAGCTCAGTTGTTAGTAGTTTGGCCTTCTGCTAGGTCGTGGGTTCGATTCCCAATCAGGGCATTCATTTGTCTGACGAACATAGATAGCATATAGAGAAGGGAGTGTTACGTGTCATGCACTATGATTTCACCAGCGCTCACACTCGGAAGAATGCATGGAAACCGGAACACAGCAATACGAGTGCATCACTGCTTGGCGTCAGATTACCAGGTGTGAAGGCAGTAGGTACTCCTCCGGAGGAACTTGCCACAAGTTCTACTGCTACTTTGAGTTGCTCCATTGGTACCACGCAGGGGGTAGGTACACGTAGGGATTCTCGCCTACTGACGCGTGCAACTGGATCCCCTCATCCCCTGTGTTTAATTGTTCGTCCTTCATGTTACAGGCTCACACAACTGACGCAAATGTTGTCTTCAACGAGACTTTAGTGAAAACCATTAGTTGTGTTGATAGCCGCATAGCAGAAGTCACTGATCAAATAAACAGTTTCGAGACCCTGGTTAAGGGAGCGGTTGATTTTTCAAACCAGGCTATTGAAGATATGAAGAACTGTACTGAAGGAAATGGAAATATTATTAGCATCGGTTCATGTCTTGGTTCTATCGCTCTGCAGACGGACATGAAGGCTGTTGTCTTTACAACACAGAGCGGACTCATGGTAAGAGTTAGTTATTCAGCAATGAAAATTTATGAAATGAACAAAATGAGAAATAAAATCTTTGAAATAGCAGAATACCTAATTAGCGATTTCGATAGTTGCAACCTCGCAACGCAAGGTAATATAATACTTAGGTAATATAATCGTCAAAAGGAGCCTTTTTTATCGGATAGGTAAGTACCAACTTTTGTCAACTTTTAGGATATCAAACAAATTCTAAAATATAGATTAAATGATAGTTTTAGTAAAATGTTACATCCCGACTATCAATAAATCGAAGTTCTACATCCATAAAATTGTTTCATAGCAATTGTTTTTCTCCGCAGATCGCCCGGATGAATCTCTTCATAGCAACCCTACCAGCTTCTCTACAAGTCTGTGCCAGCACTAGGCTCGTGGAAGCTGGCCTGTCTTCTGCTAGAATCGTCATGGACATTGGTACTTGCTCGGCTAACTCTATCTTCTCTATAATGACTAGTAATGCGCAACTATTAAGTACGCTGTGAACGTGAATTTTAATAAACTGAATTGATGTGTTATTTACAAGTTTCATTTAGAGATAAAGTGTGACTATTAAAACAAACGTGTTGTTATCACGGGACTACTCACAGCGTCATTGTTAAATGTTGATTTATTTGATAAGGGCACTAAATTACAAGTTCGAGCGTAGAAGTAGAAAAAATTTATAAGATTAGTAAGTACCTACGTAGCCATTTTTATTTTACCGGCTATTCTAGTAAACAAGCCATGTCGAAGGCTTTGAGGTGGCTTAGGAACTCTGACACCAAAATTCCGCTCACTCACAAATAATCAGCAAAAATAAATGAAATACATATAGTACTTATTGATAATAATACTATCTAACGTTGATATCAAAAATTTAGACGGGTCATTTTTGGTATCTGTAAAATCTACTATTCCGTATGTAACCATTACAAACAGAATAGTAGATAGGCACCTAAATATGCTACCTAGTCGAAAAATCGGCAATTAGATATCTAACAGATACATTTATTACCCATGTACATCATTTTGGGGAATCATGTTGCTCGCGTCCTTAGGTTAGTCTCTACAAGTGTCCCTTGGGTGGTGCAAAAAGAACAACCTAATGTAGCAGTAGAACTTGTGCCAAGTTCGTTCGGAGAAGTGCCTCCACACTTGGTACCGCATCGCTGTGCTCACATCTCAGTGACAGGCGCAACGTGATGCAACTTGGGTCTTCTCATACTTTAGTATGGGAGGAACGCAGTCGTATTTTTGTTGTTCACGGACGGTGGTAACCACTTAACATCAGGAGGGCTACGCGCCCATCCCGTGACACTTGTCGCATAAAAAAAATATCCGTATCATACGTCACATCATTAAATTTTTGGTTTGACAGGCCGGTTTTACCGCGATCATTTCTTTGCCGTTTTGGAAAAGCGAATTTTTCAAGCGATTATCTCATTTATGCGCCAGCGACCTTCAGCTCAAGTCTGCGTCTGTAACGGGACACCGCGTTCTCAGTAAGGTAGCGCAACGCAACCAAGGTAGGAAGGTATTCTGGATTATTTATGTACCTACCTAAGAACTATGAACATCAAAACAAATAAGCACGATATTTGAGTTCGGGTCAATATCTTTTATCATAATGGCCGTGGGATGGAACGATTAACCTAAGTTAGATGAACCTTATTGAGATCTGATAGATTAGTTCTTAATTGTTATTTAATTAAATACTTAAGATAGCTAGTGATATAAAAGGATTTGTAGCTGAAGTATGCTTTGGAGATGAGAACCAACCACACTATGAAGTTCATCAAGTCCTTAATAGTCTTAGCTTTGCTTGTTGTCTACCTACAGGTATGTACGTAGGTACAAAATTATTGTTGTTATATCATAAGTATCTACATACTATAATAACAATAATTTTAATAATAACAACAATTTCTCCAACATAAAAATATTGAATTGTACTACAGAACACTGAGGGTAAGAGTGCGGATGCAAAATCTGATGAATTAAGAGCAACAGCATTAGCAAAACAGTACGGCGACTTCAGAGGTCTGCGAGAAGTATGGGACCAAGTGAAAAATAGTGCCATAAATTCGTGGAACTTTATAAAGAAAGTCGCAGCGAACACTAGAGAGAAAATATTGCAATTGGCAGACAGTGCAAGAGCATACGCAGTACAAGTTGAGAAATCATTCGAGGAACAGCTGAAAGTATTGCGTCAAAGACTGAATGACATCATCACAGATTTACTCGGTACAGGCAAGCTTGTCCAGGAATGTTTGAAAGTGAGTAATAATTCGTAAATATTTTAAATTACAATTATCAAGTGCATGCCTTAACTATTTTACTTTTATTTTCCTTTGCAGAAAGAGGGAAAGAATGTACAAGATGTTCTTAAGGGAATATTGCTAAGTATGTCAGAATGTATATCGAACCAACTGAAACAGCTAGGAAAGATCCAAGGCAAAGAGGCACAACTTTCTGTAAATGAAACATTATTCATCTCCGAATTGACTAATAAATTGGAAGCCTGCGAAAATGAAAAAGCTAACTTCGAAGAGTGCCTTTATACGGTCAGAGGATTGGTTTATGATGAAATTGAGGAATTGGATAACCACATTCAGAATGCCGTAAGTATAACATTAAATATTGAATAGTAAGTTTTCGAAAGAAAGCTAACCTAAAAACTTTTTTCCAGAATATCGAATCCAGAAGCTTAGCAGATGATGTCAGGAATACTTTATCTACATGCTCGCTACAAAACCTAGCAGAAGCATCATCCTATCTAACTTCTGAAATGATGGAAATAGTCCGGTGCGTTTTGGACAGTAAGGGCATAAATGAAGCTATACTGGAATAAGCAAACAACATTTTATGTAATAATATATATTTACAATGGTTTATTTTATGTAACAAACAGTTTATGTAACTATGTTTGAACTGTAACTAAAATCATACATATTATTACTAATACATTTGACTCAAAATGTAGTTTTTATTGAGACATTTTTTTATCGTGGGCACATCGCATGGCGTCCGCCATCCACGGGTAAGGTGGCTCCAGTTATATTAGTAGCCCCACTGCCAGCTAAAAATGTAATGACTGAAGAAACTTCATTCACGGAGCCCGCTCGTCCAATAGCGTGACTTTGTTTACAATTCTCTAGAAGCGCCTCGATTTGCTTTTCATTCAGAGCTCCTTGTATACCAGTCAAGACAACACCAGGGTTTACAGCGTTCACACGAACACCTTTAAGACCTAGTTCAAGGGCTACACATTTCGTGAACTGATCTATAGCGGCTTTAGAGATACAGTAACTCAAATAATTCGGGAACGACCTCAAACCAGCTATACTTGACACATTGACAATGTTTCCTTTAGTCTTAATAAGATGTGGAACCGCAAGATGAGTTAAATGGTAGACTCCGCGTACATTAGTGTTCATTATTCTATCGTACTGTTCCAATGTAGTAGTTTCTATGGAACCAGCGTCTGCAATACCAGCATTGTTCACGAGTACATCAAGTTGTGAGAAATTATCGATGGTAGCCTTTATAAGATTTTCGTTGTCCCTTTCGTTACTAACATCGGAAATAACAGCCAGGGGCTTAAGTTTATCTGGTGATGCCTCGGCACAATCTTTAGCCACTTTATCGAGGCGTTCTTTGTTTCTGCCTGTTATAACGACTTTCGCGCCCAGCTTTGCGAAGTCAAGAGCAGTTTCAGCACCAATACCAGAGCTAGCGCCTGTGATAATAACGACCTTATTCACGAACATGGTTGCTTTTTAGATCTGATAAGGCAAGAGAAAAACACAAGTTAGTTTCTTATTTATTTATTGCTTACTTATAAGCACGCAATGAATGAATAACCCGAGACAACGCTTGCTTTAATGAAATGATCAATTTCTCACAAATGATAAACAAGGAACTTAGTGTGAATGGAACAAAAAACAAACGAGATTTTAAATAATATTGAATAATCACCACCAGTTACAAAATAGTTCATATTCGACAGATTTTATTATTTCTGAAATAAATAAGAATGTATTTAGGTACATACCTAAATACATTCTTCAAACTTTTATCGGGGGCACATGGCATGGCGTCCCCCATCTACTGGCAATGTTGATCCAGTGATATTACTTGCAGCATCACTAGCCAAAAATATGATTACTGATGCAACTTCTTTTGCATCACCAGGCCTGCCCAAAGCATGAGTCTCAGCACACTTCTTAATAAACTCCTCATATTGTTGGTCATTCATGCTGCCTTCGCCTTTCTTATGCAAGCCAGTAGTGATCACGCCAGGATTGACAGCATTTACTCGAACCCCTTTCAAGCCAAGCTCTAAGGCCACACATCTGGTGAACTGGTCTAAAGCTGACTTGGACATACAGTATGCTAGAACGTTCGGGAATGATCTCAGCCCAGTTACACTGGAGACGTTGATGACATTTCCCTTAGTTTTGAGGAGGTGAGGCACAGCCAACATAGTCAGATGATAAGGGCCCCGAACGTTAGTGTTCATTATTCTATCATACTGGTCTAAGGAAGTGTTTTCTATAGTGCCAGACTCAAGAACTCCTGCATTATTTACTAGCACATCAATTTGATTGAACTTTTCAAGTGTACTTTTAATAATTTTTTCCACATCACTCTCATTGTTCATTTCAGCAACAACAGTAAGTGGTGTCAAGTTACTAGGTGATGCCTCTTCACATTGCTTGGCAGTTTTTTCTAAGTTAACCTGGTTCCTGCCTGTTATTGTGATATAGGCATTGAGTTTTGAAAATTCTATGGCGGTCTCAGCACCAATGCCTGAACTTGCTCCAGTGATTATAACGACTTTGCCGGAAAACATTGTAAATACCTGATTGACAAAATATTTCAATAAGTACCTCGATTGTAAAAAAAGACTATATTTATTTAAGATTTTTTTTTTTAAATGAATAAAGTCGTCCATTAATTTCTGATATGAATTGTAAATATACAATTCATATCATTGGCTGCAGTATTAAGTACCTTATGTTAGGAGTTTATGGATTACTGTACTGTGAATGTACTTAATTATTAAAATAACAGTAAGTCCTGTTATATTATTGGTACTTTAAATAAAGAAATAAATATGCAAGGCATTTCACCCAGCACCAGTTAGATCCAAACAAAGCATAGCTAGTACTATGGGAATTAGATTACTGATACAATACATAAATGTATTTTTTTTTTTTTGTAAATACATACATATTATATTGATAGAATAGAATATTACTCTATTGTACACCATAACATCAAAATAAATTATACAAAATAAATAAAACAGATAGGTGGCATAATGGGAGGTCTTATCGCTAAATGCGATCTCTTCCCGGCTATTGATCGAAATCATAATGCTCACTTTATGTTAAAAGTGTCTGGTTATAGCTGCCTACAACCAGACACAACAAATATCTATGTTCATTACACAAATGTTTGTTCGTGGCTATTTCTAACTAAGGTGTAAGGCCAGTCTAAAGGTAGTTTCATCATATAATATTGTATAATATTATTTTATTAAAATTTTGCTTTATTTTTACTCAGAGATTTGAAATTATTGTTGAATTTCAACAGTAGTTTTAATCAATGCATACATGTGATAGCATATTGACCCAGAGATACAGATACACCCCAAGATCACTGGTTAAAAGTTAGACATGTAATAAAAGTTGTTTACTACAATTCCACTTTCTCAAAACAGTGAAGGAAAACACAGTAGAATGGGCAAATCCTATTATAAAAATTCAACAACATGTGACGTCTACCAATCCAAATTGATGGGCTGATACCGACAGGAAAGTACTGATTTGCCAACCTGAACAAGTGTTTTTATGCCTACTGAGAGTGGACTTATGATTCAGCGCAGGGTCCAAAGGGATTTTCCAGCACCTAGCCTAGTAAAAAGAACAATGTAAAATAAGACTGTCTCACTGAGTGTTCAGTGATGTCTACCTAGTGACTCTGACTCTGACTCTGTTTTTGAACAGGTACTTACATTGGCCACCCGAGTCACTATCAATGTACTCGTTACGTGTAATCTTAAATTAATAGGAAGCCTTATTTTATTTTGAATACGGAGTAGGTAGGTATTCGATTCGTAGGGCCCTATCGTATGCAAGTAATCTTTAAACCATCACCGGTGAGATACAATACGTGAACTCGCTAGGTAGGTGTATTTAAAGCATGATAATGTTTTACAGCGACAATGAGAAAAGGACATTTGACCGAGTTACTCACCACTATAACTTGATACTGACTGTTGTAGCGTTGTGGCAGATCACGCTCACGAATCTCGCGATGCAAGCAAAAACAAACTAGTTTCTTTAAACTGACTGACAGAACAATTTTCCTACATGTCGTGTGATTTGTGATATAATAGAATTATGCTTCATTTCATCGGTAAACAAATACCTACCTTAACTTTCGCTAGATAAAGTTTAAAGTAAAATCTACATAAAAATCATGAGAAAGATAAATGATATATTATCTTCTTGTTGTATGGCTTCGATTGGGTTAGCCAATTCCTTCGCTAATGTCAGGTTTTTAGGTTTTCAGGGTTGCACAAGAGGGTTAAAGGAGGCAGTTGTTAAAATTAAAAATTCTACATCCACAAATGTTTAGTGGATATATAATATAACTCAGCTCTGGCCCTCTATATGCGCATAGTTGAAACGCCTTCATGGTAATGACAAGAGCAAGAGTGACTGTCACTCTGGCGGAACGTCGTGCGTGCGTTTGTTAGCGGGGCAGTCATATTAAAAATAACTTTTGGAGGAAGAGCGGCTAGCGCACCACGTTAGCGAGGAATCGCTATTAATTTTAATTAAATAAGTTTAATTAAGTTTATGATAAGTTTTTTTGATGATAATTGTAGGTCATGGAGTTGATACCTACATATTAGAATTATAATTGTGTGAACAAGAGTTTATTCATTTGTCACCCACGCATATCCTCCATGATGAACTCTGAATCTTATCAAGGCAAAGCCCTTCTGCTACGCTAACAAATATATTATCTGATATTCTTTTGCAGCAACTGGTAATACTTTTGTCAACAATTATGTCATGTCAAGTCAAGACAGTTCAGCTGTCAGCTCAGTTTGTAAAATAAAATAGCTTTTTGATAAGCCAGCCGTATGTGCTTGGTCAGTGGACTTTACTGTCATTCTGTCAAAGTCAAAATATAATTTTGCATTGCATGGTCGTCCATTTCATTCCATCTTCGATTCTCGCATTTGGTAACCAATTTGTATCTAGGTATTTAGAGAAAGAATTAATTCTTATCGTCCGCCTTTGCGGCTTAAGAAATACTATGGCTTCCTCAGTGCCCGCCCCAGTGGAATCATTTGATGAGTTTTACACCGAAGTAAGTAATTTAGTTGGCTTGAAATTCTGTCCTAAATCTTTGTTTACCACTCAGTAATAATGAAAATTTATATTTTTTCATGGGAACACGTTTCGGTGAATAAAACATTGTGCAACAGATAATTGATTGAATTTCCTAATTGTATAAAGAGATTGCACGGTTGGTGCCAGTGAAACATCAGCAATCTAAATATTAATATAGTTTTGATCCGAAACGTTTCAAATTAATTAACGCCGTTCCCCTTGGGGTTATGTTATCATACCTGTCACAGGTGAAACATACTGTTTCATCTGTTATAGGTAAACTAGCAACCCGTCCTGGCGAAGCCAGGGTGAGCTGCAAGTACTACATATAAACCTTCCTCTTGTATCCCTCTATCCATTGCTAAAGGTGCATTAAAATATGTTGCGTACTTAAAAATCTAAGGGTAAAATCAGTGGGTGCGATTTGACAAGACGCGATAACTGCCTACATGATGTTAAGTGGTTACCTCCGCCTATGACAACAACAATACTAATTCTAATTCTGGGTGGGGGTGACTAGGCTTGCAATGATGTCCCACATAGGGGTGTAGTACATTGTCCCCCGTTGTTAACTATATCCTGCCCAGCCATCCCATCTCCTTCATGTACTGGAGGACTTTGGGGGGTTGCTGGCAGGACTGTTTCGGCATCAACGGCAATGTCTTTGTTGTGTCTGATATATCACTAGTGACACTAGATCCCATGCACCTGTTATTTCACCATCACCCACGACCTTCCACTGGAGCACAGCAATGCAAGTGTACTACTGCTTGGCAGCAGATTACCAGGTGTGGAGGCAGTACTGCTCCGGACATACTTGGTACAAGTTCTACTGCTACTTTTAATTGCTCTTTTAGCACCACCCAGGGGGTTTGTGTAGGGCATGGCTAAAGTAAACTATTTTTAAAAGAATTTTTTTTTATTTTTCTTAAATGATAACCAGTTGTAACCTTTAATTTGCATCTTCCTCATTGTCGGGAAATATAACATAATAATATGAATGACTCAACCACAACTAGGTCAAAGAAATTGAGAAACGAGACTCGGTGCTGACTCCGAAGCAGCAACTTGACCGTCTCCTTCGACCGGGATCCACATACTTCAATCTCAACCCATATGAGGTTCTCCAAGTAGAACATGATGCAACTATAGATGAAATCAAGAAGAAGTACAGGAGGTTGTCTATTCTTGTACATCCAGACAAGAATATGGTGAGTTATTAGAATATTATATTCTAATAGTGTTAACACAGCAGCCATTTTGAAATCTAAGGGCCACAAGTACTCATATTTTGTCATTTATCAGAAATGTAGTCTCAATCCAAGTTTTGATTGATAATTGAGAGGGGTGCTTAGAAAGGGATGACATATTCATTATAGTAAACATTTCAATCAGGCTATAAAAAATGTACACTCCAAAAGATGCCTAAAATCTAGGACAAAAAGTTAAGAAGGTGGCGCCCGCCAATATTTCATTTTACTTCACAGATTGGACCTTCCAGAGACTCCGTGCTTCTCCATTATATATAGGTAAGGCCTGGCATATCTGAGTGATATAGCAATACTATATTTAACTCAAAACTTTTGACATCCAAACTGCACTAGCACTTTGATTCATAACAAAACTACTTTAGAGACAAGCAGGCAAAAAGGAGTTTTCGAAAAAAAGGCAATGCAATGCTTCGGTTACATAAAAACATGTATTATAGCTTATTGTCTTATTATATGGTCAATGTTTTCCAAAACTATCCTTAAGTAATACTTTGTCATAAATATTTTTGTTATCAAGTTTATTTAATTTAACAAACTTCAGTTATGTACCAGAACAATGTGTAATAATTAAAATTAAAATTCAAAAGGTTTCACTTGATTGAAAAGTGAAACCTAAGCTAAATATATAACAAAAGCTCCGAAATATACAAAAAAAAATGTAAATAACAATAGTTCTGAAATGTTTCAAAACATTTGCAACAACTATTATAACAATAGTTCTGAAAAGTACCAATAGGCAAATAATACATTTATTATTCCAAAAGAAAGTGCATCTTACCCATATATTTAAATACATTGTAAGCTTACATTTTAATAAGAAAAATATCTATACATATATAAAAATCAAATGCTGTTTGTTAGTCTCGAGTATTAACTCGAAAACAGCTACACCAATTTCGCTGATTCCTATTTGTTGTATACATACTAGTCAGGACAAAGTTTGATAATCTAATTTCTTTGCAAAATTCATGGGAAAAGTCGGAAATCGTAGGAATTTTTGCTACCATGTTTGAGATGTTCTGTTGTGTGTCTGTTACCATGTTCTGTCAGGTCAGCAAGTAGTAGGTAAATAAATATAGACAAGGGGCATAAAGTCATACAAGAATTCCTGTTTACTTCTATAACCTGTGAAGATTATAAAATGTTAGGTTAGTTAGGGTGAAATCATAGTAGGGGACAATCTAACTTGAACTGCTGTTGCTATGGGTGGACATAATCACTCCAACCATAGCAACACTTTTGTAGTTCAAAAGTAACATATAAACTAAATAAGTTATTACATATATATTTAATAATATTTATATTTAAATAAGTATAAATATTCATGGATTCATACAGTGCCATCTAGCTTAAAACTAAGTAAATGCTTATATTGAACTTATTCCCTGTAAATAATACATATTAACACCTGGACACAGAAGAAACATCCATTATTGTTCTGTTCATCACACAAATGCTTGTGCTGGGTGGGAATCGAACCCACAACCTGCAGCACAACTGATATAGCATAATTAGTATAAATGTATGTTAAGTTCTACCGAGGAACTCAATTATCAAAGCCCACATGTGTTTGATTCCAGGACGATCCAGAGAGGGCGCAACAAGCGTTCGAGATTGTCAACCGATCGTGGAAGACGCTGGAGAATGATGAAACTCGAAAGAAATGTTTGGATATCTGCCAGGAGGCTAAGGAGAGGACCGATCACATGGTTAGTATAGTAATGACAGAGTGCACCAACATATAACAACAATATATTAAAGTCTCTTAAAGATATAACTCCTCATATTTGTTTTACAAACTTCATATAATTAAATACAATATATTGTAACTATATATTGTAACTAATATATTGTTGCGACTCCGTGGCTTAGTTGGTAGTAGCCCTGCCTTCGAAGCGAGGGGTCCCGGGTTCGATTCCCGGCCGGGGCACACTTTGTGTGGTGAGCATAAAGTTTGTTCTCGGGTCTTGGGTGTTTGTCTTGTGTTTCTGTGTTTGTCCATGCCATCTGCGACACAGGGAATCCTAGTGCAGAGGTGTGAGTGTGTTAACGTTGTTTTTTTTTTATTGTCTTATTAACTTCATTTAAGCTAATTATCTGCTGCATGATACGCCAGCATGGTCAGCATGCTTGTTATTCAGGTTATGTATTGATTAACGTGAAATACTATTGTACTTCATTTTAACTCATTAACAGCGCAACATAAAAAATTAAATTTATATAGTTAACGCTTGCAAGTGCACAATATTGTACTGTAGAAATTAATAACAAAATATAACAATATATGAATAAATAATAATATTAAACGTTTACACACTCATACTGCAGAGGTATGATTCCCTGTGTCGCAAATGGCATGGATAAACAGAAACACAACACAAACACCCAAGACCCGAGAACAAACTTCATGCTCACCACACAAATTATCCCCCGGCCGGGAATCGAACCCAGGACCCTTCGCTTCGAAGGCAGGGCTAGTACCAACTTAGCCACGGAGCCGTTGTATTATTCTTCAAATTCGTGTGAAGTCAATACAAATGTGAATCGTATCTGATTTTTTTTATTTGTATGTTGTTTAAATTTCAATTATGATGATAATATGATGCATATGATTTCAAGTAAAAACCAATGGATATATCAATTGATAACAATTATTTAACGATAAATGCAAATTACCAATTTCGGTTTTTTCAATTTTCCCGTTTTTTATTCCATTGCAGTATACCGTTTTTTACCGTTTATCGGAATAAGACGTAACAACGAGTGAGCTAAAACTGAACTCTATAGGAGACGTAGCTTTAGAAGAAATCGCACTTGAAAATTTTGTAAAATAACAATAACAAAAACCTCTTGAATATTTATGTCCGAAAAATTTGTGTCTTTTTGTGTCTGAATTATATCTTTTGCCAAAGTTTGAGCTAGATGGATTGTTTTTTGTCGAAGAACATTTGACATACATTTGTCCTTCATAAAGATTAATTGATAATTTCAGATTGAACAAAAACGAAAAAAGCTGAAGAAAGAAAACCGTTTGGATGAAGGCATCCCAGAAGATGATCCGTTGAAATACAAACACGCTATTTATGTTATGACCATGAAGGTAAGAATTATAAAGACTAATAAAAAAGTATACATGCATCATGCGCATGAGACGTATCATCCCCGTCTCGGGTGATGGACGCAGCAGGATGAATGCAACTCAGTCTAAGATCCAAATCTTATATTGAGTCGCATTACTATTGCCATGGGCGGAGGTCGCCACTTACCACCAGGTGGGCCCTAAGCTCGTTCCGTCACACATTCATAAAAAAATAAATAAAAATGCCTTTCCCCCTACGGGTTGGCGGAGACCACGGCTTTTAACTTGCTACGATCCTGACATTCCTTCATTCACTCTCATCAAATTCGTCATGCATGCTCGTTGGTTTGGTTTACCGATTTGTTCTAGAAGCGTACGCCTACCAAGAATCTCATTTGCACTTGCCTTGTGCATTTGTTTGGTCAGTCTACTATCCTTTATCCTCCCTCCATGTCCAAACCATCTAAGCATACCTTTCTCAATTTACATCACGTCTTTCACTCCACATTGGTATCTTATTTTTACTGTATTTTTATTATTATATTATCATATTATATTTATAGTATTCTTTACTGTTTTTTAAAGTCAAACAACACACTATAAAAACTCTGATTTCCACTGTGTTTATTCTACTTTGATCCTTCTTCTGACATACATTAGTGTCGGCACGTGCACTATGCTAGTCGTGTTTTGGATACTTTCCGGTTACTGATATGAGTGGAGTACCATATTCACTCGATTCCCAGCATTTACTTTTATTTCACTATCATGCTTCGAATCTCCCCAATAACAATTCTTATATGAGCAACAGATGAATAAGCAATTAAAGACTTAATATCCACTTGACAAAAACATTTTAGTATAATATAAAACCCATCAATTCATTAAAATTCATAAATAATTCAATTTTATATTAATTTCTTGTGTTGTAAAAGTTTGACAAACTCTTGCACACAAAATCTCACCTGTTCCACTTCTTGTAACTAATGTTTGAACCATATATTGTAACTGCGAATAAAACTATTTAATTTTAGTTGTTCGCCGACATGGAGCGAAAGCGGCAACACCTCGAGACCCGCGACATGGAGGAGCGGAAACGGAAACGTGAGGCCGAGATTGAGCAGGAGGAACAACGCTCGCTCGAGAAGGAATGGGCCAAGAACTTTGAGGTATGCATACTGGCTGATTTTTAAAAAACGAATTTATCCACTGGCCCTCTGAAATATTCTGGCGACCAATCTGACATTATTTTAGCGATTGAAACCAATAAAATACACTTTCTAAAATCTACATTCTACATACATCCTACACATAACAAAGCGAATGTACAAAAAAAAAAAAAAGGTTGCCTGGAAGAGATCGCTTCTTAGCGATAAGGCCGCCAATTGTACATTAACTTTCTTTAAGTAAGTTCACTCTGTATATTTGTTCATAATGAAAAGTGTGGTGTACAATAAAGTATTTTTGTATTGTACCAGTACTTCTCCGGACGAATTCTACTAAACCTTTATTGGGAACTATTGCAAGACACTTACTGTACAAGATAGAAACGATGCTACCTGCAGAAGTATAAACTGTGTCGCAGACAGCAATGCCCTCCTTTAAACACTTTAAATTGCTTCTTTCGAACCACCCAGGGCCGTGTATGACCTACGCAAGACGCGAGCATACGAGCAACTGGACTTGATAGTTTTGTAAATGTTTTGAATTTTTGATATTAAGTATAATAGAACAAAACGTATTATTTTTTATATATTCCAGGAATCTCGACAAAGCCGCGTTGACAGCTGGAAGACATTCACGGCAGGCGGCAGCAAAGAGAAAAAAAAGAAGAAAAACTTAGGCGCGTTCAAGCCTCCCAAACCCAAGCCAGAGAGCAGGTAATTGTCGCTCAATGTATCTTTAATTTAACATGGGTGATCTATAAGCAAGTAATGTTAATCCTATTTTAAACAGTGACAATCGTTGACCTCCATCTTATTAATGGCTACACTTACTAAAATACTTACTCCGTACGGCCGTATGTATCGGTTATATACGTAGTTTCAAGCCTTATTCTCGAAGGGGTTGGCAGAGCCGCAAAAGGGCCTGATTTCGCTGGCTTACACCATCGTAAGAATCGTAGACATGCGTGTGAGAGTCGCTATTAAAACTTAGTATTATAGATTCAGTTAAGAGCACAGCACCGAGACATTGACTAGATGTTTGGCGATATAGCTTCTTCGGTGGTTGACAAGCCGTAGCCGACCAGAGCTGCTCTCTTCGCACCACCCGGGGGATACATAAATATCTAAAACGTGGACTCCCCTAAAAATTCCCCTTATACAACAATAATAATCTAATAGGGCCATATCGGTGTATTTAATTATAAAAAGAATTATTTACTTGCTAATAGATTACCTAATTAGTTTTAGTATTTTGTTTCCATTGTAAGGGTACTGCAAATAATGCAGCTTTCCGTTGTGACATATTTTAGTTTTGAGGTTATGTACTGTACTGTACTGTAAGGGTGCAGGGGCAAGAGTTGTACTTGGTTATCGTAGCTCGAACCGAGCAGTGTAGTTACTGAACTGTGCCTGTTCACTTGGAGACTATCTGACTAATTAGTCAACACCAATCGTTGTGAACGTATAGTATATATACCACGCGTTTGCTTGATGTTGCTATGACAACTAGCAAGACGTGGCTCTCACTACCAAGCATAGCTCCTGCCTCTGGCTTTGAACTAACCGTAGTTAATTTAAATATTAGTATTGTAAGGCTAAGGTTCACCATCACATCGTAGGGTCGTTCAGGGCTGTTCTGACTAAAACATTTTAGTAGACGCATTTTCAAAACGTTAGTTAATTTTAGTCAGTTTTTTGAGTAACGAACTAATTTATGATGCCATTCAAAAATATATATGGGGTCACGCCGAGGAAACAGACTATAAACTACTATCCTTATTAAAAATAACAAGTATAAAATAACTAAAATATTACCATGTTTTGTTTTATTTTCATAAATACTTCACAACCAACCTAAAAACGTCTGATATTAAAAATATAGCACGTTGATATTAACTTTAGGTAACAAGATATTCTTGTAATCTAAAGTTACGTCAACCCTAGCTGGGTGTGCAATATATACATTTCCGGGTAGTTTTTTTTTTACGTTTAGCAATGTATGTGTACACAACCACGTATTCAAAACGGCGAAGGTAAACTTCGTGGGCAAACCATAATCTAGGACCAAAAAAGCGACGGCGGGTTCGCGGATGTGTGTTATAACGTTCCCGTGTTCCCGCCACTAAGCGGCCGAGTAGGACATCGTGGGGTTTTAGTGGGTCTAGTCCCACATAACCGCTGTCTCCCCGTGGAAGGGCGGTATGCGAGTGCATTTCCCCACGTAAAAATAAAAAGGAAAAAAAGGACCAAAAAAGCGAAGACAAAACATTTACTTAACCGCATTGGACTCCCGTGGTTAATTAAAGACCATTTTCTCACGCTTGTTAAGTTTAGATGGTATAACGCTTCGCACTGGGAATTTGTAATTTCCCTCCGTAGCTAAACTGCGCCCTTGTATTGTCATTATATGTATATGGGTATGTGAGTATATATTTACGGCTTTTCAATTAAATCCTACATGTGTTGGTGAACGCTGGGATAGACTTGTCTAGACTTGTCTAGTTATCACACCGCTCCACTTGCTATTGGTGCGCCTCGTTTCGCATCTATGCAGGTTTAATTCGAATATGTTATTGTATTATATTGCAGTTATTTTGTGAAATGCCTGTTTTAGTCTCAGATGTATCTTGCAGATTAGTATACTATAATATAACCTGTGATTACAGTATTCCTTTCGGCTGCATCTCCCAGTTTTTTAAAGTTTGAATGTGGCATTTCTAATTAGTCTTTGTAGTTATACAGGATTTCTGCAATATGATAAAATATTTTTAAAATCTTGTCTAAAGCATAACTTTAAAATAGTAGATATTTACACAATATGATAGCATATTAACAATATATTCTAAAAACACCAGGCATCAACTGTATAGATTAGCTTAATATTGAGAATATAAGTACCTAGACCACGTTCCTAAACGCAGATAGGCCTATTTTATATGTGAGTAATCGGTGCGTTGCGCATTTTTGAGTGCCATAACATTTTTGCTGGAATACTGTCTAACATTTTTTTTTTTGCTGCAATACTGTCTAAAATTATTTTCGTCGAATGTTCGCTCGCGGAATGAATATAGACGATAAAATTTTCAAAATTTTGATTCAATGTTTAAGCACTGAAAAATACGCTGCATAGATCTTTAAAATTGGTGAATAATTTTTGTTATACATATTACAAATATGTCAAATTCAGGATTTTAAGTCCACTACCTATCTATCTATGTGTATTATTATCTGTTACACTATTAAATCCCTTGATTTTAACAGGTATTAGCTTATATTTGCCAATATAATATTTGAGAGGCAAATTATTAATAAACATATTTAAAACTGTTGATACTTACTTGGCTTACAAGCACAGTAGAAAATATTATCTCTGAAATTTTAATGTAATGTTTATATTACCGGTGGGATAATAAGAGCTAATTCAGATCTGATGTAGTGCGTTTAATATCTAAATCAAATACTAAGACAGATAAGTAACAATGTTAGTTTTATTAGTTTACTAATATTGTCATAACGTGTACCTATCTTCTGTGGCTGCCGAAGAAAACAAATAAATTTCAGTGAAAGTTGGTGGGCGTATTTTGTGTTTTTTTTTTTCATTTTATTTCTTTATCTCTATAACTATGTTCGCATGTGTGTTATGTAAAAAACTATAAAATAAGCTAACCCAATCGAAGCCATACACTAAAAAGTACTAGCACAACAAAATTGACATAAATGAACCAGCAAACCACAGATAAATTTCATTTGAATCAATAACTTCAAATTTTGTGGTCTTTGTCAAATATTTAAGGGCAATATAACGTATGTATTTTCTGTAAGTGATTATAAATTCATTTCAGGATCCACAATTCGTTAACTTATTGTAGTCAACGAAAAATTTGAAAGTTACGTAATTTTTATAGTAGTTTTGTCTTCGGATTTTCTTAGAATGTATGCATCAGCATATTTCGTTCATTTGCATTAGTTAAACATTGGTGAACGTCTTCAACTGTTATTTGATGAATTTATTTTTTCATCAATTCTATTCTAATTTCTTGTACACTTGTATCTGATTACAGCGCCAAAATGGCGTCAGTTGGTTAACGGTGCCAACACAAAATGAAGCGGCATATCCAGCCTACTACATAAAAGATTGCTTCAAATCCAAGCCAATGGATTATTTTATCATGATTCCACTATCTTGCTCCAGATGAGAGCATAAAAAAAAAAAAAAAATTTTAATTAAGAAATCATTATGCTTCTCATTGAGGGATTAAAAATACCTTCAGTTTTGTCACACTATGTTCTTAAATTGTGCTCAGTTCTTAGATGGAATAAGCCTATATGTTTTAGGAATGTTTATAATTACTCAGTGTTATATATATTATATATATTTGATAAAGGTTTTGGTTGGAGGTTGTATTTCACGGGCTATTTACTTACTGCGGGGGTGCCTAGGCAATCTATTGGAAGCATAATGATCCCAGTAAAATTTTCTATGCATAGAAAAATTAGGTGCTGAGTTTATTATGGTTAGCTTGTTATTGTTAAAACATGTGCTACATTGCGCTGCCAGGTCTGAATTAGCCCTTAGGGTGAAACCTAGAAAACAGTGAAGATGAACATAATAAGCAATAATAACCTTATGAATAAATAATAGTCTTATAAATGATTGATAACTAGCGTTGTAGTAGATTGTTTAGTATTCAGATGACCTGTGATTCAAATGTGTAATTCAAAGGTATTTTGCTGATAATAAAGTTATGCTCATTAAATAAACGTTTTTTAATTTATGGTGTCAAATTTAAAGTACGTTTCTCGATAAACAAATTTTCGCTCGCACGTTCAATTTCAGGAAAGGTAAGTGCTGCAGTCCAGTGTTGCCCTCTAAAATGTTTTATATATCATACAGTGCCATAGACTGCTACACACAGAATCACAAACAGGTTGTGAAAATCTATTTATTTTCAATCAGAATCATCACACTCCTCGACCATGTCGCTGGGTGGGCCAGGCTGTGCCGGCGGGGACCAATTCAGGTAGAAGCTCCCGGTGTAAATAAGCATGCCAAGGGAGAAACACCACCTGGGAAAACATACTGTTAAAACGTCCAATAAAAACTAGCAGTAGAACTTGTGCAAAGTTCGCCCGGAGAAGTACTGCAAATCTGTTTGTTCCGGCTAATCTCCGATACGGCGGGACCGATCTTGACGGGACTTTCACTGGCAGATAGCTGGTATTAACATAGCTATAATACTTTTATTTTGGAAAAACAAAATAAAAACAGGGTTAAATTCCATGCGGCCGAAGTCGCGGGAAACAGCTAGTTAAAGAATACGTTTATAATAACAATGTTTGTTTTGTGTCGTGAGTGTAATGTATGCCATCTGCGACACGCGGAATACAGGCGCAAGCGGAATGCAAGTCCAATGTGTAATGCGTTTTATCAAACTTGAAATAAGTAGAGGTTTGAGAGACTTGAATGTGCAATATTCTTTTCTACTGGATAGAAATACTATTTTTGTCTGTTTTTTCGTTAATATTATGCAGCAGTTTTTATGTGAATAAATATGTTATTTTTGTTCTGAATTTGTTGAGCTCGGCCTCTTGGAGTTGGTAATATCTGAAATTCATGGGCCTAAACCAAGTGCAGCAGTGGGTTTTGATCACCCAGCATCTTAGTGGATAGTTCGGTTTGTAAAAACTTTCTAACGATCAGACAGGTGTTTAGATTGTCAGCTTTTTGTAACAAGACAAAAGTGTGTTTGGTCAGGTCTAAAAGACAGATTGAAATAGCTGAACTGAACTCTATGCCTGCCGTAGAAAGGACGATTGGAATTATAGTCATCTTTTCTAACCGCCACATCCGCCTTATCTCATTTTTTAGGTCTACATATTTTCAACACAATTTCATGGCAAAATATGGGGGGTGAAAAATAGGGAAAGAAAGTCACATTTAAACTTTTTTCCAAATTTCATTTGTTTGATACCAAGAAGTTAGATTCGGGTTTGATGTGTGTTATATAATGTGTCTATGCTACCTGCGACACGGAGAATCCTAGTAGTAGAGTAAGTGCGCTAGTTATTGACCACGATGTTGAAAAAAAACAAGAAAAAAACAGAATTTCAAAGGTTCTTCAGTCTTACGTATTTTAAACAGTTCAATAATTATTTAGCATCAAAATCGATTAATAAAATTCTTATGAAACGTCAACATCTTAGAAATAATCGACATTTTCTAAAATATGTCATTTTTGTCAATTCGAAAAAAGTGTACATAATATGGACCATATGGTTTCAAATATGGACCATAGTTAATTGAGTTAAAAGTAATAAATAAAACTTGTATGCCGCCTAAAATTAAGTAAGCTAAAGATCCGATGTCCCTTAATTTTCTTAAAAGTTTATGATAAGTAATATCGTTAAGTGATTGGTCTTCTATTTTTGACAAGCGTATAAGCGTAGTTTTGAGTCCGTATGTTTTGGTTGCTTTCAAAAATCCTATATTACCTAGTAGATGCCATCCTAGAACATTAAAATGAGATATAAGTGACTGTTTATAATATGGACCATATTCAAAACATGCCAGTGGTCCATATTGTACTTGTTAAGTTTGATATTTTATTAAGAAAATTTTAAAAACTATTGATTATTGCAATTTTATATGAACAATTGTAAAAATAACTCACCTTTCCCCTGGTTTAATCCACTTTCATAATTGTTTGAATTAAGAGCTTACGAAGTTAAGTGAAAAATTACATCGCGCGTTGATAAAAACGAAAAATGGCTCCAGTGAAAAGGAGCTCGCTGTCGGTTTGCTAGCGAATAGGGAGACGCAAAAGAAATTGAGATTTGAAGCTTAGCGTGCGCTGATAGACGGCTTGATACAAAGAAAGTTCTTTGAGAAACACCGGTAGTCCATATTGCAACCCTAGTCCATAATTAGCGCACTTACACTATGAGTGTGTAAGCGTTTGTTTTGTTTGCTATCACTAGTAGTAAGAAGTACGTATACTCACCACAGAACTCCCAGGAATAACACCTTATTATAGAAGCTCTGCTTGTCTTTGTACCAGGTGTCCCAAGGGATGCACGGTACGTACAACTCGTTCATGTGGGCATCACAACGGGCTGAAGAAACAAAATTGACTTTTATAAATACATGTCGTCGCTCCAGCTAGATGGGGGCGCCCCACGCTACGTTTGTTACCCCAATGGTTATCAGTTCTTCGGCATATGTGACACTCTGTAGCTACACCGATCATGTCGGAACACTGATATTTTGAACAATAGTCGGTTAGTTAAAGTACTTACGCGGTTTCGCATATTTTCTCGTGTAAGGTACCGAAAACACGTGCCTTCGTATAACTCCTAACAAAGCCTTCATTGTAAGTTGAAAATTGTATATGTATTTGTTTTATAGTAAACGTATTTTCAACAATTGACTGAATTATATGACACTGATTGACAGTTGCCAGTGTTGAATGATCGTACCACGTTGTTTAGAAGAAGGATTTATCCGTCTACGCTACTTGGTAAAGGAAGTATATATATATTTTTTTTTATGCGATTAATTGACGGATCTAGCTGGTGGTAAGTGGCGACTCATCCTGTCCATCATCCGAGACGGGGATGATACATCTCATGCGCATGTGATTGCACCCACACCCACACTCACCCACCGTAATACAGTGATGGAATCCAGACGTGGTGGCAGTATCTTTCCGGACGAACTTGGCACACGGTGATATTCACACATTGATGTAGTTATAAACGACTCCGTAGCTTACATCAGTGCCCTTCGAAGCGAGGGATTCGATTAGCGGCTCTGTGTTTGTCCATGCAACACAGAATCCTACTGCAAGTTTATGAGTGTTGTTTTTTTATCTGTAGGTACATCTGTGTCCGAGATGTAGAACACCAGTAGCTTGTATTAAATGTCTTAATGGAATTGTGTTTACTTTTTTATTCTTGGCTTTACAATTATCTCTTAGCATGAAACCACTCATCTTAAGCATTGATTTGGAAATACTCCATTGTACTAATACATGGTAATATTATTTAGGTACCCAGTGTCGTAAGTAACAATATTACGTATAATTTTTTTACATACTTAGGTAATACTTTGAAAGAACATTTTATCGATAAACTTTTGGAATATTTGACGCTTTGTAACATAGATTTTTATAGCGAATCGGTGAAGTTTTTATTGGACCGTGCTCTTACAAAACATTTTATGTCAACAACCCACTATTAGAAATCTCGAAGGCATCGGTTTAGGAGCTGCGCAATATTTTTCTTTCTTCAAGTTTCATTATATATGTACCTACCTAATATGATTAACTATAATATAGCAGCATTTACTTGTCCATATGAAATGCAAAAGCATTTCTAGCACTAGATGTGAAATTGGAGGCATAACGGCATGGGAATTTTAAACCTTTATCTGTTCGTCTTGAATTGCTTCCTGCATGTACCTACATGAAATAGAATTGTCATTGTTTGTTATACTTACAGCTATTTATTTATCATTCTAGTATCTTGCATTTTTTATTTCTTTTTGTTGTATTCATTCATATATTTAGCTTTTGCTATGTAGGCTTTTGAATGCATCACTATGCATGCAGTGCAGTGTTGCAGTTGCATTTAAACCAAAATTATTTACCCGATAATATATTGAACTAGTCAAACAAATCACTATGCCGCTCGATTCTCAAAGCCGCAAAATAGCACCTACTGTGGCTGGAGTGAAAGAGGTTGTAGTATTATAATTTAGTAGTATTTTTTAGTTATTATAGCAACTTACCCCCGGCACTTTCAACCCCGCTACCCTACTCACATATCGTCTCGCAAGAAGATTCGATGAGTTTTACCCGTCAGTACTGGCTGGGTCCGACAGGGTAACGGCACCGTAAACCACGTAGGTACACACTGTAGTTTCACTGGCCTCAGCTCAGTTGGTTGAAGGTCTGCCTTCTGTGCGGTAGGCCATATGTTCGATTCCCACTCAGGACAAGCATTTGTGTGATAAACATAAAAGTTTTTTCTGTGTCTGGGTAACAATAATGTATTATTATATGAATTTTTAATTAAAGCTATGTACTTAGTTCTCATAGTACAAGCAATGCTTAGTTTAATGCTAAGGGTCGGTGGGATAGACCAGAGGTAGTTAGGTAAACGTAGCGAAAGGCGCCCCTACCCCCGCCCCTTCCAGGCAGAGCTATTACTTGAAAAGGTACTGAGAAAGGCCTAAACTCAGTAGTGGATTGATTTCGGCTGTGCTGATGATGACGATCAAATTAAACTTAGCCGGGACGATCCGACGGTCCACCTGGTGTTAAGTGGTTATCTCTGGTCAACAGCAATACGACTTCCTATATCCACCACCATCTAGTACGGACGCACCCTGTTGCGCTCGTTACTCGAGACGGGTATGTAACGTCTCTAAGGAATGCGCTTCACCGGCACCCACACCCTTCCATCGTAACATAGCAATGCGAGTGCACCTCTGTTTGGCGGCAGATAACCAGATGTGGAGGCAGTACTTCACCGGGTGAACTTTCCACGAAAGTTACGATAACGAACTTTTGATAGTAAATCTGGTACAATTATGAATGGTGACCTAGATAAGGTATTTCTAATCAAGAATAAAATAAAACTACCGAATAAATTTTGAAAACAATATCAAATTTAATACATAAATAATATTTATGTACTACTACATAAATGTTTTCGCCTATAATATTTACACTGAAACACATTTCATTCTAATTTTTATCTAAGTTTCACAATTTCTCTTAGGCTAATTAATAGTAAGCAACTGAAAAATAAATCAACAAAATAAACATTACAAATTTCTTGAACAATAATGATGCAAACATAGAAAATTTTAAACATTGTACAAAATAATTTACACTTTTCTTCAACGGGTATATAGTATACACCCATATACCTATTATACGTAACTACCTAACATCGCAATAACCATCATCTAATATTAAAATATATTATCTATTACAATCTAAATATGCATTTCCGTTTGGGAAATTGTCCCACAGGATGCAGTACGATTATTTGCATTGAAATATCATAATCATAAAAGTGTTTTTTATGATTTCTAGCAATCACTATTTACTAGTTAGGTGCTTTCCAATTCAGCAACTCCATAAATGCGAAATATTGTTTCATCATTTCCATTTTTGGTCTTAATTTCTTTGTACTTTTAATCCCAAATTTTAGGATCATTCTTGGAAGGAAATATAAAGCATATCAGTGTTACGACAATTATTTACAGACAATTAGTATTCTCACTTCGTACATTTTACTAACGATAAAGAATTGTGCGATTATTTCAAGTTCAGCTGCTGAGAATTAGCTAAAGCAGTTAACAGGAGATAAACACTCACTTTTTTCACTATTGGTTGTGCCAAGTATGTAAGTATGCCAACTTTGATGTTTTTGGTGATATTCTGCGGCAACTCAACCTTACGATTCTTGTACGATACTAATCGCATGTAAATAATGCGACCTAAATATTGGTCAAAATAAGTTTGTAGGAAATGAGTCGCAAGACGGATGCTAGTGAATTGGAAATCATTTAGTGCTACTCACACAATTCTCACAAAATCATTTCGAATACAAGCCATTCATAAAATATTGAATGTTTTGTGCGGTGGACAGTAACTAGTTTCGTTCTTCCTTGTACCAATGGTCCAGACGAATTTATCCTTTTTACACAAATCAGGATAAATATTATAAATTTTAATTACACCATTTCGGATGGAATGAACGCTACAAATTTATATTTTCATTTACACTACGCAGCAATATCATAACAATTATCTACTAAACCACGCTTCAGACAATGCTAAAAAATTCAGGCATTCTAGCTGAAACTGCACAAAGTTTTCTAAAAATATTTCAAGTTGAAATTTATGACAGAAAAAGTACCTACTCTTGTCATGTCTAAATAAAAATTCCTTGAACAATTCCATCTTGAAATATTTTATACCTTAGCGAAACAAGAAAAGCACACGTTCTAGTTAGCCACTCATTCGCATTAACGCTAAGCCTTAATGGAACATAATTCGGTCCGTATTTAATTGACCATATGGATTGACACCAAATACGTCTCGTCACTATAATTATTTCAACAACCATTAGATATATAACTAATATCCTTAAACTATCATGAGATAACTCCGAGGAGATTGATCAATCGTCTACAACACTCAATACGTATCAACATTTAATCGATTCATTAAAAATCATCGATTCCTTATACGATTTTACGTATTTATTTTTGGCAAATGGCTTCCACCGGCCCCGTTCTTAAAAGGGCTGATGTTCGAACATTCTATGTATAAATTGACTTTAAGTCACGTAAAATTAACTATCTACACGAAATCCTAATCTTAGCTCGAATCTGTTTAAAAGGAAAGGTACTTCGTACGAGAAACTACGCAGGTCTTAGATGCGAAAAGGTTAGAGTGTGTACACGATTCTGTCAGCGATTGTGCGCTTTTATAATTTCACAATTCAGATGACGTATCTTAGGAACACTAAAATTGGCTTCAATAGGTCAAGATATATTGTTGTCTCTTTCCATGATTCCTTCAAGACACGAGCGTTAACAACCAACTTCAGAGGAGCCGTCGTCAGAAATGTGTCGTACGATATTCGGCGACGACTGGACGTACACAACAAGACATTGAAGAAAATATTAAAGCGCCTTCATACAATCCATACATTTATTTTACATTACGATAAAAAAAATCGTGACGTGCCGTGCCGTTGACAATTATAAAAGCGCGCATTCATTGCTTATGAGCTGGTGTACTACGGGAATGCCAAAATACCTACTCTGATTCCGGACGATCTACCTACTCAAGATTAAATTACTTTCATGTATTTTTCACGTGTACTTGTTATGAATAGTACAAAATGTTATTAGCTATAGCACCAATATCAGCTGCAGTTATACGCGACAATGTATAAAAGCAGTGACTCAAAATGGCATGAGCGATGATTTGGAGGAACAAAATTCAGGGCTTCAAAGTACGTTTAAATGGACGCCAAAAAGTACAAAGAATTGACTTATCATTAACATGTACTAGATGAACACTTAATGGCTAAATCTATCACAAACAGTCCACTGAGGTATTCAACAAAATTTTAACTACTTCACAACGGGCTAACCCCGGTACATCTTAACCACAGTTTAAATAGGTACACAAGGCCGTATGATACCTCGGATGAACTCGGCCGATTGACGGACTTGATCAAACATCGTTTTCGGCCCTCTGTATCTATTCACTTTGTGCCTTAACTATGAGTAAATCTGAACTCTTTCCAAAGTAGCTTATTGAAATTAATATCTGGGACTAGAGATTTGACTATAACTGATTTTGTTTGTGCGTCATTGAAATTATTTTCCATGAAAACGTAGGAATACATTTTAGCAAAAGATCTTACGTATAAAAGTTACATCTCAATACGGTTTCCTATTACGGTTTCTAGTTAAGTGCCACTGACTTATAAAGTACCTCAATTGTATTTTTGAGCAATCGGTATATTTTTGGTTAAAAATGGCTTATTTCATTTAAATTAAATTAGTGATTATGTACAAAATGGCGTTTGCAGTAAACTATTCTATAGGTATGATAGCGACTGGTGTTCAGAATTATCTATGAATAGTAAGAATTTAACAAAAAATATCTAATATTTACAATGTTTGTGTAAAAATTAACTAACAATATTGGCCCACACATAACAATTGGTATTTAACACACGAACGAAACCAAGAAATCACGTTCTCATACAAAATGTATAAATACAACCAGATTTGAATATTTCCGGCGATTACACATGAATTATAAAGTAACATAATCCATTGACGTACAAAACTGGCAATAAATTTATTTTAAAGAACAGTAGGGAAATTTTAAAGGCCGGAAATCAGTCTGTTGTGCCTATGTTCCTATTTAAACACTAACTCCTCAGGGGACATTATAAAGAAAGTTTTCACAGGGCTTCAAACTCCGTATGCGAGGTCACATACTTAAATAGCACTTGACAGTCACTTGGTTGTCGATTCCAATCGTTTAGAACACTTTTATCAGTCTCCACAATTACTGGTCGTTTCAGTTTTGTTTATTGTGATGAATCGTTGTATAACTCAGAGTGGTTTGCAACTTGCACTGCGAACGGCGATCGGTCGGTCCGACCCTCTGCTCGAGAGGCCACTAGTTGGCCAGTTTCGACGGATGGCCGGTCATTGGTAAACCCCAAAAACCTGCAAAACAAAAAAATACATGTTTTACTATTATATTGGACCGGGTGAGGCGAAAATCAAGAGAGTTGTATAAAAACCCTAGGTATATTTTTCATTTATAAGCTTTATTATACAGGTTATCAAGGTTTTTGGGTTTATGCTCGCGTCTGTAGGTGAATCCGTCGTCAAGGAGTGATGCTCGCATTGTTGTTCCGGTGGAAGGGTGTGGGTGCCGGTGATTTTAAAGGCGTATTAAACGTATATCCCCGTCTCAGATGTGCCTCGGGACCCAAACTTGGGTAGGGGCGGACCAGAGTCATTTTGTTGTTATTTATAGGTGGCAGTAACCACTTAACACTAGGTCAGCTGTCAGTTAGTGCCGTCACTTTAATCACATTAAAAAAGAGGTTTTAACAATGGAGATCATTCCTCGGTTGATTTACGTAGTCACTACGTAAATTAAATAGAACCAAAAACTCATCCGCGATATCATACGCATCTCCCATAAAACCACCGACTACATAAACCTCGCCAGCCAATTTACATCCTAATTAATTCTAGCAATAAAAGTGCTTCACAGATGTCGCTACGATATCGTATCTCTATCTAATTCTCGCCGCGTCTGTGGATGTGGATTATCAGCGTTTCTCTGGCTGTTTCTGCTGAGTTGGTAGAGTGTAAATCGTAACCTGCCCGACACAGTGACGCCGGCGGGGCGGGCCGTACTCCCCCCGCAGGTGACGACCCGTAGTGTTGGGATAACTATCGATATTTGACAGTAATGGCCGATATATAATTACCTCGAATGATTTTCCTGAAAGAATTAGGTGGCAAACTTAATCCCGCGATACAGGCCATCCATGCGTATTCAGTATTTTGTGTAATATTATTTATATATACTGTTATAAATAATTTACTGTTCTTAAAATAATGAATTATTTATTGTCCTGCGATAACATTTGTATATTTTAATATTGACTGTTGTTAAATATCGATACTTACAAAGCAGAAATGTGGAGAGATCAGGTTTAGCGCTTATTGGGAAAGGTCATATGTGCGATAATAATATACTCGTATGCTGAAGGTGATTATTATTATTAAACAAAGTTTAATGTTTCTATCAAAACTACTATAGCTGTGATTGGTGACACCAATTTTTGTTAGATAATATATGTTGATTGTCGTATTTTGTTCCCTGTGTTTAAGAATAATTTATTTCTATTATGTACTTATATATATTGCTGCAAAATTATCAATAAACGGGGACAGGAAAATTAAGAATTATTATATTATCCTACGTCATTGTTTATTAAATAGTATAAATTTTAACATTATCGTCTCAAGTCTAGTTTGCTTTTAAATTTTTGTGACTTAACTGATGGGAGTTTCGAATTGTCATATATCTTTACATATTTGATTTATTTCAGTACAGACTTTGTCTCTAACAAACGAAATGTTCTTCAGTCAGATTCTCAAATAATTCAACAAAGTTATGAGAGTTACGGTGTAATTAACGTCTGTGTTATCTACGAGTATATATGAATCCCTATTTACCTTGGTTACGCCATAACTTGAGAACGACTTAACCGATTCTATTTATCTTATTTATTATGTAGAAGGTTCTTACGAAAAAGAATTGAGAAAATTGCGCAGAAAATTCCCGGAATACCGCGGGTAACAAAGTGGGGCGCAGATAGCTTTTAATAATAAATAAAATCAATATATCTAATATAATGATATTATTATATGCCTAAAATTTCATAGTCTACGGAAAGCCGTAAAAAAATTCAAAGCCTGTCTATACGAATTTAATTCAAATGTAGCCACCACACACCCAGCAAATATGGAATAAATTTACCTATACGATTCATGATGACGATAATCGTGTTAGGTTAAGCATTATATTTTACTTTGTCCATAAAATTACCTTCGTTTCTGGTATATTTCAAATATGTCAAAATTCCAATTTATTCATAGGCTAATTCATCAAAACAAAACCGCTTCTATATTAATGTCCTACTTTATATATCAAATTTAACTTGATATGGGCAATTTCTACGATTTTTTTTGGTGGTGGGTGTTTCACTCTAACTTACAGGCGCAATGCGATGCGACTTGGACCGTCTCATAATTTAGGCTGCGGTAACCGCTTAATATCATAATATTAAGCGGCCCATAGGCCGTCAACACGTTCCGTCGCTTAAGCTATGTAAAAACACTAAGTTCTTTGATAAAGGAAGACTAAAAACAGCATGCAATTAATTAAAAAGTTTCACATTATATAATTAATAAATAAAACTCGTTTGTTGAATTTTTTGAGCTCTATTTTGAGGCAGTTTCGAGAATTCTAGGTGACAAGAATACTTCGATTTCTATTTCAGCAGGCATTCGATTTCTATTTCTATACAAGGAATTTTAGAGGAAATCCTTGAGCTTAAAAATCCTGCAGCTTCTTTCAATGTTAATTATTTATTCAATTGTTGTTTACTTACTATTTTTATTTAATTTTTACACACTTAAGTCTATAAAAAATATAAAGAAGCTGGGATCTAAGAAAGGTTTTCCGAAAAATCTGCTAGCTATGAAGTTAAAAAAGCGATGACTTTTCATTATAGTCAGTTCCTGAGATTTTGCCACTGAGAAATCCCATCGGACTCACGGCTAATCTTATTGAAATATATATCGACGGTTATTTTCAGCCATCGTTAATATTAATAGTCACATCACTAGAAAACCGCGATAAATCTGTCGCATATTCAGCGATGTAACGGACTTTCTCTGTGACTCATTGCTGAGAATAAATTGCGATCTTAATATGTGATGTAGATAATTTGGCATACTTATCCCGAAATAAGTCCGCGAAATGGACACTGACTGTCTTATGCTGGCGGGTTTCACTCCCGTCTATATCCGTGCCACTACAAGATTGAAGTTTTGTAATATAGAGTAAACAAGCTATTTCTAGAGAACTGCTTCACCTTAGACCACACTATTACACTACAAATTAGTTGGTTTTAATTTTCATATTTTAATTTTTGTTTTGTTAGATGTCTGGATGTATGCGGAGAATGTTGTGTTATTTATAAATAACAAACATTATACTTATAGAATGTGATTTTTAATGTTTGTTTAATTGTTTAAGTTGTTGTCTTAAAATAAATTAACTTCACACTATCTAAGTAGTAATAAAAAATAAGGGAAATACTTATAAAATTTATAAATAAATAGGGATAAAGTTAATATATACCAGGTCGTTTGGGCGGTTTGAAAATTCTGACACCAGTGTAGCCTGTCGCTGGTATCGGAATATTAACACACTAAGTGAGCTCTTCTTCCTCTTTAGTGTGTTACTCACACTACTTTAGTGTGTTCACAAGAAGAATTGAGATTTCGGTGCGCTAGTCGGTTTTTCGATCAAGATGCTACGACTGAAGCTTTAACAGCATCACAACAAACTAATGCCCTCTTTACCACATAATACAAATACCACGAAGCGACACAATTTATGCTGATATGTTTTTTTTATCATAATGTTTGCACGGGCCAAACCAAAATTTATTCCGGAATTGGTATGTGTCGCTTCATAGGCACTGCGACTTCCAAATCGGGCCCACGTGGTAGTTGATTCAACTTGATCATCTTTCTGTCTAAAAATAAAATTTCAGTTGTATGCGCCGATAGCCGCCAATGCCCTAACCTCACTTAATGGTCATGGTTTCATAGTGACCTCACTATGACACCATGATCATGACCATCAGCTTGCAATCTGTAGGTCATGGGTTCGAATTTTCGTTTAAATACCTATCAAAATTCAAGGAAATGAGCGTGTTACCAATCGCAAGGCCACTCTATTCAAATCTGGAATCACATTAATTAAAATAATTGTAAATTTTCCGTTTCGTCATTTATTGGGTCTATTTTACTGTGTGCAAATATTTAATGGCAGTAATTTTCTATAATTATTCTATAAAAATCATAGGTTAAGAGTTATATTTGGCTCGTCAAATAAAATATCGCTGCGTACCTATCACATTACTAAATGCGCTGTATTTTACGCTCCAGCGCCCATCCATATACCTGACCTATTAATTATTATTCCACCACGTGCATTTGTAGATTAGGCTTATTATACAGACCAAAAATTAATTGTTTTTCTTACACAGGGTTTCGTACCACAGATAAAAATATTGGAATAGGTATTATGTGCAAATTGCAGCCCGCTATGGCTAGTGGTTCAAAAAAAGAGGCCTGCTAATGGTTGGACATACAGACATGTAGACGTTGTTGGTTTAGTTCTTAGCTTAGGCCTTCATACCTTTGGGTATGGAGTTCTAAAAAAAAATCCGCCAATCACGTTGATTTTGTATTGAATAGTAAAATTAACTCTGAAATATTTTGTTCTAAATACTGAAAAACGATGTTTTAGAGACAACTACTTCTCGGTCACACTTTTCGTGCTAAAAGAGGCATTTTAGGATGCTCACTAAAAAGTTATTATATGATTGCAACTATTTTATGCCTCAAAGATTCTTCATCAGGACCAGTCAGTGATCATAAGGTGTGTATCTCGCAGTTTAAACCTAAGTATATGAAATGTTTAAAACTTTACTTATGCAAAAAATTCCAGTGCGTCTCCTAAACCTCCCTTTTTGGCACGAATAGTGTGATAGATAAATAAATTTCGGATGTCACGGGCTATAAACCATAGGCGTTGGTTATCGAGTGATTTCGGCAAGTCGAGACTAAATTTATTCATAAGGGGACTGTCGACCTCTTTACTATAGTGTTATTTAGAGCACACTTCCTCTGGGATCGCTAGAGGCAATTTGTTTGCGGCTTTTTAAATACTTGGACGTTTTTGTTTATTTATTCGTCTGTAGGACACTGGGTGTTGATTTTTCGGTAAATTATAGCCGATTGCTGGCGTTTAGAAAACAGGAATATAGTGTCCCTATTTTTGCGTTTCTTATCATCCTGTTTACGAGTAATTATAATATTTGGTGTGAAGTCCAAGGAAATTCATGTAAATACAAATACAATACAAATTGTAAATTTATAATTTCTGACATTTAGAGACCGTAGCCACATTGTTATCTATTAAAATGTTCCTTTTTCTTACTAATAAATAATGTTGCTATTTTAATATGCTGTGCTGTTATTGGCATTTGTATTTAAAACAACTCGCTGTATGTCTGGCGAAATCGATTAACGTCGTGTGACTTTGAGTGATGCACTTAACATATCACCAGATGTTTAGATCTTGAAATCTTATTCATGAATACTCGGTACATGTTTCGATTACCACAGATATTTTTGCAATAACTAACATTTCGTTTCAGAAATACACAATATGAGATTCAGCGCTACGATGGACGTAGCGTCGAATAACTTTGTGAACCATGCACGACCAATCAAGTTTTCCTGGAATCTTTTCTTAATAAATATGGGCTGATATAATATGACTTCATATGCAAGTGTTAAAGGATTGCCTCTTGGGCGGGCGGTGCGGGGCGCGGGCGGCGCACTTGTTGCACGAAGGCGGAGCAGCCCGCCCTACGCCCATCCACGTGAGGTAGCTTTACTACTAGAACTTCTATTCTAGAAATAAGTAAGTTAATTTTCAACAGACCTTAAGAAATAGAAAAGTTTTTGTATGTTTGTTACGTTTTTTTCGCCAATCGTTGACCGATCCGGATGTTGCTTTTGTATTTGATAGACACTTTAGTGGTGGTGTCCTAGAAGTTTCATAGAAACAATTCACCACCAAAAGCGAGAAATAGGGTATAAAAGTATTGATACTCTATTATTCTATTTTGAATCAGTCACTTGTTATGGAGGAAGTATGATGGAAAAATTCAGGAGCATTAATTCAGCGTGATATGTAGGACGAATGTCAAGTTATCAAAAAGGTGGTAAACATGGATCTGTGTAAGAGAAGAGGCCAGCAAAGGAAGTGTCTGTGAAATATGATACGAGTTTTACTCGTTAACAGAATAAAATAGAATAGAATACAAATGAGACACAAGCGGAAGCGTTCACCGAATAAGCTAAGCGTTAATTTCCGATCTCAAACGCCGCATCATACTTCGCCATATTATCTAATGAGCGGTCTAATTCTCTCCGTCATATCTAATCGCGCATTTGGGGATGCGCAATAAAATCATAAAATCGTTAGTACACAGGGCAGTGTCTAGGGACAGTGACGTGGGTGAGTATTGAATTAAATAGCCGCTAAAATGGGTAAGTTGCATCAAATAATTACTAGAACAATTAACGATGTAAAATTTTCATCTCTATCGAGATAAGATACGTACAAACGACGTGATTATAATATTAATGTGATACAGGTATGCAAAACTTTTAAGTGCTTTTAAGTCGCTAAATATGTACCTAAATACTTTAAGGATAACATAAATCAAAAAGATTAAAAATCTAGATGAAATTTCTATTTTATTATCTTGTTTATTAACGTTATATCTTTTTTAGTATCGTTTTCATTCAAAAATAATTAAATATATCCGTTTAAGTTTAGCCTAAACAGGTTGTAGTATTTTTAATTGGGAATCTGGTTTAAGTGAGAACTTGGTGACCCATGGTTAGCCGACTTTTATCTTTATTTACTTTACTTTTTTCCTAGGGCCGCTGATTAAAATTCGGTCGTGCACTATTGAGTATTTCACTTGATGTGTGCAATACAGAGTTCTCAAAACAGTGAAAGAAAACATCTTATGAAAATTGGCATTTACCAATTCGGATTGAGCTCCCGTGATCTTATTCACTCTAACTTATGGAGAACTGGCCGGTGCCCGTGCAGTTGAGCATAAAAGGTTGATAGGTAGTTAATGAACACCGAAAAAACTGATTCACAAAGCTTTTATATTTTATTATCAAACATTTAGAGTGCCATTACTATACTATGCAAATGAAACAAAGAAAATCAGTTGCGAAAAATATTATACTTCTTTTTCTTGTCTCTGTACACTGTCATCAGTGGAAACGAATCCCGGTATCGGTGGATACAAATCCGTTATTTGACTATGCTATGCTATATTTAATAGCTAAAGTAAAAATGATTATGTAGTTATCCTTGTTACATCCCTGTTCAAGGGCCTCGTTCTGCAGACAGTTATCACGTAATCCAATTTGCCTGTGGAACATCCCCGAAGAATGCTAAATCCAGCTCAACGAAATTACATCCAATACACCCTCAACTTTATTCTTCGACATGAGGGGATAATCGACGACAGTTCTGTGTCAATTTTTTTAAGTAATTTAAAGATTTAGCAATAGGATCTTCAAAGCAAAGGGGAAGATCACTAGCTGATTATACAGAGAAGATAAAATATTTAGGTAGATGTGACTGATTTACGATTCAATTCTATCGACTTCAATACTTGCATCCGATACTTATCGCGTTAAGCGTAAAAATTATTAATGAAACTTCTCTGTGAAGACCACAAAAGTCTCTATCAAATCGATCAATAAGAACAAAACGTAGGTTCAACAATTAGTGCATTAACTTAGTAATGAAATAAATAATTTGAATTTTGAATTATTACTGTATGATGATAATACGATGATGATATAAAATTGATTATATATTTTGGTTGTTTATGATCATAACATGGCAGTGACCTTCCATGGTCCTTGTCAGAATAGGCACTAAATGCCTGGCCGCAATTCAAAAGTTGATTTTTACATATTCTAGGACTTTATTGGTTTTAAATTATGGCCATGATTAAATTTTACGATGTGCTCCGAACATTGTCTTATTGCAAAGGAATAGTACCATCATTTAAAAACAGGTATTAACTTTTTTCCGAAATGGTAATTAAAATAAATTACTTACTTGCTAAGAGGTAAGTAATTTACTGAGCGAAATTGACAGGTGTGATTAACCAAAGATATAATTTGATTAATTATTTGATTGACTGCCGGGGCCGTAGATACTAAATGTGATATTTTTATAAAACTAGGTCCTGGTGAACAAAAAAATAACATTCGAAATCTTAACACATTGAATAATTTAAAAAATCTCCCTAGAAATTCTCTTTCCCGGCAACAGCTAATGAATAAAATACCTAGTAAAGCCTCTTGAGGTCTTTATTGGAAAATTCCTCACGATTCAAGGGGTGATCACGTAAATCTCAAGAAAAATTGACATCCCTAACATCGTTGGCTTTAATTTAAATCTTATCAAACTCTGAGGCTGTCTGACGATTTGAGCAACTTATCGAGATGCTGGCCGCATGCGGCCGACGCCAGCGGAGGGAAATTATGAGGCGCTTGATTTCATATAATAAATAAGAGAATTTTTAATACTGAAATCGTGGCGTGCATATATTGTGTATTGCGATTTTATTGAGGCCACTAGATTAAGAAATTCAACTATAATAGAAGTATTTGTTACCTGTTTGATCTCGGACGTAAAATAAATTTAAATATTGGTCCTATAATATGACCGTAGGATAGAGATCCTAGAATATAAGATCAGCCTGAATTTCCACCAGAATTATTTTTATACGTAGTGCTATCTAGTTAATCTTTGCTAATCTTACTTTTATTATATTTAGATGTAAAAGTTTGTATGTATATGTGTGTGTTGGTTCCACCTTCACGCTCAAAATGCTCAACGGATTTGGGCAGCTTATATTCTAGATTAACACATAGGCTACATTTTCACCGTGAGGCGCAGCCAGTATGTTATATAATCACGTAATATATAGATCGCAAATATAAAAAAAAAAATAGTCGAATTAGTTATTGAAATGTCTCTCTCTCAAGTCAACGAATACAAAGTCAAAATTATAATAAAATAAAACTTTGACGTCAATGTTTAATTCATTTCTCATCAAAACGCCCATGCGGCAAATACCTATACCTATTTAAAGTACCTATAAGGTTACAGCAAAGGAAACGAAAATGGCAAAGGAGATTTTTATTAAGTAGAGAAAGAAGGGCGAATATAATGAATAAATTCCCTGTAGTCCCCTCTCGTAACGCAATTGAAAACTTTTAACAAGTGTCGAGAAATCGTGTGTAAAGGTGGTCCTGTAATAATTATGGTCCACGGGGAGAATACAAGATGAGCTCGGAAATTTAAACGGGACTATCGGCTACTTAGTAAATGTCCTTAGCTAAGTAGCTTAGTAAGTGTCATTGAACTTGCAATGTTGCTGTGAAGTTACAGGCAAATAGTCGCCAGAAAGGTTTGGAGGCGAGCTTTGAGGTCTGAGTTAATCAAGTAAGTAACTATCAAGAAAGAGTGTTCTGATTATGCTGAAATCTCTATACTTAAAAATTATTATAAAGAAATATTCAATTTATATGGAACTGAGTTTTGAGATAGCAAGTAGACGTCTCTTTAAACTCATAAACAATAATATTATAATGAATAAACAATATTATTATATTTCAAGTAGCAATAGAACTTGTGCAAAATTCGTCAGGAGAAGTATTGCTGCCACATCTGATAATCTGAACCAAGCAATGGTGCACTCGCATTGCTGTGTTCCGGTGGAAGGGTGTGGGTACCGGGGAAATCAATGCGCATGAGACGTAACATCCCCGTCTCAGGTGACGGGTGCAACGGGGTGCGACTTTGGTCTTCTCATACTTCGGTTGCGGAAGACCCAAGTCGTATTGCAGTTGTTTTGGGCGGAGATAACCACTTGACATCAGGTGGGCCTTCAGCTAGACCCGTCACATTAAATCCATAAAAAAATGTAACAACTACTTGTGCTTGTTAATTAATACACAAGTACAAATCCTTTAATTTTTACCGTTATGGGAAAAAAATCCATGGAATGGGAATCTATGGAATTAATCAATTCAATGAAGAAAATTATCCATATCGATCCCCAACTGGTGAAGATATCGCGTACAAAAGGTGTAGCTCGACTGCAGGAGAACATCCTCTTTTTTTGAAGCCAGTTAAAAAGAACTAAACCATTGTTTTCAAGTTGTTGGTGCACCATGAAATCATCCCACAAAAACCGCAGTTGACCGATGTGAAGTCATTTCCACTTCCCAATAGACATTTGGCGAAGCGTGCATTTTCCATCGCATCGCCAACTTGATTATCGAAAACTTTCCGCAGTTGAATCACGTAGCGCTTTAAAGCGATTTTCTTACTCCCCATTAATGGGTATTAAAAAAATTAACAAGATTTTCACCGTCTGTGGAGGACGTATTCATTCTTTTGTAACCCTAAAAAACAAGTCATTACCGAGGCGGGGTTATACGGGCGCTGGTTTCGGGAGATTTTTTCTTGATATTCCATTATTCGCGATATTGTTGAGCGATCGTTCGCCTAGACCGTTTACGCTGAAATGATATGATTAATTACTGGTTCCGGTCTCGCTCATTAGCGAACAAATGGGACCATTCATCGGTGAAATTGAATCACGAGGCTAGCCGCTCAATCGCCTCCTAATTATTTTATTCATACTATTTGCTTTAAAGTTTTCAAGTATCTAGTTGCTGTGTATGTATCTGTGGTGTATCTTATGTATACCATATGATATGAAATAGGTAAGGATGGAATTTATCACTTGAAATCGCGTTCGTATAGATTTACTAGTTATAATTTTTTCGGGAAAAGGGGTACCCTTTGTGGGTACCCTTTTTTGTACTAATGACAACGTGTTTGCAAAATTTCATGATGATCGTTTGAGTGGTAACGTAACAATAAACAAACAAAAGTTAGGACTACGAAAATGACTACATAAACATGCTACTAGACACTCAATTGCTACTCAACAACAATGTGTATTTCTTGTTATATTAGCAATGATTTTAATGAGTAGAAAGATACAATAAATTCTAATATTACGTTAACAAAAATTGGACTGGGCCATTGTATACAAACACATACGCACACCGCTGTTCCAATGACGCAGTCAGAATGAGATAACAAATTATTGCCCTGTACTTGACGTATTGACAAATAGGCAAATTGTGTATGTAATTCTTCAAAATTGTGATCAAGTGATACAATAGTAAGTTTTTTTTAGAGTTACTTGAACTAGTGTATTTTATAAAACCTCTACATTCTTCAAAAGATAAGTTATTTCTTTCAAAACGTGGCACAATATAAAAAAAATGTTTTAAATTCTATTCTTTGTCCAATCTCTCATTTCCGCGGCTTCGGCTCCGTGGCTTAATTAGTAGTACCCCTGCATCCGAAGCGAGGGGTCCTGGGTTCGATTCCCGGCCGGGATACTTTGTTTGGTGAGCATCAAATTTGTTCTCAGATCTTGGGTGTTTGTCTTGTTTTTCTGTTTGGGCATCCAATCTGCGACAAGGGAATCCTAGTGGAGGGATGATGTAGTAATGAGTGCATAACTTCCAAGCAACTGGGCCATGAGTTCGTTTCTATAAAATCCAAAATCTACCCAAATGCAATCCCTATTTATAGCCAATATAATTTGCAAGCAAACGATTGAGCGTAACCTTAGATTTTTCTTCTCATATAAAAAAGGACATCATTCATAAATAAAGAGGGCATGGAGGGCATCACGTCTCATAATCCACGAAAGACGTAAACATGAGTGACGTACTCAGCTTTTGTTACACGTGGTATTCACATATTCTGTAATGTCGTAAAGATGAATGTGAAAACCTAACTGCATATTTTTGGGGCGAAATTGTGAGGTCTCCTTTTACAGCCAAACCATTGTTGTCTGCCAAAAAGTCCATACTTTTTAGACAAATAAAAATTGTACTTTGGAGATTTCCAAAGTACAATTTTATATGGACGGAAATCGAACCGGCGCTCAAGGCCGAGTCGCTACCAACTGAACTGCGAGTCTAGTGAATGTATATTGAAGCATATTCATTATTTTTATGTAAATAACTATATTGCAATATTAAATTTTCAATAAAAAAAAATCGAAATCATTTTAAAGTCAAAAGGGGCTTTTAGTTTTTAATATCAAATTTTTGAATAAGAATAAGAATAAGAATAAGAATAAGAATATATTTTATTGTTACACTGTGTATATAAAGATCTTATAAGTATTATTTATGGAACAACAGTTTGTCCTCTCGGACGTACAATAGATCAGAAGAGAATCGAAACAAAAAATTATGAGCTAACTTGGGTTAACAGCTAAGTATTCATTAACACTGTAATGAGATTTACTAACTAGCCATTTTTTAAGTTTATATTTAAATATGGTTCCCTTCAATTGCTTCAAATCGATAGGTAAATGATTATAGATTTTGATGGCAGTTACATACATACTTTTATAAAATTTTGCATTATTGATCTGTGGTATACATATATTATATTTATGTTTGGTACGCAAATTATCTGCACGAACAGATTTTATATCAAAGAAGTAACATTCATTAGCTTTAATAAATAGACAAATTTCAAGGATATAAATTCCCGTTAAGGTAAGCATATTGTTCTTTACAAAAACAGTACGCAGCGATTGAGTGCTTTCTAAATTAAATATGGCTCTTAGACACTTCTTTTGCATGACAAATACAGATTGCACATTTACAGAATTACCCCAAAATATGATCCCATAGCATAATTGAGGAAAAACATGACCGTAATATGCATTTTTGGCTATCTGTTTCGAAGAAACATTACTTAATACTGATAGTGCGTAACAGTATTTTGAGATAGCTTTATTAATTTTGCAAATGTGTGGTTTCCAGTTTAGGAAAGTATCAATTTTGATGCCGAGAAAATCAATTTCATTTACTTCACTAACGTTATTGTTATTATAGTTTATTTTTAACTTTAAGGGTGGTGCTTTATAATTTTTGAATCTTATAATCTTTGTTTTATTGATATTTACTTTTAAGTTGAGATAAGCCATTATAAAGTCAAAAGGGGCAAAAATCGAAGCTATTTGCTAAGAAAACTTTAGTTTTATGTTTTATGGCTTTCAAACATTACTTTGCAAGTCTAATGAATTGATTTTAAATTTGTCTTTGCAAGACTATTGTTAGCTTACCTGTAGAATGACTTATACGGATTTACTGAAAAGTCTTTGTTAAATTCCCAATATATTCTCTATCTAATAACTTTACCATTGGTAGTTTGAACCACATAATATGAAACTCTCCACAAAAATTCGCCAGTGAAACCGGGATTCAATTCTTTTAAACGCAACTTAAAAATACTTCAAAAGTTTGGAACAGAGATATATTAGAGAACATTTAACAATGCCATGGCTATAAATTCGAAAATATCAACGATTATCCCAAACTTTTCCGTTTGAGTGTTCCAATAGTTGAGTGTATCGAAACTAAGCTTGAGCACAATCATTGTTCCATGAAAACGATGTGATGTTATATTTTGGCTCGAGTTCGTGGGAAGAATTGCTTTTTTTTATTGACCTGACTAGACTTTGTTGGCCGCGGATGGCCTTGATAACTTATTGTGGGCTTTTGATGACAGCGAATGGCTCTCGATCGACTTCTAATTATATTATAGCAGCAAGCCAATTGCACCAGTTGGGCTCAGACCTCGGCTTGGGACGCTTCTACTTGAAGTTTGGGTCAATACCCGCCCAGAGTGAGCAGCTTAAAAGATTCTTTGTCAGTTTATCATTACGTCAAAAGTGTGCAACACTTATCGCTATCCTGTCTAGATGACAAGAACACCTCCGGACAGTTGGTGGCGATCTCGACATCGGCGTCACAGAGTATATGTCTTGATCTACGGAGGATGTTGAAGAATTGCTGCCTACTAGTTCTGGTTCTCAGGCTTTTTTGCTCTTGACCATCACTGGATTGACTGAAGTAGACTATTGACGTTGAAAAACTTATAGTTCATGATGACTATTAAAGACGTTGGAACAAGCTTAGGCATTAAAAGTGTTGCACTACCATATAATATGAGCACGAATATGTTTACTTGTCCTATGATACTTGAGGTGTAATGGATAAAAAATTGTATGAGTTTGTCAATGAAAAGTATACCGTACCTTACATATCCAACAGCCCCCAGCACCCCTATCACAAGCTCCCTAGCCACACTAAAGCCTAATTGACACAAACGGTAACAGTCCACTTACTACTAAATAAAACTTCAACTAGTCAACGAACGAAAATCTCGACAACAAATATTTACAGTCCACTAGTTTGCGTGGCTGCTCATATCCACTCTAGTGGACCCATGACGGGGCTACGGAATAGGGCGTGCGAGGGGCGCCCCCTCCCGACAGGGAGGTAGGAACAGGGGGTGCTGGGGCAGCGAACTGGCTCTCGGCTTCGGCGGCGGCGTGTTGCTGGGGGAAGTTGAAGTCCAGGGTGCCGTCCATGCTGAGCTCATGCTTGATGACCTGGAAGATATCTCCGTTGAAGACAACAAACAGCTAAATGAAGAACTGCTGAGCTGTTAGCTCGCTGGAAGGTAACTTGAAATTAGACTACAAAAACCAACTGAAGAGTTCTAAGACTTTTCGTCCAATTTCCGACCAATTTGTAGGTATATCGTTATTTAATTAAATAATATCAAAATATTATATTAAAATAACTAAATGTACCTACCTACCAAAATCAAAATGGAAAACATCATGTAAGCAGGCTGTTTGCTGAAACTATAATGATTTAAAATCTGAATGAAACAGCTTTTCAAATTAAAATATAATATCTAGATATGAATGAATCTGAAAAGATAAAAATGGCAAGTACCGTTCATCCTTAAGAAATTCCGGTTTTATGACAATAATGTTGTTCAGTGTTATAATATATTGTTTAATTTTCTACCGTCCTTCTACGTTAAACATACCTAAATTGATGAGTTTCATGGCAGTTCTAAGGTCAACGTCGTTACCACAGAGATTGGAAATCCTTCTTGTACCAAACAGTAATTTAACAACAAGTCAATGTCTTCCACCCGTCCCGGTTGAGAGCTACCCAAAGCTGCCTCTTGATAATTATTGTTTAAGATACATATCTACCCTAAATTTATCCTAATTTCGATGTCAGCAATATACTAGCTAATCTGATCGTTAGAATATTTTATAGTTGCGATGTTCAGGTTACATCTTCTGTGAATCTCGTGTTGTAGGCGTCATGATCTGTCCCATGACTCTTATCAATTTTAAGGCTCTGATTTACTTCTACGATCGTGCCTCATTGCATAAAAACTTTAAATTTGACCTCAACCTTGAGTGTTACCAGAACTTAAGCCTATATTTATCATCTCACCTCATCCACGTTGCAATCAAAGCCGTTAGAGCACTCCAGAGTCTCGATGTTCAGGTTTAAATCTTCCGCAAGTCCCGTGTTAAGAGCGCCCATGATTTGTCCCATGACTGTAGTCGGACCCATCGCTCCAGTCTGCACCATCATACCGCCATTCATAAGGGCCGCATCTGACGTCGTTACCATTTGTGTTTGGCTATTTTCTACATGAACAAAATGTATATCAATAATAACAAGGGACCAGTTAATCATATAAAAGCCGACATCAGAGATTTTTTTATTGAATTAAGTAGGTGTATCTCAAGCAATGAAAGCATTAAAATCAAAAGTCTTTGGGATATTTTCAATAACCCTGCAACACTCAACAATGTGGCTTTTGGGAGGCAATCGAAGGGAAAATAAAAAAAATGGTTGCCGTTACGGGATTCGGCAGATGTGAAACAGGACGGCATAGGAGCGCGTTATGTTGTTTGCCGTCACGTCATACAAGTCTGTTTTACTGCTGTCCATACAAAAAAAAAGTAATTAATAATATAAATCCAGTTTAATTACTTTGAAGATATACGTCTAATTTTAAGACATGGCGCCAAAAGCTTCCTGATTAATCATAATAGATCGTGACTCTTGAGCTCGGGGCGAACCACAGTTCTAAGATGTACTAGCGGATACCCGGCGTGTGCAACTACGCTGAAAAAAGTAATACATTTTGTGCCTAATGTATTGTTTTAGTGGTCTAAAAACCATCTTCGCGGTATTGCTTTCTAATGTAACCGGTTTAGGGCACATCGGCTGGATGGTTTCAAAGTCTATAACGGGCATATCAATCAATTATTGCATTTTATATATTACGATGTATGTTTTGTGGTAGATAAAGGCATTGTATTCTTTATGTATTATAGTATTCGCCAGTAGTCATTACCACAAAACTTCACACTACAATGAAAGTTATATCCAACTTCTGCCTACAGTAACTATGACAAACGCTATATAGGGCATTGCGGTTTTATGAAAATATTAGTCTTGTTAATTTTGCCTTATATTGGTTTGATTCATCGTCGGCTATCGGCATCGTTTGGATAGCGTTTTAACAAGGGCCAAACTTAGTAATGAGAAAGTGTGATATTGTAGAAAAAAGTTTGTTGATTTTTATTTTTAATAAGAATTCAAAGGAAGTTTTTTGACCTTGGCTTTGTTAGTTAACGATCAGCTGGGTCGTGAGGTGGTGATCATAAGAAGCGGTCTAAGTGATGTTCGTCATTATTACTATGTATGCGGTCCTTAACCAGGTTACCTGTTGTACTTTGTTGTGCAATATGTGATGCAAAGTCAGCGCGGATCTATATCCGCAGTTAGCCCAAACACAATAAAATTGAGTATTCCATGCATTGAATTTGGTTTACCTGCTTGCATAATATCAGCGGGATCAGCAGGTGGTGGTGGTCTCACGAAGTGGTCCAAGTGTTGTTGGTGCGGATGCGGATGTGCTGGATGCGTGGGGTACATTACGCATCCGCACGGCCCGTGGGGATGTCTTGGGCAGTATGATGCATAGCGATAGCTGCCGCCGGAGGACGATGATGAAGTCGTCGGGACGTACCTGGAGATGTTAAACGTTAGAAACTTCTCATCAACCTCTTTATTCTTCCATTAGAGTATAACTTCTTTTTCTTAGTTGTGGACTCCATAACTGAAGGTCGTGTCTAGCATGTTGATTCACGAATGGGTTGTTTATAGAGGATATCAAGTATCTTATTTAGGTTCCGATATTACAGACTTTGATATAACATACGTATTATCTTTATGGTCAAAGACCACGGTCGATGTGATGTGACTTGGACCTTTCTACAAGTAGCGGAGAAATAAAGTCGTATACCTAACACAATTCATAATATATATATTGGGGATGCCCTATAATGCGTTGTTCTGCAAAAATGTTCGGCAGTTGGCGGGTCACTGAGATCTATAACCAGCAAAATGCAATTGTGATTGTAAAATATTACTCACAGTTGTATGGATTTGTACTTTTGTTAATGAATATGTTAACATAAAGGTATTTTTAAGCTTTCGCTAGATGTGATAGTGTTTTTTAAGTTTTTATTTTGTTATTAGAAACGTTTTCACTATATTGCAACAGCCACGATTGAGGATTAGTCACTCACGATCACGGCTGTCAAAATGTCTTGTATTATAGCCATGGGTTTAACGCGATAAATACCCGTTCTTCGTTTCTTATCAATGAAAATATTCTCACAGTCATTAAATTCATCATTCAATTTTGGGTTAGAGATTCTGTAAATATTCATTGAAAAACAAAATGAAGCAAAGCGTATTCTAATATCTACTAAGGACGGATTATAATTTATATTCGCATCAGTTTGAAAGCATTAAGTTAAAATCTACATCTACATTATTCTAGAACTGGGTCTCGAAGCGAAGCTTCTAAAGCTAGAAAGAGTTTACTGTGTCAGGGTGTGATACGTCACATTAGATGTGACGTATGGTTGTCAGAAGAAACAATAATCAAGATACACTCCAACAAAGTAGTCATTTCTAGCCATATACTCACGTGTTGAGGAATGGATCAGCTCCTTGCAGCTTCATGGAATCAGCAAGGCTCCCCGCCAATTGTTCTTCTTGTGTATAGTCCGCTTGGGTGAAATCGCTCCCGTAGTCATTCCCCGTGTAGTCTCCAGCCGGGGTATAGTCTGGGGTCCAATCCGTCTCAGACGCTATCATAGACGGGATAGGTGATAGTCTCCCACACGAAGAAGCGTTCGACGAAGCCCTCTGACGGAAGTCCGGTGACAACTGAAAACCGCTGCTACGCACAAGCGAAAAAAAGCGTCAAATAAATTGTCCCAACGCAGTTGTCAAGACGCAAATAATGGTAAATCATCAAGAACTACGCCTAGAGATTCCTCGAATAATGGGGATCATGCAAATCTAATGCCTATCGCTAACATAAATAAACTTGTATGCTAAATGAAGCGATCACTATAATGGGGTTCAATGGTCAGCGCAGAAATATCTTTATTACTACAAATACTGACAAGTTTGGAAGGATTTGTGATATGGAGTCCGGCCCTTGGACTCGTCCAAATAAACGATGATGCGTAATCCACATAAAATAAATCGGCAGTAAAAATGTTAAATATTGGAGCAATGACGATATTCAGTATTCGTATAACTCATCATCTAATGGTTCTGAATGATTTAAAACCTTTTATCATAAAGTGGCAGAGTTGCAATAACTCAATTTTATTAGTCTGGTCAACACAGCTTTACGCCGATGGTTTTATTATAGTGTTTCATGTGAGTCTCACATTGTGCCAGTCGTATTTCAATACTCCCATAAGACTTTACATAGTAAGCTGGATAATTTTGTGGTTTTGGCAACACTCCTTGCATTACCCGTATAGGTAAATAATAGTGCATTTAAAGTCAAATCACTATTGTGAAGTATGGCAGCGTAGCTATTATCATTATTGGCCCCGTGCCACAAGTCTTTTGGGCTCTGAATTAAGATTTGAAACTACCTGTATCTTGGAGGAAATTGGTTTGCTGTACTAAATAATCTATGCTTCTATTGTAAGCATTCGGAGTATTACTGCATCGTAGGAGTTTTATAGTAATTTTCTTACCTGTGCATTGGTGAGTCTGGGAACATGTCTAAACTCTCTGAGACCGAGCTACTGGGGCTTGGTGTGGCGTCTGCTGTCACTCCGTTTCTTAAAGCTTCCGCCTACACCAACAGACAAAATGAAAACTCATTTGTGAATTCATAATTAGAAACTTTTAAAATTATAATATCTTTTCAGGGTGACTATTTTTAACCGAACTCAAAAAATAGGTAGAAGTTGTAAGTTGTTTGCGTATCTGTTACGTGACATCTTTCATAATAGCTATTAGACATTCAAAAAAGGAGGAGGAAAAAATTAAATAAAATTTAAAAATTATTTTATGTTTTTACGCGATATGCTTACCAATGTTGATTTATTTCATCTAAAACGTGAGGGTGAGAAATAGGTGGTGAAAGTACCTACGTAAGTTTATTCAATATTTAAATCAATAACTTGTGTATTAAATTTATTAGCCCATAAACCTTATAAATCAAAGGCTGATGTATTGTAGATCAATCTACTTAATCGCAGATAACGATTTAGGATTAGTTTTGTTACTTTTGATGTTATCAGACACAGCTATGGTTTTATCTTGCCACACCTACATTCATAGGCACTTTAAACAAATAACGTTGACCGGATTCTGACCGGAAAATCTAGATATTAAAAAAAATATATATATATAAATTGCCGACAGCGTATACGATTTCTACTAAACATCAATCACTCTCTATATCAGATCCAAGAATTATAAGAAACCATAAGGGGTTTCTTATAATTATTTTTATCTTGTTCATCATAATGAAATCATATCGTCTTAATGGTATTCAATTTGCAACGGATATAAGCAATCGTACCACTAACAGATATTCCGATCAAATTAATCACTTGAAATAATCGTTATCTAGATATTGTAATGCTAAATGGTCGCACTGACTTACATGAGACTTGATTAAACAACCAGAATCCGATCCTAAATCGTTTTTTGTTCATCCTTGCGTTATAAACCAACAGATTTTATTAAAAACCGATTAGCCGTGAAAAGGTTAGGGATATTGGCAACAAATATACATGTATAATAGACATATATTATGGCAACACTGTTAAAAATGATGTCCCTAGGTTTCTGGCCCATAAAACAGAACGAGAATTTTAGTTAAGAAGTTATTGTTTATAATAGAAGTTTTGTTCGATTTTGGCACAACTCAAATCGGCTCTAGTGTCTCTAAACCATTGAAAGAAAGTACCTTCTTCTTGACTCTTCCTCTTCTCTTCTCGAACTTAGACGTCTCCATAGAGGCTGCGCGCCTTCGTACTGACTTGCCAGGCTTCGCGTCAGGGTTGATCATCCACCACGACGACTTCCCTGTACCCTCGTTCTGGACTCGCATGAATCGGTTATGAAGTGACAGATTATGTCTGATCGAATTCTGGAACAAAGAGAAATATGTTTGAAAATCGTGTCAGGCTTTGGACTAAAGTATCGATTCAAATTTCACAAAAAACAATCAGAAATAAATTTGAACAAAGGTAAGAATAGTAAACAAGATAGGAATAACAATTTACTACAAAGTAATTTCAGCAGAAAACAACATATATTCTCTACATTTAATATATTATGTGTAACAAATCTATTAAAGATCACAAAAAATCGTTGTAATAATATCCATATCGAGACATGAACATATAGGAGTGTATTAATATTGAGAAATATGAATGTATTCATAGTGCCCATACTGGGTCGTTTAAGTGTGTGGTTAAAATATTCTCCCATATCATGTGTCATGAGCGCAGACCACAAAAATTTAAGAACTATTTTAATTCCCATTGCTGTTGAAACTTAGCGCAATACCGCGTCTTATCTCCCACCGGTAATAAAATCTTGCAACTTTTACCCGTCGAAAGAATAAGAGAGACCGCAGCTACGAATGAACTTTGGCTATAAAACAGGCCATAAATAATTTTCTGCGTGCCCTACGCGAGCTTCCACTTAGCAACAAAGCCCACGCGGCTGCTGTCGCATAGAATTTATTTTGAACCGAAATAAAAAATGCAACGTCATGTCGAATGAGGAATATCGTCGAATTTTCACGGACAATTTAACGCACAGTCGGGATACATAAATTTTGGATATATCTTCTATGTAAATCACTCAATTTTATGTCCACGTCTAAAACAAGAATTCTTTGCATATCAACATATAGACGAGCATGTTTTGGCCGCACTCTCAGGTCCCATCCATGGAAAATTTTGAATCAGACGATCGGACTTTTAAACTACGCCATATGAATTTCATGGTGTTCTCGATGTGTTTTTTAAACGTCAATGACACTTTTAAATCATTCACAACTTTCGAAGGTTATGGAACTAGTCAACTAGGATATTTCGGAGTAGATTTTTACGTAATAAAAATACAGAGCAATTTAAAAAGTGAGCTTTTATTAATTCAGTGAAAGTAAGCAACTGAAGTTGCTTAATGACAAGTGATATATAGAACGTAAACAATAATTGGTATAAGTAAGTTTTTTTATTATGCACGATTGAAGCTAAAAATCCGAAGCAAGCGTGGCGGGGCATTGAACGAGCGGGAGCGGACCACGCTGTCTTGTAATGTACTGAATTGTACTAGATCATGCACACAGCAACGTCCCGCTTCGACCCCCGGTCGACTCCCACTGTCGGGTGGCTTAAGGAAAATCACTTTGCAGTGCGAGGCCAAGAGTTCATCGTTAGATTACTATGTTCTACACGTGTGCAACTGATTAGGTTGTTTTATCTTACATTGATTTATTGCATGGCTCAGGTCAGTGCTATAACGTGCTCACTTGATATGATATACGTTCATATCTTTGGTTCACGCGTTCGGTTCTTCATATTTTCGAATATATTATATTATTTTCGTCATAGTGAAACTGATGACCAATAAACCGGAGATTATTAATCAGAAAACCATAGGCGATGTAAGGATTATTAAACTTGATACCAATTTTTTTTTATATTACTAAGTGATGGAACGAAACGAGCTGAGGTAATTGGTAACCCCCGTCCCTAACAACAGTAATGCGACTCAATACAAGATTTGGATCTTACACTGAGTCGCATTCATCTTGCTGCAGCCATCACAAAAACAGTGTATTAATTAATTTATCATTTAGTTCATTTTAAGTAACTATGCTGGTATATTTTTATTAACTTTGTTAACCATAATTTGTATTTTGACGAAGTTTACAGTTTTAATAAAATGAGTATGAGATATTAGTTAATTAACATAATGGTGTTGAGGTACCACAACACCTAGGTCTTCCACAAATAGGTATGTCTAGGATTACGCTACACGATACTTATCCATATATTGGCTCATTCGGTGATGCCACTGCGCCACGGCGTTCGCATTTCCACAATTATTTAGAGTTACACTGCATTATCACAGCCAAATAATTTATCAATCACTATAGCATTACGCTGACCAATTAACTTTATGTGATGAACAATAGTCCGCGTTCATAAATCGAGTGGATGTGGACAACTCGATTTATCAAGCGTGAAAACGCAACAAACGGCCCGTCGACGCTTTGATGGATCTGTCGCCAGGAGCCCTTACCATGAATTACGTTTGCTATAAAAGTGACAAAACGCTTTTGGTTGAAGCGGTTTTGTTTTAGAATACAAAAAGACTACATTTTCGATTCCGCGTTCGATTTAACTGGTTTTATCGTGTTCTGTTTGCTGATGATCAGATCAGGTGCAGAGTATCTGCAAAATTGAAGTTACCAAAAGTTAAACATTAAAATTTGCAAAAACGTCTCGATACCAAACTGATTTAGAAAGGTGTTTTGCATACCTGTAGCTAAGATAGCGATAGTTGAAACTGTTATAAACGTTTACGCTATTTTTAAACTGCCTAAAAAATAGTTTCTCAAATCGGCTGTTTTCTGTATGTTTGTTACACAATATCTTGGTGATTATAAACCGATTTAGTTGATTTTTATTTTATTTGATAGCGTGTACCTCCGAGGTGGTCCTATAAAAATGTCATGGAAACTTTTCTTCCTTCGAAGCGAAAAATAGGGAATGATATTATTGAAGTCGGTTAACTCGATTTTTACATCAGTCTTTTGTAACAAGTCTAGATCTAGTTTTGCTATCCATTTTCATGATACTGTCAACCTTGAGAACTGTTCCTTTGAAAACCTTCGTCATTACGCTGAAGTCAAAGTTTTCAGTTCGGATGTCTGATTTCGAGTAGACTGTGAGTTGAAAGTGATACGGCTTGACAAAGAAATATTTTATCAAGATACGATAAAGCGGTTGTAAAAACTTTTGTTGTTAGAAATTGGTACAGTTTTAATGTTTACGAGTGGCTGAACTTTTTCTTCGTTGTCGAATATAATGTTCTATTGTTTTAGAGTAATATATAGCTAACATTAGGTAGTTTAGCATACATACTGTGAAAACACGTGCCTGATTTAAGAATCGAGTAATCCGACCTCAGTACTATTAACTATTTCTTATTTATGTCCTTGTTGGTGAAATTTCTTCATCACATTTTTATGAGTCCACCTCAGAGATATCGGTCCACAATTGGCGAATAAATATCGTTACAAAAATTAATAAAACATACAGCGGAATCGAGAGTTTCTCCCCTGTTATTGAAGAAATGCTATCAAATTCCCTTTTATTTTTAGTATCTCGTCAGTCAAGAGACCCAACTCGTGTGTATGTACTTAGTATCTATATTAGTTTACATACAATAAATGCTTTGATAGAAGTTGAATAATAATATGATAGTTATAAAATGAATATTAATTTCTAATTTACATTAAATTATAATCAATGCATTCTAGAAATGAAGATAAATCGATCGACTTGTGACGGAAATATATTTCTCAGAGTATCTGTTTACACAATATTCTAGAAATATGAGTTATCGCTAGACACATAGTTTGCTGATTCGCAGCGAAGATAATCGAATTTTCTGCCACAGTGACGTCACGTAAGGTTTTTCATTTAATTTACCTGCCTTTTTACGTAATTTCTGGGTTACACGGTCGTATTTCTCCATGCTCGAGCGGAGATTGAACGCGTACCAAAATGTACCTCATTTCTGCCGAGAATGATAAAAAATGTAATCCTTGAGACAATTCTGGTAACAAGGCAATAGATATGATAGATGGAAGAAATGAGCTTCAAAACTTTTTTGTTAGAAATGCTTCACGTGTTGTAAAACTTAATCGAAGGAAGGAATACACTACATGTTAGTAATTTTCGTTGATATAAGTTCTGTCGGATGCCAGATTACTTAAGAATGATTTAATTTGATATTGATTTAGTTTTTAATTTGAAGGAAAATGTTAGCTGAGTTATGTGTGACAAATATAGCAGCGATTAGCTCACCACTTGTCTCGTATACGTTCTCATCTTGGGCGTAAGCCACAAGGTAAAAAAGGTCAATTGTGTTCTGTGAAACCTCAGCGAGGTACTAGTTGCTCTGCTCCACGACATGCAAAATAACTTGTGATATCAATTCAATGTATAAGTATATAAAATGTATAAGTTGTATATGTAGGTTGACATAATAAACATTACATTGTTTGTGAACAGGGATATGCTCGCGAAAAGAATGTAATCCTTCCATTAGGGGTTTCTTGATTGTTTTTCCCCATAGTGGTTGGATAAGGTTTGAACAAGTGCTTAACTATGTATTGTAAGGGATTTTTGATGATACATATATTTATTTAAAAAAGTTTCAAAGGATTTTTTTAAGAATTTAAGTCTTGATTTTGACTTATACTACGAAACTTTACCATTCTTCTATATCGCAGAAGGTGAATAAACATTTAAGATTATAAACTATTTTATAATTTTTCATTAAATTCGATTTTTTTAATCATCACAGTGAAAATTCTTAACCCAGTTTTTCTGTACTTCCTTAAAACAATCAAGTATTGTTGTCAGTAGATTGATAATTCTATTGGGTGTGTGAATATGACTCCGCCCTTTCTCAACAGATGTCGTTTTAAGTATTGTTTACGTGTACTAATAAATGACCATACTTGTATTCGATAGTACTGAATGTCAGCTATCTAACGCATTTTATGATATTTGGTTGAAGTGTAAGCAACAATTGTTTTCACCTTTTCGAAAATGTCGGTTTTTATTCCAAATAAACGTCATTTGCGGGAAGTGTTATTACATTATTTTATTGCGAAGAAAACTGCAGCGGAAACTTATCGTTTGCTTGTGGAGATTTATGGTGAGCATGCTCCGTCTAATACAACTTGCAAGGAATGGTTTCGACGATTTCAAAATAACGATTTTAGTACTGAGGATAAAGAACATGGAAAACCACCAAAAAAATTTGAAGATGCTGAATTGGAAGCATTATTGGCGGAAGATTCTTGCCAAACTCAATCAGAATTAGCTGCAGCATTAAATGTTGATCGTTCAACTGTTGCAAAGCGTTTACAAATGATGGGAATGATTCAAAAAGCCGGTGACTGGGTTCCACATGATTTAAAAGAAAGAGACATGGAACGTCGGAAAACCATTTGTGAAATGCTGCTTCAAAGACAGCAAAGAAAAGGATTTTTGCATCGGATAGTCACAGGAGACGAAAAATGGATACACTACGAAAATCCTAAACGCAAAAAAGCTTGGGTGAAACCAGGCGAACCAGGCCCATCACAGCCAAAAATAAATATTCACTGTGCCAAGGTCATGCTCTGTATTTGGTGGGATCAGAAAGGTATTGTATATTATGAGTTGCTCAAACCCTCTGAAACTATTAATGGAGAAGTTTACCGACGACAACTAATGCGTTTGAAGCGAGCCATAGAAGAAAAACGACCAGAATGGGTGAATAGACATAACAAATTAGTTCTTCAGCATGACAATGCCAAACCGGATACCGCAGAAGTCGTAAAAAGATATTTAGAGGGACAGGACTGGGAAGTGTTACCCCACCCGCCATATTCACCAGACATAGCTCCTTCGGATTACCACCTATTCCGGACGATGCAGACAGACCTTACTGGAGAAAAGTTTACTTCATGTGAAAGTATCAAAATTTGGATTGACAACTGGATAAGCTCAAAAGACCAGGACTTCTTCCAGCAAGGAATACGAAAACTACCTGAACGATGGGCGAAGGTTGTAGCTGCAGATGGAGCATACTTTCAATAATTTTTTTTTAATTTTGTAAGCGAACAAATGTTTTTTATTTTGACAAAAAGGGGCGGAGTCATATTCACACACCTATTATATAAAATGGATGAAGGATGGAGAAAGAAGAAAAATGCTATACACTATAAGTTGAGAATCTAAGAGGAATAGGTAATACGTAGAAAACATTTTATATTGTAAGCAGCATGGTGACTTACCATCAGATAAGACCAATAATAGTCTGTTGAATAAAATAAAATATTGTAAAAAGTCCCACTCATTAAAAAGTAAAATTGGAATATGAAGCACTCGATTTAAGAGTTAAAAACGCGCTTAGCCGATTTTCTCAAACAGAAGGAAATATATTATATTTTTAGATTAAATAAAACAAATTTCATTCGACCAAAATCCAATGTCACTTCCATTAACAAAAGCTACAAACATTTCGCAAACCAGGGCAGCAAGGCACCATACTTAGAATTTGTCTACGGCAAGATATCTGGCGCCACTACGACCCTTACGCCACTGAATTACCCAGTCCCCTTTAATACCCACCGACTTAAATTTTCTCGAATTTCCAGATCCATTATATAACATTGAATGGAATGAAATGATTTCCGCAGTTTATTGCGCCTCCGTTGTTTCGGGATAATATTTGCTTGGGGTGTCTGGTTGTTGTGGATACTTTTTGAGCTGCCTTATGGGTTTTATCTTTGTAACTATAATACTTTGAAGCAGCATATAAATATTAGCTGTTTCCCGCGAGTTTGCCCGCACGGAAACCTATTTCTTTTTCTAAAATAAAATAAGCCTATGATACTCCTTTTAACATCAGCTATCTATCAGTGAAAGTCCCGTTAAAATTCGTCCAGCCGTTTCGGAAATTAGCCGAAACAGACATAAATATAAAAAATAATAATTTTTTTATAAGTGCCGTATATACTTTCAAATGCATTAAGTAAAAAGGTGTTATTTTGAAATTAAAAATAGACACTTCAATTTTATTTATTTGTATAGATTTGCACACATAAACCATGCTACGAAACGCGAAATAAAATTTTATAGGTATATAGTAATCTTTTAAATCTTTAAACTTTTAATATGTAAATCTTTTAACTACCTGTAGCATAAAAAAGTTTTGCATGGAAGCCCGTCTAAAGCCCGTCATAAAATTTACTTGTTTCAATATGTGGAAAAGAAAATAATTTTGCTAAATTACTTATTTGCATGAAGCAATGACGATATGCTAGGGGGCGGCCAGTATATTTCGCTTAATAAATTTATGTGTAAAACGATGAATCGTCTCAAACCATGCAGGAAAACATCGTGAGGAAACCGACGTCCTATTCCCTATAACAAAAAAACCGAAGTCATAATCGAATACACTTACCAATCCGGACTTGCTCTCATGATTGATTAAAGCCCGTATACTCTAGCTTTACGAAAGTAAACATGATTCTCAACAGTGGGAACATTACAGGCTTGTACGGTGATGACAATGATGATAACGGTTTTGTATGTTACTTGGCTATAGCCAACCCCGCCATGTTGCAACAAGTGTACTTGATAATGAATTATGCATATTAACTTAATAACCTTTACTGTTAAGATACTTTAATTTTACAGCTTCGTAGCAAAGTTAGTAATAACCCTGTCTTCGAAGGGGTACCGGGTTCATATTCCAGCCAAACTTTTGCTTTCGGGTTTTGTGCGTATGTCTTATATTTATAATATGTTTGTTTGTGCCATATGCGACCAGGAAATACTAGTTTAGGTGTACTTAAAAATAAATATTCATGGTAATAAACTTCATATTTTTAGTTACATTTTAGTTAAATATATTTGTACCTGTCGTACTCAACTCTGAATTGTATAACTAAGGTAGGATTCTTCTTCACCTTCTTAAGAATACAGATGCGAATGTTTCTGATTAATAAATTTGTATGTTATATCATTTCGGAACTCCTAAGGAGTGTATGTATTAGAATTTCATATTCACCGTTTTCAAGGACAAAAACTTTGGCATTTTCAGCAGAATCCCCGGTTATGTTTAATTTTGCAATAATTCTAAAAGAGGACTTCGCAGCTACAACCCGCTTAGCTTGCCAGCCTTGCTAATTTTGCAGTTCTCTCAGTCTCCCTAAGTTTTTATAATATTCATGTTGTTGCGGTCCAATTTACTCCGTCCGTACTGTGTTCCGGTGGAAGAGTCTGGTGATATCACAGGCGCATGAGACGTCACAACCCTGTATCGGATGATAAGCGCAACGCGATTCAACTTGGGTCTTCGTATACTTACGTCGGAGAGGATTAATTGACTGATTTAGATGATTATCTGACTTCAGTACTTTCATTCCTTATTTCTCGCTCTTAGGGGGTAAACAAAATAAATTTCTAAATCGGTCTACAATGGGCGAAGAAAAAGTAACAGGAAATCAAAATACGCAATTTCACTTATTCATTCATAACCAAACTTTGAACTGATTTAGATGGGACGAATCTGAAAAAATATAAATACTTTTAAATAAAAAAAGTGTTTTCGAAATCGGTTGATAAATGACGAAGAATTTGAATTAACAAACATTAAAAAAATACAACCGAATTGATAACTTTATAAGTTGGGTGAAAAAATTTATCAAACATTTTTGCAAATAATTTCTTTATCAAATTCTCAGGATTTGTATAAATAGAATTATAGATATTAAGTTCATGAAGCTGGTGAAAAGTAAATTAAGATTGAAGTATAGTAGTGCTACTCAAGGGCTAACCAGAAAATAGATTTCACATACATTTGACTAAGAAACTATATGTAAATAAACATGGAGACGAGGCAACTTACGGATTGTTGCATTATTCAGTGCGATTATTCTCTTTAGGGTGACATACTAAGAACTCCGTGCAGACGTGGCACCTTTTCGGACCTTAACGTTTAATAGCACTCAGAATTTTTGCCATTTTGATTAGTTATTTGCGGTCTAAAACGGTCATGAAATAGCCTTTAAAATTAAAATATAATAACTAGTTTTATTTTAACCGACTTCAAAAAAGGAGGAGGTGGAGGTTCCATGTTACACTGTATATATATATTTTTTAAAGTATGTTCACCGATTTCTCCGCCATTTATCAACCGGTTTGGGAAATTCTTTTATTTGAAGCTTTCAGATTGATCCCATAGTACTTTGGTAATTAAATCTAAATAACGGGTAAAAAATATGTCATCCAAGTGAACGGAATTGCGTATTGAAAATATTGAAGTCGGTTTTTTTTTAAACCAGTTACTTGTAACTTTAGCTGCTCTATGACAATCAATCTAGCGCAAAATAGCTATACCGTTTTTCTTTTCCACTGGTATTTTAGTCGCTATATTTTGTTCAATTTTAAATTTAAGTTTTTATATCAGTGTTATCATTTTTTGACATAACTGTGTGTCTGTAATGTGCCTAAGGAGTTCCTGTGACACGTTATATACTCACGAATATGTTAATTATAAAATTTGACGTGTCCTAATAATACTTGAGATCTAAAGGAATAAATAAGTTAAGTGTTTTTAATTTATTTTCATTTTATAATACTCATTATAATCTATATATTATAGTAAGATATATTAGTCTTACTCAAGTTAAAATCATGAATGTATTTAAAAAACAAAAAATCTTTCATTAATAAGATAATAATTTAAATAATCGGATAAAACTACAAAGCCGTAAAATACAAACAAAAGTATCAATCGTATTCACACCTAAAATATTAGGTGTATAAACCCACGCCCTATACGTCCTTCCCAAAACCACAAGCCACAGCTTATAAAACGTTTGGCTGGTGTGTCAAACAGAAGTATGCTACTTACAGAAAAAAAAACTATACATTTTTTTGCTTTACTTCCGAGAGCGTATTAGCGGTACAGACGTCGAATTTTCAATACGAAGGTTGTGGTTTAAATACACAGATAAGCCAATATGATATTTGCATGAAATATATGTGTGGTCCTAAAAGTTGATGCTTCAGCAAATCTGCCATTTCGTTTGAAGGATACTCAAAGGATTTTACCATTCAGTTTACACTCACACTTAAAAATCTAGCATAATATATTAAAGTAAAATACATATTGCCACGTGTCCCGATTTTTGTCTGCTTACATATATAATAAACATTAAGAGACAAAGTCCAAATCTTTATAGACGTTTTTGGACTGTGTTTGGATGTCAATGATTTTATGGTCCTATCTAAGACCATTGACAACAAGTCTTAACAAAACATATTTAAAAATTGCCTAAATGAGTAATCTTATAATCCTATAAATATGTAGCTTTATTGTGAACTAATTGTTCTATCTCTCACTGCGTCGCTCCACAAGCGCGCCACCGAAATTATGCGCATATAAAAATTCAGTGGTTATTAGATGAATGAAATTATGGATCCCACCGAATCTTGGTTCTACATTCAGTGACGTCATAAACAGTGTAACCTCATATCCCTTTTGTGTTGACAGTGATCGTTGTGTTATTTTGGTCTATTGGCCCATTTCGTGATAAAAGGGTGTCGTATCTTTGAATCACCTTCGGTAAACTATTTTGTGTCAATATCAACGGAAATAATTGTAATCTACGATTTTTTTTTATTCACGAACAGTTGATGAATTCATGCGTTTCATCCATTGCTCTAGTTTATCTAAAAACGCTCTGGAAATGGTGTAAAATATATTTCGAATAACTACTTCAAGGTCTACCTAAACTAGTATCTAAAGTAATTCTTTTGTTATTTAAAACATTATTGTACTGTTTGGAGGTTTTGGAGTACGTTAATAAGTATATTAAATTTTTTTTCACAGCAAAATTTGTTTTTTTAAATATTATTTTATTATTATTAAATATTATAATATTATATAGTTATTTAAATAATTCTGTTATCATTATGCAAACACTACCTAATTATCAGAACCGGAACTCAATCACTGATCAATTGAATAGGTAAACTCGATGAGGAAGTAATCACGCGTTATCTAGTCCATCTACAATTATAATGGATGCAGGATTAAAGGGCACTTATATACTAATAGCCCTAGTTTCTGAAAGGGCATCAGAGACTCAACTTCGGTACATGTAGACTAAGTTGTGGAGACACATTATGTGTCAAAAAATGTATTTTTATTGACAGACTGAAATGTTGCTATGATTATCTTTCACCAGTCATCTATTTGTAGATTTGTAGGATCAGGCTGAAGAATGGGCATAAACGATATCTTTAAATTATTTTTTGTTAATTACCTCTAATGCTTCCACTGAAGGGAAACAGGCTTATTATTGACAAGCAAAAATCTGCTACGGGAGAATTTACGGTTCTAGGATAAAAACGGTTTCCTTGTATTGATATGTATCTAAAAATTCCCAATCAACCATTCGGTTTATTCCGCTTTGGCGAACATGAAGTCAACAAACCTGAAGCTCTTCAAACCAAGTAACCAAACTTTGATGTTTATGTTTTCTATAAATTGGACCGAAGTGGTATAATATCCAAAGACTAATAACTGAGGTCACGTAAAAGATCTACTTGTGATAAATCAAGGCAATCTTTATTCATTGGCTTCACAGAACAATTCACTAAAACACAATGCTCCCAAATTCTCTTTGTTGTAATCCCTCCGACCGCCGCGTCAGGTGAACAGGACAAATGATTCGTAATGACGTATTCAAATCAGGCCGACCTCGCGCAATCGAATTACGAAAATTCCAATGTTTTATTAAGTTAAACTTTGCTTCGGCAGCTCTAAGTGAATTTATTCTTACTTAGTTATCGGCGGCGAAAAGTCATCTTGCTAACGTTTCGGTAAGTTGAATAATTAAATTTGTCACTGGTGGTTGACACGTCACCGGGTTTTCTTCCAAATTTCACGGGGCCGTCACGTTTCCCCCTCCCTAACACCCCCATTGTGTAATCGTGGTTCTCTAATTTGAATTATTTATCTGATTTTACACTTCACCAGTCTTCGGAAACGTTTTCAATTCCAATTCTGGATTGACGCCGCAATTTCTTAATCGCGTGCCGGATTTCAAATTGATTGATCAGTTTATCGTTGATGGACGTTTTTGAGCAGACTATAACTTCTTTTTTGTGAGGAGGCAGAATCTCCTTTTCTGACTGTTTTTGGAAAATGTATGCTGTAATTTGGAGTGATATATCTATGCTGGCTTTTATTTTCTTTATGCTGATATGCATAAACATAATGAAATTTTAATTTCTGGTGTAAAATTTACTTAATAATACAAATGATTAACCTTCATTAATTATGCGTTATCTAATAACCAGACATTGAAGTTATCTCTGGCCTACTTGATTAAAAAGCAGAAACTTTTCATACAATTCAAGAAATATTTTCCTACTTTAAATAAACGTTTTCATAACTCTAAGTTAACCTTTGTATGATTTCGGTGTAACTTTATAATTCAATTCAACAACTTTCGCTTGGAATCAACGCCATTGTTTGCTTCATCAACGCCTCGTACAATTGAACTTTGGATAAAAGCTTTTTCAAATATTGTTATAATTTGAAAACAAGTAATTTTACAAAAAGATATTGAATTCTTGGTTTGGTTTCTTTGTTGTGCATTCTACGTTAAACAACTAGAGAAGACTAGAGTTAACTGTGTGTAGGCAGTAATCTTCCGGACGAACTTGACTCTTAAGCTCTGCTGCTACTTTTAGTGGCTTTTTTGGCACAACTAGAGGGTACGTGTAGGGACTATAAAGGGACATCTACGGAAGCGAGAAGGACCGGACCCACCGAATATTCACATACGCTTTTATGATGATTATGATTATGATTCTTTTGAAGTAATGCTTACCTTTCATTTGCCTTAAAATGTTTTCTCTTTCTAGGTAAACAGTTTGTAGTTTGTACTATGATATTAAATTTACTAAATTTTGCCTTGAAAACTGTTGGCAACCATCGAGTATTTATATTGTGGGTAGAAAGAAATGTGGAACAGCCTCATCGATAAAACAAAGAAAGAGGGATTCGGCAGTCGTGTTTCTTGCGGATCTCCGGATTTATATCTGGGTTCTGTATAAATCACGTTAATGTTCCGGCTAATGTCCCCGTGAGGTGTAAAGTGTACGCAAAATACGTGCAACGGTATTCTTGCCAAATGTGCGTTTGTGATGGATGAAAAGATTCACAATTTTTATTCTGGGACTTTAGTTTTGTTTAGTTTAATAGATATTTTAACATAATGGACTAGACTAGACAATCCACAAACATGCGTTTTGGACCTTAATATAAATTATAAAAAACAAGTTAATATAGTCTATTAATATAGCATGTCATATGTTATCGTTCTACTTTTGTTTAAATTGTCTACTTATTTATGTACCTTTGTGTATCTTCAAGTCATAACTAATACTATAAAAACGTATGTGAGATTTTTTGCTACGCTTTCTTGCCTTAACTACTTATCTGTCGATCCTTTTGCACACGCGTTTTTAGGGGTACAGAAAAGGATATCAATCCGTTGGCAAAAGCTATTTCAGTACAAAACTCCAATATATTCCTCATTAAAATCAGGGATATATTTATAATTGTGAAATTACAAGGCCATGGTAAATCGTATGTCTGTTTCAAATTAAAGAGCGAATCATTGAACCAAACGATTTAACTAAAGACCACAGATAATTGATTCACGTTATCTTCATACCACTTATTACTCTATTTGCAGACACTGATTCAATATTGGTAGGAAACTAAACCCAATTAACATAATTACGGATATGTGATAACCTGGCGTCCTAGGCTTGAGATCATGGCCGGGCTATTAAGGGTCAAGTTTCCTTGTACATAGTTGGATATTGTACTTTATGCTTATTGGGTAGATATGTAGATTTGTTAGGTAGAATGCCGTAAAAGATTTTGAGAACTGATCAAAGCCGCTAATATTATTATGGTGATTTTAAACACGTGATCATTATGAAAAGTAAAATAGTTTTTAAACTATGTTATATATTAACATACCAAAAAAACGAGAATATGTTAGTTTTTTTGTAATTATATCATCACCTGATGTTAAGTGGTTACCTCCGCCAATTATCAACATCGATTTAAGTCTTCCTCGATGAGCGAGAGATGACCATAGTTGCATTCTGTTGTCGTTGTATATGATGGGTAAAATACCAATGCCGATGCTGATATTAAGCCTGAGAAAGCAGCTAAATAACGTCATCATAAAATTTATGGATTCAGACGGAAGTTCATATTAAGATGATCTGAAAAGATATCTTTACTAAGAAACTACAACAGTGCAATAAATATGAGCAACATTTAGCACACTGGTGTAGTTTCTTTTCGGATAATGTTTTCGTAAGAACTAATGTATTTTTATACAATATACCATATGTGACGGGTCTAAATTGAAGTCCACGTGATTGTAAGTTATTACCTCTTACCATAACACCAGCAATACGACTTAGATCGACCCCCACCCAAGTATGAGATGACCCAAGTCGCGTGCCATCGCACCCGTCATCCGAAACGAAGATGAAACGTCCCATGTGTCTGAGATTTCACACATGAGTGCACCATTGCTAGACGGCAGATTACCAAGTGTGGAGGCAGTACTTCCGGACTTCTCCGGACGAACCTGGCTCAAGTTCCACTGTTTTAGTTACTCATTTCGAAACGCCTGGAGATTACGTGTAGGGTCAAAATATTATAATGGAATGTAAGATAGGTATGAGTAATGTATTATTGTTTATGTTTGCTTAAAACATAATCAGAATACCTACATGATAAAAAGTTGTGTATGTTTAATATGTGATTTTGTATGAATTTGCATTTTTTTACTGCCCGACAAACAGAAAACACTTGTAGGTCAATGAAGGACATAATCAAAGACCCCTTCCACGTTCATTCAAAAGAAAGCTCATACACATGAGTATTCCTCACTTACAGTGCGCAAACTTGGTCACTCTGCCAAAAGTCCAACGTCGGGGCATATTTACGGGCTATGGAATGCAGTATCTTGGGAATCAAACTCACAGATCGTATAAGAAACACCATACTGCGTTCCAAAACCTATATAGCCGAGTGAGACTTGTCTGGACATAACATTCGTACATCGAAGAACTGTGGGCGGTTAGTTGAAACCCATTCTGTCGTGATCCATTCTGTGGTGACGGCGTGGAAGGCCCAGACGTAGATGGCGAGATAAGCTAAACGCCTTTTCAAAGTATTGGACCCAAATAGATCAAAACAGAGATGTTGGAAAACAGAGATGGAAAGAGACCTTTGCCTTGCATTGGGAAATCTCAGGCTTATAATAATTAAATAACAGTTTTAAATCAATTTATCTTGTTATACGGGTTTTTAAAATGACATTAAAATGTTGGTGGAACTTTTGCTAACTGAAACACGATTTCAAAATCAGAAGCTTTAAAATATTTTGTATCTGACGCAATTTAACAGCTCATTACGTTTCGAGACTAGCTAATGACTGTTTATTATTAATAAAATAAGAATTTATTGTCGCTAAAGCTCGAAGGCGGAACACTTGGCTGGTATTCAGTTCTAATTTCAGAACTATTCATGACCTTTCCTAAGGTATTTCATAGTGACTTGTATAATCGTGTTGAATATGTAACAATACAACCCTATTTCCATCAAATTGAAATTGCCTACTCTTTTTTATTCTTTGTACATCATTCACGCGAATGAACAAGGAATGACTATGAAAACTCACAGCTCCATTGTGAGTGAATGACGAAGGATTAAAACATTTCGCCGTAACTATCGAAGACTAAGTGATCCCGCGTAAAAACCGAGGGTTAAACCTATTTTCCGCGGCGGAACGCAAACACCTTTTCAATCCTTCAATAGGCCTAACGATGGGAGCCGAGGACCAACTAGCGGTGGCAGTTTCTTAATGGTATTGTAAGACAGAAAAAATACCGGGATCGCGGCACAATGGTGCAAGGAGAAAGATTAATCATCTCGCAAGTACGAGACTGCCGATGCGTCTACAAAAATTAATCATTCCAACACGTCATTGTCATCTCGCCTACGCGTGGAAATATCGCGCTAATTAAATGCGAATTAGGCGATTTGACAGATTCCTTCTCGATTTTTCACTCGGATTTTAACGACCCCATGCCTCCCATCAACCTGATTAATAGAACGGGCGGACTTGGAGATAAGAAAGCATAAAGCTCTCCGAAAGTGTGATGTAATCTCGACCATCGTTTCCATAAACTTAATAGCGAAGTATCACAGAACTTACATATCGCTGTTATAACAGCCCAACTTGGCATATTTGTTACCCGCACAGTCAGCATATTCGCGTCGAATGACCGCCAATTTATGTGAAAACTTCCACACCGGTTAGAGCATGACCTATCATATCTGAGAATAAAACTTTTCACTCGTCAAAGAATACCCAGATATCTGTTTCGGGAGAATACCTTAAGCAAATATGGCAGTTTAAAGTTTTCGCGCGAAAGTTTTGTGTGTTAGAGCGATGTGTCAATTTTGCGATTGAAATATGGGGGCGGAGGTGGCGCCGCTGCTTCCGTTTTGTGATGCATTCACAATGCTATTCGAAATTGGAATCTCACGGTAAAATATTTGACGCTCACCGAGTTTCTATACGGCAGAAATAAATTAGTATATATACCTAACATACTTTGAAAATAACTCACAATAAAGTCTGACGTTGTTGATAAATGTCTTCAACTCGTCATTGACACCAGATATTATTAACGAGGTGATTCTTACAATGAATGTTGCAAATACATCTCAATAATGTGTAACTTGATGGTCGTGCCTTGTGGAACGCCAGAAGGATAAGTAAAATATTCCACTTAGTGAATTGCCGAGAGAATTGCTACAATTATCATACCGTTTCGCCGGTGCCTGTATTAACTGATGTATATTCTGTGGCATTACAGGGAAAGACGATTTTCTTTGGATAAATAAGTGAAACTCTAGAATTTCATTTTAACCCGTCTAGTTGGGTTTTTAGTCGTTTCCGCCTACATTTGCCGCGGAGTTTGTTCTTATTTCTGATAATTTAAATATAATGATAATTCTTGCTGATGAAAAAAGCGTTAACGAAAAGTGCAAATATTTCTCAAATTTTCACTTGGAGAGACCAAATTGCTATATTATCTTCTCTAATAATTACGCATAAGCCTATTATAATCTATGTTTGGGATTCATGTTACAAATAGATCTGGAGATCTGATGATTTCTTCTGAAGTAAATATTATAAAAGGGATAAATCTAGGTAGTCACATATTATTTAGTTTTCATTTACAATCATGATAGTTTATTCTCTCATTTTTGAATATTGTGACCCAACATCCTACTAATATAGTAAATGCCATACTTAGGTAACAAGCAGCCGAAACCCTTGGCAGAATTTAGTTAATCATGTAATTACGAAGATGATTAACATAAAATAATGATTATGCTTAATTATTTCTGTAGGTGTTGAATGTAATGATGGAACCTTTTTTAAATTATTTACTTTATGTAATCATAAATATATTGTAAATAATAACGTTTACAAAGTTTAAATAGACATACGCCGATACAACAACTAAAACATCCCCACGATATTTGACATTGTATTGTTAAATCATCTTTGTTAGATGTAAAGGCCAGATGATGATTGTTAAGTATAGAAAGCTATTCTGATTTTTTGGATATAGTAGGTAATTTACTACTAAATCATCTTTAATTATATTCAAATTGTGTGGCCATAAACAGGTTAACAAAAAAATGATATATTATCTGACACCGAAAATTACGATATGAATATAATGTATAAAGACAATATCGTGTCGGTTGATGTAAAAAAGTTCTATATCTAGTTGGGGCAATAAATAGGCGGAAAATCTTATCCGGAATTATATCCGGTGAGACAGTAGTTGCCCGTATCGTACAAGTAGAGCAGTGGGGTCTACAAACCGACTTGATACATCTTATGTAGGTGATATCTTAGCCTTGATCAGATAAATGGAAATTGTAGGGTTACTGTTTCATAGAACAGTCTTTCGAGAATGCTAGAAAATCTAGCATTAACGGCTCATGTATAATTTGTGCGGTGTTGCGGTTAGTTACTTGGGGGAATGCGCGAAGGGTTCACGCAAGGGAAAGTTTGAATGATTTGTGAATAATGCTTTATTGTATGCAGTGTAAGGACGATAAAAGAAGTGATTTGAACTCTAAAATACGATTCACGCGTAATGGTAGGAATGTAGATTTCCAAATACTCACTCAATACAAAAACAATAAGAATCTCTGTTACGAAATAACTTGATAAAAGGACGATTTAAGTTTATAAGAAAATAACAAAATATCTAACCTTTAATACATAATGGGTTGCATAATATGATTTAGTGACTTAATTCGAAAAAAATGCAAATGTCATAAAACTGACTAAATTGGACTACTACATAGGCAAAAACAAGTATTTTTTTAACTTTATCAAACAATTTCGAATGGTAAAAATATGAGTAGGACTTTTTTCATTCAATAATTTACATAGACATATCATAATTTCAATAAATCCCATGAACCCTTTCTACAGAAGTTTGCGTGAAACTTCCAAAATCTCGCATTATATTCGCACATGTTGAATGCTCGTCGTTAGGTAGGCGTCCGCCCGTCGCGACGGCCCAGGTACGACGGCGGCGCCACATGGGCTTCTGCCAGATTAATGGATCATTGCCCCCCACCCCTCTTCCTCACTGGGGTGGAGGGGATGTGAAACTACTGTTCACCTCCTTGTGAGATATATCGCCTAACTCCACTTAACAGTTAGCACTGTTACTTTGTACATTGTCGTTGAAAGGGTTAAGTTGCGTTCGTTTACTTCATACGGAGAAATTAGAATGCACGTTTTAAAAATACACATTTGCTTCATTTACTATAAGTGCATGGCGAATTGGAGGCTATATTATTTTCTTTTAAACATTAGGGTTATTGGAAAGAGGTGGTCTTCGAGTGATTATAACCTAAATTTTTTCGAATAAAAGTTCGAATTTGCTAAAGCCGTAAAACAAAAGTTGTAGCTTATCATGTATAAAACAACCATAAGAGTTTTTTAGCTTTTACCAATAACCCGGTTTATACGTAAATGATCGACAAGTATACATTTTTTAACGTTTTAACTTTTCTTGAAAACTAAAGTATTTTTAAGCATTCTGTTTTTACAACTTAATACACAGGCAATTTTAAATAAACGTCAATTATACGAAACAATTTTAGTGTAGGTACCATTTATTTATTATAAATTTAAAATTATGATTCATTTGGTACATGGGTAAGTTAATTAATTTATGCAGTCCTTACGCTTATGCCTACCACTTACCACTATTTCACTTTTACTTGCCGCTCGAAGCGTGCGTAGCTGACATTTGGAATTAGGTCAAGCGACTATGGGGTCAATGAAAAAAGTTATTTCAGGCTTACTATGAAGCACGAAGCCTACGTCACGATGCACGTGTTAAAAGGCCACCGAAATTGTTTCCTTCATATAATATGACATATCAGAGTTCTGCAAGGACACCAAGAGCATTTCAACCACTTCATACAAATAAATAAATATTAATAGACTAGCCCCAAACTAGGCATAACTTGGCTCAGTGGCTAAGTTGGTAGTAGCCCAGCCTTCGAAGCGAGGGGTCCCGGGTACGATTCCCGGCCGGGGCACTCTTTGTGTGGTGAGCATGAAGTTTGTTCTCGGGTCTTGGGTGTTTGTCTTGTGTTTCTGTGTTTGTCCATGCCATCTGCGACACAGGGAATCCTAGTGCAGAGGTATGAGTGTGTAAACTTTTTTTTGTTTTTTAACAACCAGAAACTGAACAAACATGTATGTTCATCACACAAATGCTTGTCCTGGGTGGGAATCGAACCCATGATCTATCGCAGTAGACAGATCTGCTAACTACTGAGCTGTGAGTTTAATATTTTCAACAATATATTTTACATTCAGTTGATTGAAATTCAGTTGATATATGGAATGTTTTGCCTCCACCTAGGTATTCTTTTTTTTAGTAGACGATCTTATTGCGGCCACTGATAACGCGATCTGAACAGATATAGATGGAACATTGACACGAAAAGAAGAGGAATACGAAGATAGTATAGTTAATTAAAGAGAGTAAAATAAAACAGGATATTGCAAATTATATTCAAAATCTTGTTACTTTATTTTGCCTTAGATTATATTATTAGAACCTAATTTTTGTATACCATATATAAGGTTTTAACACAGCGGACTTTTTGATAATACCATTGTTATCTGTGTGTGTTATGCAATAAAGTTATTTGAATTTTAAAGTTCTAGGTCTCAACGAAATTCATAAAAAAATAACTTTAATATACCACAGAAATATAGTTGGTAGATCCTTTGCAATGTTTGACTTTAGCACACTTGTATAAAGCTTACTTATTTTATTATGGTTCTGAAACTTCTATAAATATACAATTAGTACACGCTTATTAGAACGATGACACAAAAAAACAAGTATTTATAAGAAGGGCTTTAAGTTTGGAAATAGAGAAAGCCTCGTGAAAAGAAAAGGATCAGAACTATAAAGTTCAGAAATATGCAAACGAGGACTTCCAAATTCTAACTAATCATAAAACTCCAGCAAAGTGCCGATGTATTTGCAAGAGAATATGGAATTACAGTCAACGGCACCCAATAAACCAGTGACCTACTGATGCGATCGTAACATCCAACCTTCAATACGACAAGTAGCGAAACGTTTATACCCTATAAAACACTTCCAAACAGTGTCTCGTAAATCACAAAAGTTAGCCGCCGAGTAGTTAAACTTTAACTGACAATAATATGAAAAAAGCCGCGAATAAAAAGTAATGTGGTGATAGAGGTCCTAAAGGGCTAAGTTGGTGAGTTGGTGAGTGGGTAAGTTGAGGAATGTTGTAATGAGTACAATCGATAAATTTGAATGTTCGACGGCGCCCGGCAACTTGCAACTTTTTTCGTGAGAGCTTGGGGAGTTCCCGCCACGGAGACGCCACGAGCGGGACACGCGCCCAGGGAAAGCGATGCTGTGTATATTACTATATGACAGGCCTCACGGCCCAGTTGGTAGTAGCTCTGCATTCTGCGTTCGATTCCCACCCAGGACAAGAATTTCTGTGACGAATATAGACGAATCACTTCATAGTATAAAACAAAGTCGCTTTCTCTGTCCCTATATCCCTTTGTATGTTTGAATCTTTAAAACTACGCAACGGATTTTGATGCGGTTTTTTTTAATAGATAGAGTGATTTAAGAGGAATGTTTATATGTATAATACATTAGCAAGTTCTGATACGACACTGATGCTTTACTAACCGTGCGAAGCCGGGGCGGGTCGCTAGTATTAATATATATCGCACTAGCTGCGCAGTTTTCCGGGATTCAAATTAGTCTATGTGTTAATCCAGATGTCAGCTATCCTAGTACCAAATTTCATGCAAATCTATTGAGCTGTTTGAGCGTGAAGGTGGTACAAACATACAAACTTTTATATAATACCATAATATTAACAATAGTTATCTCTACATCGTATGTACCATATTTACAGGTCTGAGGTCTCTTGCCGTCTGTTTTCCCCATAAACGATTCCGCTAATACTTAGCCTCCAGTAAAGTAAACTTTCCAGTAAAGTATAATAATTAAATAATAACCCAATAACCAGGACTTTAACTTTTATCAACTAAAATAACAAAAAATCTGAGCGGCATAAACCGATTTTAATCTAAAGAAGGTAAAGAAATAAGACCTTTCTTTTTTACTGACAAAATAAATTATTTGAAATTTTTTTGGAAACATGAATTTAAGCCATAAATATAAAATTAAAATCATAGATTTTATCATAGCAGAAAAAGAGGACATGCTGAGGAAAATATTTTTCCTCTTCACTGGACAACCAGCCTTAAGATAGGGATGTCAAAGAGACATCTCTGCAAGTGATTATAAATCGGGTGCGAACTTCATGAATTTATTATAATTTGTTATATTACATTACTTTTACTTTATTGAACAGCAGTCTTTTTCAATGTTTATCGAGTAGAAAATCCTATTTCCAGGGGATTGTTCTGGTTTAATACATCGTACATGTAATATGAAACTTATCCATTTGAATTCTTTTCTTCACGATTATCTGTCTACATCTAAAATATTTTAGACTTCCTACAGGTTATAAGTTATATTATATGATGTAAAAATAAACTGTGACTCTAATTTATGTATTTAATTCCAAAGTGCCTGGCAAAAAATTAAATTGCTGACTATTTTACGTAAGATAAATCTACACCCCTAGAAACTAGGCTATCAAATATGAAATCATAAGTTAGAAAGTATCATAGACATAAACCAATTTATTTGATATATCGTAACAGTTTCATTTTATTACATTTGGCCAACCCTAAAACAGGTAGTGGGATAGGCGAGCACGGAAGTGATAATCTTAAAAGTTAGATTGACATAGTTCTGTCGTATAAAAGTGTAGGAAAGTTACAATGTCACAGGAATATGTATACGGGTCCTCTGCCTTGATTTATTGGGCCTGGCACTCTTTCAACTGGTAATTGGGACGAAATACGTAAAAACGACGTAACTACACAACTTTTTACTGTTGTCATATTCGCTCTACCTTATAGGTATGCCATAGTCAAATTTTGTTACACTTTTATTTCAATGTTATTGTTTTTTTGTCGTAACGTCGTATTAAGAAGTGTTAGGTCGTAAATTGGATTTTGTTGGTTTTACGGTAAACTTTTATGGTGTCAGATAGAAAACAAACGTAAAAATGTTTTCAAGTGTTTTTCGTATTTTATCAATACATATTTTATTGCAAAAATAACAATTATTGCTATGACTCTATTGTGTGCGAGGCAATGCTTCGCTGAGCACTAAAATAACGAAATTAGTTTAGAAAAATATCGAAAATAGTATCTAAGCAAACTTTGGAATTAGGTTGATAGAGAACATCCGTAAATTCCATAAATGGAAACTTTCCCAGCGTTGTTAAGCGCAATGGATTAAAGAGGACGATTACATCAGCGTAGGTGGAACTTTTGTATCTGAACCCGAACGTTCAGAAGTCTCCGCAAACTTAGCACTCACAATAAATTAGAAGTTCCCTACAAAAGCGAATAGATTAAAACTAGTTTCCGAAGTGCGGGCCTGGAGCGACGAAACTTTCAATTTTTATGACAAATTCAATTAGCATAGATTTATGTGTCTTTGTTACCGAAACCCTTTCGCCAGAGAGTAATAAAATTTTGCGTTTGATAGAAAATAGGCTTTAATTCCTGCAGTCTAAAACGAGGAGACATTAACGTCATAGTAAATTAAAATTTTGCTCAAAACGAATGATTTAAAGCCCCCGACTTTAACGACTTCAAATTCTAATTCCGAAAAACAATCGGCAACTATAAAAAGTTTATACATTTCGAAAGTTAAAAAATGACTTCCTTGTAACGTTCCGAAAGTTTATGCAGAGCAGACAATGCTCGCAGTTCGCAAGTTGGCCGACATTCTAAATCTAAAAACCTGCGTCCAATAGGAACCCATTAGGGATAGCGATCTCGCGACATCGGTGGACAATAAAATTGTTCCATCATATCTGAAAGTTTGCCCCATAATGAAGCGTATGGGGTGGATGCTTTACGACAGCAGTCGACGGATCTTTATTGGTAGCGGACCAATTTAGATAAAAGGAAAGAGCTTTTGCCCTGAAACACCAGAGATAGTAGTCTTAACTATCGCCAAGTTAGGGGTAGTTAATCCGGTGCGTCGCAGATAAATCAAGAGTGGGAGATAAATTCCCGCTGGACGGTAATAGGTGAAAACTATTAGGTACAGGGTAATTTGTGAAAAAACTACGTGGGCTGATGGCACTGTGGCGCCGGTGCTTGTTAGGAAATAACATTGGTAAGTGGGTCCGCTGGGGAAACTTTGTCATCGATCTTTGAATAAATTACGCGTTTTCATGCAAGTTTATTTGGCACTGTTGGTTCAATATTTTCAAAGTATAGTTTCATATAGATAAAAATAGACACGTGGGCGATAAAAAAAATTTACTGATATGACTTTTCCTGAGGCCATCAAACAGCTGAGGACAGAATAACGTGGACATGAGTTATAGGAACAACTATTTGTGAATCACCATGCTATACACGACCTTCAGCTATGAAGCCCTCGGCTAAGAAAAAGATCAGAAGATAGGATCAACTTTTTAATTAAGGTATAAATTAATAGTAATAAAACTTTTAAACTCATATTTTACTTCCCGCCTAGCATTCATAATTTATATATATGTAGGTAGGTACTATATGAATAAATATTTTAAACATAAACAATATTTTTCTCTTAGAAATGTGTCTTTATGTGTGTGTCTTGAAGAAATGTAAATAAAAGCGGGTGGTTATTAATAATTTGGCTGATTGTTACTTCATTTTCCTTTTACCGCATCAAAAGCACATTTTGATTAAACTCGTTTACGTCATTCAATCAACAAAACCTCGCCATTTGTTTAATTGAGTTGACGAAACTGGTAGCAGGGGACCTAATCGTAATGGACACCTCCGCGTTCTAGTTCCGTTACGTTTTTCATTACCCGTCCTTATTCAACAACAGGGATTCGAAAGGGACGCCCATACAATCTTGGTGAGAAATGGGCTCGGTACCGTAGTATCTCAATTGGTTGGTGTTGGTTCATTCATTCGGATCTCGACGGTCGTCGGCGGACGTCGGCCCTGAAAAGTTGTCACGGAATTTTCCACGAATTTTCGACAAATCTTTCAATGTAGCCGAAAGAATGTAAAACATTTTCTGATTTATGATCTTCTACTTTAAGATCTTATTTTAGACCATTGGCGTGTTTCATTTGGCTAGGTATTCGTTTGTGACAGAATGTATTTAGAACGAATTTGAACACCCAAGCATTTCCCATATATTATTATTATTTTTGTACCAATGCCAAAAATATAACAGATAAATAATCGAAACTCTTTTTAAAATATCCTTAAACCGTTAAAATGTCCGCACTTAAGCTCTAAGAAAACAATTATAGACGGCACGAAACAGGTCAGGGACACTGCTCGTCCCGGTTTAGGCGATTCTATTTAGGGCTGCAATCGTAATATTTACCGTTACCCCGATGGTTTGATGATTAAGTCATTTCAAAGCACTTGTGATCGCGTAGCTGTAAAATATCAACGAAAAATCTCCCATGTTGGATTAAATTTAATTAACGGTATCTCTAGTAATTTGCTTATGATAAAGATTATACAACAACCAGCTGTTCGTGTCTTCGTTCGCGTGAAATATATCTTTTTATTACGCGAAACCTGAAAATTATTTTTTTCTAAAATACAAGTAGCCTAAGTTACTATTTACAACATCAACTATCTAACAGTGAATATCCGTCAAATCACTTCAGCCGCTTCGGAAATTAGCCGGAACAAACAGACAGACAAAAATTATCAATTTGTTTTTGTTATAAATACCGTATATAATAATTATATAAAGCATTTAGTAAAAATCTGTAATTTTGAAATTAAAAACAGACTTCAATTTTATTCATTTGGAGTATAGATGAACAGTTTGACAAATGTCGCTAACCCACATAACACAAAGTTAGGTGAAATTTATACATTCTGCTATATTAATAGCTTCCCGTTATTAAGTGAATCCTAAAACCTTCTGCAAGGTAATCTGATCCCGCTCATTTCCGAAATTTCCAAGTAATGGTAAACTCAACAATTTTCTTTCCAATTTCGATCTGCACTAATATGTTACAGAACTTTGTCGGGCAAGACGATATTCCAATTCACGTTAGGAAACAACGTAATCCCAGGATTTTAAAGTGGACTTAGCCAAATCGGCGTCTCCCTTTCTTAGCTTGTTATCTCATATCCTAAAAGTTTAAAACGCCAGAGCCATCGAAACGCGAACTTATTAACTCGATGTGATCGGCGCGCAGAAACTGCTCGACGGTAAAATGTTACAGGAAGGGAAACTTTCAACAAACTGCAAAAAGAAACTGACTAAAGTTTAAAAGGAACGCTAAATGCGATCCGTACTTAGTGTACGGCATAAATCTCTGCTATCAATATCATGTAGACAAGTTTCAACGTACGAGCTTTATTACCTTTGATCAAACTTGGATATTTCTACGTGTAAGCTACGCAAATAAATTCTTATCTTGCTCCGATACAACTTTGGTATTTCATTTGCTTCATATTTGTTACGGATTGTATGTCTGATGATATTCTGGGGAATGTTACACTATTTAAAAGTTTACACATTCTCAATCGGGAATCGTACGCGTCGTAAAAAGTTGAAGTTGGCAAAATATGGCGATTCGTTTTATTTTAGGTATTCGTACATAGCCGCGGGTTTTATTCTTGTTCCGTGTAAATTTTTATGTTGACTACCGATTTTATTCGACTGTCATTTACCCATATAAAAGTTAAAACGGTTGATATGAGTTAACTTAAATTGGAGGAATTTATTAGCGGTGTTAAATCGGAGAAAAACATCGCAGGTTCTTAAAATTAATAGTTTTTTATTGTTGTATTATATGTTTTAGGTTTTATGTCATAATTTAATTTTAACAGTATTCACTACAGGAAAAAAAGTACGCATAAAATATAACATTGATACTTAATGGATTGTTATACTAAAAAAATAACTGTATAGTTAGTAGTGTTCGATCTAAAGCAATTTTTAAGTAAGTAGTGATAAATACCCAGGTTAAGTTCGAAGAAATTGATCCTTGTAAGTACAGGGCTCCAGTGTAAGAAATTTGAGTAGAAAAACACATCTTACGATTAAGCGGAACGTAACGAAGAGCAATTCGATATCGCATGCAATTTGGTAGTAATGTTGGGTCAGGTCAGCTTAGTTGTGAGCACTTGATCCACATCGTCATCAGTTTCATACGTTTCAGCGGTGTAGATTGTATGGTTTTGTGTTCATACAAACATTCTTGAGGTGGTTGACCCTTGTTATTTTTTCTCATCGAAGGCCACAGTTTTTCCTTTGCTTTCATATCATTTGTTTAGGGGAATATCTCTATATGCTCGGACATAATAACTCGGTGTGTGAATATGACTCCGCCCCTTTTTGTCAAAATAAAACACATTTGTTCGCTTACAAAATTAAAAAAAAAATTATTGAAAGTATGCTCCATCTGCAGCTACAACCTTCGCCCATCGTTCAGGTAGTTTTCGTATTCCTTGCTGGAAGAAGTCCTGGTCTTTTGAGCTTATCCAGTTGTCAATCCAAATTTTGATACTTTCACATGAAGTAAACTTTTCTCCAGTAAGGTCTGTCTGCATCGTCCGGAATAGGTGGTAATCCGAAGGAGCTATGTCTGGTGAATATGGCGGGTGGGGTAACACTTCCCAGTCCTGTCCCTCTAAATATCTTTTTACGACTTCTGCGGTATGCGGTTTGGCATTGTCATGCTGAAGAACTAATTTGTTATGTCTATTCACCCATTCTGGTCGTTTTTCTTCTATGGCTCGCTTCAAACGCATTAGTTGTCGTCGGTAAACTTCTCCATTAATAGTTTCAGAGGGTTTGAGCAACTCATAATATACAATACCTTTCTGATCCCACCAAATACAGAGCATGACCTTGGCACAGTGAATATTTATTTTTGGCTGTGATGGGCCTGGTTCGCCTGGTTTCACCCAAGCTTTTTTGCGTTTAGGATTTTCGTAGTGTATCCATTTTTCGTCTCCTGTGACTATCCGATGCAAAAATCCTTTTCTTTGCTGTCTTTGAAGCAGCATTTCACAAATGGTTTTCCGACGTTCCATGTCTCTTTCTTTTAAATCATGTGGAACCCAGTCACCGGCTTTTTGAATCATTCCCATCATTTGTAAACGCTTTGCAACAGTTGAACGATCAACATTTAATGCTGCAGCTAATTCTGATTGAGTTTGGCAAGAATCTTCCGCCAATAATGCTTCCAATTCAGCATCTTCAAATTTTTTTGGTGGTTTTCCATGTTCTTTATCCTCAGTACTAAAATCGTTATTTTGAAATCGTCGAAACCATTCCTTGCAAGTTGTATTAGACGGAGCATGCTCACCATAAATCTCCACAAGCAAACGATAAGTTTCCGCTGCAGTTTTCTTCGCAATAAAATAATGTAATAACACTTCCCGCAAATGACGTTTATTTGGAATAAAAACCGACATTTTCGAAAAGGTGAAAACAATTGTTGCTTACACTTCAACCAAATATCATAAAATGCGTTAGATAGCTGACATTCAGTACTATCGAATACAAGTATGGTCATTTATTAGTACACGTAAACAATACTAAAAACGACATCTGTTGAGAAAGGGCGGAGTCATATTACATAATACATATTGTTAATCTCAATAGTCCACAAGATTTGCTCTATAACCTACTAGAACTTAAGCGTCGATTAGGGAGTCGAACAGTAAATTTTTCAAGCACAGTTGCTCAAACCACTACGCCACAGACGTCTTCCACTTTATCTATTTAATAGTGCACTTAAAGATTTCCGTGGTACCAGACTACCTACTAATAATTTGCATAAATTGGTTACTTACAACTATAATGAACAAGGTGCGCTTGGATGCGGCATACTACAGGTTTTACTGTTCTTTAATATGTATTTTTTGCTTTTGTGATATGCGTGTGTTGGGTACCTATATAAATATGATATTCTGGTTGAGATTTCAACGCGTTTTGATACAGATTTGACCTTTGAAGTAGTAAAGTAGCAGTAAAGCTTGTGCCAAGTTCGTCCGGAGAAGTACCGCCTCCACAACTGATAATCCGCCGACAAGCAGTGGTGCACTCGCGTTGCTCCAATGCTTGTATTTTTATTGTCTATGGGCGGCGGTAACCACTTAACATCAGGTAGGCCGTCTGCTCGTCCCATTACTTTAGTCACATAAAAAAAAGATTTGCTTGCTATTTAAAAATTTAACGCATTAATTAAAAAAACATCCCATAAAAATAACAGGTCTCATTGCACGTACAGGTGCAGAGTACACTATATTACCGAAAACTTGTATATTTTTAACCAAAGTTTTCGGTAATATTTAAAATATTTCACAAAACTTGTATTGGTTAAGCAAACCAGCAAAGTTATTCCGTCTTTTCATTATGTTCGATTGGTTGCGAGTGGCCGTGTGATACCTATAATGCCTTTTTTACATTTGCATAGATAACGCATCCAATATAATAGTATCTTTATGGCATTTACGCCACAGCTGTGTAGAGGATAGCCAAGCCAATCATGAGTGGGCGGAGGTCCACGTGTATATAGTAAAATTGATGTTCGAAAGATCACGAACTATATATGCTTGTATTTATAAATTTAATTCACAAACAATAAATTTTTGGTAATAAAATATAAATAACAAAGATATTGCCGACATGGGCTACAATGCAGGATTGTATCATGAGCATCATAACTTGGTCAGTCAACTTTGTATCTAATAAAGCCTTCTTCTAATTAGTATTGATAAGGTAAATAAAATAAATTTTAGTAGCTATTTGTTTACCAGCATAAAATACTTTTAAGTTAGAAAATTGTATATTCCTGCGAATCAACGATGGGAAAAACTGACAGAAGCGTGTTCATAACAAAAAATACTTCACTTTTTCGGAACAAAAAGTAATCCAGGGTATTCACAATAAATCTTTTCAGCCATTGAGGCGTGTAACAAACATACATATACAAACTTTCACATTTATAATATTAGTATTAAGCCTGAACAGAAAAGTGACGATTAAGGAAAAAGGAACTCCACGCGCTATACAAACTCCGTAGATCGTATAGAGTGGTGTAGTTTTGGCGGGCAAAAAGTCCATTGTCTGCTTCAGATCTTCACCAGCTGTTTTCTCTACACTGTGTCCAAGCAATGCAAATAGAGGCCGGTGGTTCGCGCACTGAATATTTCATTACGATGCATTTGTAACCACGTCTTCATGTTAATTGTGGAAATTATCGGAACGTTTCAATAAGTGCCCCTAATGCTTATTCATTTTAAGTATTTACCCTTATTTGGTTGAGGGTTGAACTATTATAAAAGCTATAATAATAAGTAATTGAGTTTTTTCACTTGACAAAATTTATGTGCGCAATACGACGTTCTCAAAACGGTGAAGGAAAACATCGTGAGAAAACCGGCATGTCTCAGAACCAAAAAATTGACGACATGTGACATCTACCAATCCGGATTGGGCTCGCGTAGTAGATAAGAGCCCATTCACTCTCAATTATCGAGAATAGGCCGGTGTCCCTGCAGTGGGAACATTAAAGACTGTTACGGCAGCTATTTAAAGCTAAAGCATTTGTACTTTCTGTTAAACATGACAAATGGAATTCCAGCCACCTGTGTCAATTTTAATGATCGATTTCATAAAACATATCATGCTATCGAGAGGTACCAACTTGCCCCTTGAATGTCCGTAGGTTCATTAGCCCCATATAAAAAACTAAACTTTACGGCTACACGCAATAAGCCAAATCGGCTGAAAAGTCAAGAGGATAAACGGTCAATGAACTGTATCAGCTGTTCAGATTGCAACTGATATGACTAAGGTGATTAATTGTAATAATGACAATGACCATATAAAAAGTACAAAAGTCCGATATAAAAGACCGTAGGCGAGTATCATAATTATATAGTATAGTATATTAATATAAATCTATATTATCTATATTTGATCACACTCACCTACGGTCTTTTATATCTTTGAACCCCTGGGTGGTGCTAAAGGAGCAACAAAAAGTAGCAGTAGAACTTGTGCAAAGAAGAAGTAGAGGCAGTAGCCTCCACCTAGTAATCTGCCGCCAAGCAGTGGTGCTCGCATTGCTGTGTTCTGGTGGAAGGGTGTGGGTTCCAGTGAAATTACAGTCACATGAGACATAATATCCCCGTCTCGGGTGATGGGCGCAGTGGGGTGCGACTTGGGTCTTTTCATACTTCGGTCAGGGAGGAACTAAGTTGCATTGCTATTGTTATGGGCGGAGGTAACAACTTAACACCAGCTTCCAGCTCGTCCTGCCACTTAAGTAACATATAAAAAGTGAAGGTAATGAACGTATGAATGATTCAGACGGAATTAATTGAACTTCGTAACTAAAAATGCAGTAATTTGTTAAGAATTTTCGCTCCTTGTTCAAGTCAAGTCATCAAGGCAAGTCATTGTAGTAATTTTAAAGAATCCCAAAGTATGAAAAATGTATATAAAGATAGAAAATTCTTAATTGTATACCACCGGCATATAAATTGGACGTGGAAAACGTATGACAATTATGCTTGAAGCATTCTCTTCCAGAGAACCTTTTGATGGACTGGACAGAGTGATATGGTATACTGTTAAATAAAATAATATATTACCTACCTCATTTTCATAAACATAAAACCCATACTTAAAACAGAAACCATTAAAAAAAATTACATATACATAAATACCGTATAATATTATGGTTGGTATAATTAAATAGATAATGAATAACTTAACATGGGAGTTAATCTCTGGTTCGTTGATTTTTCCAAATTTGCGTTCTAGGAAATTTCCTTCATTATTCTAAGAATAATTAACGCGTTCAGGTTTTGTTCAAACACGCTCTCATGCTCCATCAGTAAAGTTTTTATATTAAAAAAATATAGGTACCTTTGATATATTCTACCTTGAGTCAAAAATATAAAATTTCAGTAAAAAATGCCTATAGCCATTAAACACCGCGCATATATATTATTAAATCGTGACTAAAAAAATTTGACGATCTTGTAAATCTGCAAAAAATGCAGATGAAGGTTAAGAAATAAAAAAATCTTTATGGTTTTTAGTTGAATGGAATTTAGTTTCTTCTTTTATATATAAGTTGTCATTAATTTACACCCTTATGTTGCAAGTATTATACCCATATGTTTAGCATAATGATTATCAAGTATGTATAAGGTAATACTCTGTATATGCGCGGTCAATGACCGAAGATTAACCTATCGCGTCAAGGTTAGGTAGGTGACTTTGCATCCAGAAATGCGCGGGCGGCGATCATATATGCTTAAGAAAAGTGTAGCTAAAGTATGAAGTAACTCTACCTATTTTATAGATAGAGCCATCCGTGAAGACATTCCGCTAATGTTTTAGTTTTGTCGATACACAATATATAACTGTATATCTACTATTGTATCGACTAACCAAAACACTAGCTTAATGTACACTTGTACTGTAAGCGATTAGGAAGAAGAGTTCGGCATGTCTTCGTGGATGGCACTGTCTATAGAAATGTATGTAGAGTTATTTTACTCCACCATTGCATCGACTCTGCCGGCGGGGTCGAATAATCTCTTTGTCGGCTCGCCCTGAGCGAGTCTTAGACCAAACGTCCCGATCAGTAGCAGCGATCCAGGGACAAACGTGCACCAATGAGTTTCGAAACGGTGACGGAAAACATCGTGAGGAAACCGGCATGTCTTAGAATCATAAACTCGAAGACATGTGCTCTAACAATCCGGATTGGGCTCCCGTGGTAGATCGAACCCCATTCACCCTGAATTATCGAGAGTAGGCCGACGTTCGTGCAGTGGGAACATTAGAGGCCGGTACGGATCCGAGCTCTCCTTAGTTTGCTGCTTTATTATTAAAATTAAATTTTTAAGTATATCGAGAGCCATCAAAACTATCTACCGAAACCAAAAAAGCCAGGGTAAAGTTTTTAAGATCATGTGCGGTCAACAACATAAAGTCCATCAAAAAGAATGCAGCTTTCTTTTTTTGATTTCACTTAAGCTACACTATTTCGTATACAGGCGTTTAGAAAGGCCGTCAGATTATTCAGGCATATAAACAACTGACTGTTTTGAAAATCGAATAAACCAACTTCAATACTTTCCCTATTTCTCGACATTAGTGGTGAAATTTTGAAGGAACTTTTCTTCTTAGAATTACTAAACTAGAATCGTCCGATTCGTCCACGATTGGCAAATATATCTCATAAACACAGACGAAATGAGAATCTCCTCCCTTTTGGAATCAGTTAAAAAGGTCCCTATTAACTGAATTGTCTGACATAAGGATTACTCGATTAATGTTGGCTAAAGGTATGAGAAAATCCACGTACATCTTCATTTCAACCTTGAATACAAATTAAATCTCGCTGTTGTAAAAACAATGGCCTTCTCATAAAGTCTTGTAATTAAAATCAGTATAGGTTATTAAATATTTTGATGTCAGAGTTTGACCTACCCTACAAGAGGCCTTTGTAAATTTACGTCATTAGTCTATTGACTAATCGATTTTTATGACATTACATTAGGACTGTGCCTAATATTTTTGGCACAACCCTAATGCTTGCTTAGGTAGGCTTGCTTGTATCAGGTTTTTCAACTAAACTAAAAAAGATTATAAGTTTGACATTCGTGTAGTTCCTTTTTAACTGATTTCAAAAAGAGGTTATCAATTTGGTTATTTTTGATTTTTATTTTATAACTCCTTCATTTCTCCACAAATTTGGAAAATTATTTTTTTTATTTAAGAGGATATGCTTTCTGATTAGCCCCGAAGAAATATTAACAAAATCGGTTTAAAAACAGATGATTTAGCAATCCAGATGGCGCAACTATTTAATGTTATCCAGTTTTGTGGTTTGAATATTGAAGTAAGTCAAAGATCTTTATTTCCGTTAACTCTTAAAAATGCTAGGAAACGCTTTTAGATAAATATGTACCAACGAGAACGATTACCCTATAATCCTACCAGACTGAATATAAGTACCAGCAAGAAACTCTTGGAATGGAAGGATTACTTCCTTTTCGCAAGCACGATCCATTTTTTTAATAATACTATAGGTGTATGTGTAAACAGATATTACAAATTATAGTATTAGTAATCTGTTTCCCTAATACAAGCTATGTTTAATATGGGACAAGATGGCGCTGAGTGAAATATCTATGAATATTTATTTAAGTAATGACGATGTACAAAGTAAATTGTGTAGTACACGCTCATCACTCTCTTTAATGAACATAAATATCTATAAATCATTTTGATCTACCAAATGAATCGTCCTTGAAACTTATTTAAAGATGCTATCTATTCAGTCATAAGATAATGACGAAACACATTAGCTTAAATAGTACAGGGCATTTATATGACATGCGCCCAAACTGGTTTGTCTTATGTCATGGCTGAAGCCTGAAGAAATAAGCATGATTAACGAAGAGCGTGGTTGCGTAGGGAGACTTTTAAAAAAACGAGCTTTTTAGCTTAAAAAAAAACATTATGTGCGCAATACCACGTTCGCAAAATATCGCGAGGAAACTAGGATGAGAACAAAAACAGGATCAACAGGAACATTCACTCTCGCTTGACGAGAGGAAGCCTGCGTTCCTTTAGGACCATTAGAGGCTGGTATGGAGAAGTAGTGATAATGGTTGAATTTGAACGAGGGGTAAAATCCCTAGAACATCAAGGGTTCTATTTAATGGCGGTTGGCGTATAATTTTATTACTATATCTTGGGCTGATGTATGCCGTTTTGAATCCTACTTAGAATTTGATTCGACGTCGTTTAGTTTTTTGGAATATAAAATATGGGTTAGTTGATTTCTTAACGAGAACGTATCTCTAGAAATATCGTCTTCCACTTTTATTCCTTCACCAAAATTTTATTGGACTCCTAAACGCAAGTCTAACTTTTTTAAAGTGACGAGACGTAACTCAGTGTTTACCACCAGTTTTAAACGACTCAAGTTTCCCTCTACAGGAGCATTAGAAGACCCAAGTCTCATTGCATTGCGCCCGTCCCTATGAGGAAGGACTGTAACGTCTTATGCGACTGTAATTTACCAATGGTTTTTTGAATGTAAATTATTGCAGTCCCCACACTATTCATACTCTTTCACCGGATACCTATACGAGTGCCGGTAACCTAACTTGTGAATTCTCTTACTTTTACATGTAATTTGAGCTCACATGCGACAATTGATATTACTAATACCTGTATTGATAAAGTGACGGACTATATAATAAAACTTTTCGAGTCATCCGTTTACCAAAGAAATTCATATAGTGAGATTCATGCCTACCATATTAAATTTACCTTATAATAATAATTAAAGCATTTCCTACTACCAACATAAGGTAAACTTTTAAGCTGTTTTAAATATAGTCAATATTTAGATTGGCAATGGCGAATAATTAATTTTAAACTGTATTTGTACCAGGAAATTCTAATATTTTGCGGTTTGTAGTTTTGCCTGTAGATACAGGGTGTCCTAAGAAATAATGACAATTGTATCTTTTCACAATTATGGATAATTGTTGTGACACAAGCCGTACAAAAAATATCTAGATTACAGAAAATGTATAATGTTGTTTAAATAAATACTAATGGACTTTTTACAGGGCGTCATCTAGTCCCAAATTAAGCATAACTAGAATGGGAACTTGTCATACAATTTGCCATCACTCACAATCGGGCTGGTTTATGAAGCATGTCAAGTACAGGTCGTGTACGTAATAATAATTCTTATCTCTTTCACGCTGCAGTATGCGTGTTGTATATGAAGCTTAACATAGGAAAAATAGTTACTCGTATGTGGTTTATTTTTTCCTATCTGAATTTTACTACAATATCCTGGGACCAACAGTTGTACCAGTATACGTAGCCGTATTATATTGGTATTATATAGCATGTAGTTTTATATATAATTTTACACATTTGTGTAGCTTTGTAGGTTCACTGATAATATAATCAGCAGGGAATTATTGAGGATGATTTAACCATTGACCTTAGCAATCTTGTTTTCATATAAATATAACGAATAATTATAAATAATCTTAACAGAGTGGAATGTGTATAATATTATGATACAATTTTGATCTATTTCTGTTACATAAACTAATATTCTATCATTCAACAGATGCGCCCCGCGGTGTTACTTTTTCGAGATAAAAAGTAGTCTATAAATCCAGGGTATTTGGCTACCTTTGTAACAGATTTCATCCAAATCCGTTTAACCGTTGAGGTGTGAAAGAGTAACAAACATACATACTGACAAACTTTTGCATTTATAGTACTAGTTTGATTAATTTAGTTAATTGTGCGATATAAAATATCCCAAAATCATCACTTAGGTTAACTTTAAGTATTAATCAAAACAAATGTCTTGGGTCGCTATAATTTGCGTATAAAGTACAAGGAAATCAAGATTTCTTATGATAAATGGTAGAGTCAAACAAAATGTTTTCCTAGTTATAAGCAAATTAGAGTTATGCATTTTTTACTGAATAAATTTTGAAGTAATATATTCGACAAACTGGTTTTTGGCCCTTTGATTGTTCATCTGAACCTTGAAATTTTGTGCCTGTTTAAAATTTCCGCGTGTTTATAGTATCATCCAAATAGCTTCAAAAATAAACTTTGATTTATCTGGGACGTGACCTTGTACCTACAGACTTATTATTCTTGTAAAAAAATATTGATTTTATTTGAAGCGTCAATCACATATTAACTTAAACTTGACTCTTCCCAAAAAATCCAAAAATACAGTTTAAGATATGCTGATACCATTTCTTAAGGAACTCAATGGAAACTAAATATTTTCTATTCGTTTACTATCATTATTATTACAAACATTTTTTGCGAGTTTTCTAACTTCACGCCCAAATACTGTATAAAATCACAGCTACGCGAGAAACAGACAAAAAATTAAAAATAATTCTCACAGCTTATTAAAGATTCTCTATAAGGCGCAGTCTAATCGGATTTCGTCGTCCTATTATTCCTGGTTGTTACGGAGAAATGGGATATAATTTTTAATCGGTACTTTTTTCATGGTTGCACGGCGTCGAAGGCAAATTGAATTTTTTGCTATGCCTCACTGGACTAATTCGACTAATGCGTTTAGTGTATGCATGTTCCACACATTCTAGTCTGGCTTTTTTGCTGGAGAATTTAGTGCTGCTTTCTAGAGTGCTTTAATGAAAGTCTTTTCCTGACGTATTTTATAAATGTACGGCTCCGTAGTTCAGTTAGTATCTTTGAAGGGTCTCGGGTGCGATACGGACGAATATGAAATTTGTTCTTTGGTTATGGGTTTTTATCTTCTGTGATTATGTGTCACTCCGAAATTGTGTGTCTTTGGTTTAATCAGCATTATGGGTAAGTGGGTTTGTCCAAGCAGCAAAACTCCCACTCTGTTTATCCAATATTCCTAAACTACTAGATGTACTTAACGCTTGCGAAATTGTGATGGTAATTGTCAAACTAAATTTGTTAGGTATTTTCCGAAATATGGGGTTCGAAGGAGGATAAAAAAAATTAGAACGATCTAATTACGATGGTGAGTTGTTTGTAGAAGTTTGGTATACTTATGAAAATTTATGACAAAATATCATATACATATTTACATATAATGTAAATACATATAATACATGTAATTACATATAATGTAAATCCGTTTTTGGCCGTAGGTTTAGCTTATAAGTCATTTATTGTCATATATTAAGGGTTGTGGGTTTTGTCCAATAAATAAATAAAAATAAAATATAAAAATATAGGAATAGCCTAAAACATGTATTTTTTATGTCAATTATATTGTGTTTTAGGTGTACAATATGAATCATTAACGAAATTCAAAATAAATTTATACAAATGTAAATAAGAGATATTGATATCAAAATTTTATATGTATTATATTGAGCATATATTGAGTTTTCAAAATGGAAATCTCATAAATGGGCTTCTTGATATAATCAGTGACTTCGGATGAAAGTCCGCGATCATACACCACAACGTTCACTGTTATATCTTGTTAAAAAAGTGTTTTGAGTGTGCCTGTACCGTACAGCCTCTAATGTTAGAGGCTTGGACGGGATAGATAGCCGATTTAATAAGCAGGAACGTAGGCTACTTTTATTTTAGAAAAATAATTAGGGTGTGCATTAAGATTGTGTGTGCCGTACACACAATCTTAATGCACACCACACATAGTGTCTCCCGGCAGGGAATCGAACCCGGAACACCTCGCTTCGAAGGCAGGGCTACTATCAACTAAACTTTGGAGAAGTCGAAAAATGTGTGTATTGCCAAGTTACAATTTGAAAGAAAAGGCTCAAGGTTGTTGGAGCGGAAAGTTTCGCTTAAAATCAATTGCGACACCGCCTGATCCAATAACAAAGCCTTTGGCTACATTCACAATAAAATTATTTTGGAAAATAAAAAAATGGGTAAGCATTGCCTTCTTAAAAACTCAAGGGTAAACTTATTAATCACCTAATCAGATCTTCTGCAGTTTTATATAATCACAACCATTTTATTACGTCTTAACTACGTTTTAAAATAAGTACTGTTAGTGTCAGTTAGATGCAGGACTATATTCGCGAATATGTAATAGTTTCCGAGGAGTTTCTTGTCTGTTTCTTCCCCTTGGGTTGGTCGATTAGCGTTTGAACAGAAGTAAAATTAGCAAATAAGATTAGCTAAAGCATAAAAACTGACTGTAATTTGATATATGTATGCGCATGTAATGTGCCTAAGGAGCTCCTGTGACACGTTATATGCTCACGAATATGTTTAATTGTGTGTAAAATTTTACATGTTCAAACCAAACTTGAGATCTAAAGGAATAAATGAGTTTCAGTTATTTATCAGTAAGTAATAATTTTTTTAGAAATTCGCTCTCCTAAAATTAGGCTAAATATTAATCAGTGTATTCCGATGTTTGAACGGATGCAATTTACCACACTATAGAAGGTACCTATGAACTCCAAGCGAGTGAAACCGCGGGGGTACACAGTTCAAAATATAGGTACATAAATATTGATACAACCAACAGTAGGAATGCTCTTTATCATCTGCCTCTCCTGCTATAAATTTATCTGCTTGATAAACTCATTTCTCAATGACGATCGGAAAATCACAAGTAACACACTCATACAAAATATTATTGTAGTTATACCTACATGCATATTTTATATAAATTTAAAACTCAGATATCAATAGTAGATAACGGATGGCAATAAACCTAGACATTACAAGAAAATAGACTTTAAATCATTGCAATAAGATTACTGTTGGCGAAGTACATAAACCCACTAAGGGTTACTCTATTGAAATGGGTATTAATGTTAATGAGCAATTAATAAGCTTTTCCTGTATTTGCATGTTACGACATAATTATTGGGTGTGTGAATATGACTCCGCCCTTTCTCAACAGATGTCGTTTTTAGTATTGTTTACGTGTACTAATAAATGACCATACTTGTATTCGATAGTACTGAATGTCAGCTATCTAACGCATTTTATGATATTTGGTTGAAGTGTAAGCAACAATTGTTTTCACCTTTTCGAAAATGTCGGTTTTTATTCCAAATAAACGTCATTTGCGGGAAGTGTTATTATTGTACATTATTTTATTGCGAAGAAAACTGCAGCGGAAACTTATCGTTTGCTTGTGGAGATTTATGGTGAGCATGCTCCGTCTAATACAACTTGCAAGGAATGGTTTCGACGATTTCAAAATAACGATTTTAGTACTGAGGATAAAGAACATGGAAAACCACCAAAAAAATTTGAAGATGCTGAATTGGAAGCATTATTGGCGGAAGATTCTTGCCAAACTCAATCAGAATTAGCTGCAGCATTAAATGTTGATCGTTCAACTGTTGCAAAGCGTTTACAAATGATGGGAATGATTCAAAAAGCCGGTGACTGGGTTCCACATGATTTAAAAGAAAGAGACATGGAACGTCGGAAAACCATTTGTGAAATGCTGCTTCAAAGACAGCTAAGAAAAGGATTTTTGCATCGGATAGTCACAGGAGACGAAAAATGGATACACTACGAAAATCCTAAACGCAAAAAAGCTTGGGTGAAACCAGGCGAACCAGGCCCATCACAGCCAAAAATAAATATTCACTGTGCCAAGGTCATGCTCTGTATTTGGTGGGATCAGAAAGGTATTGTATATTATGAGTTGCTCAAACCCTCTGAAACTATTAATGGAGAAGTTTACCGACGACAACTAATGCGTTTGAAGCGAGCCATAGAAGAAAAACGACCAGAATGGGTGAATAGACATAACAAATTAGTTCTTCAGCATGACAATGCCAAACCGCATACCGCAGAAGTCGTAAAAAGATATTTAGAGGGACAGGACTGGGAAGTGTTACCCCACCCGCCATATTCACCAGACATAGCTCCTTCGGATTACCACCTATTCCGGACGATGCAGACAGACCTTACTGGAGAAAAGTTTACTTCATGTGAAAGTATCAAAATTTGGATTGACAACTGGATAAGCTCAAAAGACCAGGACTTCTTCCAGCAAGGAATACGAAAACTACCTGAACGATGGGCGAAGGTTGTAGCTGCAGATGGAGCATACTTTCAATAATTTTTTTTTTTAATTTTGTAAGCGAACAAATGTGTTTTATTTTGACAAAAAGGGGCGGAGTCATATTCACACACCCTATATAAATTGCAATATTCCTCAACTTGTCATAATACCTATAAGAAACAATAAAGGAATTTATTCAAATTCAGAATCTCAAAGTTAAAGAGATAAAGAGAACGGGGGATACCAGTTTTTTTATATATATAAAGTGGCGGAACGAACTGGCAGCCCACTTGTTGTTAAGCGGTTAGTACCGCTCATTAAATGCAATAAGACTCAGGTTTCCAATACCGAGGTATGGAAGGCACACTTGAAATCGCGTTGCGCCCGTCGCTGAGGGGGGATATAACGTTATTTCCCCGTCACTCTAAGGGGATATTACGTTCTCACAATGAGTCTTTTCCTCTGATATATCGTATGATGTAAGTCACAAAACCTTTTATTTTTAAATATCTTGCCTATACTTGAGGATCTTTAAGCTTTTAACTGCCACGGATGGTAGAGCATTAGATAGATATTGATGTATTGACACAAACTTACGTCATCTTTTTTTATAGGTCATGAAGGATTTTAAGTTCTAATATACCTTGCAAAACTGTAGCCCATTTCTCCGCGAGAAACCCCACGCCGGAACTAATTTTAAAAATCCTTAATTTGCCAGACTTAACAGCAAATCGACTCAAGTTTTGTTCTGGGAAAACTCAAGTCGTAGACTTGAAGACAGCAGAGCAACTTGTGCTTGTAATTTCACCTATAAAACCACTTAAGAATTAAAACTTTATTATCATACAAAAAAATGCAATAGCGCCACTGTTTGCAGGAATTTGATGGCAGACGAACCCTGCACATATAGCTATAGTAGTAGCCACAAACGTACCTAATATTCTAAGACATTTCAAGAGCATAATAATTCTGACTCATAATGATTCAGTTTGCAGTTGATTCACTATAATCTATTATATAATAGTTTTAATCAGGGGATTGATCTCTAACTAAAAGTTAGCTGAAAGTCATCTCATTTAACACGGAAAGGCTAATTTAATAATCATACAGTTTATTCATCTCATATACTGGAAGGACGAGAATGGAAGAAGAAAACATGTTCTCCCGACCCTACCTAGAGTGCAGGAAGATAATGATTATTAAATATGATATCTGTAAAGGCAACATCCGTTGCAGGAAAATAGATCGCCAAATCTGATTAAAAATACAATAAAAACTTTTTTTAAATTCTTTTCATTAATTATCAAACTACGTTGGACATAATTTTCAAATAAGATTTTATTACAATTAGTTTTCATTTTATCCATGATTTAAAACAATGGACAATCATCAAGGTCTCTTGTTATACCTATTCATTTAGCTTACAAGGAAAAGTACCACACTTAATTACCTATTTTGGATTTTATTTACATAAAATATTACTGCAACTACTATATCGGTAACGTCATATGCCAATTTCAAGTTTTCCTCGTGTATATACGTCAGTTAGCAAATTTTCTAGGCAGACAAAATAATACAATATGCTTATTGTGCTTATTCATAAATATATTCGATTTATTGATAACCCTATTAATCATAAACTATTATTTTCCAATTATTTAGGTGGGACCAAAAGCTGGTGGCTGAGTGGTACGAACGATAATTTTCAATCTTAAGGTCTGAGTATGACTTTCGCTTGACATAAATATTGTTGGTGATATAAAAATTTATTTAACTCGTAGTTTTCAAAACGGTGAAGAAAACGTCGTGAGCATATTTATTTAAAAAAGTGACGTTTTCATTAATTTTGATGAATTCGACGGAAACAATGACTTTTGACTTTGACATAGATACACGAATACACGCATATGCGTGTATGTATAACATGCATACGCGTGACAACTAACAATCCGGATCGATCTACTGTGGTAAATTAAATCCCAATCTCTATCACTTGTAAAGAATCGGTTTGTGTCCCTGTTGGCTGGACCAATTAAGCAACATTAAAATGTTCGTGATCGCCTAAATACAGTTTTAATGGAAATAAATATTGTAAAAGACGCCTGGAAAATTATAAATTACAGGAGTAACTGTAAGTGCTCTTTCATAGAATTCATGATAATACGCGAGTATTTTACAGCTGACTATTAAATCGTGAATCATGAAAGACAATGTTTTTTAAGGGCTGAATAGCTGTTGTTTACGGGCGGCGGTAACCATATCGATCACGTTGATACCATCAGGTGGGCCGTCAGATCATACACATACACCACATAGGAAGTAACTGTTTAAAAATAAGATTATTATATAACAGCATGTAGATTTCAAGCTAACGACTCAATATTCTCGAATGATTTGAACAGTAGGCGCGATAACGAGTATCTTATCTTTAGTATCAGTTGTACTATTCCATTAATATACATCTGAGATCACCTGTCGCTTCGCACGGTTGTACTCGAACAAGTGCAGAGCAGTTTTCAACTGTATACAGTTAGAAATGGGCTCAATATTCAATGTGGTATCATTATCTTTGACTGCACGTCAGTTTTCTTTCATGTTGGGTTATAATTTGACGTGGATTGTGGGTTATGGTAGGGCTGATCCCAAAATTTTGTTCAATGTACTTACGACGTGATTAATGACATCGGACAATTAAATATTAGTTATAATAATAAAAAAACAATATACAATTAAATTCGAGTTTATGTAAATCGAGTAAATCGATGTATACTTAATATTATTTATTTTCAGATAATCCATTATTATTACAATTTATTGTATACAAAGTGAACATTTACCTGCATTCATAAACATTTAAAATAATACATATTTATGTTATAAAATATTTTTTTACTTACAATAGTTTTTCTTCATATAGGTATAATTCGCGAGTTCTCACTTACCTGTAAAAAAAAACAAAATGTTTAAAAAAGGCACTGCATTTTAACATACGTACCTAACATTTTTCGTAAGATTTAGAATATTTTATATAGGTATAAACGCTGCGGAAAAATCTTTACTTTTTACTCTCCAAGTTTGATGATTCTGTAGCTTAGTAGATAGTAACACTTCCTTCGAAGAAACAGAAGAGAAGAGAAACTTTGTGTTCAGCGTGAAGTTTGTTCTCGAGTGTTGGTTGTTAATAATGTGTGTGCCCACTGCGATATATAGATTTAGTGCACCTATCAGTGTCTAAGTGATTTCTTAGGTACCTATAATTATTTGCAAAATATATTTATCGAGTAGAATATCATTACCCCTTGTCAGATCATCTTAACGTGGACTTCGTACCATAGATATTCTAAAAAAATCCTAATTGGTTAATAAATGAAGCAGGTCGTATAAAAAATCAAAACCGAATTTATAATGTCTTCCTTTGGAAATCGGTTGAAAACAGAAGTACTCGAATATATTTTTTGAAATTAATTGAAATTATGATTTTTGACTTTGACTGTAGTGTTTGTTATATGTATTACAAATGCGAAAGTTTGTCTGTATGTATGCTTATTACTCCTTCAGGCCTCAACGGCTAAATGGATTTTAGTGAAATTTATTATGAGGGTAGCTCATAACCTGGATTAATACATAGATTTTATCACAAAATAGTGAAGTATTTTTGTTACTTGCAAAAAGCACAACTGTCAGTTTTTTCCCCATAGCCTCATTATAACTTTTTCAGCGCTGGTAACACCGCTGGGCGCTGGTGTGTAATAACTAAAGTACCTGATGATTTTAGAGATTTATGTCCAAAAATTCAAGTTCCAATCACTTGATATCTGTTGGACTGCAGCCAAGTATTGAACGCAGACGCTGCCACAAGTTTTGCATAAAACTTCTTCTCAACGCATTTGAAGACGCCTTATTGAGTACAGGTTTTTCATTCCTGCGATTTATTGACACTTGCATTCCGTGTCTGCTATCCTTGCCAACTAAAAGGAAACTTTTCAGTAAGGTATTTACATGTTGAAAGTAACTGAATCACTTTACCCGTCCTGCTCAGAGCTACGCTGTGAATCATCTTCGTCTTTGCTATAGTATACTAATATATACTATACCAAGGTATAGTATCGATTTTTTTAATAACTGCATTACCTTACATTTTTACCGACGAATCATAACTAATATTATAAATGTGAAGTCTTTGTCTGTTTGTTAAGATTTCACACTAAAGGCCCTAAACCGATTTAAAAAATTCTTCACCAATGGATCTACATTATCAGCGAGCAACAAGGCTATATTTTATCCCCGTATTCCTAAGGGAACGGGAACTACGCGGGTAAAATCGCGGGGCGCAGCTGGTAATTCATAATTAACTGATTTAAAAATGGAATAATCCTACTTTAATTACTTATTATCCGCTTTTAGAGAGTATTTATTGACACTGCACTCTGTGTCTGCTATCTTTGCCAACTGTAAGGAAATATTCAGTAGAGAGTATCAGTAAGATTTTTGAGTTTTTTAGAAACAGATGGTCAAGTTCCCCTACTGAACGTTCCGCCCTTCGAGATGGGGATGTATCGTCTCATGCGCCTGATATTCCACCCACACTGTTCCACCGAAACACAGAATCATTAATTCATATTAATGATTCTGTGTTTCGCATCTAAATACAACAAATTACATAACATTAGATCGAAAATGTAACATACTTTCTTTCGAATTTTATCGGTCAATGAAGATATGCCTCGGGGAATTTAGGAAAGAAATCGTACGATATTCGTAGATAAGACTTTATTATCTAGGCGTTATCGCTCAATGGAGGCCAATAAGTCATTAGTTTGAGATAGGATACTTAAATGATAGAAACTTGTAGTTTTGAAGGGTTTTCGTTGCGAAATGGCAAAAATGGAACCCACTATAGGTCACTACAATTTTACCAGGAAACAATATATACAAGAACATTCAAAGAACTTAAAATATAAATATTTATGTTCTAGGTTAAACCTCAAAGCCTTAAATAATTATATTTAGTTTAAATAGATATGTTTTAAGTTAGTTAAAGTTGCTAATATTATAATACAATCACAACACGATAAGGTTACGCCCATGTTACGACTAAACATAGGTCTCAATCCATTATTAAAATTGATTATTATAATCTTAAATTAGCTTGGTATAGATTTAAGCGGTTATAAAACATGTAGCTGACAGAATAGCTACCTATACAATGTGAAAAAAAAAAACCTAATATGTAGATAAGATTCCATGCGGAAATCATTAACGCGGATGACCTTCAGATGCGAGAGAACTCGATGGAATTAAAGTATCATTTAATCTATGTATTCATCCTGGCTGGTATATTATATGTAGTCTTGCCCTGCTAACTATTACCTATATAATTTTTTTAGATATAAAAGGCATTGTAACGTTTTTCTGGCTGTCAAGCGTCCATCTTAGCTTTACGCCATTTAAAGTTAGAACTTTCGAGCCCAAGATATGACAAAATACGTAGAAGGTGATTTTTTTGACACAAAACATGTCAAATCTCTGGCCTATTTTGAGCAGTTGACGTATGGCATGGCTTAATTATAAGTGCAGTCGAGACTAGTATTTCGGTCAGTTTTAATAACATTCATAAAAATAAATGGAAATTTCTATATAATATAATTTCTATCAATTATCTGATTCCCATAGTACATATAAGCTATGCTTAGTTTCAGGCTAGGTGGCGGTGTGTGAAATGATCATGAATATTTATTTATTTGTTATTTCATAATATAACACTCATACACAGAATTAACATGTTCGGCCCACAAATGTTTGTCCTGGGTAGGAATCGAATCGGCGACATACAACGTAGGCCGCCAGTATTTATTCTCAGTGTTCTACTATTACTTTATTCTGTGGTTACTTCGCCCTATTTTGCTGATGATGTAATGAAACGTTATCATAAACTCGCGCATTATACATATTTTACCAATGCTAAGTTGTGACCTTAAAAACTAGTTCTTAAGGTTTCGGACATCTGGGTAAAAGGGTTAAGAAATAACATATTTATTTAATATGAGGCTTAAAGCCTGCAGAAATGTATTTAAGTTTGAAGATAACTATTTAAATGTATACATTGCACATACTAAATTAAAATTAAACATGAAGTCAAAATTATCTACATACATACCTAAGATTTCCGAGTCTCCTTTCAAATAATAGCAATTTTCTACTGACAAATTATTATATCTACTTCTAACAACATCTTTCCAGGTTCCAAAAATATCAAGACATCATAAAAAAATACAAATTATCTATATTTTTACCAAAGAAAATAAAGTTAAAAAAAAAAATGTGGAAAATATACAGAATGAGTCGTGAAACAGTTTTTAATATCAAAAAGGATTGGCCGCAAATAACTAAAGAAAAATTAAATATTTGCGGAAACAAGACAGAATAAGTCGTAAAACAGTTTAAAATCAAAAAGGATTGCAAATAACTAAAGAAAATGGTAAAAATACAGGTGTCGTTTAACCTTACTAAGCTACCCCTTTAGCCTTGGGGCGGTTGGACACTATATCCGAATGACCTTTAAAAGAGGTAGGTAAACGTAAATACTAAAAAATTTAGGTATCTACGTTCCACCAAAGATGCTCTTGACATCGGAGGTCGAGATCAAATAATGTGCCTAAGTAGGGGCAAAGAACTCCCCCTATTTTTCCATACATCACGGCTTTGAAGTAGTTAAGTCCTTTTATTTATTTACTCCAACCAGGTAGTCAACGATTACGTAATATTGGCATTTTTTAAGAATATGATGTTAGATATTTCATGTTCTTTACAACAAAAAGGTGCGTAGCATGTACCTAAAGCAGTGGCAAGGCCGTAGAGCACGTGGACTAGGCGCTTGTTGCTAGTTCGCTTCGTCTCGCTCTATCTGCAATGTTGCGACGTTGCCGCTCTGCACACTACGCTTCAGAATGGCATGCGAGTGAATTTGGCTGTAATGTCAAGTTGTCAGACAGTCAACCAATCATAGATGCGGGCGAATTCTGATTTTGAATTTCAAAATAATTACTTCGTACTCATAATAAGGTAGACAGCGTAGGTAAGTAGATGTATGTCATTACGCAACATTGAAGACAGTTGCATTTAAATTAGATGATGTAGTTATAAAGAATTTGACCTTCGTTGGGGCCTAGGCACTTTATACGAGCCATTTCTAGACCAATAGCATTCTAACAATTGTTATCAAGGACAATGTCATGTATGTGCATGGAAATAAGTACGTATATTCTTATTGTAAACATTGAATATAAATTATCTGCCTAGTGAGTTAGCGATATTGAAAAATAGGTTAAGTAATTCATTAATCTCTAGGAAAACAAATATTCTGTATCTAAGTAAAACTAAAAGTAATAACATCATATTCAAATAAAAGTTGGTAATTTTTTTTATATACTTGTGCTGTGTACACCGAAATCCGTTGTACCTACTCGTGCGCATGCAACGTGTCTTATAAGGAATTCTATGTATATGCGTCAATATTCCGTGGGATTCCGTGGGCTAAGCACTATTACACTACATTTTTGCGGGATTAACGAAACTACGGGAATGCAATCTAGTGTTTATTAATTTTATTATTCGTCATCACTCAAATCACCTGTCTCGCTTACGCATATGAGTGCAAGTGCGACAGCGAGTGAATAGGTAGGAAAATGTCTTATGTAAATTTACGAAAAACGGTGAATTAAGAACGTTCTAGAGTATAAAACATTAATTATTTGTTTAAAACATTAATATAGCGTTTTGTGCTTTAATTTGATTATACAATTTTTCGTAATATCTATCGAAACTTTACAAAAGCATTGATTAAAAAATTAAACGGTTGAGAAAATTTCGCGCATACGTGTCAAACCAAATTCAAAAATTTATTGTACTGATAAATTTTTAAACAAAATCAGAGGTGTGATTTTCTTTTAGGAACCTATACATAACATCAATAGTTAAAAGCTAACATCACTCAATAAAAATATATCTACCGAATTCGTTATAATTATAGAAAGCAAATTATTTACTCATATAGTATGAAATCTAAGTAAGTATATTAAATAGAGATGTTGCTCTACTTTCGGACTCATTTAGCACGTAATGCGAACTGACAGGTGTCAATGGTCTCAATGGGTTTGCCCTGGACTCTGGACTTAGTGGAAATTTCCTATAAATCATAACTGGGCCCTACACGTGCCGTATCTTCTAATAGAAAGTATATTTGTAAGAAGTAGGAAAATATTTGGGTTAATTTTGTGAAGTATCGACGAAAGTTAAAGTGTGATCAATCTGTCGGTTTTCATTGCCTATGTCATCATAGGCAATAATGCGAAGATGGTTTTAGACCACTAAAACAATGCATTAGACACAACATGTATTTTTAGTACACGCCAAGTATCCGCTAGTGTATTTATAAATTATTTTGATTTATAGTCTACGCAATATTGGACTGTTGCATTCTGAATTCACTGTGGAATTAAAGGATCCATGAAAAACGGTCAGCACGCCTCAGCCACATTAAAATGCTGGTGACTCTTTAGCATTGTATTTGTAGCCTCTAGTTACATTAATGAGACAACAAGCAACAGCTTGCAAGAAAAAACCAGATGCATATACGGAGACGTAGCAAGTAATTTTGCTTAGGACATTGAGACACTGTGCCCTAAGCTTTCAACCGCTTTCCAATCTGGCTTCTGAGTATAGCCGGTACCGACGGTGAATGTTTCTGCGAAACACACAAACGTACAAGCAGCCGCTAATGTCTAAGAGCCACCTGATGACCGGAACGACCAGGCCAGCTACGCAGCGGGCTTCGACAATGACGTGATAATAATAAATCAAAATCTATATGCTGTCGAAGTAGCGGCAAATCAGGGCGATCGAATGGGGCATTTACGTACGATATCTATCGATAATTTTCACATGATCGTTGTCTGTCACGCGATATCAACATCACCATTGACATTTGCTCGAGTAAAAAATGAATACAATTTAAATTTTGGATAGGTACCAATTGACAGGCAATTTGCTGTTAGACTTGCGAACCGTTTAAGCAATACAATTATATTTTACATTTGGGAGACAACTTAAATAACATTTACTTTTAAAATTTTCCGGATGGTAATCCTATGGTAATTTTTGAGTGTATCGTTATCGGATTATTCTCGTTCTAAAACACATGATTTCCGCAAGATATAGCAAAGTTAAATCTGATTCCATCAAATAGACAGAAGCACTGAACTCTACTTTTGTAACATTTGAAAGTGGCTCTCATTTTGTCATGGTTGACGCAATTTTGGCGCTGTAAACCCTCTGTAAACAGATACGAAAATCCAAGGAACTAAAATTTGTGATGTACACTAGTTCACAAATTTGAACAATAGACACTTGCATTTCTTCTCTTCTGTCATTTGCAGGTCTAACAAAAGTCTATTGAATCCCAAACATGATATGTCAATCTGACTGTCAGATGTCATTATGGTCTATAACTACACTGTTACTCCACAAATACGAACTACTGAAGTTGACCAAAGCTACATGAGGATGAGTTTAGTCTAGACGGCGGTCACGGGGGTGAATGTCTTCACAAGAGTATAACCTGAAGAGGGCTGAGATGCTTCTCAAAAGAGAAGGGCTGAAGCAAACTCCAGCTTCAAACCATTTTAGAGTTTTGGGACCTTTAATAGGGCAACTGAAGAGTCCGAAAGTGTACCCGTAATCTCCAGGAACTAAAGCGTCATGGAGGAACACTGGTGATTTCTTGGCCGGTAGGAGTCCAGCATAAATCTCTCGCTGCCCTTGCAACGAGAGAGAATCCATAAGGATATCCCAACATAAGAAATGGATGAGTTTAGTCGCTTTGTGATACTACGACTACGATACGTATGAAGGTGTGAACACGCAGCTTGGATTTTTACTTCTATCAACGAGGGTAAAAGCAATGGATCTAAATCATGGAAATAACCTACAAAAATGCCAGGAAAGGGCTGATCAACATCATTATAAAAGAGATTAAAGATCCTCTGCAAAAAATATTGTTTGAGGATTACGTTTCTTCGATTTTAAAAATATCGCCGATATTACAAATGGCTAATAATCAACTGAATTTTGTTTGACAACGACCTGCCAACAAAAATCGTTTTTTTTTTAATGTACGTTTATGTAGGCACAATACGGTTCACAGAATGGTTTCGGTTAAACAGAATCGTATTATGCCTACCTAACCAACAGTGCCTACAGAACCATATTACCTACGTTTAAGTAAATCGTATGGACATCTATGTTTGCCACACAAATTATTTTCCTGGTTGGGAATCGAACGCACAACCTACAGCGCAGGAGGCAGAGCTACAACCAATTGAACTGTAAGGCTAGTCTTAAATCAATACATTAAATTGAAAAAAAAAAAAAAAAAGCGAATATACCAACAGAGTTACTTAGCTTTATATTATAGTATAAAGAGATTATCTCGCTAACCGTTGATCTACTTTTCGGGCTAAGTTTGAGATTTGGTTTCAGTTATTATAACATCTACCCTCTTTTTACACAAAAAAAAAGGAAATTCTTCGTGGCGGTGTCCCATTTATGTTGCGCGTCGTACCGTGATGCCGTCGCCATGGCAACCGTTCAAGGCTTCAAAGCCTCCAACCACCCACTCTTTCACAGATGTTTCGTATTGAATATAATGTTTAGAAATAGCCAAAATATTATATGATATCAGCTCTTACGAGCGTTTGTTTACTCGTAGGAGTCGATGTCAAGTTCTGGGTTTTTCCATTCAAGGGGACACGGGAATATTCCCGTATTGCGTGAGTGAATGTAGTATAATTCTATTCCTAGGTTTATATTTATCTTTTATGATATTAATACTATTATAGGTAAACAAGAAATGTATGTAGATCGATGAAGTAACAATTAATTGGTTATAATTATATCAACACTGATTTTTAATTGGTTATAAATCAGTGTTGATATTATGAAATTCGAGTAAAGCATGACCTTAAAACTAGGATTTCCTCTAGCAAGTACTACGTTAAAGATAATGATTTGTGTCTAACAATGGTAATAAATAATTTTTGACATTAATTTCAGTTCATTATATTTATATTATACCTATAGGCGAAAGGGTGGGTATGTGGGTGTGGGTGTGTGTGTGTGTTTATGTTACACTTAAACGGCCAACGGATTTAGATGAAATTTGGTACCAGAATCCTGAATTAACAAAGGCTACTTTTGATCTCGGACAACCGCAGGTAACACCACTGGCGTATCTTCTATCGTATAAAGCATAAAAGTTTCTGCGAAAAATGTGTATTCTTGACTACTGCTATTAAATAAAGTAGTTTTAAAGTTTTGTCGTGTCGTAAAGTGATGTCGAATAAAATTATAAAATCCTAATATTTGATGTGAAACAGCTATTGGAGCGCCTGCCAGTAAAGTTGATTCGAATGCCGTGATGGCAAACGATATAGCGCTCTCTTATGCCGCCATGTTTTATGTCCGTGGGACGTCTCGTGATGGCAAACTTTTTTTTCTTAGTTTCCTGGAACCACCAGTCAAGATTCGCTGTAACAATGGTTTAATTTTGGAACCATCAAAACATTTCAAGAGCGGATAATTCTTTGGTCGTGATAGTTATTGTCTTGAAGTCAAGTTGAACAACCTGCTTAATGGCAATGTCACCTTGTTAAATGCAACACAATTGTAAAATGTGACGAATCAAAGAGCCTTGTCTATGGTGACAGGACGAGGTGACAGCCCACCTGACGTTAAGTGGTTAATGCTGCCCGTAAACAACAGCAATATGATCTCGGATCCTCCTTATTGAAGTATTTGAAGACCCTAGAACCTAATTTCAACAGCACCGCTGCCGCTACAGCTTCTACCGGGAGCGGGAATGCGAGTACTTAGCGGTGAATTACCAGGTGTGTTGGCGGTCTATTTTCTACTGCTTCTTTGGGTTGTTTCGTTTGCACTACTCGGGGGATACATATAGGGAATCTGGTTTACCTTATTACTTAGGTACGAGCGCGAGTAACATTTGAGCGGTCCAGTGACTCGCGTCGCGACCTTTTAAATCCCTACATATCCCTGGGTGGTGCGGAAGGAGCAACAGAAGGTAGCAGTAGAACTTACGCAAAGTTCGCCCGGATAAGTACTGCCTCCACAACTGGTAATCTGCCGCCAAGCTGTGGTGTACTTACATTGCTATTCCGGTGGATACGGTGAAATTACACGACGGGCGCAACGAGTTGCGACTTGGGTCTTCTTATACTTCGGCCGGAAAGGACTTAAGCCATATCACTGTTATTATGAGTAACCATTTAACATCAGGTGTCCCTCCAGGTCATCCCGTTATTTTAAATATGGACCCCCAAAGTTATTAGTTAGTTAATAATTGTATTACCATAGATTGTACCTAATATTTATTAGATTGTATTGTTTATTCGGCAGTTCCTTTGGGCTTTTCTAAGAATTCTTTTTTATCGAACCACACCAGTAGGTATTGGAGCAAACAAAACAAAAAAGAAATATTCAAATTAGGTGAACCATTTTCGAGTTTTTGCGAGTCTTACGCACGACAATTGATTTTATATATGTATTGTAGATAAACAAACTGAAGAATATTTGATAAATTTACAGCCACTATTGTAACTTGCCATGCATTTGGTCGAATATTTTTATGTTTAATACCTACACAGACGAACGCTACTTAAGAAGTCTACGACACCAACACACCGTAGATAAATAGTGGAAAAGTACGCGCGAAATTAGCGCATGCGTACATTTCACTTGTTGCGTCCACGTGGTGTATCGCGAGAATCGGCCCTGAATACGCAATAGTTAGTACTGTACTATCCTTGAATACGTGATAGTTAGTATGGGGGGAAAGTTGAATAAGTAATAGTTAGTATTACACGTAGCGTACACAAACCGTAGATTAGTGGATAGTACCGAATCCCAGGGGTGTGGGAAAACAGACGAGGCTATCAGCTGACGTGCCTTAGTGCCCTGTTTTTATATTTTATCTGTTGATATGCTTTTCTAAAATTGACGTTCAACGGAATTTTTGAATTACACTTTATTGAAAGTTAAATTTATTACTATTATTATCATCGTCCCACTGCAGGCCTCCTTAATCCCCTTCCTCTGGTTCCGATCTTACGTTTTTGAGGGCGTCTTTCATAAAGTTGTCAAGGTCTCGCTATCACCGTCACGACCACGATGCCACTTCCCGTTGTTGGGGATCCACTGTCGTAAATTTATCGTGAGTTCGTGAGATGTGGCCAGCATAGTCCCACTTCAGTATTGCTGCTTTATGAGTAACATACGCGATTTTAGATTTGGAGCGTATAATGGTATTATACCGGTCGGAATACTACGCTCCATCGCTCTTGGGTTACCCTCGAGTGCAGACTTCTGCTGAGTAGTCAAAGTCTGAGCGTCGTAGGCAAGTGGAATAATATTTATAATATAGATACTAAATATGGTTGACATCTCCGTAGCTGAGTCAGTAATCCTGCCTTCAGAGCGAGATTTTGACTTTGACTCCCAGGTTTTGGGTTTTGGGTGTTTGGTTGGCAAACACCCAAAACCCTAGAACCCAGGATTGTATAGCATTTTGATTTATCAGTCGTTTTACAAGAAGGGTTCTCAAACAGATTATGATTCCTAGCATTAGCATATATTGCGAATTAACCGATACTTTAATACACAGATTACGTCTCGGAAATAGAGCCGAGGCCGTGCAAAGTCAGGCCGTTGTACTATACTATATGTGTGTGTAAACATACGCGGGTGTGCCAATTCTGAGGTTAAGGAGAGTGGACTAATTCACGATTTTGCAGTTGGTAACATTTTAGAAAGACATCATCTGGCTGTGTTTTTGCGGTTCCGCACACAGAAGAAAATATACCATAATAGTAAGCGTAGAACGTCAGTTTGTAAAAAAAAAAGTATAGGTCTTTAAAGGGATATAATATACATATATTCTATCTAACCTACAGTCGAAACAGACTGAAATTTTCACAGAACGTCTATCATTACAACAAATTACCCAAAAAATTCAAAAGGTAAAATCTGAATCGTTCATATCTTAGTTTAACCGCTGTGTGTGTCTGTTTGTCTGTATGTGGCACCGTAGCTCCTGAACGGGTGAACCGATTTGGGTATGGTTGTTTTTAATTAAAAAAGGTATTCTAGCTGTGGTTCTTAGACATGTTTTATCAAAATCGGTTCAGCCATTTCATGGTCATCAGGTCATTATCATTACACCAAGGCGGGGGTTTTATGATACATTTTCGTAAAATGAACTTATTTTAAACATCGTATATACCTCATTTCTCCGAAGTCAAGTCACTCTGTCTATCTACAAGTTCTCTTAGGAAAAAATACTCAATAATCGATGTAAAATAAAACACATCACAATGTTGTCAAATTATTCCACATTTTAATTCAATTTTTTTTGTGTGGAAACGTGGTTTGGACCAATACAAAAAGGCACAACATAAACTTGACACAGTTAAGGGACGGATGATGAACCAGTAAAACAACAATAAAACAAGTCAGTAACGGTTAAGAGAAAAACGCAGAAACAACGCTAGCTTGTCGTGGAAACTGAACAGTAGATTCGGTTAACTGAGTACTGCATTTTGTGCTGCTTTTGCGAAAATCCAGAAAAAATGTTTACTACTGACAATTGCGTTTGTCTTCATGTGAACATGTAAAATCTCAATTTTTGAATGAGGCTTGGTAACCGCAAAAATGGCTACCACTCAGCGTGTGCTGCATCAGCTGTGTCCCTAATTCAGCGCTGGTTTTCAGTGGCACCATAGTGTTTGATAACGCCTGGTGTTTGCAAACGCAACAAACAAATTGTGTTTGCTGACGCCTGGTTTGGGTACCGCTCAAGCGAGGCTGCCGAACACACCGTAGAGGGTGGCACATACCGTAGAGGGTGGGTAATTGGAATTCCACCACACTATATTTTCGTCACTATGTTATCTTATCGGATATCACCGGAAACTATATGATGCAAACCCAGAACTTACGTATACGGTTCATAAGCCAATGTCAATACCAACTGAGTCTGAAGCGATGCGTAGAAATTAGCACAAAATAGATATATTTTCTATGGTTTTGCTTAAAATTTATCCAAGCAATTTATTAATCTAGGCATAGGATATCGTTAAAAGCCTTAAACATTCACCGTTTTACATCAAGGATACCGGGCAGTGCAAAGTAACCCTAGAAGGCACTTGGCATCTGAGCCCAAGGTTACAACTGCGGCAAAGCGGCGCTCGCGCACCGATCTCCACTAACTGTACAGTGCAACGACCTCTCCTTGCAAGTGCGTCAGCTAGCTCTTTATAAAGAGCAAAGCGAGAAAATAAACCGATAACCGCATCTCTGTACTACTCACAATGTATCTACGGTGAACGAACGATGTCATATAGGTCGTAAACCGGACGTCTTACAATGCAAGGGTATTCTGACATTAGGGTTAATTGAAGGTTGACCAGTGATCAATCCCAGCCTCCTCGAAAATTTGACGTGATATTTCAATCAACTTTCACGAAGCTACTGGGCTATATAACTATTATAACCTGTTCGGCATACATGGCTCGTTCTGAGCAAGGTAATAGTCGGTAACAAATGCCAAACCGTGCAATAGAAGCGCAATGTCAGTAAACTGTCACACTTTACGATACAATGCTGCAAAGCTAAGTTCAGGGACTATCGTTGAAGTTAATATCAAATTCAATTTATGTCTAGTTTCTGCGGAATTAATTCACGATCGTATGATGTTTGAGGTTTAAAATAAACGACACTAAAATTCGAATGAAATCTCTTAACGATAAATGATAATATTCTGATGATTCATTATTACTTAAAGAGTCAGTAGATGTGGTATAGACCTCCTAGATAGTTTAATCTAAGTTCAATACTTAGATTGTCAATGTTATTTAACAGAGAAATAAGTTTAAAAGAGAATATTAATATGATAAAAAAGGTTGGATTTACTCATCAAGGTCATTTCATCGTAATGATACACTTTAAATCTGGAATAATGGTATCAACTTACTGCATATTTGTCATCAAGGCTACCATTTGCCAATTTATGGTTGGCTTTAAATTGGAAAGGCAAACGAGTTATTGAAACCCAATTTACTACAACCTACCAAAATCTACATTGAAAAAAAAATCTACATCTGATGGTTAAAGACTAAGCTTGCAAGCTTTAAAGTATTATTAAGTTCATTCTTAAGATTGAATCAAAGGAGTAAATTTCCTTATTATCATATTATTTATATTTTTAGAAGCAAAACAAAACAAACAGACAACAGAGGAAAAAGCTTAAGAAAAAAAAAAATAACTAACCTTCCCACGTTCTATTTATATTGACAAGAAAACATTATTCCCATAAAAAATAAAGTACTTACATTTATTACAGACATGAATTATATAAATATAATATATAATATAACTAATGAACTCATAATAAACATACATAATGTTAACTATCAAAGTAGTACAAGTGATAACTATGATGCGGAAACTATTATAATTAAAAGATCATTGAGATCCAATTGAAGATGAGTGCTTCGTTCAAAATCAGCAGGGTACAAATTATCACTCATTCAATAAGCCTATTATTACTTAAGGCTATTTCTTATAACTTGGTGCTTTATTGACAATTATTTGTTATCAGATAATTTTTGCTATTCATCTTTGTATAAATGAACCATGATCAATTAAGCCCGCTACTAAAAATATTGTATGTAGTACCTTCATGTTGAACGATAAAAAAAACTTACTGGTAATGTTTTGTACCGTTAGATTTCATTTTGTATAATTTTATTTATAGTCTATTATTGGCGCACATTTTATATTTTTTATGAGAGAACAAGCTAAAACTTAAGCTTACTGGACTAAGCTAAGGGTTACTGCCGACTATAAATAACAGCAATACGATTCAGGTTCTCTCTAGTGAAGTATGAGAAGACTCATGTCGCATTGCGTTGCGCCCCTCACTCTGAGATGGAGATTAAACGCCTAAAGTTTGTGTAATTTCAGCCGCACCCACTACCGGAAAACAGCAGCATACCACTGCTTGACAGCATATTAACAGGTGTAGTTGTGTGTAACAACTCTTGGTGAATTAAGCACAAGTTTACTACTTTAGTTTGCTCTTTCCCCCCGGGAATCCTGAGTTTATTAGAAGTGAGCAACATTATCAAATGTGATTTCAAATGTTTCTTCGTTGTGTTGGAATTACCTCATTAAATAAATAGGTACCTAAATAATATGGCTGTTATCTCTCCTAATAATATGACATTGAAAGCCAAGTGTGGCATAACATTTTTATTATGTATGTAAAACTGTCCTGTAACATTAAATTATACAATTAGGCATAGGGAAAAAGTCGATATCAAAAACTCGTGCTTTACATACGATTAAATTAAATTCTAAGCTTTAAGGTATGTATTTTGCTGGTATATCTTTATAACCAATTAATATACAACTAAACTAAATGTTGGTATGATGTAATACAATATATTTTCCTCGGCATCACATTGTTAGAACCTACTAAACTTAACGTGGTTTTCCTGTAGTTTAACGGCTGTTATATTAGTTAATGTAATTTTACTTAAAATATAGCTAAGTTAAGATATAGATTTAGTATGCATTCATATTTATTAAGATAAAAGTTTTTTTAAGTTTTTTTTTTTTAAGGAAAAGTATCTGTATGAATTTAACTGTATACGGAGTTCCTATACGATGGCTAGCCGTGGGCAACACCGCGGAAGCAGCAAATAATCCGTAGATTGGAAAATAAATTTTCAAAATTACTGTTACACGATTGTTCAGTAATTTTGGAAATTTATTTTCTGCCACCCCCATTTCTTTAATCTCTCTTCGAGGTGTTTTTTCATTTCCTTAGTTCATTCGTTCAGTATCACGTTGTTTATTCAGACAGTTTATTAAATTTACAATTGATGAAGTAGTAGAAAACTTAAATTAACAAAACTTAAACAAGAACGAAATCGAAGGATCGGTTGTGAGTTCTGTTTGGAGCGAACCACTAGTAAATATATTTTATTCTGAAATACAATAATATACATAGTTTTAGAGTACCTACGTCACAACAAGGCACTTTACAAGGCCGCCTGCCTTTCGACAAGGTAAATTAATAATTACATAACAAACGAAAAATGTTAACCACTTAAAAACGTAAGAATATATCTGATCCGAAAAAGGAACAAAAATGTATTGATTTGAAAATCGAAGAACTTTCATCAATTTCATCACACATATAGGTTCTGCAAATTCAACTGCAAATTAAAATCTAAAATACGATTAGTGCAATTCAGTACACCATTGGTTGAGACCGTTAAAAAAAATACGAAAGAAAATAAATTATTACATTCAAAGCTACACTGGTACCTAATAAATGGAAATTAAAAAAAATGTCTTGAATGCCCTTGACTAATCTAGGATAACAGAAACAGAATTTTAAAATACCCGTAGCGCCAAATTCTTCAATGCGTCAAACTAAATAGCCCATCGTATAAATAAATTCGTGCGAAGGTCGCTAGCGGACTGACCACACACAAGTTGCTTGACCTTGCCTGGTAGCAGTCTGGCAAATGGTTGATGGATGCTCACAAAACTACAGTTATACGGAGCTAAAATTAACAACTGGAATGTATACCGATATGGATGAGTTTGAGAAGCGATTGAGTCAACTATTTAAAATTAATTCCATCCACACAATTTTAGAATGAAGAAGTATAAGTAAAGTATTAATATATAAAAATACAGAAAAAAAATTAATGATAGTCACAGTACTCTATATTATCAAGACTTGTATACTTTACTGGTTCTTGACAATACGGAATTTGAATCGCCAATAATATATTTTTTATTTATTTATTATTCATAATATAGATGTAAATGTAATATATTAAGGCATATTAGTTTTAACTTCTTTAAATTCTCCAATATTTATCGAATATAATTAGTGAAGGTTTTTATAATGTTCTCTCATGACCGATACGGTCTTATCTGTGACGTCACGTTGATTTAAAATTAATCGCCACTCAAATTAATCAGTTGCAAGTCGAATTATTATCACGATAAACAATAAAATAATACTACAAGGATTCAATGACGACCAGTCAAACGAGATGCAAAAATAAAAAAGTGTGCACTTATTGATAAATGTCAATGTTATGTAATGTTATCTTTTAACATTCTGAAATGATTTTGTCCGATAAAATGAGCAGCAAATTTACCAATTTGCTATCGCGTCTTCCAGATTTTTAACGTTCCCGTACCAGGAACCTCCCAGCATTATTTCTCGATAAGTGAGAGTGAACAATCTTATATAAACAATGGCACACTAATCTAAATTGGTTAGGTTAACCTCACGTGCCTTTCATTGGTTTGAGATCAGTTTTTTGAGATCCATTTGCTGGCTTTGAGGTACCTCCTTGCTGAATCCCTACACGTACCCCCTGTGTGGTGCTAAAGAAGCAATAAAAAGAGCAGTAGAACTTATGCAAAGTTCGCCCGGAGAAGTACTGCCTCCACACCTGATAGTTTGCCGCCAAGTAGTGGTGCATTGCATTGCTATGTTCCGATAGAAGGGCGTGGGTGCCAGTGAAATCATATGCGCATGAGACGTAACTTGCGACGTAACGTCTTGGGTGACGGGCCAAACGGGGTGCAGCTTGGGTCTTCTCATACTTAGGTCGGAGAACCATATGTTGTATTGGTTTTATGGGCTCAGGTAACCACTTGACATCAGGTGGGCCTTCAGCTCGTCTCAAGTTTTTCATGGTAAGGAATTGGAACCCGCTCCAGATAGAAATAAAAGATATCATTTGGCTACCATGCCATGGCACGGATAGTTGCAATTTTTCAATTACAACGCAAAAGACCGAAGGCGCGGCATAGTTCGATGACGCGTTGTGACGCCACGTGACGCTTGCACCACACTATGTCAGACGAGTAAACAATTTACTGTTTGTAAACACCAACCACCAACGTAAACATGACCATGCTGTAGAAATGTCAATGGCAAATTCGCAGAAACGACGACGGTTGATGTTGTGGTCATAAATTAATGCATTATCTATTACTGGTATTATCTATGCAAGTAATGAGTACTGGACGTGGACGCTGCGTAGATTCTACAGAGCTTTTCAGACCGCTTAACGGATAAGGTTATTTATTCTTGTGGTCATTTGCGTCAGGGCTATAGTCGATGCATAATAATATTGTAAGCTTTCTGGCTGTATGATCTGACGAGACGATTACACACCAGCACAACCATATCAGCTTCTAATGCTCCCTCTGCAGAAGCAATAAATGTGCTGTGATCTACCATGTGAGTCCATTCCGCATCGGAGGATGCCACATGTCCTCAAATGTTTAATTTTTGGACATACCAATATTTTCCTTCACTGAGAACGTGATGCTCACGTACATTTTACAAACAAAAACGGAATTGGTGCACGTCTAGTTTTAATACAGCGACCTTTGGGTTGAAATACCCCGTCTGTACCCCTGCACCATCTCTCTCGCCAGCACACAATACAACGAAATTTTATGCATGTTTGTTTGCAAAGCCTACAAAGTACAGACAGGCTTGTGTTGTAGGCAAAACGTAACCTACAGAGTAATTTCAATTTAGCCATCTTATGTTTTAAGCGAAATCAATATTTAATCTGTTATTAAATATTGATATGAGAATATTACAAATAATTATAAAATACACTTTTTTGATTTTTTTATTTTAAGAATTTTAAATTAATGATTTTAAATAATGAATTCTTAAAATTAAAAGATGTTTTTGATTTCTGGTTAAGGTTCGCGGGCCAGGTAGCCTTTTCTGCATAATACACGAACAATCATAGAATTACATGATGATTATTAAGACACATGCATTGTTAACGACAACGTCTTGTATAATTGATCAATTTCATAGTGATACCACATAGTGCGAAGAGTCGTTTTAAAATCTTAAGCGTATGTATATGTTGATATTGTCCGACATTTAGATCCAGCGTTGGTTTTTAGTAAGCAAGGGCCCGTAGTTATAATTCTAGGTCGGTTTTTAATTTAAATCATCTCTTTCAACTAATAACTTTAGAATATCTCAATATGCGGAACCAATTCCACCGTAGACAAAGTTGGCACCTACCTTAGGACTAGGTATATTTTCGTTTTAAAGTATTACGTCTTTGGCGATTACAGACCGCATAGATAAAATGACTCAGGAAATACTGCGCAGTAAGTACCTAACATTGAATAAGAAAACTGTTTGATGTCTGCGAATAGTATGTAAAATTTACACACAGCTGTAATGTATATATGGTTCTAATCTTTAAAGCACGTTCTGGTTGCGTGCGTAAGTCACACTTATCCTAATTTTACGACAAAGAGCAATGAATGTTGTCCAAAATAATTAAACTTCAATTGAATACAGAATGACCAAAGATAAATGGCTACAGAAGTCAAAGTCAAAAATCTTATCCGTTGAAATCTTAAAAATTACTTGGAAACGTCAATTTATAATACCTACTTGAGCTTGCGTTCTTAAAACTAAGTTTAGCGCTTATTTAAACACCGATATGGGGAAGAATAAACATGAAACCCTTAATGGAAGTTAATTAGAAGGTCAAAGATAGATGACTTCTAGTGATACCGTGCAGATACGACTGTCTAATGCATTTTACTATTGGCTTTATTTCTCTTATAAATCAGAATCAATATGAGATACTTCATTATTTTAAACTTTGCTTCGCCTAACATATGTCTAGTCTCTTTTAAAATAATAACATTGTATTTATCTCTTCTTATCCTACTTAAAAATATTTCGCGCTAATTACTTATTATTCCTCGTTTACACCCACAAAATTTTTAAGCGCAGTTCAAAAAGAAACTAGTGCCATTCGATTATAATATTTGAGATGACGCTATCATGGAAAATACCATTACCGTGAAATTCTCGGACGGGGCGACAAAAATTACATTCAGTTGCACCATTCACATAACGGGCTCTATGTTATGTTAATGATAACCTAAAGCAGAACCATGGAGTTTTTAGAGCGAAAACCCATACCGACCAATGACACTACACGTTAAAAAAAAACTGACGCACCATCGATCAACTTTCACTTGCAGAGATGGCGAATTGCTACCGGAATGACACGACCTCGAAACTGAATACTCGTAATATATAACATCGGAATCCTCCATTATAAATCATCCGATATTAATTTGGTATTTAAATCGCTACTAAAGCGTTTGAATAAGAATTATAATAACTACAAGAATAATTGCTTCTATAAATTATGATTATAGTCTGATAATGCGTATGCTAAAAAGAGGTACATATATCGACGCGTTTCTATTAATACTGGCTAGCCGAGCCGAAATATGATTATTTTTAGATTTCCTTACAATAATTTACCTAGTCCAAGGTTCAAGGAAATTATATCTTCACTTAGAGGAACCTAAACTCTAACATGACTGAAATGTAAGATTAACTCAGACTCAGTTGCATCATGTAAAGAATTGTAAAGAGAACCAACGCTTTTCTCTAGCACGATGGCCAAACCTTATCAAAATCATCACTTAACATGGCGGAATGTATTCGAAACGTAACTTTTAGATGCTTACGCCGCTACTCAATAAAAAGTTACTACACACCGTGACATCTCTGACACATAGTTTACGACTTGATAGTTACCCTTAGTCGTACACTCTGGGTAATGTATGGGTATTATGAAATAAACAACTAGCTGCGCCCTACAGTATTATACCCACGGTTTTCCGGAATAAAAGTAGCCTATGGGTAGTCCAGAATATAAGCTATCCTGGTACCAACTTTCATTAAAATCCGTTGAGACGTTTGAGCATGAAGGTGGAACAAACGGACACTCACACAAACTTTCGCCTTTATAATATAAGTAACATACATAATTTAATAAATATAAATTTGGTTTAATTTCAAGGTCCGTTAAGTTTTTGGCGCCGCCCGACATCCTTGAAAAGATTTAACCGTTTTCCTGCTCTCGAAGGTGCCAAGACGTAGAACCGATACCTTCAACTCGAGCTGTTTAAATTTGATTAGCATTTGCCCGTGGCTCATAGCTATATTTTCGGTGCTGTTTCGTTCTAGTTTTACAAAACCGAAAAAATATCTAGTTTATTAAATAGCCATGTTTTTGTAGAACATTATGTGAACACTGGCCATCATGAAATGTAAAGATAAAATTAAATTATATAATTTAATTTTAAATGTAATGATAAAATTAAATTATATAATTTAATTTTATCATTACATTTTACACTGATATTTAAAATAAAAGGTTTTCCTATGGAAAACGGTGGATATGCCTTAAATTTAATAGGAATTAATGGAAACCACTCTTAAATAATTTTAATAGGAACTAAAACAGACAAGAAACGCACTGACAGTTTTATGGGGAACGTTAGTACCAGCGAATTCACTCACTGATCATCTACCGCTGATATACCGTACATACGAATAGAAAAAATATCTTGATATACCTTGTATATCAGATATTTAGATCTAATATATGATATACAAGGTATATCAAGCGCTTATGTGCTTCACTAAGAGACATAATTAGCATAATCGCTCGGCAGAACCGGTTATGATAATTGAGCTTCAATCAATAGTAACTCGTGGAACGTCGATGAAAAAAATCATCTCGTAAACGATACTTAACACTTGGATAGAGCACGCTATTTGAAAAAATTACTTTAAAATATTTATCTCTTGATAAACGTTTTTGTTCAGCTGTAGAAGCCAAGCCCAGAATAGATTCTACTGCATTGCTGATTTTTTTTATCGTGTATATATTTTTGATTACGGAATTTTTACCTTCCTATATTAAAAATATCGTTTAAGTTTTTGATCGCGGCTTCGCTCGTGTCATTGTCGATTTTGTTTTATAAATCTGTAATATTCTGTATATAATGTTCTATTCTGTACCTTATAACGTGTATGCAAAATTTCAAGATGATCTTGCCTTGAGCCTTGCCTACCCAACTGGAGAGTCAAGGCGTGAAAGCGTAACAAACAAACAAACTCACATTCGCATATATAATTATTATTTAGGATGGTGGTGAATGGCCAGGAGAGCGATAATAGAATCTTACAACCGATATACCATATTCTTACGACGGTATTCCTTCCTCGGTAGCGTAAGCGCAGGTTTTTGTCACAACGTTATATAGACTTTGACATTTGTCGCTGACAGTACAATACATAAAGTTCAAAAGTGTAGGCAGAGTCATATTCTCTCGAATGTAGCTCATGTCGTCGCTTCGTAATTTCATGATAAACGCGATTATGACTTGTGATAATTGAGGTCGTGGCCCTACAATTAAGCCTTTTCCTCTTTATATTTATGACTTTAAGGACTGTTTCATCAGAATAATGCTCATATAGTAGGAAATGTTTTATTAGTAATGTAACTTAAAACACATTTTTGTGATCAATTAGTTTAAATCCAAAGATAATGTTATCAGTTGTTCACATTTATATAAATTTTATAATTACATCCCTCTTAAACTTTCATAATCTACTCAACAAGGAATCACGTCACGTCATTAATTATTTGATATGTATTGAGACGTTTTTTTATTAATAGCATGTTTATTACTGTTGTCGCGTGCACGTGCAAAACCAGCGCGGAATAAGCTGCACCGCTGACACTTTAAGTGTCCTATTTTTCAGCTACCAAACCACATTCAAAAATTTTGATTATACCTACTGTGTATACGAAAAATAAATATTTTTCTATTCCCATTTCATATTGATGGGGTGACAAGTGACCGATTTACAAAAATCGAAAAAAAAACCGTCTTCATCAAAAACATCAAATTGGTTTAAAACGGCCGAAGAAAAAGTTACAGGAAAGAAATACGCAATTTTGTCTACTTGGATGACAACTTTCTAGTTGTTTTGATTTAACAACCAAACTATTCGATCGATTTTGGTAAAATTTGTCTAAGGCCAATCTGAAATCATTTCCTTTCAAATAAAAAGTATTTTTCCTATACGGTTGATGAACTCTTATGGGAGTCGGTTGAAAATGCACTGTGCTATATGTTTTTGATAGGATTTGATTCGGTTTGTAACGCGTTAACTCGGCAAATTGAGTTGTATAGAATCAGAAGCGGCACAGTGAATAAAAATGAGTATTTGATATGGTGGTTTAGGAAATTCAAAATAACGACAGTAAATTTTCATCAGAGTTGAAATTATGTAAACTGAAAAAAATTATGAAATTATTATCTGCATTATGTGTGGTAAAATATGGCATTTATTTAGTGTCAATTAATCCTAGCAAAAGGTGTGATTATGACATAATTCTGTGCTAATATTTTGTTTTTATAACACTTCATTAGTATAAAAAGTAGACTCAGAAATCAGTTTTATTAGTATTGTGTAAGGAGGTCCCATATCAAATTTTGAAGAAAAAGTTCCGCCTCTCAAAAAAAAAATTAGGTGATGAAAGTATTGAAGTATGATTCGTTCCTGAACACTCGTTTCTATTACTAAATACCTAGGTGTACTATTTTACAATTATTCAACTCTACACTTTAGTCGATTAGCGTTATTACGTCACAAGAATATTCTATGCGTTAGGGTTGTCGAAATAGCAAATTCTTAGTTTGTGTTTTATGCATAAAGTTTGTACTATTATTTAATTTATTATTATAACTAGAGATCTGCCCCGGCTTCTCAAGGTTGTACAGTGTGTGTAGCTTAACAAAATATCGTAGTACATCATTTTTGATCTATCTCGTAAGGTTTAACCAGCATTAGTAGTAAAAATATGTTTAAGCGCGTAAAAATATGTTTTTACGACATCATTACAAATCATTGAAAATCTTTCGAGGAGAAGCGTCACCTTCTCGCACTTTGCCGTATAGCTCGTTCCCGGAGTAGGATATAAAGAGACGTTTACTATTTATCAAATAGTACCAATGTTCAATGGCCTATGTCCAGCAGTGGACTGATATAGGATGATGAAATAGTTCCAAACCTATTAAGAATCTATCACCAGTCATCTGTTATTTGAATATAGACCGTGATTGTAAGTGATTAACACCTAAACTAACAAACAGCATTGGTATTTTCTTAATCAGTCCACACGGGCAACGCGTGGCAGAAGCTAGTTTGATTTGATTTTTCTAGTGGCAACCCTACGTCCGCCGAAATCCCGCGATGGGTTAAACTTAAAACCGGTTACGTGAGCGATAAATCGTAGTGGAATTTTTTCCATTCGCAGTTTCTTGACATAGCATATCGTAATCAGTTACTGCGTTGGGGAGTTTCTTAAGTTATTTACATTTCTAGGCATTTTTGCATAAAGATAAAATAAAAGAACTTTTTGAGAGGCGTAACAATGACTTTGTATAATTTTTAATTGTTAAATGTAATAATATTTTTAATTTAAAAAAAGAAAAACGCTTCTCTCACTTTGAGAAAAGTTTTATTTTTCTTATATGCACATCTTGTTTCGAATGGAGAAATGTTGCTTACTACACTTCTAGAAGAGAGACCCGATAACTTGCCATTAGATAAGATATATATAGGTGGTAAGAAGGAAAAATGTTCTTCGTAATTGAGAACGATCACAACAAAACCAAATATTATTTGGAAAACCAATCTAGGTTTTCCAAATAATATTTGGTTTTGTTTACTTGAACTGCTTTGGTACGACCATGTCTTGATATGGATGGGTCGGCACGCGGTACCGCTAGGGAGTGATGTGGATGAGAAAAGGTGACATCGTGGTGGCGCCACTTGTACTGAATGCATTGATGTATATCTAACGCGATGCTGGGCCGAGGCTCTTGCGGCCAGGGAAATAACGTTACAAATAAGAGTGTCGCTATTTTGACGGTTCAAAAAAATTCCTGACTGAATGGCATGAATTTATGGAAAAAAGAGATCGATCTCATTATTTAAATATTTTATTCTCTTGATAAATGACACGTATTAAATGCCTGCCAAAAATAGTGTACTAGCACGATAGTTATTTTTATGTTAGAACTTGATTTATCCTTAAACCCTTGACACGTAAAATGAAAAAGAAGCTAAACTATTTGAAATAGAAAATATATCAATCTCCAATTTGTATAGAAGCAATCAAACGAGAAAATGACTACCAAAATCCAAGGCAATCGCAGTGAAACTTGCGTGCTGCCATCAAATAGTGAATAGTGCGATCGAGCTAAGCCAAAGCAATCCGAAACATTTTATTTTACCCCAATGGGCATAACGGGCAAGAGCTTGCCTCGCGCGACTCATTTCACTAAATCCAATACATTTTTTATTCATGAAACGATTGACGTTTGTATGTTAATTCGCAGCGTAGGACCCCACCCGAAGGATGAAATATTGAATTATTGCCCAAAGTCGGGGATATATCGCTGGGGTCTGTTCGATATTAATCCGTTGGCTGCCCGAAGCTCTGGCAGGAATTCAAATAAATCGGTTCTGTGACAAACAAGACGTATAAATCAATCAGGGAAAGGTGGCGTGTAACTTCTATTGCAGCCAGCCGTCTCTTCATTCCTATATCAAAAGTCGAACTAATTTGTATCGGAAAATTTATTGCCAAGGTTAAACTAAACTCGTTATGACTTTTCAGGTGGTGCGATATTTTATTTTTTTCTTCTGTAATTTATTGCTTTTGTGCGAGGCTAATTCTATGTAGACAATTGCCATGCAGTGCATATTTTATTCAACTACGAAATTTCTATAGGATCAATCCAATAAAAAAGAATTAAAAAAAAATCGGACTACTCTAAAAAGTTACGCGTCATGCAAAAGTTGGCCGTCACGGGACACCCCGCAGATGTGAATCGTGATGGCATAAGAGTGCGCCATGCCATTTGCCATCACGTCATATACTCGTACTCATATACAAGATTTGCACACAAACAGATGTTTCATATCAAAAAATAATAATATAAAAGGGATTCTCATCTTTGGTAAAAAATTAACATAAAAAGTAAAATAAATAAATTACTTAAATCGATAAGTTTATCCAAAATTGCGTTGAAGGATATAAAATAAGCTTATTGTAATAATAAGGGTTACATTTTTTCCTTAGTTCTTATAGTGCAAATACTTAAAGCCAATTAGGGTCTTCTTTGCCGTAGGTAAGCTTTTAAGTCGAGATAAACTCAGATGAAATCTTTCAACTCTGCCTGTAGTGAATATAAACAACATTCAACTGATTTTTTATATTAAAAATGATTCTGTTAGGCATTTCCCTTGTAATACAAGTCAAGTATCAGTGATCTAAAAGTTTATAAAGTTTCGGCGTCATTTAAGCTTTAATATATGATACCAAGGCCAGTGCCTATCCACTGAGAGCGGACACAGATCTCACTAAGGTATTTAGTCTTATTTTGTGCTAAGGAATCATTGCATTGGTCTCTCCACATTGCTGGGTCAATATTGGGCGACGAGCGGATTGCTGCTATGAAAACGGCAATGTAGATACATACTTAAAATAAACGATTATAAAAATCACAGTAGCGTTATTATCACCCACGTCACCCGTTGCTAAGACCACGATAAGATATGAAGAAGTTTATTTCCAGTTGGCCGAAGTTGAAATTCAAATACAATACATAATATAACACAAGTAGACTCCTGAGTAGTGACATTTAAAAATCAAATAGTCTACTCTGTTTTTCGCCATCAGTGGTGAAATGTTTCATGAAACTTCTATACGACCAACGTCAAGATCCATTGATACAAACATCAAATTAAAAAAGTAAAATAGGCGAAGAAATTGCGTAAACATAAATGGCATCAAACGAATCAAGTCTATTTGATGTCGGTCAAAATAAAATCGTCAGTCGTATCATCAGTAAAACTTACAAAAAAACATACATCGAGAACCTGCTCTTTTAGTAGTCGGTTAAAAATGATTCCCATTCCCGCCAGAACTCACATTACAATCTGATTTGATGCTATCATCAGCAGGTACGTTATATAAACGAACCATTTAATCTGTGGCATAAGTTTAATGGGATTACGATTACAAGCACTATTGCAATCTAGCACTGAGATATCTTGTACTATAATCGTCGGAAAATTCCAACCGAGACCTTTCTTATTAAGTAATTGAGGTTACATTGATTTACATGGTCGCCATCTTGCTAAATAGATAACAAAGTATTTGCACTACGTTTATTGAGTCTGATAACAAAATCATTATGAAGGTAATTCCTATTTATAATCGACTTCCAAAAGAGGAGGTTATTAATTCGTTTTTTAATGTTTCACCTCAGAACACCGTTATTTATCAAGTGATATGGAAAACTAAATTTTTTATGCTGTCAGATTGGTCCACAGAAATTTTCTGAAAGTCGATACAATGGTTAGACTGTTAAATCAAAATAACTTGAATAAAATATGACATCCAAGTAAATGCAATTGCGTATTTCGCTTTCCTTTCTTTTTTCTTCGCCCAGTGTATACCGATATAGATGTTTATTTTTTTTAAATGGTAGGGTGTACACCTATGGGCTAGTACGGCACAAAAAGTATTGAAGTGAGTTATTTCGATTTTTTTAATCAGTAAGTTGCATCCCGTTGCAACCGTCACCCGAGACGGGAACAATGTCTCGTGTGACGGGAGTTACGTCTCTTCACCTGTGATTTCAACCACACCCACCGGAACACAGCAACGCCAAGCAATGCACTCGGCATCACTGCTTGGCGCTGCTGTGTTTTTCACATCATATTTTGATCCCGGAAAACCGTAGTTAACACGGTAGCAGCTAGTATATATATAAGTAATACTAATATGTAAGTATATATTAGATGTTAGACCACCCATTAATTAACATTATACGTAGAAGGTAGCTACGCCATCCACGTAGTACTACTTTATGCTACACGTGTATGATAATACTAAGATTTTCTCAGACACTTATAAACATTATTCAGTATATTGTGTTAGTTCTACAGATACAATCATAATGTCAAGTAACTAAATTGTTTAGTTACCAATTTATCTACTTTGTAAAAAATAGTTCAAAGATCCAAGAAGTACATATCTTAACTGGCTTTATAGCTCAATTGGTAAACTTGCCTTCCGCTGTCACTCAGATGTCATGAGTAGGAATCGAACTCACGACCTATGCCAACTGTCACTGATTGTCCTATTAGCAAATGTAGCGTATAGTTCGTACCAAAATTCGTTTTCGCCGTATCCGTGCCGGCATAGACCCGATGAATAGTAAACAACATCTACCGTTACGTGCACCGTTAGCGCGAAAATCTCCACATCCTTATGACATGAAATGTTTATTTCATCGTAGCACATTATTAATAATAATAATAGTTTATTTCCAAAAAGGTCTTAAATTATGTAGGTTCACACTATTATTTAAGGAAAAAGTATTATAACAAAAAGTATTATTGTATATAATAACAGAAAAAATATTTTTAAATGTACTATGTACCTAGTACTATGTGCTCTTTATATATTGGGTATGTGGTAAGACCTGTTTCCAGTTGTGCTTGGATTCCATGATCTAAGTTTAAAACTTGTATGTAGATACGAGGGATCCCTGCTTCAGCTAGTGTTAGGCAATTTACTTCTATACACAATAATGTTTTAAAAGGTGTTCCTATAATGTTTTAAATCGTCGTTCGACAGAGTAATAATAGTTTAGTAGACTAATTTACATTAACTTAAAAGGCATTTCTACACATGTAACTAAAAAAAAAATAAAAAAAAAATAAAAAATAATAATAGAATTCTAAATGTAAGTTATTAAAAATTACTACTTATTGTGTGTGTATATCCGTAGGTGTGGTTGTGTGTGTGTGTGTGTGTGTGGGTGTGTGTGTGTGTGTGTGTATTCTGTAAAATGTGTGCCGTGCTAAAATATGATAATAATACAGTAGTGTTATAGTATGGTTGTGGGTGGGTGTTCATGTAAGTATGTATGTTTTTGTGTGTAGTATACTTTGCGCTTCAGCATTAAGGACATGTCATTCAGTGTTTTAAGATTTTATGTAAAAAAGTTCTTCTTCTTTCGTGTGAGTGAGTGGCCAACTCTAGTGTCGGAGCTTCCAAGCCGGCCGAAGGCCTCCGACATGGCTTAACGGCTAGTATAGCTGGGACATTATAACTTGCCCTCCGAAACACGGAAGCGCTCAGTTCAGAGGCCACTGATTGGTCACCCATCCAACTTATGACCGCGCCGAAAGTTGCTTAACTTAATTGATCTGTAAAGAACCCATTGAAATTAGCTTAGAAGGATCACAGAAAAGTCACGTTTCATCCGACTTTCTATGGGAGTTGTTAAATAAAAATAACTGGGGAAAATAGGGCATTTACGTAAACAAAATTACATATTTTGCTTTTCTGTGACTGTTTTCTTCGCCCGTTGTATACCGATGTGGACGTTTCTGTATTAAAAAGATAGAGGGTAACCCCTAAGAGCGAGAAATAAGTGACGAAAGATTGAAGTCGGTTTATTCTTTTTTTAAATTAGCCAATTATTTCCTTTTGAACTGGATTCCTGTCCATCCTTATCGTGCAAACTTTTGTAATCCAGAGCGTAAAAAATACTACAAACGTTTTATGTTTTGCATGGGCGTAGTACAAAATGGTATTGCTAAAAGAGTCCGACGTGTCCGATCCACATCAAGCGAAAGTTGCCAAAAAAGACATCCATGGTTGCATATCCATACCTAGGTATAAGTTCAAATTGGCCATGCGTTCTCGGGACATGCTCTGACTGGCATCCGTAATGCAATAAATACGTTTGATGAATTTATAAGAGGAAATCAAAAAGCAGAAATAATCCTTTTTCAACCCACTGGTAAAATTCAGAGGTTTTCAATTCGGCCATGTTTATTGTTACCTCAGTTCTTTGACATTTATCAATATGGAAAATGTCTTTTTTATTTTAAAGGATATATTGTATAATACTTTTACATGGTCCCATAACTATTAAAATCAGTTCAATAGTTTTGTAGTTAAATCAAAATAAATATAACAAAAGTCATACAAGTAAACGAAATTGCATGTTTTGCTTTTCCGTGACTTTTTCCTTCGCCCGTTGTGTACCTATTTGGAAGTTATTGTTAAAAAGGTAAGGTGTACCCTCTAAGTGCGAGAAATAAGGCAAGAAGAGAATGAAACATTTGAAGTTGGTTTTTCTTCGATTTTTAAATCAGTTACGTCAAAGTGACAGTATTACCTACGTTATGTTAAGGTTACTACCGCCCATACACAGCACTACAACCGACTACTGAAGTTTGTGAAGATCCAAGTCGCATCTCATTGCACCTGTCGCTTCGAGACGGGACGGGATGTACATCTCAGGCGCCTGTAATTTCAACTTGCCACCGGAACGTAATGCGACATACGCATTGTTTAGCGATCTATTACCAGGTGTGGAGGCAGTTGTCCGCATGAACTTAGCCTTAGTTCTACTGCTAATTTGGGATGTTTCTTTACAACATTTTTGGGGGACTCTACGACTCTCTCACCTACGGACGTGAGCAATACAATCTGTAACTGATAATTACCGTGCGGTGAAAATTTACAACTCACCGTACCGTATTCGTTTTAGATAGTTATGGTTTTAAAAGCAGTGATAAGATAAGAGACACTAAGGATTACTAATCTAGTATTAGTTTTAAATGATAAAATTAATTTATTTTATATTTAGAGAAGTTTAATGTTTTTTCTTTTACGAACAGTGAAAGTCCTTCATGGCAAGTAAGATTTTTCTGAATAGGTTTTTGCTTTATGTTTTCTTGATATATACGAATATTTTTTATTTACACTATTTTCTGTTTAATGTGACGGCTCTGTAGCTTAGTTGATAGTAGCTCTGCCTTCGAAGCGAGGAGTCACGAGTTAGATTCCGAACTGGAGAAAACTTTGTAAGACGAGCGTTAAGTTTGCACTCGGTCTTGGGTGATTGTCTTGTGTTTCTGTGTTTGTCTGTGGCATCTGAGACACAGGAAATCCTAATGTAGGAGTATGAGTGGGTAAACGTTTTAGACTCGCCTCGACTCGTATATACATTTACTTAATCAAATTTTGGAAAATTATCGACAGTCCAAAAGCAATCCTCGCATTGTACGTTTCTCATATAATTGTATTTGACTGGCCTAGCTCAGTTGGTAGTTTCTATGCCTTGTTACCACCCAGGACAAAAATTTGTGTGACGAACTTTGAATGAATGAAAAAACACTTTATTTTACACCAAGAAGTACAATGGATAGTATTATCGCTAAAAGAGAATTTTACCAGGCAATGCAGGCAGGCATTTTATTATGCAAGTGTTCGCTAAAAATAGCGCTATATAAGTATTTTATAAATCATCTAGTTTCAAGCTTTGCTTGGTTTGGCACTAGATGGCGTTGCGTGAAACGTGTATGATTATTTATTTTTAATTTATTATCTGTTACTTTATCAACAACTTTTAAAACGAGCCTAGTTATTTGACAAATTAATGATTGCAGTTCAGAGATACCATCTCGGCACTTCACGATAAGAATAACATACGTAGCCTTGGTTCACACCAGAAAAGTTATTTTTATCGAATGGTAAAAGTACGGAGGAATCCAATACTCGACTATTATAAGGCATTACTATTATATATATAATTGTGAAAGGAAATATGATGGACTAGCTCGATAGATGCTTTCTTTTAGACTGGAGTCAAAGCTCAGTTCGTAGTTCCGCCTTCCAAGCGCGCAACGTAAGTTCGATTCCAATTTGATAAAAATATTTGTTTGTGACTGAGTGCTCCTATGTGCCTATGTATTTACAAAAAAAGTACTATAAGTTTTGCGTCAGTTATCTAGTTATGCTTGCTTAGTTTAGAGCTAGAGGTAGCGCTGTGGAATGCCCATGAATATTTATATAATATTTCGTTCTTTGAATTTATCACAGTGTTGAGACGTGATACCGACTAACTACAGTTAATAAGTGTGAATTTGGTGTTATTATACTACGATAGGACGTTTCGAAAATGTGTATAATGTGTATGTGTATATTATAAGATTCTCTGTAAGAGTATAGCAAAACATCTATTAATACTATCATTAATTTACTTTCAACACATCTTAGACTAATTAGGTAGTATAGTTATCCGTATTTTAGCGCTGCACTATTGTTATCGATTCATAGGAATGTCAGACACTTCTTAACAATTTGCTAATCGACGTTGTTCATTTGATTACTGTCACCTGCACAGGTTGTTTTAATTTCAACTTTACAAGCTGGTTTTAGGTTTTAAATTCCGTTTACACGTGCTCCGCTTCAACGGTCATTGTATGAGCGAGCATTATCAATGCCATGGGTACGTGGAGGTCACTGTTTGTAATGTGTAAAGTATTTATATACATTTTGTCGTCTTGATCTAGCTATCAGAGTTTACTACAAAACAGATAAAAAATAAAAATATTCATCTAAGACAGAGATAGAAAACCACATTTTTATTCAATTGCGTAGCGAAGGCGCATCGACGTCATGTGACCAATGTTCTTCTAGCGAATCTAAAATATGTTTGATGCCCATTGTGCCTTGAAGTTTCACCCGTGCGCGGTTGTAATATTACGCAACAGCAATGTATACGATACGAGGAGATTGTATCGTTTGATTCGGGACCGAGTTTATATTAGTGTTTTTATTATCATTTATTATATCGTCCATGTCACTACCGATTGAGATAACGTGGCACTGCGCAGTTCGGCCAAAAATGTGTGGTTTTCTTGGAATCTTTAACGAATTTCGATTTGCCTCTATTTTGAATTAACTAGTACTGCATATTCTGGGTCTTATTTGTGTATAGTGCGTTGTTGGATTATCGAAAAAATAACATTTGATGACGCAAAATGTCGTTCCATCCGTATCAACATATTATTTGAACAAGATTTTTTTTAATCAATAGTTATATTATGGTCTAATAAACTTTTACTATAAAGCAAAATATCATGTAAAGGGAAAGAATCTTACCTTCCATCCAGCTGACGAGTTGCTATCTCCCTTATCCTTAAAATATGGCACGTTTTGGACCATCCACTCGTAGATCTGCGAAAGGGTCAGTCGGTTGTCTTGCGCCGAGGTGATGGCTTGGGTGATGAGATCAGCGTATGAGAGGTTCCCCCAGGCATTTCGGCGTGAAGAGTTCTTCTTGGTGGTCACCGACTGGGGTAGAGGAGGCGCTCCTGAAATAAAAAAGCCGGTTAACTGGGTGCCACAGTGTTTTTTGTGACTAAAGTGATATAAATCTTATTCCGCGCTCTGCAGTTATTATTAGCAATTTATCTCTTACTGGGAAGGTCCGATAATTTGGTCAATAATTCTTTGATGCATTATGATGTAAGTTTGTAGGTATTATACTTTAAAGTCACTATCACAATGCTAAAGTATCGCAGGAAACAGTGCTATACAAAACCTTATATCATAATCATAATATTTTAGCAATATAAAATATTGTATTTTGTATTGTCTCATTTACCGGAACAAATACATATGTAATGTGTGAAAATGCATTAGATATTTTTTGAACTTCTTTGAATTCGATTGTGTACGCGAGATATCGTTGTGATTATTAATTAATTGGAATAATAAGTGATTAAGACGTTGTTAAAGCTACAAATATAGGTAATCTCATTTTCTTCTTAGGTTTAATAAATAGGTAACGCAGTTCAGACTTTTTAACAGCGTTATGTTGGCCTTGAAGAAGAAATGAGGAAGGCAGTGTTGTAATATAATCTCACTAAGTCGTAACAGGGTTATCTTTCGTTTGCAAAAGATAACTATCGGATAAATCCATAAACTAGCAAATACTGAAAGATAAAAGTTAAACAACCTGCAATGGTGAAGAAATCGCAAACAGTTGTGAATCTGTGAATCTTGTGGCAATAGATAGGTGAAAAGTATCATGTATAATTTATTGATAAAGGTTCCAGCAAGGGACAGAAGAAAGGCATGTGGGTTGAATTGCTAAAAATTCTAAAGGTTCTACTTCGACGGTATTTAGTTATACGGATATGTTCTGATACCCTTGCATGAGCCAGAAGTATGAACTTTTGGCATTTAGTTCAGTGGCAGCAGTGCTACCGCAACTAACATCGATCCACTGGTCATACATAGTAGGACATAAATTATTAGTAGCAGTTCGTTGAAATGCATTATAAGACCGACATGGTTAAGTAGTATTAGAGATGAAGACACCTTTGAACAGTGGATGATTTAAACGCATTTAGTGTACATATACAAAACAGAAATCATGTAACTTCAAAACTTGCTATGCCTGCCATGAGTTCCAGATCAACATTTTTAGTCTTCGCCTTTTGGCCAATGGTTTTATGAAACTATAGGTGATATGCACTTCATTAAATTACCCGAGATTTTTGCAAGCTTTGTGATCGGTTCATACAGTATCATCGAGATAATTTAATCACTATTTTGGAGTGCAATGTGATGTATTGCAGTAGTAGACATTATTATAATACGTAAGTTTAAAATTAATTAAGATACGCTAACATGCGTCGATGCTCTGAACATAAAGGCACCTGGCGAGCCGAAACTAATATGATCACGCAAACACTAAAAAAATGCTGGTCATACTACTAAATTCAGGGTCAAGAATTTTGGTAGCATAGACTAGACTTCTATGCTACTAGCTGTACACTCGGTGATTAGTCAATGCAATAGTTCAATATAATATTTAGTCAATAGCATCCTGGACTGCGAACTACGCGATAACTGACCCACTCTATAAGCATGAGTGAGTAATTGGTTGTATACCATTGTATACCAATGCAGACCACTTTTTACTACTGTGGTCTTTTTATTTTAGGGCTCTAACATTCTCAATCTAGTTCATCTTGAAATTCTACGATTTTATGGTGAATGGTAGGTACAATTTTGGTTTTTAGGAATGATGCTAGAACTAATTCAACAGTTTCTGTTACTTTATATTAGGCAGATGAAAAAGTTCTGTCATTATTATTTGTTATGTAAACAATGTTTCGAGTTCGCAATAAGTTATCATATTTTTTTTCAAATGTGTTTGTAAGATGTTATCAGTTTATTGTGCTTAGTGGTAGTATTTGATGATAATATACATTCAACACGCAGTATCCTAATTTGCTTGTTAATGCCAGGCAAAGACACAGAGATTCACAAAAAAAAAATATCGAGATATTTCTGTTATATCTGGCTGGATTTAACACCTTATGATTGACTAACTGCGCTCCGCGGTGATTTTTGACATTTTTCTGAGATAATAAGTAGCCTATGTGCTATTCCAGACTTTATCTCTATGCCAAATTTCATCCGGGTCCGGTCCGTTCAGCCGTTCTGGCGTGATTGAGTAACAAACATATATCCATACTTACAAACTTTCGCGTTTATAATATTATTAGTACTAGGATAAACCTGTATTGAGTAAATTGTACGGTGGTCAGTAAAGGTTTAGTTGGAATTATAATGAATACTAAAAGTAGATTATCAGTCGCTTCCTGGGGTGGCTCGTAATTAAATAATGATTGGAATTTGTGATTATTAAGTGTGTTAGCATGTTATGGCATATTTGATGCTTAGAAGAAATAAGAAAAATAATGCTTATTGGTTACATACAAACAGCAAATAAGAATAGTTATATCTCGAATCGGCTGTATTTTTTTACCCTAATTGTTACGTGATTTCTCCAATTGTGAAACGATTTGTATAATTCTTTTTTAATTTGATAGTGTGTAGATCCGACGATCCTATAGGAATGTTATGAAGAAATTCCACCCTTAAATAAGTGATGAAAGTACTGAAGTCCGTTTATACATTGGTCAATTATATCTGATTGATACTAGATACGGCGTAAATTAATTAATTGGTTATCCGCTGTTCAACTTGTATACTATAACGATGTAAATAGAGTCAATTATCAATAAATTTATTGATATATTCGTTGGAAGTTCTTACATAAAACACTGATGTTTATTAAATTATTACCCGTTTGCATACGTATAAGTTGCATAGCATTTAACTATTACTGCCGTTAAAACAATGTTGTTCTTGGATTTTCCTGTTCATCAATCTCCTTTTTTATTATTATTTCAGTTCACATCTAACTGAATTTAATCTATTCCGATGGATATTATGACGTAACGACAGAGAATGTGAAAATTAAGATTTATCTTGATTGGTAACTATTACTTGTAGTTGTTATGTGTACATGAGAAAGTTAACAGAATAAGTTGCCTCGTACAAGTTATACAGAAATTATTTTTTTACAGCAGTATCATCAATATCTTTAAATTTTCTTGTGTCTCTCATAAGAACCTACAATTGTCACCATCTGCTTCGTATCATTCACATGTGCTAAATGATCATTCACAATTCCTCGCTTTGCAAAGTTGTTTGTTTACATTTCTGTGAGTTTAGGTATTGTTTCACGGTATACAGAAGTGTTACCCCTTTTGAATAAGTGATAATTGCTATCTAAGATCGTCACGTTTTCACCACGTTTGATAAGTAGGTATTATTGTTTTAAAACTGATTCGGCAGTGGTATAATTACCCATCAGCTCAGTTTCATCGAATTCTTGGCTATTGTGTTCCTTCTATATTATTATTTCAGTGAAAACGTTGCCACTTGCTTTAATTGTGTCAACGTAAACAATTTGATAGCGTGCGTTGTTTTTGTTTGTCACTATTACTATAGTTAGTGGGCTCAGAAACTATTCATGACCTGTGTAGTAGGCGGAAATGTGTGACCGAGTGTTTGTTTATGTTACGTGTGTCGTGTCATACGATCTACCTAGTATGTTTTCGCATGCGGATTATGAGCATTCCAACTATATGGGTCGACCTCAACGGAATTGCGCGCTATCATAACGCGAGTTATGTCGTGGGTGATATTTACCAGTCAGATTCTGGTTGGAATTTTTTTTGGAGCCGCTGCCGTCGTCATTAGGATCGACGTAGTTGTCGGGCCTTGGTAGCGGCCACGTGTTCGAGCGCTGGCGGGTCTGCGGCTCGAAGCCCACCTCGGTGAGCTCATTCAGCGGCTCCAACTCTCCCATGGTGCCCCCCAGCTCCTGCAGCCCGGTCTGCGAGGACCACGGCGACGCGAATCCGCCGCTCCCCTGAATAGACATCGCGCCGACTATCTCGACCAGTGGAATTTTTTGGTAGGTGTGTCGCTACGGGCGCTCACCGGCGCGTGCCGTCGACGGCCGTTGGCATCACACGACACTCTCTTTTCTAATATTCAGTGATTTCTTTCTATTTCCAGAACCGTCGGATCGGACCGCGATCCGCAGAGGTTATCTGTCTTCTCCTTATCTGCTGTGTTATTCGAAGCCAATAACATGTGGCGTCTCGCTAACGTTCATAAACAGCTATGTGCGACGAGAGCGTCGGCCGTCGGGCCGCTCCCGAGAGGCGATTTTCGCTAAATATAAGCGCGGGCGAGGCGGGGGCGGGGCGCACACCACGTGAGCGACTACGCGCCGATTTTCCAATTCATCACTGGCGGGCCAGAGGCGTGATAACCTTGTAACGTGGCTCGAATCGGCCCGGAACACCAAATATCGTATCGCCTACGATCGTCACCCTCGTGGAACGTCCAGAAGATTTTTGCCGCTGCGCAAATTCAGCCGGCGAAATTCAAAACACTTTGCAACTTTTCCACACTGATAAGAGTTATCACAAGGTCCGAAATGGGGGGTAGCCGGCGCACGAAACGGGCGAGGGAGGCGAGCGGGAGCGAGTTCGCAGAGTCCACGCGGTCGACGGCGATAACTGCGTAATAAAGTGAGGTTGGCGCGTGTCGCGTGGCGGCAATCCGTCCTGAGCCGCGAGCGGTCGCACGTACACTGAAGTGAAGCGCGCCTCGGTCGCGGGCTGCTGGTCGGCGCGGCGGTGGCGGGTTCGCTAGGCGCCACGCTGCCCGCTCCTCCCGTGCCCGTGGCGAGCGAGCTCCGCGCGGGCTGAGGCGCCTGCTGTTGATACTGCTAGTGCTAGTGGCAGCGTGACCACACTACGACCCGCGTGCCATCTCACACACGCTGGCGCCGCGGACCTTGCGTTTCTCAAACAAATTTTTACGTTTTTTCACTTAGCTTATGTGCATTTCCTTATTCCTGATTAAACAAATAATAAATTTAATATTATTCGTATATATCTACGTTATAGAATGGGCACTTAGCAATTATCAATATTTGTCAATGGGCGCTTCAGTTATTGTTCTAATAGGGAAGTAAAATTAATGGGATTGTATGAAGACGCTTTTATATTTCTATTCTACTAATTTATATTTTCAAACGTATATATCACAGAAAATATTAAAAGTAAGTAGTGTAAGTATATCTATACAAATAAATAAAACTGTCTGTTTGAAATGTCAAAATAAATCTTTGAATTTCTGGGAAAGACTATGAAACACTAAATACATATAAAATACCTACTAGGAAAACATAAAAGTTTTAGTGAACTTATAACATTCATAATATTCATTATTTACATTCCTTGAAACCTTCAGGTACAAATCCTACTACTATTATAAAGGCGAAAGTTTGTAAGTATGGATGTATGGATGTATGGATGTATGGATGTATGGATGTATGGATGTTTGTTACTCTTTCACGTAAAAACTACTGAATGGATTTGAATAAAACTTTACCACAATACAGCTTATACATCAGAATAACATATAGGCTACAATTTTTGAGGTTTCTATAAAATCTATATAATATAAAAGAAGTCGTGTTTGTTACAACACTTATAACTCGAGAACGGCTGGACCGATTGCCATGGTTTTTGATTTGTTGGAATTGTTTCCGTCCCGAATAGCAGAATAACTATTAAAACATTGGAAAATTAACGAAAAAAATAAAATCAATTTATCCCCGTATTCTCCACGGGAACGGGAACTATGCGGGTGAAACCGCGGGGCGCAGCTAGTAAGAAATAAATACACAAGAAAATGATACCAAACGGTTAATCAGTGTTGTACCGATTACAAAATCTACACCTACCTATTATAAGTTCGAAAATAATACTATATCTGTGCTACAGGCCAGTAATAAAGTAGATACAATTACTAAACACCAAACCACAGATTAAAAACGCACTCGAGCTCGGGATTCATTTTCGCGGTATCGCCCAAGCCCCCATAGCGCATGACCTTGGTTAACACGAGTGTAACGTTCGCGTGTAACATTATTTAATCTGTGGTGAGGCGCCGAGGCATACCTACCTCATCATTACTGTGTATCATGATTGTTTAACGTGAGGATACTTATATACCTTTGAACATGTGAAGAATTTGATGCGTAGCTAACGCGAATGTGTGACTGACGAGTAGTCCGTACACGTGATGTAGAAATATTTGAGATTTGAGACGGTGAACAGTACAGTCACAGATTAAATAATGATACTTATGTGTTTTGTGAGCAGTCTTATTATATTATAGGATTCGTACTCTTTCGTAAGTTAGATAATCTATTAAATCGATTTATACAGATCTGCATAGCCTTATATAAGCATACCTAAGCCTGCATAAGGCATAAAAAGGCGTACAATGTTCTTGCTATTATTTAACCGCTAGTATTAAAATTATAATGTGTGCTTATCTAGAATTTAATCACGAAACTCAGTGGGGTACTCACCTGGGTTGTTCCGAAAATTGTTAACAATAAATAAAATCATGACCTTTTTTCGTGAAACTATTTTGAATTGACGGCTAATTTCAATACAAATCTTTTTGGTGAAAATCGTTGGCCATCTATGTGTATCTCTTTTTTAAATATTTTTAAAGATTATCTGTTCCCTTATCCTTCTTTTGTTTGCAACAGAACTTTTCGCGGTTTAGTTTCTTTCGTGGGAAACTTTTTATGCATGTTTTTTTATGATTATAAACGAGGAATCACCTTCAAGGAATCTCACGAAAATTTACAAATTGCATTTTGGGAGTCTAGTCTGCCTTAGCAACAGCTACATCATGGTTTCGTGAATTCAAACGTCTTTTTAAGAACCTAAGCGATGACCGCAGACTCGGCTGATCTACAACTGCAGTAACTAATGAAAATTTCATCAGGTTAGAGTGGCTATTGCGGGGGAATAGACACAAAATATTGAGAGATTCAGGCTAAACTGAAGATTGGATTGGACAAGCAGTGTCCACCATCCTGCATAAACATTTTAAATTTAGGAACGTTTGCTTCGCGATGGATCTCTCTTCTCTCTTACCGAAGAGCAAAAATCCTGTCGTGTTGATTGGTGCAAATATATTCTAGAAAAGTTACAAGGAGGAACTTCCCTAACCGTATCCTACTTCCTTACAGCAACAATCTTCTCACGAAGCAACAATCAACGCAATGTTTGTTTGAAGAAGACGAGTTGCCTACAAAAATAGTTCGTGATCGGAGCGTAAATAAAAAAATGATAGCGGTTTTTTTTTCGAAGCAGTAATTCCGCTAGAAGACCTTAGAACAGTTACAAGTGAATGGTATTGCGAAGTTTCTCTGCCTCAAGCTTTCGGGGAGTTGAATTGAGAGCGACCAAGGAGCGGTGTCCGTGGCATTATTTTTCACCAAGATAACGCGCGAGTGGACACAAGTAAAATTGTTACCCTATCCTCCGTATAGTAGATCCAAGCAATGTTTAAGGTGCTACGGTGCTTCCTGGGCGAATATTTAACACTGCAGACGATGCCGTCGAAGAATTTCAGCGAATATTTTTCGACTTTCAAAGTCATATTTCTTTAATATATAGAAAGTCTGTTGGTTTACCCAAATGCAAAAGTGCATTGGGGTTGGAGGGGAATATTTTAAAAAGCTATAATAAATTTTCATATTCTAACTATTATATTTTTCATTTCGCTAACAATTTTTGGAACAGCCCACGTAAATAACAGAACTGTCGAGTGAGATAGCGAAAACCCAAGTGAAAACAGTGACGTAAACCTATAATTAACCTAACATTTCGCCAACAATTGGCGAAAATATCGAACAAAATATACACAATTGAGAATCTCCACTTTTTATCTTGGATACAAATTTAGTTAATTATAGAATCATATATCGGTTTTCAACATTGTATTTATATATTACACTTTATATAGTATTTGCTTGGAGCGATGTAGACAGCGTCAAATTAGATAGAAAAGAAGCTAAAGTAAAGATAAGCTATAATATATTTCTCAAAATTTTATAATTATTCCGCAAAACATCATTAAAAATGTAAATTGGTCACGGCATATTCATTAAGTACATTTTAATTCAAGTTTTTTTTATTCATTCGAATCTAGGTTTCGCTCGCATACAAGGCAGCAAAATTGTCATAATTATTAATTAATTCTGGGTGAAAGTCTTTTCGTATTTAGTATGTGATAAGATAATCTTTCTATTTTTACTGCTTACAAGTAAAAGGTAAATTTGAAAAAAAAGACGTAAAGAACTGATTCCCGTCATTTCTTTTACTTGTTTTTCTATCCAATAAACATGAAAATATTGAGTAGAACAAAATCCCGACTGCGTGAAAAATTCCAAGTTACATTCAAAACCATAATTTGTATATAATTTTATAAGCTGTTATTTGAAAACCCCAGGAAAATTCGGTCCTTTCAAGGTAAAATTCATCAAGGCTACAGAGCGTGCCAAAGAAATATACATACATAACATACACTCGAAAAAAATAACTCTCTTTCTGGCGCAGTCGGGTAAAAAGTGAAGAGTATGTTTTGTCACATACTATTGACCCGCCCATTCGATACAAAAATATCATGCAAATTTCTGACTTCTCAGAAATTGTTCTGACATTAACGAATAAATACAACAAAAAAACAGCCAAATCTTTGGATTCGTTCTCAAGTGATGCTTCGTCATATATGTGACAATTGATTTTTATTTAAATATATTTAATATTTATTAATCAGGAAAAATGAGCAACAAGCCGCGAAAAAATAGTGCCTTAGAGATCTAATGCATTTCGAGTAAGACTATCACATAGGGGTTGGCGATTTGTGTTAGCAAATTTTAAAGTAGCTAGGGACTAACAGTACAAGCAAAGATATTGGATTAAAACTTCATACATACAAAAAACGAAAACAAAACTTAAAAACAGTTTTAAAATTTTTCTCTAAAACAAATACGTAGAAACATATACCCTGACCTTATTATATTTCCTTTTGTGGTTTAAAATGGTATTTAAGATGGAAAATAACCCTACGAGTGTCAAACCGAAATCGATTTATTTACTTAAAAAAGTATTTTTTAACAATTCAACGGAACTAAAATGATAAGTGGTTACCTCCGCCCATAACAGCAAAACAACCTAGGTCCTCCGACCCGCATGCCGTTGCGGCCGTCACCCGAGACGGAGATGTTACGTACAATGCACCTGTGGTCTCACCGGCGCCCACACCCTACCACCGGAATCGAATGTATGTCAAACATTTCCATTCAATTTAATCAATCTTAATCGATCAAGTTGAAACATACACGTCAACAAAATAAATTATGGATTTTTGACTTCGTTCGCTAAATATTCGTTTACTAGCGGATACCCGGCGTGTACTACTACGCTAAAAAAAGAAATACATTTAGTGCCTAATGCATTGTTTCAGTGGTCTAAAACCATCTTCGCATTATTATCTTTCTAGTGAAATCAGGGCACATTGGTTGGGTGGTTTCAAAATCTATAATATAACGGACATAACTTCTGTGTTTCATATGTTAGGACATGTTTATATTACTTATTTCTCAGGACGAAAAGGATATGTGCGTAGTATTTCCTGAATATTATTAAAAATCAATAGATGTAAGAAATAAGAACAAACTATCTCGATTATTACGAGTGTTTCTTTAGGACCATAGATTTCCGGACCTTTGGGTCCAATTAAACGACCCCTACAGACATTAGGGAAGATTGAGTAGGTGCAGGTGGCAGGTTCCTGAAGGAAAAATGCCATATGCCTTTTATGCAGTAAATCATTGCCCTTATATAAGTATCAAAGACTAGTACCAAAGTTAATCAACAATAACTACGGATTTCGAATTTCCGTTTCTTTTGTTTAAACGTTTTTGTAAAAAAAAATCGTTTTTACATGAAATTTAAGTATACAGGTAAACTTACACAGCAAAACCCTATCTAAACACAAAATATCATCGAAATCGTTTAAATTATAGAGTTCCTTTCTGAAAACCGTGAAAAAAAAAACCTGCAAGAAATGCTCGTTTAAAGTAATAAGATAACTAAAACTTCTTCTATCCCAAGGTTGGAAGAGATCGCCTCATACCGATAAGACCACCCGGTTTATTGTACATAATGTATTTTTCATTCGTTCAATTCTAACTACTTTTTTTTTTCAAGAAGATGTTGTTGGGATCATCTCACGCTTAGTGAAAGTAGAAGAGTCATATAATTTTTTTTATTTATGCAACATGCATTAATGAAAAAAATGTTATGAATATTCATAGCTCTTTACCACATCGTCATCCCATACTTAACATAACTTGTATTATGGGAACCTGATTATTGATAGAATACTTTTTCAAATCATTACATCCGTACCAGCCTGTAATGTTCCCACTGCAGGGACACCGGCCTACTCTCGATAATTGAGAGTGAATGGGCTCTGATCTACCACGGGAGCCCAATCCGGATTGGTAGATGTCACATGTCGTCGAATTTTTGGTTCTAAGACATGCCGGTTTCCTCACGATGTTTTCCGTCACCGTTTTGAGAACGTGGTATTGCGCACATAAATTTTTCAAGTGAAAAAACCCATTGGTGTACGTGTGGGTTTGAACCAGCGACCTTCTGATTGAAAGTCGGCGTCGATGATGAGAGCGTGGTGACGCTCTCATCATCATCATTACATAGTTACTCGTATTTTAAAACCAAGTATCCTGCCGCGCCTGCCTGTCCAAACACGATAAACTCAAAAACTACAGAATGGATTTTCATAACATTTCGATCAATATACGGATTAATTTAGGAGAAAGATTTAAGTATAGAATTCACTAATTGCGTAAATTTATTTATGACGATAATTGTTGAAGATGTCTGATATAAACTGTTTTTATAAACTTAGCCACGAAGTAGGCATTATTAGCTCTGTCTCCTAGCTTTATCATCATTAGCCTTTGAGCCAAAATTAAAAACCTGTTTAATACGTCTTCATATTATTCCTCTTCTGATCAGTCGACCACTTTATTTATTATTTTATTTATTTTTTCACGAATTAAGTACCAGAATTAAGTTAAAATTAGTTGTTTCATGTTTATTCATTTTGTTTGCGATTTTTTGTATTAATTTATTAGAGTGACATATTAATGTTTATTTAAGCTGTTTAACAAAGATAGAAATAAAAAAAAAAACTTGTTTACAAAGCTACCGTCATTAATTTACAATAGAAGCTGCAATTACTAATTCAGCTATGAAACTTTAATTATTAACTTAGCGAAATCGTCTTTATAAATCAAATTAATATTATAAAGGCAAAAGTTACTATGTATGTGTGTCTGTGTGTGTATGTTTGTTACTCCTTCACGCTCAAACTGCCCAACAGATTTGGATGAAATTTGGTACCAGGGTAGCTTATAGCCTGGTACCAAAATTTAATTGGCATATAAGCTACTTTTGATCCCGGAAAACCGCGGGTTAGTTTCCCTTCCAGTAAAACTATATGATTTCATCATAAACTTCGCTATGAAGCTGTCATAATTAAGTTATTGCTAAGCTGTGAAATAATTTAGCTAATCGACATTGCGCCGCCATAATTAGATTTTTTTAAGAGCTACATTAGCTACGATAATGTCATTACTAGCTGCCATCCAAATAAGCTTAGTAAATAAGCTGTCCATTTACAAATTGTTTTTAACAAATCAACTGAAAGACCGCAATTACTAGCTAAGATCCGTATCTTGGGTTTAAAGACATTTATTCTCATAAAAACTTAAATAAGTTCATTTACAATGAGATCCTACAATTTAAATATAATACAATACATTTTTTATTTCACCTCTGGAGCTACAATGTAGGCAAAATAATTAGTTATTAGGTGTTAGGTACAAAATAAATTAAAAGTTTTTATGCAATAATAGTGTTAGTTATAATGTGCGCACATAATCTAAAAGTTTGGAATTATATTTATATTTAGTGTCGCATTCTTTAATATCGTTGGGTAGTTTGTTGTAAAGTTGCACACCGTCAAACAATATCGTGTTTTTACCATAGTTTGTTCGTACACTAGCAAGATGTAATTTGTGTTTATTTCTAAGATTATGCGTGTTCACTTTTTTAGTTAACTGTATATTTGTTTGTATAGAATTAGTAATTATTTTATATATTAGAATGCATGTGCAGTATGTATAAAGTTGTTTTATATTAAGTAGATTAGATTTCGCATATACTTGTTTTGTAGGTGTAAGGTAATTATAATGATATAGTACTTTGATTATTTTATTTTGTGTTCTCTGTAGCGGAATTAAATGTGTAGTTGCTGCTGTTCCCCATATTTCAATAAGGTAATTGAGATGTGATTTTACTAATGAGTTGTAGATAATCGTGCGGACTTTAGGTGTGATACAGTTGGACATTTTACGTAAAGCGCCTAACAATGCTGTTAGTTTGCATTTTACATAATCTATATGCGACTTCCATGTTAGTTTGTCATCTACCCACAGGCCAAGATATCGTTCCTTATTTGATGTTTGTATGATGTCGTTGTTCATAGTTAGAGGGTTATAGTGTGGTACGGCTTTATTCTTTGCGGCAAAAATCATGAATGAAGTTTTAGATGTGTTAATTGTTAGGAGATTATATTTTAACCATTCATTTAGAATATTGAGATCTTTCTGAGCAGTTGTCATTATATTTTGTATTGATTTGTCGAAATAAAATAGACAAGTATCATCCGCGTAAAGAGTTAGATGTCCGGCTAAGCCAATTTTATTAATATTATTTATATAAATTAAAAAAATCAATGGTCCGATTATTGAGCCTTGGGGTATTCCGTAAGTCACATTTTGGGGGGTGCTAGTGTATTTGTCTGTTTTAACAAGCTGCCGACGGTTGTGTAGATATGATGCCATCATAGATAGCGCTGTTCCCGTTATACCTATGTTATGTAACTTCTTTAATAGCTTTTTGTGACTAACGGTATCAAATGCCTTTTTTAAGTCAATAAATATACCTACGGCAAAGTTTTTTTGATCTATGTGGGTTTTTATTGAAGTTATTAAATCTATGGTAGCTGAAAGTGTACTTGACTTCGGGCGAAATCCATACTGTTCTGTAATAAAGAATTGTTTCTCAGTCAAATAATTATCTAATCGAGTGTAAAGGACACGCTCAAAAATCTTAGATATGACTGGTAGAACGGATACCGGTCTGTAGTTGCTGGGGTCCGTCCTACTTCCCGACTTGTGGATAGGACTAACCTTAGCGACCTTGAGTGTATCAGGAAAAATACCGCGAATCAGGCATGAATTGATACAATTTGCTAAGCGATCTGCAATAATATTTTTTAGGCATTTAATTGCCTTTGTACTAACGCCATCTAGACCTGTACTAGTGTTACTATCTAAGTTATCTATTATTTTTGTAACTTCTTCTTTACTACATAATGCAAATTCACATAAAGTTGTATCATGAGTGAAGTTTTCTTCGTACATCAAAATGTTTCCTGTGTTTGCGTGATATGTGTATGGTATTTTATTCGCTAAGTCTTCACCTATTGATGCAAAATACAAGTTAAATGACTCACAGATTGCATTCCCGTCAGTTATCGGGCCCGAGCTCGATATAAGTTTTGTAGGAAAATAATTTTCTTTTATTTTGTTCTGTGCCAAGTTGTTAATAAGTTCCCACATTCGTTTAGGATTATCATAACTTTCTTGAAACAATTTATAGTAGTAATTATTTTTTTGTGTTTCTATTAGCTTTTTAACCTTTACCTGTTCTTTAATAAAATTTACTTGTGTGTGTTTGTGTTGTGGGTTAGTTTTTGTTTGTTGAAAGATAATGTTTCTGACGTTAATTGAGTCTATTATATTTTTAGAAATCTTACCCGTCATTACTAGATGTCATTATCAAATTAGCTAAGGAGAAACCGCTAAATTACAGTTAAGCTACGAAGCCGTCTTCGTCGACTGAACTACAAAGTCTTATAAATATTTTTCAGTTACTTAAATTGGAAGCTGCCATTAGAAACCTAGCTATAAAGCCATCACAACCAACTAAGCTACAAAGCCTTATTTATAAATAAGCTACGAAGATGTCATTTTTATTTATGCTACGAAGCGAAGTCATTTACAAGCAGATCTACGAGGACGCCTCGGCCACAGACATCCACTGTTCATCAACCGTCTACTCGCGACCTTGATGATGTCATCGGTCCATCGGGTGGGACATCATATCATCCATTATAGTGACTAGCGCAACGCAATCTTTGCTCTTGTAGGAGTTTCGGCGTTGTGTTGCAGTGGTTTAGGGTGTGCCAAAAACTATTACCAGCAGAGCAGAAAATTTATGATAAAATGTCACTGTCATCTTAGCTAAAAAGTTATCACCACGGTAGCTATTAGCTACGAATCCGCCATTAAGACCAAAGCTACGACTTCGTAACCAAGAAAGGGCTATTCAATTTTTGCTGCTGTATATTTATGACCGTTTATGTCGCCATTTCCTTTCTTACCCGGCCATTGTTTTGGGGATAGCGGATATAGTTATGATAGCCCACTTCATTTCCTATTACACTTATTGTTACTTATGGAAAAACTTGGTTCATTCAGAGGTTCATTTTTTTTAGTTTTTTCGATGAGACGATCGAAAGAAACTGACAGCAGTTCTGTTTCATGCAAGTCATTAAAAGAATACTTCATTATTTCGATATAAAAAGTAACATTATGTTTAATCCGGGGTATAAGCTACCTTCATAACAATCTGTTCGATTCATTCAAACCCGTTTAACGGTCGAAGCGTGAAGGACTAACAAACATACATACAGACAAACTTTCGCATTTGGTATGATAATTTTTCTCTTCAGCTTTTATTGGGTATTATTATTAATAGCACAATTAATATTATTTTCTTTTCCATGACTTATATTTTATATAATAGTTTAATAATAGTGTGGGTAACGCAATTGCTGTCACGCTACGGAACCACTGAAAACCAGTGCTACAATAGGTATGCTTCTGCGTGGCGGCCGATCTAAGCATACATTTGTGAATTGTATATTTAATTTTTATGGTGTGGCAGAAATTAATATTTTATTATTCTTATTGCTTCAAGCAAAGTATTCAAATTAAGCGTCAATAAAAATTTAACCCTATCTGACCTCAAAATTTTATCCAAATCGTTAGAGACGTTTCACGTGAAATAAATAAATAATATAAATAAATATACAACAATTGCTCGTTTAAAATAATAAGAATTTTAATGAGTATTTTGACTTGATCCCTTAAACATAAAATAAAAATACTTATATTTATTTTGAATGGATACCTTCTGTATAAAAATAACAATAATAGGTATAACTTTCATATATTTTCATCCAATATCATTTAATTTATTTCAATGCGTAGTGCAAATGCAAATGATAATTTATGATTATCATTAAGGTATAATAAATGGTGATGTTATTTTCAAAGTTTAAATGTCTTTAAATGATTATTTTGAATGTATAAAATAACATTTTGCATCTATGTTAAAATGGCCAGTAAAATGAAATGGTGTCTGAAATATCCAACACCCTTCACAAACCGATTATCGACAATTTACTAAGGTTCTATTCTTTGAGCAGCTGATTTTTGGACAAATAAAGTGGAACACAAAAGAAAACTTGAAAGTTGTAAAGTTGTTAAAGTACGAGCGATTTTGATCGCGTTTAATGATGTGGTTCATTCATTCGGTTGTAAATAATTTCCCGCCTTCCTTGTAACCGTTCTTAATATTGTGCTCCATCTAGCGAAGCACTTAGTAACTACATGAACAATTTCAAAATGTAGGTAAGTGCATGAACTGACGTTTACGTTAAGCTTTGGTACACATGCATACCCATGTAATGCCACTACAGTCCAATAGAGGACAGCCTACTTGAGCATGAACAGGCGAGTAACCATGAATTCTCAAACTGTTAGCACAGAGTATAACCTGTTAGTTTACTAGCTGGTGATATAGTGCTGCCGAGCACCAACAGATGGCGCTAAACTGAATAGTAAGAAGGTTTTCACGCAGATCATACTGGGCATCTTTCCCAGTGTTGGAAATTTAGGAATCGGGAAAATGAAACCCGGATAACAGTCAGTCGCTTCGGAGTCCCCTTCGTGCGAACTCCTGCTTTTAAGTCAGTAGATACCGGGTCGCCCCAAAGATCATTAAATTCACTGGTCTGAATGTAGTCCGGATTTTTTTTTCTTTCCAGTAAAGTTACAGGAAGCTTAGCTTAGTTCAGAGACATTATTTTGTTTTATTCGCGCTTGAAAACTTTTTAAATCGTAAGGTACGCGGATTTCCGACGTCGTTTGCCGGGTATAATGATAGGTAAGTGATAAATATTTATAAATTTGTAATTTCCTTACTTTAAATTATTAATCCTTATTAATTCTCTGTATATTTAATTTTCTCTTTAGAATGTTTGAACACACCTAGTAATAATTAATGGCATGATCTCTTCCTTTCATTCCTTTGATGAATAAAAATTAAGTTAATCGAATGGTGCATAATATAAAAGTAACATTAGGTTAATATGTGAATCACTTTTGTAGGTAATTTCCGATAAGGTGTTATTTCAGAAATTAATCAAACGCCAATTGTACTTAAAAAAGATATTATTTTCTTTGTCTTCATTGTATTAAAATTTAATTTTTATAATTTTTTTTTTTTCGCATTGGCCTGACAATATTCAAGTTTCTTAATTTTGTGGTCAATTTAAAAACTGATCAGGTAATGATTTTTAGATTGGGTACCTAAGCAGACACTAATGGGGCCGATTGACGAGTTTAGTTGTGATCGAATTGGACTAAAGTCAACTTTGAATTGATCTACTTCACATGAGACTGGACAACCTGGATGCAGTCAAGACTATTTTAGTAGTGAACAGAATCATCACCACTGTATTCAATCACGATGTCTCATCGCTCAATGATGATTATAAAAATGATGATTGAGTTTTAGTCATTGTTTGACGAATGTACTAGTTCAGTTATATGAGCGGAAACTTAAAATTGATCTGATAAGAATAAATCTTGATTCTGTCGTCATTCGCTTACTGATACTACGGATATGAGATAAATGGCGAAACCTTTACAAACATAATATCCGTTTCTGTAACAAATAAAAAAAATAATGTTCGTTGATAAACGCACCATTTGAAAGCGGGAAAACCGATTGGCGATTATTTTTTAATGTTCTTAACCAGATAAGCGCGTGTAGGAAAAGAATATTTTGTAATAATATCATGAAAATATAAAAAAAAAAATAAAAAAACGGACAGTGTTATTTTCTATGAGATTTCGATACTACATGCGAAAACATCGTTTGCCAGTTGATTGTTAAATTTTGAATCAAGAAAAGACAGCGTTTGCCTAGTCAGCCAGTATCGAAATTGAATCGTTCAAAGAAAATGATAATAAACAATCAACGATGGCAACAAAATTGTTTCAATGACCTCATAACGATGAACGAAATCAAGGCAAGGATATCGACTAAACTACCAAAGTTTCGCGCGGTAGACAAGCTACGGACGCAGAATAAATTAAAGTACCTACCTACCAACCAAATCATAGAATAAATAATAGTACAGACTGGGTTTACTAAGCTACTCCAAGACACAACTGCAGTACGCTTTTAATCAAGGGTAACTCATTAACCCGAGTTAAACCGAGGGTTGATTCAAATTTGATGACTGGTATATGTTCACTATTGGGCTTCTGTCGTATGCCTATTTGGTGATGTCTGGCTATGTGTTCCTTGAACTCATATCTTCAAAACGGTGCTCTGATTTCAAAGCGCATTTTATGTGCCAATCGTTCTAAGCTACGTTAAGAGGAAACCGTGCAGTAGTTTTCTGGATAACATCAACTCTGGCAGACTCGTGGATTGTAGTGTAAGAAATTAAGTAGCTACTCACATACAGACGCGACCAACATGGAAATAAATACTTACTTGATAATTGTAGCAGTAGAACTTTATTACTTTTGTCCGGAGAAGGACTGCCTACCTACCTAGTAATCCACAGCCAAGCAGTGGTGCAGTCACATTGCTGCATTTCAGTGGAAGGATGAGGGTGTCGATGAAATGTCAGGCGCATGAGACGTTACATCCCCGTCTTGGAGTGACGGGTGCAACGCGATGCCATTTAGGATTCGTACATGTGTGTGTAGGCCGAGTCGTACTGCTGTATGGGCGGCGGTGACCACTTAATATTAGGTAGGCCGTCAGCTCGTGTCGTCAATGTAGTAACATTGAGTGACTGATTTAAAAAACAGTAGATTTATTAGGGACCCTACCAATTTAAAAATTATACATTTCAATCTGTATGCAACGGGCGAAGAAAAAGTCACAGGAAAGCAAAATACGCAATTTCGTTTACTTGGATGACATATTTTATCTAGTTATTTTGATCTAACAACCAAATTATTGAAACGATTTTGATAAAATTTCTATAAATGTTTCCTAATATAAGATTCTAAATGAACTTTAATAAATTTATGCATTAAACTAATATTTTTTTCAAAAATTAAAAGGAACGATAATGTTTACGACTGTAAATTAATGTCAAAAGTATGTATATTTTTTTAAGTGGCTAAAGTGACAGGGCAATCTGGCCGCCCACCTGATCTTAAGTGGTTAAAAAGTTCGTAGATTCCTACTCCGTTATATACTCAAATGTGAAAATAGTAAAACAGAAGTAATCTTGATTTTCAATAGCACGAACGTGAACCCGCCAATGCCTCGTGAATAATGCACATCCTGTCACATGCAGGCCGGGAAATACTCCATGGGTATTCTGAAATACATTTTTTACTACATTATTTAGATTAAAGTATACGAAAATGGCATTAAGCAAGCAACAGAAAAACTCAAATCGAGACTGGAATTAGTTGATCTCAATAAACCTTATTCTGAATTCAGGATTCTTCTTTCAAAATTATCAATGAGATGGTTCTTTTGCTTAGTTAGTAGTAGCCCTGCCTTCGAGACGATGAACGTAGATCTTTGTTCATCAAAAGCTTGTCCTGAGTGGGAATCAAACACAGAACTCAACCAACTGAGATGCAATCTCAGTTGGTTGCCTTCTGTGTCACCAGCCAAAAATCGGTAAAAAAATCGGCCCAAAATCGATTTCCGAATGTGTTTTAAATTACCTATACCTATATTTAACATGTTTAAAAACTGTTTTAGAACAAAATCAGGTATTTTATTGCCTGATTGACAGTTTTCTACCCTCGCAGACAACTTTGAGACATCAATTTGGGACGAAGTTTCTGCTAATCAATTTAGCTCTAAGGAATTAATTCGAAGGCGGAGTAAGATGCCTGAATCATTGAAATAAATTTAACTTTGAGAAAGCATTCTATTATATTAATGGAATTTTCCTGATTCGGGAACCCTTAATTTAATATTGTCGAAGTTCCCTCAACCCTTAATGTGTCACAGCACGGCTTCGCACGCACCAATGCTTTCTTATATTCTTGTACTTACTTTTTTATTGAGTTCAAAACTTTTTTGGTAAAAAATTGCGTTATTACTAGATGTACAAGCATACAAGTAAACTTAAATATCAAACCCCTATATAAACACAAAAATTCATCCAAATTGTTAAAGCCGTTTTCGAGATACGCGAAATAAGTTAATATATATATGTACAAGAATAGCTCGTTTAAAGTAATAAGATATCCACTTTGATTAACTGAGAGAGGTTCTTTACATTAGTCAAATAAAATTAAATATTTTGTCTATGATCGTGATTGCGGTAAGCTAAGTCCAAGTTAAAAAAAAAACTTCTGCCCTTTCAACTCCCAATAAAACACAGCTAAAATTCCTTCTTGAAGTTATAAGGATTACTTTACTACCGAATATTGTAAAATAGGATAAACGACATGAAACATATGAAATACCAAGCCGGGCTGATATTCAAAGGAATTCCAGCGCTAGCGTTCGCGATGCCATACGTGACCGCCCTTGTCTCCTCGGATTCCTCCAGCCCACCTGTTGTTTGAGTGGATGTTATCGTTACAGTGATCTTGAAACGGTTCGGGTCCCTAGTAAAATCAATTCCGAGACTTTACCTCAGCAAAATTGAGACATTCTAAAAACGCTCCGATATTTTCGATTTCTTAGGATATGTGAATAGATATTGACTAAACAATGGAAATGATCTAGGTGTGTCCAGTAGCTCGCATCCGTCCCTTTTTATAACGAAACGTGGGTGGTGCTAAAGGAGCAACAATAAGTAGGAGTAGAAATTGTGCAAAGTTTGCCCGGAGAAGAACTGCCTCCACACCTAATCGGTAATTAATTATTTTTTTTATTATTAATTTATAGCCAAGCGTTTGGCCGCCATCTCACCTGATGGGAAGTGAAGATGCGGCCGACGATGGAACAATTGGTTGGCGGTCGCCAACCAGTGGTGCAATCGCTTTGCTGTGTTTCGGTGGAAGCGTGTGCTGGTGAAATCCCATGCCGCATGAGACGTACCCTCCCCGTCTTGGGTGATGGGTGCAACGGGGAACGACTCTGGTCTTCTCATACTTCGATCGAAAAGAATACGACTCCGTAAAAACAGCAATACGACTTCTGAGTTGTATTGATGTTTTTATGGAGTCGTATTCCTGTCACGACCAACAAACGATAGATAACTTAACTGCTCCAACCCATAGTGGTTGAACTGATGGCTGGAAAGAAAGCTGGTGGAATTGTGCCAAAGATATTCTTGGGTTTGGCTCGCTGGATAGCAATGCTCTCTCTAATCCAGGAAGGTTAGATCCAACAAGGCGATTGCAAACAATTTAAAAAACGCGGAGGTTCCCTTTGTTCTCAGTCTCGATCGTCAGTACAAACATGTTATCTCTACCGAAATTAACATATTTCCGCCATATACATATACTAAGAAGTAAATTTTGAGCCAAGTTAATACCTATTAAGGAGATATTCATTGTCATTTCACATAGAGTTATCTAGCCCCAAACTCAGCATAGCTTTTAATATAGTAAATAACTAGATACAACCCAAAACGTAGAACAAACGTTTATATTCGTCGAACAAAAATGTTCTGAGTGCGAATTCAACCCACGACCAACGCTACTAGATGGCAACGCTACTAACTGAGCTATGAGGCTAGTTTTAAAGATTTAAACAAGGCAAACGATATTCCGTGATAACAATACAGTTCGTTAATTTTCGCCCCAATAGCAGTGCCGAATTCCATCACTTCTCAATCGCCTCCGATGACGTCACACTTCAGCTTTTTACAGTCCCCTACCTATTTGATTTTGCTGTCCTCTCACCCGTCAGTAATGAAATCTAAATACCAAATCGATTTTGATCCGAATATACCCCTCCCGAAAGAGGCGATTTTTTACGGGCGTGATCAGTGAATTTTTATACCGATAGTAGACCAAAACTAAACTTTAGGGTATTTTAGAAGACCTAATAATGTAATCTAGGTAAGATAAAGATCTCAGAAGTTGATATACTAGTGCTGCAGAAAATGCTTCCTGGATTAATTATTGTTTGTAGGATAGATAGAGACTTAGTTGACATCTCAAATTAAGGAGAAACAATATAAATACAGGTCACAAAAAAACAAAATGGAGGTTACACTATGCTGTTTTATCGCGATCTCTTCGTAGGAGAGCAAACCCAGAGATTATCTCACCACTCATCAAACTTAAACTCAAACTCATTTATTCCTTTAGATCTCAAGTATCGTTTGGACACGTTAAAATTTACACACACAAGTAAACATATTCATGAGCATATAACGTTTCACATGAGCTCCTTAGGCACTTTACATGCACACAGATATGTTAAATCACGTCTACGTGTGCGTGCTTATGTAGCACAGAGTTAAATGCAGCACCCTAGCCTCATTTTTAGCCCTGTGACGTATTTCCCTTTCGGGAAATTACGTCATTTTTTACTATGTAAAATATTTATAACCAGGACTTGGTTCTGAAATGCCGGGTCGAGGGTAGTTTAGGGATTAATCTTCTATCTGATATATTGCTCGCCATTATGAAAAAAGATACATATAGACATATATTGGTAGTTATATATATAACTTATATAAATATACTAACTCAGCAACTATGTATATATATTTACAATAAACAATATGATAAAAACTATCACAATTATTCAATTGATTGTATATAGTAAGGGGTAAATGGTAAGTGGCGGGGGTCGCCACTTACCACCAGATCCAGAGACCAGAACGGCCCTCAGCTCGTTCCGTCACTTATTCTAATAAAAAAAGAAGTAAATTGAATAACTAGCTTATGCCCGCAGCTTCGCTCGCGACAGTGTAAATTTTTAAACAACAACTTATTTCTAGATGGTATGACCCAATGCTCTTTTCTGTACCCCAGAGAAAGCGTATGTATTTCACGATAATCCGTTGTAAAGTAATAAAGGCTTGAAATCGTAACACATACATTATAATTATAAAATCATCGAGGTAGGTACTACGAATACTTTTTAATTGATAAATCATATAAAACGAGTATTATTAAATTTTAAGCTTAATCAGACTTCGGTTTAACAAAAGCCTCATTATCAAATTGCACAAGAGTTACGTACAATATTCATAATGACACGGCAATGTGACAATAGAGGTTAAATAAGAATACGTAGACCGATTTGAATTGTCATGATTCATATAAATAGTGCCCTGATTAAGCATTTGCTCCATAACATACATCGACAACAACCATTTCAACTTACTAGTTGTAGTTGTAACATCTTGTTAAATGTCAGAATTTAAGGAAACAAGGAAAATCTCCAGCTAAAAAAATATGTCTGTAATGTGTAGTATAATTAAAAATGCCCTTTTCAACACTTCGCTACGTGTTGAAAAGGGGATTTTTCATTAAATTACAGCATATTGCAGTGCTGGTACCAGGCTCCAGGAGGGAAACTCAGAACATAAATTGTGGAGCGCCTTCTGTACAGTGACATAGTCGAGGGGAATTTCTTTAATAATGCCTGCGATGCCAAGGTGCAACAATACGTACAATTCACATTTCGTTCAATGTCATTGATAAAACAGTACTAGCTCATGGTGTACCTAGTGTTAAATCTAACTATTAATAATATATCTTAATTAATAAATTACGTGTCACGATGTTTGTCCGCGATGGACTCCTAAACTACTTAACCGATTTTAATCAAATTTGTACACCGTGTGCAGTTTGATCCAACTTGAAAGAAAGGATAGCTCACATCTCAATTTATGATCGCAATATTATCATATGACAAAAACGTTAGCCACAGCAACACGTGGCCGGGTCAGATAGTATATTATATAATATTATAAATGTGTAAGTGATTTTGTTTGTTTGTTACGTTTTCACGCCTAAACAACTAATCTGATTTTAAAAATAATTTCACCAATGGAAAGCTACATTATCACAGTAACATAGGTTATATTTTATATCCCGGAATTGGAATCCGAAACCCTTCGCTTCGAAGGCAGGGGTTCTACCAGCTAAGCTAAAGAGCCGCCACTTAGCTAAGCAGGAGTATCTTCTGCCAAAGAGAAAAGAAATATTGAATGGCCTTGTTATCCTGAGGCACGAAGACGAAACCTCACTTGTGCTACGCTTCTCCTATGGATGGATCCTATGGTACCTTGGATTAGTACTGATAGAATACTTTAAATCACTATTTCGGGCAGCATTGCCATCCAGCGTGATAATGCTGCCAGCCAGCACGTCACGTAGCGTGCCTAAACACGCTACGTGATCAAGTGCTACGTACCATCAAGTGATGCGTTAGTAATATAAGCTGATACACTGTTATACTGTTATTTTATTATTATATTCCTGTATTTTTTTTTATTAAATATACATCAGAACAGACATCTATGTTTATCACACAAGTGTTTGTCCTGGATGGGAATGAAACTCACGGCCTGTAACGAAGAAACCAGCTACGTCAGTGTTTGAACATATCGATTATAGATTATGAATGTTGTCTCTATAAACGTTAGACACACGAATACACAAATGCAATAGTTAGTTTAGAATTTTAACTTAACTCAGAACATGCTTAGGTGCTACTGCGTGCTATTCTTCCCTCGAGATGTTTCCCTATTAAAGAGTAATATAACTTCGTAATTGCGGCGCCGGGAGTGGCGTAATAGTTTATTTTTCTTTTCCTCGCACAATTTTCTTTTCTTGTGCAATCAATTGCACGATATTCTTGTTTACTAAAGGGAACATGTGAGAAGCAGCAAACATTAAAAGTTAGGTGGAAGCCACATAGACAGGTGCTTTGCTTAGCAACTTACCAAGTATAGCACAGGCTGAAAGAGTGCAAGATAGATTCAGTTATTGACTAATTTATTTATCTATACAAATAAATATAATTAGAGTGTCTTTTTTAATGCTAAAATGATAGCTTTTGCGTTGCTAACCAAATGCGTTTGAAAGTATATACCTACGGTATTTATAACAAAAATACAATTTGGAAATTTTTTGTCTGTCTGTCTGATATTTGGTCCGGCTAATGTTCGAAATGGCTGGAACGATTATTACAAGACTTTCACTGGCAGATAGCTGATGTTATAAGGCGTAACTATTATAAAAGTAATTAATTATTTAAATCAAAAAAATAGGCTTGCGCGTAATATAGTTAAACTCCACGCGGACGATGCAAACAGCTTATTTATTATATTCAGTCAGTAATAGAAGGGTTAGGATTCAACTCAGCACTCCAAGCAATGAACTCTAAAAACAAGTAAGCATAAAAGAGCTAAGCACTTATTAGTCACAAACCCCGTCTCAATCGTAACCCGAAGTCAATTGCCACCTTATCTACACAATACCTGACCACTTTTCTACGGTCTCTCTTCTATTCAGTTTTATCTTTCGAGCTCCTTTGTTACATACCAATATCAGCGTATCATAAACGTTATTTTTACGTAAAAAAATGTAAAGTAGGTGTAATTTCTGGGATTATTGAACCGATTTCGAATCTCTCGGTATTTGTTATTGGGATTCGGAAGCAGGGCAGCAGAATAAATATTAATCGTTGAACTTATCTATATATATGAATATAAGCTCTACTGGGGCCATTGTGTGTTGTTACTGTTTTACTACTACTTTTTTTATGACTGATTATTGTCAGTATGTGGCCTCATACCTCAGTTGGCAGTAGCTCTGCCTTCTGCACTGTAGATTGTGGGTTGTGAAATACAAATATATTCATGGACATATTTCACACAGCGCCATATGGGAACTAGATAACTAATAGAATACATATAGTACTTTTTTTTGTAAATATATCATATTATACATTTTAACACGCAGATACCCACTCAAGCGTCCATGTTTCGATTGAGTCAAATTACAATTGCTTTAGCATCTACGCTTCGATTGGGTGGAAAAACTCGCGCGGTAATCGATCCTATTCACGCGTCAACAAACGCAAATTCAGCTGTTATTAATACTGCTATTTGATACTAGATGCGGGACGTTACAGACATAATTCGCCGCGCGGACCGGACGCTTGAGTGGATACAGAACAAATATCTATGTTTATCACACTAATACTTGTCCTGGGTAGGTATCAAACCCATGACCTCCAACGCAGAAGGTAAAACTACAACCAACTGAGCTGTCAGGCCATTAAAGTATTGCTTGATAACGTAATATCCTAAAAACCAATTCTGATACGCGTTGAGTTGCTTACATAGTGGAAATCAATTGCTCCTTAATCTAAAGAAAAAACCCAACAACTTTTCTATCAATCTTGCTATTCAACGTTATCTGTTGAGCCGTGAGCCCCTTTGTGCGCCATCGGGGCCGATATCAGCGTGACACAGGCGCCTCTACCTTCATCTCGCCTTCCTGAGGGATGTGCGATAAAGCGGGAAACAGTTTCGTGTCTTATCTAAGTAGGGGTAAAGTAGGTTATGCTTGGACAAAATGGATTTTGATCCCAGCATCGTTCGTCAAATATTTTGGATCTTATATATTCGCAATATGGCGCGCAAATCCGTTGATGTTAGGATTTAGATCGGATAAAGAAGTATTTAGGGAGTTCGGTACTTGGATGGGTGCGCATCTAAATGATTGTACAAGTGATGCATATAGATTAGCTGAAGAATTTTCGCTTATTTTGGTCATATGAAAAATTTTGTGCTTATTACCACGTCCTCGAATCCGTTGCAGAGTAGACCCAAGTTGCACCCCGTTGTACCTGTCACCTGAGACGGAGATGTTACGTCTCATGCGCATGTGATTTGACCGGAACCCAGACCCTTCCACCGGAACACGGCAATTTGAGTACACCACTGCTTGGCGGCAGATTACCAGGTGTGGAGGCAGTATTTCTTCGGGCGAACTCTGCATAAGTGCTACTGCTACTTTTTGTTGCTCCTTTAGCACGACCCAGGGGGTACGTGTAGGGATTCTTAGGGTATTCACCTATGGATGTGAGCATAGTCTACTTTGATCCCGGAAAACCACGGGGCGCATCTGGTATTCTATAAAAAGCAGCTCGCTACGGCTTATGGTTGAAGAGTCTGCAGTCCTTTGAATGTAGGACAAACAGATAGTCTTTAGCTTATCTTGGGTACAGGATGCTAAAAAGGTACCATTCAAATGATTAATGCGCTACGGTATCTGCGTTTTTACAAAGACTATCTAACTCCACGATAACGTAATATCTACTCCAATTATTTTGTAGCCCAGAAAAGAATAGCCTTTGTGATCTTGTTCGCGGATGTAATTTTGTATCTATTGTTTTCTGTAATTATTGATTCTCTTTCACACGCTTGTTTTGCGTGAAAAATATTGCGAGAGGATACCAGATAAGCCTTTTAACCCACTTTAAAAAGGAGAATGTTCTCAACTCGGCTGTTTTCGTGTTTTTAAGAGATATCTCCGCTAAATGATCTAATTGATTTGCCATTCTCTTTCTACTTTGATAGAAATAACCTCTACGGTGGTCCCATAAATTTAGGTTTTCCTAGTTAAGTAACTGACTGGTTAAGTAAGTAACTGAAAGGTTCAAAAATCTTTCATCCACTATTATCGTCATTGCAGGTTAACGTATAAATCTTGGAGGAATACTGTATCAAATAGATTTTTTAGATATATTGCATACAAAAACTAAAAAATATAAGCCGTATGAAATAGCTCCTTTTTGAAGTAGGTAGTAGGTAGTTAGTCCTTTTTGATAGTAAAACAACTGAGCTTATTTTAACGGTAAGTACTACTATTAGAATAAACTCAGTCGTTTTAATAGCATTATGCAGCAAATTGGTTGGGTAGACCTCTATTCCTTTACGGAAAAAAAAAACATGTTTCAGAGGAAAGCTCTGACCAAATGTCACATACAATTAGAAGAAACATTTTAACAATGAGGTCAGAGCCACATCTAATACGAATTTACTTTCTTATACTCCGTTGCGCTGATAGCTCTATAGACCAAACCAATTTGGTCCGAGTCGCAACGGTTAGGCACAAAGGCACATAGAGGCAAAAGCTTCTGCAAACAATTAGGGCCGGCAATAGTACTCAAGGGCTTTCGGAACGAATAAGTGTAGCCTTCAACTTACGCGGCATGAAAATGGCATATTCAATATTACATATATTGGAAATTGATTTAACAATATCGATTGCCTAGAATCGTTGGTAATTACGTTGTTGTAAGATTCGTAATGGTAGTTAGATTATTTATTATTCACTAGCAGTTATTAGCGGATCATTAGAGGGGAAAAGCACCCGCGGTGATGAGCTAATCACTTGTCACGTCTATACTCGCACGATTGCGTAATTCACAAGGTGAACCTATTAGGCTTTGCATGCCCTTTGGGAGAAATAGCTTTAAATTTTTGTAGCTCTATGTTTGTAAGTCAATGTAAAAGTATTTTCCGACATTTCAGGGGATCCTAAAGCAAACGAATTGTGATTAAGCGCCCATAACCCTGAACTAGCATTCCCTATCTCACAGTTGGCAGGGACAAACACAACACAAATATTCAAGAAACGAGAACTTCCTTCAAGCAAAAGCTTAGACCCAGCCGTGAATCGGAATTATTAAAAAGCTACATCAAAAGCAAAATCCCGTGTAGCAAACATAAAACGGACAATTTACTCAACGAACTCCTTCATCCTTTTCAAATTTAAAGGCCCTAAACATTTCATTATTGCCAAATGGAAGAGGAAAAAAAAACGTAACGTGAGGTAATCTACTGATTCTATACAAGTCGGACGTCTTCACTTAATCAGCTTACTTCCTTTGCTGAGGCTACCGCCAAATTAAATTTCTGGGAGGCAAATCCCCCCTTGCCGGTCTTAAAATTCTGACACCTCTGAGTGCCGGCGAAATATTTATTAGCCGTTTAAGAGATTTTGTTCGCAATCGGCAGCCTTAGACATTATGGAAGTTTAGAGGTGCTGATAGGATTTATTTTCGATAACCTTGTAACTTTTCGTAAATATCTCAAGGGATGTTATCGATACTTCATGAAAAGTTTGTTCAATAAGAGCAATACAAATAAAAGGAAATAAACGAAAAACTTTTCATTTTTATTTTAAGAATTGTTTTAAAATTTCCACCCTTTCAAAGGGTGGATGACTTGATTAATCAAACGATCAAATAGGAACCGTTCTGGAGCAAGATATGCTCATTTAATTAAGCTCATGCTGGGCTTATGCGAGTAGATGATTTCAAATTTATTGTTATAGTATCTGTAGCCAATTTAACTGAGAACAAAGAAATTTTATTTGAATTTAGAATAGAATACAATATCTTTATTGACACAACATTATTTAAGCAAATATATTGAATCTCTGGTGTAGTTCCTTTTAGAGATCTTTGAATACGCAGAGGTCAGACACCGGGGTTTAGTTCGAGTGCAAGTCCCACATAATTCGATTGTCCCACCCAGGGCAACTGGAGTAGCATTTGCAGATTCCCCTCCATCAAAAAAAGAAATTAATAGGTCTAGCAATGAATAGGCAGTGTAGACAAATCAAATAAATAAATTACACTTCCAGCCGTAAAAAACAGTACTTGAATCCACCATGCTGCTCAAGTCCGTAGTGTCACGTTAAATTCCCGTCTCAACGTGATGGGTGCAAATACTACTTCGGTTTTCTCATACTTCAGTACGAGAGGACCGGAATGTATGGCTCTTTTCTATGGACGGCAGTAACCACTTAACATCATGTGAGCTATCAGCTGGTCCCATCACTTTACTAACATAAAAAAATATGTCACCTTGGTCAGAATAAATACGTTACATATCAGGGTTTGATCACACTCGGCCATCTTGTTCTTGAACGGGTCGTAAAGTAAAATCAATTTATCATCCGCAGTGAAACCTCAAGTCGTAAAAAATCCCAAATCTCTAAAGGCTCTAACAGGTAGCTTATTTGAATGATCACTTTGGCGATTGCTTCGCCAGAGCAGCCCGTCCTGAATAATGGAACCCTGTCACAAGATACGTAGGTTCAGTAGGCCGTTTCCATCGAATGAACGGTAAAGGACATCCATAATATGAATTTCATAATTTTTGGAGTTCCTTTCCGTCCATGTCAAACGTAAAAACATTTGTGTGACACTCCTTCCCTGGCTTGAGATAACATAAATTTTAAATTTAAAAAAAAATTATGTGCGCTATACCACGTTCTCAAAACGGTGACGGAAAACATCGTGAGGAAACCGGCATGTCTTAGAACCATAAATTCGATGACAAGTGACATCTACCAATCCAGATTAGGCTCCTGTGGTAGATCAGAGCCAGTTCACTCTCATTTATCGAGAGTAGGCCCTGCAGTGGGAACATTAGAGGCTCGTACGGAAGTTGCAACTGTCGTTCCATCGATGTATTTTGAGATTGTAAGTAAGAATGTCTGTGTTCATGTTCGTTGTACGAAGCCTGCTTTCTGTTAAATGTATTTTGTGACCCTGTGGTTCCCTAACTTGGCAACCCATTAGTTTGTGGGTTCCATTTGCACCCTCGCACTGAAATAATATTAATTACCTAAAGAACCTTTTGTCTTTATCCCGAGCCCTTCGTTTTTTGCTCGAATAATGTTATAACGTCAAGAATAGGCGGTTCAACAAGCTATTTCATGTCAACAATGGCTGGTTGGCAAAGTTTATTTGATGTTAGTGTTTTTATGTGTGTTGTGTATTTACGGGGGTGACGTCACTAAGTGAAAGAACTCTTAAAAAAAAGAAGCGAAAATAAAAAATGTCCACAATTTATTATAGTATGTTTCTGATTTTACAGGACAAGCTGGAGGCCCACCTGATGTTAAATAGTTACCTCCGCCCATAACAACACCACCGGAACACAGCAATGCGAGCATTACTGTTTGGCGGCAGATTACCAGGTGTGGAGGCAGTACTTCTCCGGGCGAACTTTGCACAAGTTCTACTGCTACTTTTTGTTGCTTCTTTAGCACCACCCAGAGGGTACGTGTAGGGATTCAAAGGGTACTCACCTACGGACGTGAGCAACTGGACCCCTGGATTTTGCTTAGGTTGTAGTATAACTTATCATAGATTATAATGGTGATAATGTACAGAGCTATGCGGTATTACCTGTCAACATGTGAATGAGTAACTCACTATCTTCCGCCAATTTACAGTTAACTCCCAGTTTGTATTATATTTTAAGCCGTCATATGATAATGCATTGTCCGTTTTTCGGACGGGCTTCGATATCGTGATTTATTTTTGGTGCACGATTTATGGAAACGCAGCTATGGAATCAACTGGGAAATTATGCAAATCGCTTTTATGGTTAAAATTGTTTTTTATCAAACGAAAACTGAACCCTGATTAGTGCAAATCACCGGCTACATCTTCGATATAGCTGCGTAACAGAAATTAGCGTTTCCTTTCTGTTAGTTTAGGGTCCCGTACCTAACGTACGTATAATGATACCTTTCCATATATATAATTTTTGAATTAACTGAAAACTGTCATATAAACTTTTAAGCAATTTTCATACAAATTACATGCACATTTCATGCAAGTTACAATACATGCAAATTATATGCTAATTTCATGCAAATGCCTATCGCATGCCCGTTACATTCAAGTTACTTTCATCTCAATCGGTTAAAGATAACTGATTTAAAATTCAGTTGCAAGTTTTCACCCGGACAGACATACATTGCAAGTTAAATTAAATCTTGTTATTAGTACCTGCCCACACAGATTACTAGAACACGTAGTAAGACAACAAAGCCAAACATAGCACGAGCCGAGCGGAGCGTGCCGTATCAACGATCGGCGACCGCCAAATTCGACAAATTCGACGACTATTTTTATTCCATATCAAATTTCGTAGTCTTAAACAGCGGCATCACAATAGCAATAGCAAATAATTTAAATGTGCTTAGAGGTTTTTAAGGACACGAGATACTAGTAGGGCTAACTATAAACATATAATACGCTAAAAACCTTAGAAAAAGATAGCAACTGCGTGAATAAAAATCACAATCAAGTGAAAACTTGTGCCAGGAAATGCCGGTTCTATCTCTACTTTGCCATGACATTTGTTATTGTTGCGAGCGCCGGCTGTGCCTTTATGCAAAATCGTTTTAGCCGCTGCATCAGCAGCGCTGATAAAAATGTAGATGTTTTGAAGAGGCCATATGAGGATACTAGCAGCGTCTCGTTTGTGTCGGCGGATTTTAGATGTTTTGGAAAAAAAAAATATTTGGTAGAATTATTCCACTTAACCAAAGTTCTACTAAATTATCTTTTCAAAAATATAGCATGGTCTGAGTTGCTTAGGCAAGCTCAGTCTTGGAAAAAAGGAAAGTTCCTGACCTTAGCCTTCATCTCTGACGGCTCCTTGGTTTAGTGGTAGTAGCCCTGCCTTTGAAGCGAGGGGTCCCGGGTTCGATTCCCGGCCAGGGCACACTTTGTGTGGTGAGCATGAAGTTTGTTCTCGGGTCTTGGGTGTTTATCATGTGTTTCTGTGATTGTCCATGCTATCTGCGACACAGGGAATCCTAGTGCAGAGGTAGGAGTGTGTAAACGTTATTTTTTATTTGTTTTTTATCTTCAAGGTAACATCGCGCTGTCTGACCAAGATTCTGGGCAAGACAAGATGGCCATTAAAATATTTTCAATCATTCGTCAAAGTTGAATCGTGACTTCATACTAAAAAATATATCGTGAACGCGGTCAGTATTTATTTAAGAAAAATCTTTTTGATGCCAGCTCTGAACACCTGAAGTCCACAGTGCAAGGTGGCTGTTGAAAATGTGCCAAGCCGGCACCGAGATGTCGGGATAAGTTAAGTTTACGACAACGTTACTAGCCGGATGCGACTGCACTTTGAATATCTCGACAGTTTCCCTCGGTACGGAGTTGCAGTATTAAACACAGGTAGTATAAATATGTTTAAGCATTTGCACCTATGAATAACTTCCTGGCCGACTGTCGTGAAAAGCACGTTCGGTGACGCGAGCTTGAAAACTGGGTCGCACGTTGGTCACAACTTGCTATTTACTGTCGTAAAGTTATACATGACGGATTTAAAAAAAAGAACAAAAAAAAAAACGAAATCAACTCTTTCGTCCCTTATTTCTCTCTTACCTACCATTTAAAAAAAGAAACATCCAAATCATTATAATTGTATACCAATTTGGATGAAAACTGGAAAGCAAAACACGCAATTTCGTTTACTTGTATCACATATATTTTTTCTGATTATTTTGATATAACTACCAAACTATTGAAGCTATAGTTATAAAAATTCTATCGGACAAAAGTATTTGGGCTTCAAAATGTATGTATCCAGGGTTACATACATTTTGAAGGGTTAAGCTTCATAACAAATTTCATCCAAATTGGTTCAGCTATTGAGACGTGAAAGAATAACAAACATACATACAGACAAACTTTCGCATTTATAACATAAGTATGATGATAAGACTATAATCAGATTCGAAAAAATAAAAATTCTATCTTCTATAAATTGCGAAAGTTGTTCAGATCATGATTGTCTTAATATGGATCAAAATAATATATTTTAAAATTTAGATATTATTAGTAATGTTGCAGGGAATAAACAAAAACTGGCAAAATGTGCATATACTGAGGTTACAGTTTCTAATTGGTAGTTTTGATTGTATTCGAAGGTTGGACAGACGGACAGACGTAGACTATAATAGGATTCCATTTACGGTGCGGAGCCTTAAAACCTGACTGCAAAACCAACAATTTCATTCTAAAATATGAAATCTTAAACAATGCAACAATTTAGTGTGTGATAAAATTAATGTGTCGGATTTTTGTGGATAAAAATAATAATTTGATCTAATAAGCTCAGTTTTTTGACAAGCTTCATGGAAAATCACACTTGATCCATCCTAGAATAGATTACTATATATTGTATTACTACATCGCCATTTACCGGTATTCCAGCCGAAAAAGTAGATATTGCTTCTTGTTTCTAAACGTATTTTCTACATCAGTGAGACTTTCATAGGAGGTGAAAGATATGAACTTTTAAGCTTCAAAAGTTCATATCTTTCACCCTAACTCACACGAACCAACTTCCCTCGATCGGATGTTACTGTACAGCCGAGTGGAGGGTATCAAGCACATACCAGATAAGATAGCCTCTGATCGATGTTCTCCACTTAGCTGTAGGGGGCGCCACTAGCACTTAATGGCCGTAGAAATTATCGGCGGAACTAAACGACCTTTTATATCATGAGGATGGATTGAACGGGTTCTTTAAGCGTGGAAGAAGAAAGCATGTAGCATTTGGTATGATATTATTATTATTAATGCGAAAGTTTGTCTGTAGGTGTTTAAGTTTGTTACTCCTTCACACCTCTGGACGATGGCTCGGGCTGAACGGATTTGAATGGATGTATTTGAATGGATATATATAATGGAATACCCTGGATTATATATAGGCTACCTTTAATCCCGAAATAAAAGTGAGTTTTGTCACAATTTTTTCAGTGTTCTCCCATCGTTTCATGTAGATTTTATAACCGCGGGTAACACCGCGGGGCGCAGCTAATGTACTATAAAGTTACATGGAATCTTTTAATTTCCTTTTTGAACGAAACTAATTAAGTTACCTCACGGCTCCGTGGCTTAGTTGGTAGTAGCCCTGCCTTCGAAGCGAGGGGTCCCGGGTTCGATTCCCGGCCGGGGCACACTTTGTGTGGTGAGCATGAAGTTTGGTCTCGGGTCTTGGGTGTTTGTCTTGTGTTTCTGTGTTCGTCCATGCCATCTGCGACACAGGGAATCCTAGTGCAGAGGTATGAGTGTGTTAACGTTGTTACCTTGACTAAGTTATACATTATCTTTTACAGAGATAAATTATTAATATCATTACTATCATATCATATAGTAATATCATTACTAAACCGTCAGGCACACGTCGTTGTTGCCTGACCGTAGACCTGTAAAGAGGATTATCTTTTGAACCGAAATAACTAGCGGATATTAATTTGCCCACATTATTGGTAATTATGCAGCTTTATGATTATAATTAAACTAATAAAGCTCTCGGTAAATGTGTTCAAATTGCACTGATTCATTAACTGTCGATTTACATAAATTTACGACAACACCTCCTATTAAATATAGAACAGGGAAATCTTTTCGCAATTTTATCTCAGGTATGATACAAAAGAAACGATTTATAATTTAAGTTTAACGTTACATGGCAGTTGGCTCAGTTTCTGTTCGCCACTTGGAAGTTGTTCAAGTTCTTTTAATCAAGAAACGCCGAAGTTCCATGACTAAGCGGGAATATTATGCAACGATTTTACTTGCAATTTATATGCGGGAAAGTTAACAACGCATATCGCACGGAAAAATCTCTTCGAATCACGAAGTGTGTAGGATAAAGACATGTCTGTATTTATAAGATATCTTTACGCGTATGTAGTGTTAAGATATACCTACTAAAAATGATGATTGTTTTGACTATTTTCTGACGAAAGTCACTCAACGGAAAGAAAACGTTTGAAGTGTTGTTAAACGTCAAGTAGCAAGTCTTTGGTGTTTCCGGTATACTCCGGCAGACCGGAAATACTAAAGAACAAAACGTAGTGTTTAAATATGTTGCCGGAAAGAAATTTTCGACTTGCGATGGCGTATCGGGGTATTCGGCTTAGAGAGAGCGTCAGATTCGGACGTGCATTGTAATCAAAACTAAGTTTGTGATTCACAGTATTATTTATTGAAGATATCAATCAAATGAAAGTAACGCTGCATCATCACACTATTTTGCTTGGGATGTTATTGTAAGATCAGAATTATGGTTGTGACTTGGAATACGTTGATTTTATCACAGTAGCCAAAAGCAACTCAAAGTTTAATTAGTAGTCAAAATACAATGCATGCGAGCGGCAATCTTGTTTGATGAAGTTTGAGCAAAACTTAGCAAATATCTTTAAACTTTTAGGGTTCTACGCTGCTCACATTCGCCTTTAACCATTTGAACTCTACCTGTGCACCCTGGGTTGTGCTAATGGAGCCACTATCTGGTACTTCAGCGCCGACATGTTACAACCCTCGGAACAAAGGCATCCAAACAATTCGCCGTGATGTATCATGATCATGGAGCTAAAGAGAATTCTAGAATATACAGAGACCCAACACATAGCATTTCATCTGCCAATCTGATAGATAGATTCCTAATGCCCGTAATTTCACCGACACCAGCCCTTCAAACGTGAACACATTCGAGTGCGATTTTCCTGAACAAAATAAAAGCTGTACATCCTCAGACAAACACTGTATCCTCTACATGTAGTGGGTTCCGTTATCAAAGAGCATCAAACTCAAACATTGTGTGTAAAGAGAAATACGCTAGAAGAATTAGGAATCTATAGAGTGACCTGTTAGAATGGCGTTGGAATCCTTGATTGATAATCAATAAAAACATTGTGTGCCCAAAATTTGCGGCTCCGTAATTCTGCCTTAGACGGGGGCAAATTGTAGTGAAATGTGTGATGAACATAAAATTTGTTGTAAAGGCATGAGTGTAAGCGTTTGTTGTTTAGTTTATGTGAGTATACTTCTTACCACCATAACGACCATCATGAGCAACATTATGAAAATGAAAACAAAAATTAAGAGCTAAATACTCGCATTTCCTTGGATTTGTTTGGACATTAATCTTCTTTATGTTTCGCTTGATTTATGACTTTTTAATTGCACTGTTACGACTTGAACGTTCGTTTATAATGTAACGAGATACACTCCTATGTTATTTTGAAATGATGGAAAAGTTTTTTGTTTATTAATATTTATTATAATACTATAAGCGGGTGGCGCTTCGTTTCATCACATGTAACGTACTGCACCTTTTTTCATTTGGCAAAGGAGGAGAACTCGCATCAGACAAATCGATTGCCCTGGGGGAAAGAGTTAAGTTTGATTTTTTACCTTTGCGCATTCGAAGATCTCTATGCTCTTAAATGGAACTTCACCAAGGACCCTCTAGGACGTGGCTTTGAACCCCGGAGGAGGTACAACCTTTCAAATAAAAATAAAACCATATTATACAAATTGGTTCACAACTGACGAAGTGAATAACGCGCAACAACATAGAAGAAAAAGCAATATTGTTAAATTCTGAACCTCCTTTCTGTTAAGTCACCTTTCTGTTCCGTTAAAAAGAGCACTGAGGATAATATACAATCTACTAACTAGTTTCAGGAAAAATTTGAAATATTTCACTCATCAACTTCTTTGTTCACACAAAAACAATAAATACAACTCGCTCACGAATTGCAATTCACGATCTTTCAGATTCCAGCATTGTCTTTACCAAAGCTAGAAGCGAGAGATCATTCCCTATTCAGGAATGAGTTCACGTTGCTCGCAGACTTTGATTTGCAACTCGCCATTACTGGACCCAATACAGTGCCACGGGGTCTCATTTTCTTTTATGAGAATTATGACGCACACTAAAACTAACGGACCACCTGATGGTAAGCGGCTACCTATAGAAGCCTGTAGCACTTGAGCTGTTGCCAACCCGGTGCCTATCAGCAAGCCATACGGAATGGTTCAAAGTCGTGTTGCTATTTTTATATCTACGTGGCAGTAGCCATTATAAAAGTGTAGTACATACATTTCTCACACTTGACGGGATAAACTGACGTTCCCCCTGATGTTAAGAGGTTACATAAACAACAGTAAAACGACTCAAGTCCTCCTCTATAAATACATATAACAAAGGATTATAAGTAGGATCGTGTTGCGCTTGTCACTATGAGACGGGGATGTAATGTATGCAACTGTTATTTTACCGGCAGTCACACCCTCCCACCTGATTCCAGCAGCGCTACCATACGATTACTTGACACTTTCTTTTTCACGTATATTGAATTAGAAACCAAAATATCGAAAAGATTTTGATGAAAAAAAAATCCTTTGAATTAGCAATGGGCAGGGGCGATATATCTCGAAGAACCGACAACCGCTAGGGAATAAAGGTTCTCGTGTGGCGACCACGAATCGGTAGACGCAGTGTAGGCCGAACCCCCACCCGATGGACCGACGACATCAATAAGGTCGCGGGTGGATGGAGGTGGCTCAGGACCGCTTAACCTGGAAAGCTATGGGGGAGGTCTATGTCCAACAGTGGACGTCTGTCGGCTGAAATGATGATGATGAAAAAAAAATCTATATCTGTTGATAAATAACGGAGTTCTGAGCCAACAAACATATGAAAAGCAACTTAATTGATAAACTATTGTAACTTGAACTTAGCAAAAAATATGAAGTATTTTTCGTTCATACAGATTTCGTCAAGACATTATGAACAAAACCAAAAAAAATCCTAATCGGTTGATTAATGAGTTCTGAGGTAGCAAACATAAAAAAGCAACTTAATTGTTAACTTAACGTGAGAAAAATAAGCCACAGCCTGTGTTTGGTTAAATGTTTAACTTTTCGTTCAAGCAAATAGTGGCATGGCATATCTAGTGTGTTGTTCTGGTCCGTTGTACTAGTGTGATCAATCCATTAAAGGGTATGTAGGATTAATGTCACAAGCGCAGGCTCTTGTTGTAGCTTATTTGTAGCCACTGGGCCACTCACGTACCACTGTAGAGAGTTTATCAATAAATTAATTAATTCATACACATAATCTTCGAGTCTTTTTTTTTTTACAATAGCATTACCCCAAGATTGAAAGAAATTTAAACTGATTTATTGGCATTTTACACAGTGCCATTTAGCCCCAAACTAAGCATAGCTTATATACTTTAGGATGTATTATAGATGAGGAAGAGAACTATGCTATGCTGTTTGAAGCTAGATGGCACTGTATGTCCATGATCACAGCTACCTATTATAATAGTTTACTATGAATATTTATATTAGGTATACAAGCAACCCGCCCCTAATTCGCACGGGTGCAATTAACTAACAAAGAAAATGAGTGCGCTTAGCAAAAAATATTAAGTGTCTTTTCGTTCACACAAAACTCGTCATGTCATTATGAATTGAAATATGAACACAACAAAAAAAAAACAGTTATATCGGTCGAGATGCTCTCAAGTCATTGCCACAATGCAATTGATTTTTATTTATATAATAACAAATTATCTTATTTTTCTTCCTTATGCTTTGTGGCTCACTCTGGTGTCGGACTTTTGAAGCCGCCAACATCACTTATCGACTAGTATAGCCGGGGCCGACACCTTGACCCACCCTCCGAAGCACGGAAGCGCCCAGTTCAATTGCCACTAAATGGTCACCCATCCAATTACTGACCGAGCGGAGAGTTTCTTAACTTAGATGATTTGTAAAGAACACCTACCCAAATTCCATATAATATACCTACATATGTACTTTAGAATATTTACCATGATAAGTTTATCAGCGGAATAATAATATTACGTCAAAAGTGTTTCAGCTATCTGTTTGGATTTACCATATACGGTTGGATGGTCCCACGGGTCTTGAGTTTGATACGACTGCGTACAGTACATTTGAGTAGGGAAGTAAATTATTGGTACCTACTATACCCTTTTATCTCGTTCTGTTTATATTGTACCTGAAATTCGTATTTAATATTGCTGGAGTGTGCGATTATATAATTTCTCAGTTGGAAATGTTACTTAGTGAATTTTTACTTTCAGATTCCGGGAAAGAGATTACGGATACATTTTTGTCCAAAAAATATTTTCATAAAATACCTGCGGTAATTAGACGATGGGAAAAACTGACAGAAGTTGTGCTTTGGAAGTCACTAAAAAGTCACTTCACTTTTTCGGGATAAAAAGTAGCATATTTGTTGATCTAAGGTAAGCTAAGCTACCCTTATAACAAATTTCATGCAAATCCGTTCAGCTTTGGAGGCGTGAAGGAATAACAAACATACATGCCGACAAACTTTTGCTTTTATAATATTAGTATGACAACCCTCGTACTGGTGAAATACGTGACACAACATAGAAGGCTCAGAGAGTATTTTACGTAAACTTTAGTCCCACTAAGTAGTCACATTTCATAACCAAAGTAACTTAGATATAATATAATATAATTTATATCTAAGTTACTTTGTACTGTTTCACCTCTTTATCTTCTCTTTACTCTGCTTGAACAGATAAAATCTTTAAAATAGCGACCAATCGTGTGTTATGAGGCTGTAAACAATGCCTATTACCTAGAGCACAATCACGTAAGTGCGGGGAAGCTGTAGGAATCCCATTCGGGTGGATTTCCCTCTCACGTTTCACGACGTACGATGCAATAAAGGGTACCATCGGTCCCCGGAACTACTTATTAAAAGTAAGTTAATTTCTAAGAACTTTTATTTATTGAATTTAATCGAAATTTAATATCATGTTCACGAAACGGTGATGGAAAACATCGTAAGGAAACCATGTCTTAGAACCATAAATTCGCAGACATGTGACATTTACTAATCCGGATTGGGCTCCCGTGGTAGATCAAAGCCCATTCACTCTCAATTGTTTAGAGTAGGCCGGTGTCCCTGCAGTGGGGACATTAGAGACTGGTAAAATTTATTCCTGTGGGTAAAATTTATAAGCACTAATATACAAATAATTGTTAACGTGTATATTACACCTAAGTTCCACACAGATATTTTTAATTAACAATACAAGTCTAACTACTTCAACGTTAGCTTGTGATTGTCGGTGTTTGGTTTTATGTCGACTAAATGGACTTACCGTCTGCTTTTGCGTATTTTCTATACTTCTCTAACACCACTGTCGTAAAAATTGAAGGTGATACTTTCCCAAACTTTTGTAAAAATGCCGACTTTTTGTGTGGCAGACTAACGCGATTGTCTGCGTTGACTCCAAATGCCATTTGTCTCTTTGAGAATTTATTGTGTTCTAAATGTAAATAACGATTTCTTCACACTTGTATCACGTATCACGTAATTAGACTGAAAAAATTAAACAACTCTGTTATTCAACAGATAAACAAATTACCTTACATTAAGCAGATTACGAATCTGCTTCCGATTTAAATTGCACATCAGCCATCATCTCTGAGACACGGGAATCCTGTGGCTGTAATTTCCATCGCAGTGGTAATTTCATTTATTATGGATGTCGGTGCTCTTTGATGATTGCTATCCCAGTTCACACATGAATTTCAGGCTTGCGATGTAATTGAATCCACAATAAACGAACTTGATATCTCAGTATTTCAGACTTTACGTATGAGCGTTAATTTGGTTGAATTCAATTGAAACGAAACGTAATTCATGATCATGATACTGCAATTAAGGAGATTATTATCGTTTGGTTGTCCAAACGAGACATTATATTTAGTTATAATTATATTATGTATGTAAAGTATTTATTTACTATGGGTCATGTTGTCTGAATTAAATGCTTAGTAAAATAAATAAATAAATTTTAACGCTAAACCTTCATTTCAATTTGATTTAATTAATAGGTGTGTGAATATGACTCCGCCCCTTTTTGTCAAAATAAAACACATTTGTTCGCTTACAAAATTAAAAAAAAAAATTATTGAAAGTATGCTCCATCTGCAGCTACAACCTTCGCCCATCGTTCAGGTAGTTTTCGTATTCCTTGCTGGAAGAAGTCCTGGTCTTTTGAGCTTATCCAGTTGTCAATCCAAATTTTGATACTTTCACATGAAGTAAACTTTTCTCCAGTAAGGTCTGTCTGCATCGTCCGGAATAGGTGGTAATCCGAAGGAGCTATGTCTGGTGAATATGGCGGGTGGGGTAACACTTCCCAGTCCTGTCCCTCTAAATATCTTTTTACGACTTCTGCGGTATGCGGTTTGGCATTGTCATGCTGAAGAACTAATTTGTTATGTCTATTCACCCATTCTGGTCGTTTTTCTTCTATGGCTCGCTTCAAACGCATTAGTTGTCGTCGGTAAACTTCTCCATTAATAGTTTCAGAGGGTTTGAGCAACTCATAATATACAATACCTTTCTGATCCCACCAAATACAGAGCATGACCTTGGCACAGTGAATATTTATTTTTGGCTGTGATGGGCCTGGTTCGCCTGGTTTCACCCAAGCTTTTTTGCGTTAAGGATTTTCGTAGTGTATCCATTTTTCGTCTCCTGTGACTATCCGATGCAAAAATCCTTTTCTTTGCTGTCTTTGAAGCAGCATTTCACAAATGGTTTTCCGACGTTCCATGTCTCTTTCTTTTAAATCATGTGGAACCCAGTCACCGGCTTTTTGAATCATTCCCATCATTTGTAAACGCTTTGCAACAGTTGAACGATCAACATTTAATGCTGCAGCTAATTCTGATTGAGTTTGGCAAGAATCTTCCGCCAATAATGCTTCCAATTCAGCATCTTCAAATTTTTTTGGTGGTTTTCCATGTTCTTTATCCTCAGTACTAAAATCGTTATTTTGAAATCGTCGAAACCATTCCTTGCAAGTTGTATTAGACGGAGCATGCTCACCATAAATCTCCACAAGCAAACGATAAGTTTCCGCTGCAGTTTTCTTCGCAATAAAATAATGTAATAACACTTCCCGCAAATGACGTTTATTTGGAATAAAAACCGACATTTTCGAAAAGGTGAAAACAATTGTTGCTTACACTTCAACCAAATATCATAAAATGCGTTAGATAGCTGACATTCAGTACTATCGAATACAAGTATGGTCATTTATTAGTACACGTAAACAATACTAAAAACGACATCTGTTGAGAAAGGGCGGAGTCATATTCACACACCCAATATATATTTGTAACAATTAATGTTCAGTTTCTGGTGAACAAATCGTTTAAATTCTACCTTCTATTAATAATATGACATATTTCTAAAAACTGGTTTTTATAATAAGATCAATTTTGTTCTGTATGTTGGTACGAGTTGCTTGGTGATTTTAATGCCAACAGCGCCTTTATACTCATGGAACATATTTTCATAATGATTGATAAACATTATTATAAATATTATTAATTACAATCACTAGTATAATTTTGGGTCCATTTTAGAAATAATTAAATAAATATTCAATTGGCTGGCTTGAAACTTTGTTATGTGGTAATATAATTTTTATATTAGGATTACGATTACGAAAATTCACCACAAACCAGAAAAATAGACTGTAATTTCTGTGTGCATGTAATGTGCGAATTTTTTTATCGTTGATCGTCTATCGGTTCTGTATATTCCCACTGGATCGTGATTTAAACAAGTTTTCTATGAAATTTTGTAAAATTAAATAAAAATTACTTACATCAACATGTTTTTAGTAATTTAATGTATTTTAATATATCTTCTTTAGGTTATATTGTTGTGATTATATTAATTAAGGAACTAGCTTAAAGCTCCATAAAGTCAGTAAGCGATTCAAGCCTTTTCCTGTAAAAGTATAGGAATTCCCGAGACTTATCGCATTATTTCCGTTACTCTGAGAATATTAAAATAGAACGGTTTTTGTTATTGTAATTCCACCGGCATCTAAAACCTTCAAAAAAGGCTAGAGGAACGAGAGTAGCGAGGCTTTACGAGCTGGTAATGGAGTCTGAACATGTGATAGCGTTAGCGGGTAACACCGCGGGGTTATATTATTAAGTAGTATTCAAATATTTGTTAATACACAGACAATGCTCCCTAGCCAAGTTTGACTGGTAGACTTTTATGAAAACCGAAGGCAAAGGAAATCCCGGGGGGTTTGGAAACGTTCCAAGCAATCTCTTTTGTACACAAAACGATTTTATAATTGAGTTAATTAATATCTCTAAGCTCAGCTTGTTATTTACGTATGTCGCTGGAGTAAAATGGTTTTTCCGTTCACAATCTCATTCTGTTCGTTTTTTATAATTCCTGTTTTAGCGTTTGACGCTAATGGATAACCCCAATCGCTCTTAAATACTCACTTTGAAGATGAAAAAACGTGATAATAAATTTATCATTATTAGGTTTTTTCGATCATTAACACCAAACTTATTAGGTATATGAGACAAACTCGTTATGTCCGTCTGTGGGTATGAATGCACAACCGCTTTGTGACCTCAAGCTATGAAATTACGCATATGAAGTAACATTCCCGTCTCAGAGTGACAACGCAACGCAACGCAACTTAAGACCTCTCATACTTTGGATTTTACGTTATTGGCCGCGGATGGCCTTGACGATAAACATCACGAAACATCAGGTGTGACTGTCATTTTACTGGCATAAAAAACCTCTAAAAGTGGTTGTCTGATCGTGAAGCGAATATTGTGTAATTAAAATACATTTTCCATACATTTTATACAGGTAAACGTCAATGGCTTTTACAATACAGTGTTGACGTAATATTATATAAAGGCCGGAGTTCAAACATAATATTAGATTTAATGTTATTTTTTAGATTTACAGTTACACGCATCATTTTTGTTAACATATACCTTCTATCATATAAGGTATATGATACTAGAAAAGAAAAGAAGAAAACTTGTCAAGAAAAAACTCATTTGCTTCGCATACCGGCGAACTTTAACTAAATAATTATGTATTTTCTCTAAAATTTAAATTTAAATTCTTTTAATAATAAAATTTGAGAAAAAAATCTTAACTACCTGTTAACTAACCTGTAATCTGTTGTAGGTTAAAAAAAACAAATCGGTTGGTTCTTAGAAATTTTTAGTTGAAAGCGTCAAATCTTTTAAAATCATCTTTGATTACTGTTTGAAGGGATTATCATGATATTTCTTTTTGTGATCAGATCAGATTTCTGAAATTTTGAAACCAAATTTTTTTTATGGTATTTTTATTTCTCGCTGTATCATCCAGCCCCAAATTAAGCATAGCTTGCACTTTGTGAATCAGATTTTGTTGTTTTGTTTTGTTGCAAATGTATAATAACTGTAATGTTATTTTTATAATCAATAAATCATTTATTGAGAGCGTGGTGGCCCAGGGGCATAGACGCCGACTTTCAATTTGAAGGTTGCTGGTTCAAACCCACACGTGCACCAATGAGTTTTTTCACTTGAAAAAATTTATGTGCGCAATACCGTTCTCAAAACGGTGACGGAAAACATCGTGAGGAAACCGGCATGTCTTAGAACCAAAAATTCGACGACATGTGACATCTACCAATCCGGATTGGGCTCCCGTGGTAGATCAGAGCCCATTCACTCTCAATTATCGAGAGTAGGCCGGTGTCCCTGCAGTGGGAACATTAGAGGCTGGTACGGACGGAAATCATTTATTAACAGATTAACACTAAGTCTCTGAACAAATATCTATGCTCGTATCACAAATGTTTATTCAAGATGAGAATCGAACCCACGACTTGTAGCGAAGAGAGCATAACAACTGATCTGTGTCAGTCAAGCTCTTGGATTCAAACTATATGTAAATTATTCATAGTTTACGAGACACGCTGTCGCTATCAGCATCATTACGTAATGGGCTTGATTTGCTTTGATCGCTTTTCCGGAAGGCTAATTAATTCTTCCGTCCCGGCGGGTCTCACAGCTCACCGGCCACACAAGGCCGTGTATCTACTCGTATATACGACGAATCAAAAGGGATATTTATATTCTGACAATTAATCACGTGACACCCAGTGAGCACAATGACATGCTAATTGTCAATGACTTCGAGTGGTTGATGTTTACCTTACTCGGGTAAAAATATACAGTGAAATAAATGATGAAAAGGAACTGGAAAAAGACAACATGACAACATTGCCTTGGCAATCTATTAAAATCACCATTTTTTGCGATAATAGGAATCGTTTCTCTGTTTCGGAGATAACAATGACATAATATGGCGCTTCATCACCATTATTTCTGTGCGACAAATACGTCGTTCTTTCAATAAATCATTTTAAGCTAGCTAGCAAAAAATGTGATACAATTTTGTACACTAATCTGAAACAACCGCGAAAATTTAGCCCCTCAGACCGTAAATATGGATTTATTACAATGACAATCATAGTTCTTTCTTCATAGATCGCTGTATAGCTCGCAATAAAAGGGAATATAAACTTATTCATGTGTCGATTTATAAATGAAAAATCATACTGAATTTTCTTTTTTCTAGGCATCTGGCACAACCCCGAGAACACGGTCCAGCCGACCGCGAGTGGAGCCGCGCGCGGGCGATAGTATCAGGGACCGCGCGCACGAGCGCCCCCGCACCACCGCCCCGCAGCCATGGTGCGCGGAGACAAGAAGTCGCCGCACAAGACCGACTCGCAGAAATGTAAGTACCATAAAACAGAAAATGAGGCCAACATAGGACAATATTGCGAAAGAAACTATGCTCGAACCATTTCAAAATAGCTTTGATGGTATAGGATCAACTCAGAAGAAATCATGTAGCGGTGAGGACATGAAAATATCTTCTACTTAACTCTTACTTTTTAATTATTTTACGATAATAATGGTTTTTTTTGTGAATAAAGTGATGGGGCGAATTGTCGGCATATCTAATTCTAATACGTTACCGCCGCCCATAAACAGCATAATAAATGTTTGTTTTTTTCTTCTTTCGTTCTTTCATTGCATTGCGTCCTCAATAGCCAGAAATTGAATCGGCTAATTAGAAAAAAATTTTTTTTTTTTTGTAACATGCGAGACTGGTATCAAAATTTAACGCCAAAATGAAGTCGATTCTGAAAATAGAGCAAGTTTCTCCTCAAATTATTGATTACTCTTATTGTATCTATCAATATTTATTGTTTACATTTATAACTATCTTTTTCCACAACGAACTAAGCCTTGTGCAAATCACAAAAGAAAAATCATTAAATTGCCCTTGAATATTGGAAAATCCTACACTATCAATTCTGAAATTATACCTAAACCACAATTTATCGGAACATGGGGTTATTGGATCGGTTTCTTGAGAATAGAAAGCAATCTATTTTGTTATTGTCGTTGAACAACGGCTAAATAGCTTGGTCCTATACGCGCAAGGGTTACAGAAATTCATTTTGCCATAAAATTGTATTCAATCGAGGAAAATATAATATATGAACGCGTGGTGGCCCAAGGGTTCTCACGCCAACATTATTTTTTTATGTAAGTGACGGAACGAGTTGAAGGCTCACCTGGTGGTGGTTAACAGATGACAACAGAATTCCTACTCCGAATAAAATCCTGCTGCGCTTATGACATCACCGGTACCGACACCTTTCCACCGGATCGTAGTAATGCGAGTACTACTGCTTGGCGGCAGATTCCAGGCGTGGTGGCAGTACCTTTCCGGCTGAATTTGGTACAGGTTCAAGAGTTACTTTTGGCTACTCCTTTCGCACCACCTAGGGGACCTACCCGTGTAGAAATTCTAAGCGTTCTCTCCTACGGAATTGGTCAACCCCCCTTTTAGATTAATTTTTTAAAAGTCATCGATTCGAATCCGGAAGTGAACCTTTACTATAACTGTTTCGCTTGAAAATGGGTATAGTACCACGTTTTCAAAGTGGTGAAGGAAATAATCGTGAAAAACCGGCATGAATCAACCAGAAATTTAAAGATCTACCAAGTCGTATTTGGTTCTGATCCCTAGTCTTGTCGAATCGTCGATAGCAATAGGAGCCTTAAAGGTACGAAATGTTAAGTAAAATATTTTCAATTATAACTGTTGAGTAATAAAGATTATATAGCATTTGCTTAACCGTCTGGGCTAAAATAACTTTAAAACCGTAATAAAACCTACTAAACTTATAAATGTCTATCAGGGGCCGTTTTAATGGCCATTTGTTTACAGTTCATTAGACAAACGTCTAAAATAAACAAAAATGATGGCGCACTAAGCATTAATAAACCTGGTAAAATATGGTTCTCAAAAGCCTATTTTATTGGGCTATTATGATTAATAAAATAATATTGCGGGGAAACCGGAGAAAACAAAAGGTATACCGAATAGGTTGCACGATAAAACTTTATTACATTCAATGGTTAAGCGAAATAAAATATAGTTACGGCTGTAAATGATTTGATGGTATCTGAAATTTGAAGCGCTCGAACTTTATAATATAACGTACTCCCTGGTGGTCTAAAGGAGCAACAAAAGTAGCAGTAGAACTTGTGCAAAGTTCGTCCGAAAAACTACTGACTGAAGTGGCGTGGATGCCGGTGAAATCACAGGTACACGAGACGTAACATCCCCGTATCGGGTGATGGGTCCAACGGGATGCTACTTGAGTCGGAGGACCTAGGTCATATTGCTGTTGTTAAGGATCATCAGGTGGGTCTTAAATCTCGCTTTGTCACGATATTTTCTGTATTATAAAAAAAAATACAAATGAAAAAAAAAATGTAAAGAAGATATATTATAGTTTCTCTTTGACCTTCTTCACAATCACCAAGTAGATTCTCATTTCGTCAAATTTGTAGTACGTTTGGTTTTTAATGTGAGATCATCGATAATTAATATCTACGAGTAAGTCAGTTTTCACAAAAACGTGACTAATATTAATTGCAACACCGTTGAACCGTTGCAATCTAAATAATACGAGTACATAGTTTATTACCGTAATAAATAAACGCATACTGAATACTATTTGGGAAGTTATAATGAATATTATAATTAATTTTGATGATTATTTCTTAGTTTGATAGATGGTCAATATAAATTTCATGATGAAATTAGCCTCCAAAGGCGTGAAATAAATGATTAAAGTCCGTTTGTTTGATTTTAACCGACTTAAAAAAAGGAGGGGCTTCTTCTAAATTGAGCTGTATTTTTTTGGTATCGTCGCTAATTGTGGTCCGATTTGGATGATTATTTTATCTCTGAGGGGTATTAGTTGTTAGTGAGGGGTGTAGGGGAATTAAGATGTATGTGCGAGGTATTCCAAAAGAAATTTATGTTGAAAATTCCACACAAAGAAGTGATAAAAGCCTAGAAATCATGTATTTCGTTGTTCATATCGGTAATTTTTTTGTAAATATATTATCGAACAAAGTAGCATTGATTAAAAATACCTTATTATGTTCTTTATATTTTCAAGAATAAAAAAATATGTTTGTATATTTGCAATCAGTTTTTACAATTGTTTTCAGATACTGCAAAAAAGTCTGGTCCTATACAGCAGCTTCTATTTTTAATCAGAATAATACCAACGTAGAATAAATTCAAAAGAAGTGAACACCAATTAGTCTCCTTTCCGTTTGATTCTTCACGTGTCCCTTGAACAAAGCTTGTATAGCCTTTAGCCGTTATTATTTTCGTCGTAATAATAATTCTCGGCTATGGTGCTTCCGTGAATCATATAAAATTATCCGAAGATAAAATTGAGGGATGCGATTTCATCGGGCTAGAAAGGATAAGTTGTTAGGATTTTGCGAGGCAACCTTCATACATTTATAGTCTTCCTTCTCTGTCCCTCGCGTGTTGTTCTCTCTTCTCTAAATGCACAACACCTTTCACCTGGGCTCTCTAAACATGATAAAAGAAGTCCCACAGCGCGTTCTATGCAACTTGAAGCTCAAATGAATAATTGCAAACCACGGTTAATGAAATCAAGGCCTAGGCACTATTTCACAAGATACCAAGTATTCTCAACTATTCCGTGGCAAAGGTTAATCGAACCTACTCTGCGTGAGGTTTATAATCATAATCATACTGATTTTGACACAATAACACGTTTTTTTATGAGAATCCGTCCCTGAAGAACGCTATTACTTATTATTATAAAATTGATGACAGCCATTAAGTGGTTAATTGGTAAAATACCTATATAATATAACTTATTGACAGATACCAATGTTTGTTTATTTATTTATTCAATTTCTGTTTAACATAAAGCGTGCGTATGACAATGATGCTATTTCGATATTAGTGAGCTCAACAGCAAAATTCCATCCAGTAAATTTCCAAATAAACGTGTAGTCAAAGACAATGGATTGATTAAAATTGAATATATTTAATTTGTGTTTTATGTTGTGTCATAAAACTCTCATGTTCAAAGCGAAACATCCGTAGAATAATCTTTTTGTAAATGTTGCGCTCCATTTGTCGTTGGACAATCCGTTTGGATATTGATCATCTGACGATGATAAATGAATGTATGAAACTGTATTGAGTGTTTAATATCCGACTGCTTCGCACCTTAATTAGTGATCCTGCCTGCAAAACGATGCTCGATGTCTAGGTTTCTACGTATATAAGTATGTTCTATTTTAGATTGAAAGTCTCCTGGGCGGTAATAGAGTTTTGATCAAAGGTCTGTTAATACGAACTAATACGATTGGTTCCTACGAGTAATATAATCTTGAAAATTTATTACGTAATGTACCTTACATTGGAGGGTATTAAATACCCTCTACGCGTCTGGATGCTGGTTAAACCCTCACAATTTATTGTACGTAGGTGTCAATAGGACTTAGCTACGAAGTCTTTAAAGGCAAAATAAAAGTTGTCAGAATTTATAGAAAACTGTCCTTGGAAATCTCTACTTCGGAGTTTTTAGTTCAATAATATTAAATTATACTATTTCGTTTCTAATTTAAGATGTCAAACTCCCCCTAAAAAATTTATGATCTGAATCTTTTGATGGAAATCTCTATGTAATATCTAGGCGATAGGCACGGCTGTTGTTGCACAAATGTTTCAAAAGCCAAAAAACCATGTTGGGCGCCTCCAGGTGGCTTGAAAACTTACGCCAGAATTGGCCACTTTCTACCACGAACAGATGACGAAGAGAAAAGTTGACTTCTGTGGTGGCTGTATACTTAAGCGGGCGCCCAGTCAGACCTCAGAAACTACTAAGGAATGCTACCAAATATAACTTAATCATAATATTCAAAATCTTTGTACAACGCTTTTGTTCCACCCAGAATTTAAGTATATAATTTGTCATAAAAATGATGCTGAAAAAGTATTGTACCCTAGAAGAAAGTTAAGCTGAAACACACGTGATGCTACGTCGGCTTACCCAGGTAACACGGCACTGCATACTCAGCACTAACCGTGTTTGGTACGTGCTACTTTTCCAAAATCGTTTTATACGAGCATACGCGGGCCTGCGCCGAATATCAGTTTCTAAGACATTGCGGGTGTCTCAAGATATTTTCCATTAAATATATCCTACCATAAGATCTTGCTCGTTCATCGTCTGACAAACAGTTGTAGCCACAGAATAAGTTGTAGCGCATATTTTGTTGTAGCAGCAACATTATTTACGTATAAAAACTGGATTTTATAAAAATACTGAGACTGTTTTATTTCATTTTGAAGCTGTTCGATTCTCACCCAGCAAGTTTCGTTGTAATTACCAAAATTAAGGAACTAAACAGTTTACACAAACAACAGTATCACATAAACCAATAATATATAAGTATCTACATCAATTCTTCTGACACATCAAATAGATCAAAGGACAAAAAAGAACCAATGATTTTGTGACAATGAATTATGACAAACGATTTCATTTGCGTGTCTGCTCAACATTTTGGTATATATTTCTTTATCGAAGTAATCATTCGACCGTTACGGAGATTGGTACGGGTTCTGCCTAAAATCTACATCATTTCCAGATTCGCACTTTTCTGTCAATGTTCTCAAATTTAATGCTCCCAAAGGAGGTTGTTATTTCTCGTCATCAAGAATAAATTTGTTTTTAAGTCTGCGGTTAGAGTTTATAAATCAAATCAATTGCCTTTGAAGTTCTTGAAGTACGAACCAAAGTAACAATGTACTTAATTAATGTTTTATTTATTCTTAGTCAAGATCAAAGCGGTTTTGAAGGAGTCAGCCTCATTTATATAAGTAAAATAATTTCAGTGTATCAAAGGCTCAATTTGCGTTAAAATTAACTACCGCACTGATAAGAAGGTAGAAATCCGACAAAGATGAAATGCGAATGTTGCCAAAATTTACTGAAATTTGGTACTTATACTACGAAGGTGACGAGATGAACTAAAGGCCCACCTGACAACAACAATACGTCTCAGGCCTTCCCCGACCGAAGTATGAGAAGACCATCACATCACGTTGCATCTATCACCCGAGACGGGGAATGTAACGTCTTAAGCGCCTGTAATTTCACCAACACTCACACTCATTCACCGGAACAGCAATGCGAGTTTAATGACGTGTCCAAATGATACTTGAAATGTATAGGAATAATGTGTTTGAGTTTGATATTGCTGCTTGGCGGCGGATTACCAGGTGTAGAGGCAGTACTTCTCCGGAAAAACTTGGCACAAGGTCTACTGCTACTTTTTGTTGCTCCTTTAGCACAACTTAGAGGGTACGTGTAGGAAGCAAGCTACGGAAGCTAGACTGTTGCTATCACGAAAAAAAAAAAAAAGTTTTTTATTTGTCATTGCAATTGCAATAATCAAACTTAAAACGTTTGGTGGTTATAGCTATTAAAATATATATCCTTTAATTAACACAACAAAATATATAAAAAAAACAAGTAGATTGAGATGATAGGAATCAATTCGTCCAAAATAAGGTGAGTTGGCCGCTTATCCTAAAAAAACAACCTTTTCAAGATGGCTGCCGCTAGAGTGATTTTGACATTCACTCTTGGTGAAATTAACATACGCCGTCATTTCATAGCATTTATTTTTTTAGTGGCTTAATTGCGGGCAGCCAAACCTCAGGAGCAAAAAATTAAAAAGAAGAAGAATAGCATTTTAAACAAACGTATTTAAAGTATTAATTGGTTTACTGTTATATAATTGATAAGCTGATAATGATATTGATTTTCTGTAAATAAGTAAGTTTACTTTTTTTAAGAGATTTTGAAGATGTGCAGGTTATATTGAAAGTTCGTTGCCAAAAAAATCCTGTGGCAGCAATACAGCAACACAGTTTGGTTTGAAACAAATAGTTTGAAGTACAATTAAAATTAATTAAAGACAACACACAGCTTTTCAATGTTAACACAGTACAATATTTAAGTATGATATTTTGCTGATCAGAATCATGTTCCAGTTTGCGTTGATACCTACACTAGACAATAATATGTATAGTATTAACTAACTTGTATATTTCAGAATGAATAACTTGTATCTGAACGAAGCTAGCGCTCAAACTCTTATAGTTCATGAGTTTTGACACAAACTTTACGCGCCTTAACTATTTTCCAGCTCTCGAAGTACAATATTTGCATATTTTGGTCGCTACTTAAGTGTTTATACCATATAAGACGATTGGTGCTGAAATAATACCCTTATCAGCATTTGAGACCTTGGTAACATTCAGTGCATTAGAAAACTTCGCGTGGAATTCACTTCTAAGCGATACAGCGCTTGTTTTGTTTTTTTTTAAGTTACCTTGTATATGTAAATTTAATAAACGACTACACATTCATTCCCCTGCGCTAGGATTTCCTGTATGGCATCTGCAGCATGGAGGATAACACAACACAAACACCCAAAACCCGAACACAAATATGATAGACAATCTCGCTCAACCATGTGCAGTGGTACAGTCGCGTTGCTGTGTTCCGGTGTAAGATGGCGGTGAGATTACAGGCACTTGAGACGTTACATCCCCATGAGTGACGGGCGCAATAAAATGCGACTTGGGTCGCCGGCTGCTTGCGAACTACCAAGTGTGGCGGCAGTACTTCTCCGGACGAATTTGGCACCAGTTCTACTCCTACTGTGGATTGCTCCTTTAGCACTGGGCACACGAGCAACATGGACCCCAATTGATTTTAATTAACCAATTTTTTGACGAGTAATTATTAGTTTTTAAAACCGTTGCTGGAGCACACCATCGAATGGTTACCATCCATAGATTAATGCCAATATATTTTATGGGTGCTAGAATTCCTGTGTTCTCGGCGGTATTAGAAGCAGTAAATTGCGCCGAAGGATTGGTCTCAAGGCTCTCGTAAAGGCAACATAACATTTATTCATGAACGCTCGTTTTTGTTCGAATTCATTGTTGTTTTCATTGTATTGGTGAAACTTGTAAGGCTGCATGTATTTGTATTATTTCTTGCAGCTTATACCCATACTGATGTTACAAATGCGAGTTTGTTGAAATTTGTTATGAAGGTAGCTCATGACTTGGATTAACACAGGCTGCATTTTGTCCCGAGAAAGTAAAGTATTCCCGTTGGATGGTCAACCACGGGTAAATATCTAAGATCCGAGAACAAACTTTATGATCACGTAACACGGAAACGACAAAACGTAATACGATTTGCAGGCAAGGTTTACCAATTTAACTTTGAAGCCGAAGGGTACAAGTAATCAGTGGTTCAAAGTTTCCTCATTTATCATTTTCAAAGTAATTGGTTTCAAGATTTTATTTTTATTATTTCCCGCAGAGCCATACTATCGATAAGCGAGAGTGATTAGGCTTTCACAGGACACAGCCACCACGCTCTCCTTCTTGTGATGATGACCAATTTTGATGTCAGAGTTTTGTCGCCTGGAAGCCTTCGAAATGGCTGATAGTTGTATTTTGAAATAAAAAAAAAAAACTCATATCCATGTAGCAAGATTCTATGTGTCGCAAATGGCATGGAAAACCACAGAACATCAATACAAACTTCATACTTAACACAAAAAGTTTGTCTTAGCCGGGAATCGAACCCGTCTGCTTTCGCTTCGAAGGCAGGCCAACCAACTTAGCCACAGAGCCGTAATGGCCGTAATGTAGGCTAAGTAACAGGATTCCCATTACTTTGAGTGCGAGATCCTTAAAACGTCCGCAATTATATCGTGGCACACCAGAATTATGGGAGAAAAAGTCAACATCGGATGACGTCACTTATTGGAAAATGAAAGCCATTAGCGCTCGCCTGGAAAAACTTCCACCCAACTGACAGTTAGAAATATAAGTATATAACAGTTTGTTCAACTAGCTTCTGCTCGCGGTTTTCTTTGTAGTATCCGAATAAAAACTACATTAAATGGCCAGCTAGCATAACGCAGCTGCTTTTCTGCGCTGTAGTTATAACTCATAAAAAAAATATTTCTTATGTTTCGGCCATAAGAAATATTGATTATTATGATTGAATAACAAAAAAATTGCAACGTTTTGACAGAAGATTTCGTCCTTAAAGTTTCGAAATCTCATTCGGTTAACTCTGAATAACTAATGAATTACTTAATTTATTGCGGCCATCCCAATCAGTAAAATATGTAAACTAAGTGGGTAACATAAATTCAATTTATAAAGTAACCATAGTTAGGGCCGAGTTAACAAGGGTTTTATTGAACCCGGATAATTGGATTAATATACCTTAATTTATTGCTACAGTTAGATTAAAAATTTTGGCATCAAAATAATTTAGTGGCTATGTTGGTCTACTTAAAATTTCGCATCCAGTCCGCAGAAATAGCTTACGGATCATTGAAATTTTCTTCTTGCTCTTCCTCAATAAGGGAGCTGACTCCATTACTGAGGAAGAGCAGTGTAGAGCAGTGGTAGTGGTCGGGAGCTATTCTGAGGGGAATCCCATCATAGTCTTGCCAGAAATCCCCTGCATAGGCAGGATAGTGAATGCTAGATCGATCCTATCTCGTCACATGATGGCAGTGGACGGCAACCCGTGTTAGTGAGGAGGACGGTGTCTGGGAGCCTCACAAATTTCCCCCGAGTTTGAAGGGTATGGAGTAAAAGCCATACATCAATCATCAGCTATCAAAAACAAGTACTAAACTAACATTCACTCACATTATGGAGGATATTAATACTGTCTAATGCGGAAGATGTCATAATTGGGTATTGGTCACATGCCAAAGCAATTTTCGGAAGCGCTTTTTAAAACTTTCTATCTTCCTTGAACCTTAGTTCTCCGACATTTATCAAACGATTTGATTTTTGTTTTTTTTTTTTATGATATAATGTTTGGTCCATAGAATTTTAATCAAAATCGATTCAATAGGTTGGTTGTTGCATTAGATAAGTGAAAAAAAAGTGTCATCCAAGTAAACGAAATTGCGAATTTTGCTATCCTCTGAAGTTTTTCTTCGCCCGTTGTATACTGATATGGATGTTTTTTTTTAAAGTAAAGTATTGAAGTCGGTTATTATCGACGACGATTTTTAAATCTGTCACTTGTACGATTATATTTCCTTAAAGATTGCAGCTTTCCGTAAATCCCAGCCTACTTGTTTACTGAAATTACCATGCAACATTTTTTCGATCCGACTCATTTTATCTGACTGTAACTTAGTGTGATTTAGTCGCTTCTAGAACCCCAAAATACATAATTTATTTTCGGCACAGCCTATCTAAATAAATCACCAAAAGCTAAACCCTAAACCCTGACATCAGAACGCCAATTCCGGAAGCGGTACAAAGTGTGGTTGAACTGTCCGAATGATTGATAGATGGGCATTTTAATAATTTTGTATATTCAGCTTGAAATGCTTCGTCACGGGCCCAGCGGCAGTTGTTTTATATCCTGCAAACCGAACGGATAGGGTTGCCGATATTAAAATATTGGATAAATTATGATTACCGGATATTACCGGAAAAAATGCAAGTGAAAATGTGGTCATATAAAATGTTTTTATATTCTGTTCTTCACAAGTTTACTTTATCAAATTAAATCATAGCATCGTTTTCTGTATTGTATGAATATTAAAACTGTCCCTATGCCAAACAATTTGGAACAGTGGTTAACTTTTGTAAATGTGTTCCATTTTTCATATATAAAACTCAGCGAGCAAGCGGTTTTATCCGTGACGTAAACTCACCGACGCGACATACGTGACGCGACCACCGCGCCACCCGGTCGTGGAAAATTGTGCACAATATATTTTCTGCTACCTGTGTGAAGCCATTACAAAATTACTAATTCGACTTCCCTAACTAAATTCATAAACGTATACACCTATATGCAGTTAAAATGATGCCATTCCATAGCCAATTAAAAAGTTAACCCAATTATGATACGAAACAACAGTCCTCGCAAACTGTCACTAACAAGTGAAGTTCACAACTCGAGCAATAAGCGGAGACCAGCGGGGTTTCATGTTCCAAATATCATAATTACTATAAACGGCGTATGAACAGTATGATAGCGTTGTAGCCAAACTTTTTATGTGAAACTTCTATGGACGCGCCATAGCAGTTAAACAGAACCGTAGGACGTGACGGCAAACGGAATAACGCTCTCTTATGCCGTCATGATTCACATCTGGACGTCCCGTAACAGCAAACTTTTTTATATTATATCTGAGGATCGTGTGCATATCGGATTAGGGCTTACGGACAGTATTTACATTTTTTATTTGTACCGATTCCTACGAAACGACGGTCACGTGATCGGTAGTTTTTATTTTGGCTTTTTTGATGTGACTAATTTGATGGGACGAGAGCAGACGGCCCACCTGATTAACGGAAGCAGATTAACAAGAATGCACTAAATTCGTTCTGTAAGAATTTCTTACGTTGTTACGACACTGAATCAAATAACTTTAATTAATGATAAGGGTTGCATTTCGTTTCAGTTTAATTTCCGGCTATAAGTATATGTATGTGAAGCTTGCAGACCATCACAAAAGCCCTAGCAATTATTTTCTGTTGCATTGACATCAATTTTTGACTTTGACTTTGATTCTTCTATGGAGTACCTACGATATCCGCCATTTTAGAACCACTGTCTCTCATACACGTAAAATTAATATTCTGCGGCTGAATTATACAATAGTGTGGGTACATGCGACTGGATATTAAAGCTACGAAGCTATAAACATTGGGACGATGTAATCGAATTCTTGCAGAGCAATAAATATCGTATAGTCACAATTTCAAATAACCTTTTTACAAGCTTTTATTAATCTGGCTTCGTTCTGACATTATTCCTGTACCTATTTCTTTCGGGCTACGAGCAAACTAAAGTTAGCCGATGTCCCTACAGTGGCAACATTACAAGCTGATAAGGATAGATCAAATTGAATAATTTATTCAATTGAAACGTTGTCATTTTAGTCCTTTCAGAGTAGTAAGCTACGAGTACGTTTAGTTAAAAAAGATATAATATTATTTACTACCTGCGCCCAGTTCCAAATTCCATCCAAATCCATTTAGCCGTTGAGACGTGAAGGAGTAACAAACATTCATAAAGACAACATTTGTTAGGAGGCTTGTTGCTGGTACTGAAATTGGTAGGGACTCGTCAACGGAGACATCTGGGAGACACGTAATTTTTTTTACTGCTACTACGTATTAAACTAACCTATAAGATACAAAAGAACCAAACAGCAAAACGGAACAAACAAATCTGTGCAAGTTCGAGATAGCGAACAATTTAAGGTTGAAGAGTAAATAGCGTGTTCTGGCAGCGCGCCAATACGCGAGCGGAGCCGCCGGCAACAAGTGACCAAGAAATATGAATATTATTTGATAAAAAGCAGTTTATGGTGCTCTCATATTTTGAAATCACAAGATTAAGTTACAGGCAGTACCTGGTAATGTGCCGCCAACCAGTGCATTGCTGTGTTCCGGTGGAAGGGTTTGGGTGGTGAAATCACAGGTGTCACAGATGTACTGCCCCCGTCTCGGGTGACGGGTGCAACGTCATGCGACTTGAGTCATAGGATCTATGGCGTATTGCTATTGTCAGCTCGCCCCGTCACTTCGGTAGTATAAAAAAAGTCATATTTTCTCACTCTTTCCTGAGTGATTGTAGTCAATTCAACCAACCCAGCTACAATCCACTTACCAACCATAATAATCTATTACTTTACTCACATCTAAAATCAAGTCTTAAGAATGACGTATAATTTAAACTTAGTTATTGGATAAATGAATTATCTTAAATCATAGACGCAACTTGCTTAGTACCAAAGTTAGGAAACTTGTTTAATTGAAGTTTGCTAATTTCAGAGCAAACACTAAGGATAAAATAGCCTATTATTACCTAGATATTACAGGATATAAATTAAAAGCCACAACCCTTAGGGGGGATGCTGGTGGTAGATACGACATCGCACGGTTTTATAGTAAGTTTAATCGGTAATTCCATTACGGGGATCTATATTGCTTGCGTTCTCAGAGCCGTTCTCTGGGGACGGGAGCAATGTATAGATAGTGGTAGTAGCGGCGTCTTCCGCCTCTATTAGGGCTTATGAAATTACAGGTGCATGAGACTTACATCCTCGTCTCAAAGTAGACCGTCACTCACTTACAATGCAATGCAACTTAGGTCTTCTCATACTACTGTTTACGGGTACAGTAATCACTTTAGATCAGGTGAGCTGTCAGCTCGTCCCTTTATGCCAAATGCCAAAATTACAGAACTGTGTTGGATGATAATTGCCAGTACATTATTTCGAAAAAGTACTATACATTTTTTTATATCAATTGAATCAATCAATCTTCTATCAATTAAACAATTTCTTTTATATTTTTTCTTTTTTCGACTTGAGCATACTTTGTTCAAAGTTATAAGAACTCGATTAAGTAACATAACTCAGTCCCAGACTATTGGAAGCGTATTTCTTTCAAACAACAGACTGCGATTCATAAAATATTTGCTTTGAGACAACAAAGCGGACGATCGAGTTTCTTCCGAGTCTAGTCGCCTAGATTCCTATCGATCAACTTTGACATGTCATCGGTCTTGTCGGTTCTAGTTTAACAGTAGTAAGTTTAGATTAAATAAGTAAGGTATTGGAGATCAAGAACCCTAACCTACATTAAAGATGAATGGCTAACATTTGAAGCTGAGCTTGTAATTTATGGATTACTGCTTTAATTTGCGGAAGTTAATGTTAAGATGAGAGATCTGAAAATAGGTTCCTTTGCTAAACATCCAACAATGATTAAGAATGACGGTGCACTGAGTTGTATTTTTGGGAAAATAAAGTTTTTCCACTGACTTCCAAAGGTTTAATTTGGTTGTGTTTTTTTTTTATGTTTCTTAATTCAGAACTTCGTAATTTATCAAGCAATTTGTTTTTTTTTTTTTTTTTTTCAATATGTCCACATATTTTATCAAGATCAGTTCAATAGTTAGGTTCCCGAGTCAAAATAACTGGAAAAAATATGTGTCATCAAAGTAAATAAAAAGCGTATTTTGCTTTCCCGTAATTTTTTTCTTCACCCATTATAGACATTATAGATTTGGACGGTTGGATACAATGGTAAACTATAAAAAAATAAACATCCAAATCCCCGTAGATACCCACTATGGATGATAATAAAGGAATAAAAGTATTGATTTTAGCCGGTTTTTAGATTTGTAAATCAGTCAATTAGCTAGCGTTTCGCTTTTACCTCACCTAATAGTAAGTGATGATACGGATGTCAGAGCACGAGTGTAGGTACAGTTTTTTTTTTAAACGCTAAGATTTCCGGAAATGCCAGGAAGCCAGTAAGTTCCATTACTAGGCCGTACTTTTTTTCTTTTTTTTTTTTTTTTTTTTATGTGATTGAGTGACGGAACGAGCTGAGGGCCCACCTGATGGTAAGTGGTGACCCTCGCCCATGACAACAGTAATGTGCGCGACTCAGTATGAGATCCAAATCTTTACTGAGTCGCATTCATCCTGCTGCGTCCATCACCCGAGACGGGGATGATACGTCTCATGCGCATGTGATTTCACCGGCAGCCACACCCTTCCACCGGAACACAGTAATGCAAACACTACTGCTTGGCGGCAGATTCCAGATGTGGTGGCAGTACCTCTCCGGACAAACTTGGCACAAGTTCTACTGCTACTTTTGGTTGCTCCTTTAGCACCACCCAGGGGGTACGTGTAGGGAATCAAAGGGTACACACCTACGGACGCGAGCAACTGGACCCCCCAAATGAAGGTTGACGCATGACTTATGATGAAGGTTGACGCATGACTTATGATGAAGGTTGACGCATGACTTATGATGAAGGTTGACGCAAACCGTATAGTAAGAAGTTGCGGACGTCAACCAAGTAAGGATGGTATTTCCGGTTCATCTGCTCGTCCGATGATGCAAGAATTAATAATTTATTAGATGTTAAGCGATACTAAATATTATCCAATTTTCAGATCATATGAGCTTAAAATAAATAAAATAATAATAATAATAATGCAAATTTAATATTTTTGTAAATTTTGATAAGTGAACTCTTCTGGTGTTTAATATCACGAATTGATTTTTTTTATGCAGAAATATTCTGTAATGTATTTAATATTGTACATAATGCACGTGAGTGTATGTAGTTTGAATGTGCATAAATTACTAGCATCAACTTATATCATTATTATTACCAGTTTCGATATGATGTTCACGATTATGCAGGAATATGGTATAGGAATATTTCTTTAAGAATAAATGGTCAAATACTATTGATTAATTATATTCATTTGTCTTCATTTAGAATGCGATGCGGAAGAGTTAAGAAAGGTCTACACAACTGGAAAAATCTACCAAGATCAAAACTAATTCTTATTACATGCAGCATTAAGACTACTTTTGTACCAGATCGGACTATTCTATCAGTATAAGTCACGATGCAAGCGCATGTTTCTGATATCTATGCTATATTATGCTTGTTTTGATCTATAAGGAAGAATTTTAATTACCAAGCTCTGGAGATTAGTAGCCTTTCAAAGTACGCAATTTCGTTTATTTGGAGATCAAGTAATCTAAGAGTAATTAGAGTAATTAATTATTAACAAGAAAATTCTTTGATTCTTTAATCAAAGAATTTTCTTAATCGGTTGATAAATGAAGGAGATCTGAGGCAGCAAACATAAAAAAATAAAAACGAAGTATAAAAAAAATAAAAATTTGTTCAAATTGAGCTGACAGACAAACGGCGGACCTCTTTTCTATAATTAACAAATGAGAACCTTTAAGCTTTCTGGATCTTCGCTTCGTTCGCAAAGATTAAATGTTACTTCGTGAGTTGTGACTTTGGGTGAAGAGGCGCGTGCATGACTTGGCCTTAATTTTGATATTGTTTGCTTAGACAGCAAGTCGTACAGTTACACAATAAGTAATCTAGTTGTCCCGTTACGTCATGAAAAATAACAAGATGGCCTTACAGCTAAGTTGGTGATAACATTTTTCTTGTATGTATGGGTGTTAATATGTGTATGTTTTCGGGAGAAATATTCTATAAGTTCAAATAGCCTACCAGTGATTTGGTTCCCATCATATAAGCCATGCATGTTTAGTTTGGAGCTAGATGACACTGTTTCAAATGTTCATGAATATTTATTTAATTGAAATTACTTACTAATAGCTTCTGTCACAACTATTCCAGGATCACTAGTTGAAAGTTAAATCCGAACCTAATTTTATTTACTCATTGAGTATTTACTCATAATTTGTCTCCCAAAAACAATTTTTTTTTCTGTTTATAATGTTTAGTGAATTAATACATTATGTTATCCATTAAAGCCGACGTCTTCAGTAAAATATTAACATTTTTCGTTAGCAGGTTTTTTGGCCATTAGATATAATTATTTAGTTACTTTCCTGTTTTTATGATTTTCAAAATTTCCGTTAATATTAAAATATCATTTAATAATAACAAAATACCTATCAAATGCCTTAAAAACCTACCAAAATGAATATGAAAAAATGTAACTACGGGACAAAATAGATGCATCGACATGCATATTTCTTTCGATCATCAATTAACTAATGAAAGTAGCAAAAAATACACGCGCCGTTCGAACTTACAAAGCTAACAAAAAAAAAGGCATAAATTGGCTTAGTTTTTCCATTCACTCAACACGTCCACTATGAAAGATAGCAAATTGGTTGAAAAAATCCAACGAAAGCTGGAATTATACATCGGCCGGTAGTCACGTATCGTGAATTCTCCCGACGTACAACCTGTACAGGCAAGAACAAAGTTAGTAAGCTTTAGTTTTTGTAAGTGACAGGCAATTTTTGTAATAGTTATTATATTATAGCTATAGTTATAAATGCTAACACATCAGTGTTTTGTTTGCCACTGCCTGTCTGTCCTACCTTAATAGGGGTTTATTGATTGTTCTTATAATGAAGAAACAACAACAATCCTTCATCAATCTTGCTGGAAGGTTTAATAGGGTTTGGCAAATCACCAAACTATGACCACGTAAGCTTGTAGGTACATATTTATTTTAAAAAGTGACTTTGATTTATCTTTTTAATCAAGTAATTTGTAAAGAATTCAATGGAAATAAAGTATTTTTGACTTGTAACGAGTAGCCCATCAAATATAACCGGTACGGAATCCTGGAAAAGCAATTCGGAATAGTATTTAGCCGCTTATTGGTACAATCGAGGTGTTGTTCTGGGTTCTACTGTTGTGAGTGACATCCTCAACATGTTATATGTTGTCAAATATTCATTATGAAATTGTTGTTGACTGTACGGTGCATCAAAAGTCAGCCAATCGGAAATTTGAATTTATGTGAACATTTTGACCTACGAGTTGAGCGTCAGTTGACCGGAAACACTGAAATTTCGCTTGGCTTTTGGGTCCGTTTGATAATTTCAATTCAAATAAATGAAAGTAAATATCATCATTACATCAATGTGGCTAACCCTGGACGGACGTCAATATCGATTTATTAGCTTTCATTTACTAAAAGATAAGTTAATCCGATCTCAATACAAACATAACTGAATCTTGAATTCAGCCAACCGATACAAAGATTTTATGGAGTTAAATAAAATATTAAGTAATTACCTTTGATAAACATCTAATAACATTTATTGTGTTTCAAAAGCACAATAAAATACTCAGTTATGAGAATTCAACACGTTTTAGGTATCAAAGTTACGGTACTATAATCAATATTTTAAGAAAACATTAATAAAGATATTTTATCTAGGTTATCAAGATATAAATAGTATCTATTATATGTAATAAATGTTTTCAAGAACCTTAACAGCACTTACTAAAAAAAATTACAGCGTGCGTTAGTCATATAGGTAATTAGTACATAATACAAAACGGTATTCAAGCAACTTCGTTGAATTGCTTATAAAAACTTTTTGCTGCCTTTAATGCGTCTATCACAAACTGCTCGTCACATGGGTTATTATCGAAGAAAAACGCCCCACATTTTAATGACTCCGAGCAATATGAATTCATGATGTTTCCATTACAACAGCCGAGGACCGCCCTTGCGCAAGGAGACAGCATCTTTGGGGGGACCGTGATTTCTCCACGTTTTGTTCGAAGTATGTGCTCCAGTTCTTCGTAGCTCATATTAGATGGAGATTTTACTGTACTGTTGATGCGTGAGTTCTGAGGAGCGCTTATCGTTTGGGCAATCAGCAAACTCATTACTGTAATTGTGGCTATCATCTGTAATAAAAAAAATATTTTTGATTATGTGTACGGATTATTCTGGTACCTACTACAGTCGGTTTCAATTAGTTGTTATATTTCACCGATTTTACAAAGGAGGAGGTTCTCAATTATATCGCTACACCAAATTTTTGAGCATTGTAAACGGAAATGGACGATATTTTTTTTAAAAGGCTGTACTTCCGAGATCATAAAAACCATCTCTAACAACAAACAATAGGGGATCAAAATATTGTAGTCGGTTTTATTCAATTCAACTATTTAATCAGTCACTTGTAATTTATTGTTTAAATTACCGAATAAGTTTCAATTTATTTTAATTTGTATGCGCTATAGTATAAAACCCGATAAAAAAGAGAAAATTGATGCTAACAATAAAAGAATTGCGTTTCTTAACAACCATTGACCTTGACCTTTCTGAAATATACCGCCTGCATTTGTTGTGACCTAACACGTGATACAACGCACATGTAGGTTACTAAATGACAAGCGATATCGTTGGGTTTTCCCCATTGAGGACAACGATCGATGCAAGGCGCTGTCGATATGATACACGTAGATACCTATACCTACTATTGTATAGAGTAGACTTATAGGCACTTGAGATATATCTTCAGTTCTTACGGTGACGTGTGAGATGCTATGCAACTTAAATCTTCTATAATGGGTGAAAAGACTTAGGTCTTATTTGTATTTGTAATAGCCGACTTATCTCATACTTCTTCTTTTTACGTATGAGTGGTCAACACTGGTGTCTAAGTTTTCAAGCCTCCAACATTGTTTTTTCGCTATTAAAGCTTGCGTTAATATAGAAATTGGTTAATGCGGCTTGAGAAAGAAAAATATTTTCTTTATTTCATTTTTGAGATATCGGTCCGACTATACTACTCGAAGAGTAGTCAATAGATAATAGTCGAACAGTAGTCAATAATCACAGCAAACTTTCTAGCGTAAAGTTTGCTCTTGGCTCTTGTGTTTCTGTGTTTGTCCATGCCACTTGCGACACAGGGAATCCTAGTGCAAGGGTATGAGAGCGTAAACGTAAACCTATATATTTCATACGGATCTCCGTGCAGAAAAATAAATAAACACGCTGGAGTCACAGATGTTTATCTAGGAAGATCGCAGTTCAACATTTGTAACATCCATCAATATGTTTTAGTAAATATGAGAGTGCAGTGAAAATATTGAGAACGTTATATTAGCCATCTAGGTTACCGCGGAAGTAATAAAAACCCAAGTCTTTGTGTATGACTAAAAAATGTTTGTACATAAACGAGACAAAATAACTCAGGCCAAGGTAATCTGGTCTGATAACTGCAAAGATTTATGAATGAAATAACACCAGTTGAATTAATAAAAAGTTTTACCTGGTTTACTTCACTTAATTGAATAATGTTGTAAACTCTGTTCTTGTCGAATCACTAAAACTAAACAAAACTGTATCCATCCCTTTCTGTTTCATATAAAAACGAAGAGACAGCCATCATTATAGAGCATAGTGCGTTTAGTAAGGTGTATTTTAGTTCAGTTTCATGATAACAGAATCAACGCAAATTTATTGCATACCTATTAATACTACTATCTTTATATTAACATCTTGCCCCATTTCCAATTGGTTGGTCGAGGTAGTATGTTGTTTATACACGTAACATGTATATCATATATTTGAATATCTGCTTGTAAATCAACATGTTTCATATATATGAAATAGTACAATACTTACTTTCGTTAAAAGTTCTTACAATTTGTTGTGAAATTTTTGCTTGAGTTATCACACTGTGCCACAATCGAATTAGTCACTTAAACACGATATATGTTTATAGTTTTTATAAAGCACGTCCTCTTCGAACACAAGTTGTTTCACATCTGTTACGAGTTGTGTTTTACGGCGATATTTTGTCTCATTTTCCTTTGCTTGCTCTGGTAAACGGGATTTTGCCAATACGTCCAAAATATTCTGGGAGCCAGAGATGATTAATGTTTATGTGTTAAGTAATTTATAAATCTTTAGAATCCATTTATGTTATCGCACTCAAGGTTTGCATACATGTTTCAGTTTTCCATTGACGTCATTTCCTTTTTTTTATTGGAATGAAGGTGTGTGACCGCCACAGATGACCTTACCAACTTTATGCGGGCTTTTGGTGACAATGGTTAGCTAACTCAACCTATCCGACTCAAATTGTAATAAGCAAACCAAAAGCACCACCTATTAAACACAAGTTATAACACCTGTTAAACACACAAATATAGCATTTTTCATGTCAAGTCACTTCCATTCGCATCCTCAAATGTCTAAAACATTAGGGTGAGCAGACATTGTTAAATTTTATCTTAAGGATACCTATTTTATATACAGATATATTGTACACAACAAGATACTAATTTCTCTCAACAAAATACTGCTCTGATCACGAATGACGCCGCGAATTCCCATTATTGATAACGTAGATGTGGCGCAAAAATCGGCTTTGGACTTACCAACAAAGTTCTCGATTAGCAATCTTGTTATTTTTACAATATAAACCGCATACTTTTTACTTTCTTCACTTATAGCTAAGAGGTTTGGAAGCGTGTTTATAACGTAGCATGAAGGTCGAGTGGGGTAATTTATGAAAAAGCTTTGTGAATTTTAGATTGGCAAAACCAACTTTTTTATATTCGAAGAAGGGTCGGTACGAACAAGTGATTCACCTGATGCTAAGGGGACCTATTTCTTCCTCCAAGTAGCAACTTACCAGCATTTTTGTACTTATGTTCCGTTGTTAAATTTGTGTAGAACAAATAGTGTAAAAATACGCAAGAACTGAGCCCTGGAAGAGAGCTCTGGCTAGGTAATTGAGATTTTTTTACAATATTATCGTAAAAAGCCCTGAATTCGGGTCCCGGGTTCGATTCCTGGCCGGGGCACTCTTTGTGTGGTGAGCATGAAGTTGTTTGTGTTGGGTGTTTGTCTTGTGTTTGTCCATGCCATCTGCGACACAAGCAATTCCTAGTGCAGAGGTATGAGTGTGTAAACGTTTATTATTTATTATTCTTATTATATATATTCCTTCCACGCCCCAGATCACTACATCGTGAAATAAGGATAACTTATACATACAAACAACACTGATTAGGAACAATTTTATTATGTTTGTTTAATAAACAACATTACAAGTAATTACAGGAAAATAAATTACTTAGTAATTAAATGACAAATCATGTTATTAGAAACATTTTTTATAAAAAAGTATTGCTTACGTAAGGAAAAGGACGATGTCTCGTGAATTTTTCTTTCAATTGATATAAAAATTACTTTTGGGGTCCGTTGTTGCTCACATCTGTAGGTAAGAGTCCCTACGTGGTGCTAAGAGTCCCTTAGAGTCCCTATTTGTCTCCCAGGTGGTGTGAAAGGAGCAACCTAAAGTAGCAGTAGAACTGATGCCAAGTTCGTCGGAGTACTGCCAACACACCCAGTAATCCCTCGCCAAGCAGTAGACCACTCGCATTGCTGTGATCCGGGAGAAGGGTGTGTGTTCCCTTCTACTGGAATAGAGTAATGCGAGTGCCGGTGAAATTACATGCGCATGACACGTTACATCCTACTCTCAGTGACGGGTGCTACACGATGCGACTTCGATTTTCTCTATATTTGGATTATGGGCAGCGTTAACCACTTAATATCAGGGGACCGCCAGCTCGTTTAGTCACTTTAGTTACGTTAAAAAAGTATGACATGATTATAGAGCCCAGTTTAGTATCATAGTTTACTTTACACTGACTCGCGATTTTATTTATTACAATAGAGAGATACTCGTATATTGTTAAAAATGTTTTTTGTGCAACAATTATTTTAATTATACTGAATACTAAGTATAACATTCTATTAATTAATTATTTACAAACGTGGTGTTAGTAAGTTCTAAATATTGGCCTATGTTTATCAATATCTAAGAGTATTTATCGTTAGTACCTATGTACTTTATTTATATTATTCGTTTCGTACTCCGTAAAACCTCTGGTACTTATCAATGACCCCTAAAATTACTAATGGATCGCAAGGATTTCCATATGAAGTCGGATCTGGACAGCCTTGGAGAACGAAACAGTCATAAGTCACTTGCGCCTGATGGCAACAGCTCAAAACAGCTGCGTCACATGAAGTTGGCTGCTCGCCTCCAGGAATATTAGGAGCAAAACTTGCTGGGTACGGGGCCGCAGCCGGCTTGCCAGATGCTGGCCTACCTTGAGAACCTGGCCTTGCCTGAGAAGGTGGAGGTTGCCTTGGCAGATCCACAGGGCGGTTAGTATTTGCTGGTCGAGTAGTGGTCGTTTTTGCGCCTCCTGAGCCACCCTGGCTGCTTCCATGGTCCACGGGAGGAGCAGGTCTACTCATTGGCTTATCACTTTCAATAGGATCGAAAGAAATCGGTCTGCTGAATTCATCTTCATCATATTCCGTATCCGTGTCATTAGTCACGATACCCCAGTTTTGTCTCTCATCATCTAAAACTGGTATCCTGTTGTCTACATCTGGGTTGGTCTGATTATTTTCTGGGCGTGGTGTTTGCGGGTCTTGAGGTTTCGGTTGTACATTGGAATTAGGGTTACAATCACAGCCGTATGGGATGTAAATCACAGGCAAAAATAATGGATAGTGAATAGGGGGAGGTGGTGGTGGAGCTGGCTGTCTTACAAAGCTGGAAATATCATGTAATCTTCTTTGTATTTGATCTAATGGATCGTTTACTAATCCGTAAACACCAGTTTCTGCCGACTGATCCCTTTTGTTGTAAGCGGGGTAAATTGGATTGATTGGAGGCACTTCATACCCATAGAAGTTGTAAAATCTTTTTTGACGTAGGCTATTCGTGGCATTGTCTTCAAGTTTACTATCTTCAATAAGTGGGGGATCAGATTCTAGTTTTGGTTCTTGAAGTTCCTTATTGATGTCTTCTTTGGGCTCTTCCACTTCTAAGGACTCTACTACTTTTGTAGATTCTTTGACTTCAGGGAGTTCTTCGATTGTTGTAATGTTGCTTGGCGCTGCACTAACGTATGTTTGCAGGATCAGTAAACCAAGGATTGCGTGATGATAGTTCACCATCTGAAAGCAATACATAAAAAAAATTAATTTAAGTTTAAAGAATTCACAGCTTGTGATAGCGACATTGATCAAATTCAAATCGAAATCTCAATGAGATGTATTGTTACCAAATACGTCCGATACATCAATATAACAAAGTACTCAATTATTTTGGCAGAATTTTAAATATATTAATTCATTACTACATTACATTAGTGCTTGATATTGGTTTATTTGATTACCAAGCTTTCACGTGGTTCTACAAGTCAATGTTAAAATGGTTTTTATTTTATTTATTTATACGTTGTTATTTGCAGATGGCCTTGGCAACTTTACCTGGGCTTTTTAGGTCAAAAAGTAAGAACTGACGCTTTATTTATAACCATATTCTATTCATAGTAGTTGGAAATATGCGAGGTCATTGGAATTTAAATCGAGAAGTTACCCTGATGGCCCAAAAAGGCCGCTGAACCTTTCCATAATAAACATAATTATGTTTTACAAAAACAGGTTCTATAAACTGCATTGGGTGTGTAAATGTTTTATTGTAAGCGCCAAGCAAAAGTAAATTCGTATTGCTGTGATCAAGTGGAAAGGCGTGGGCGCTAATGAAATTACAGGGGGATGAGATGTCCGTAGAAAAGTGGACGCAACACGGTAAGACTGGGTCATCTCTTACTTCGGTCTGACCTGAGTCGTCTAGCTGTTGTAAATGTCCATTTTACATCAGGCAGGCCATCAACTGCCCTTTCATTTTAGTGATGTATAAAAATGCAGCGCGAAAAAATACGGTGGTTTTAAATTATTATTTTTTATATTGCTATGTATCGTGGACCATCAGTTTGCCCCATCACCTAAGAGCGTGCCATACCAGCGCTTCAAGACAAATTTAGTGCTTCCCAAGTCCTTGACAGGGATAGCATGTATGGATATCGGAGGCGCGTGAGCGAGACAGAGTTGAGAAACGCTAGAGGGCAAAGTTTAAACAACGTCGAAAACACAAATAATTTTGTTAGTTTCAATATAACTAAAAAACAACTAAAAAAAATAGGCAATGGAAACATATCAATATTTATTACCTACATACATACCATGACAACCCAAAAATAATTTGAAATTCCGCAGGGACCCCAAGATGAAACCCATTTTCTTTTCAACGTTACTATATTTAGTTTTTTTATCGAGACTTTTTACTCGTCATGTTTTTACAATCACACAGTCATAGCAAAAAAATTTTGTAGTTTATTTGTTTATAAACATTATATTTCTAACGCAAGTATGCACTTTTTTTCATTTTAGTTCTTTAGAGCCAGTTTCAGATACTATGAAGTCTTAGGTGATATAAAAAAATACTAGATGGAAGTGGCGTTATTTATTGAATAAATTTGTCATATATTTTTAACACAAGAGGAAGCTACATAGGCAATGAATTATGATGATTACGGAAGGTTACTGACAAAGTGATGTAACCATAGCAGAGGATTAATAGAGTAATGTTCCTATGAGTAATTTTCCGGCACTCTGCATGTAGGTGATAATGGTTTCCGCGCAAGCTCAAACACCATGTACCCAGAAGTCCATTCTGAAGCGTTCCGAAATCCTGATTTGGCGGTGATTTGAATTTTTTTAATTAAAACTAAACCTATCATCAATTCGTGTGATGTGCGCTTTGCTTTTGTTACGTTGCGCCTTTACAAAATAATAAAGTTTACATTAGCACGACATATAACAAATATTACCTAATATGCTTTGGCCTTTCTAAAGAGCTTACAGTAGGTTCTAAAGAGATTAATTTAACTTACAGTACCTTAAACTTTAAGGTTTAAGGTTAAAACAGTAAAACATTTTGACTCTTTACTAAACCAATTTGAACAGAAATATTGTAAAACATTTAAAATTCCTAATTAACAATGAACATACAAAAGCTTCCATAGTCTTGCACTAAAGTTATTTTCGCAGGTGGCATTGGCATATACCAACTCACACAATACAAACATCCAAAACCCGAAAACGAAGTTCATGTACCCCGTAGCTTAGTGACGGCTCCGTAGTTAAGTTGGTTGAAGCCAGGCCTTCAAAGTGAAGGGTTCCGGGTTGGATTTCCGATTAAGTTAAGTTTGTTCTCAGGTCTATTGTCTTATGTTTCTGTGTTTGTTCATGCCGATACTACATGTGACATAGGAAATCCTAGTGCAGAGGTATGAGTGTGTAGTGCCAGTACGAATAAGAGTAATAAGAATTCATTAAAAGTTACGAACCAAACGGTTATAAGCTTTCATGTCTTTAACTTTTTCAAACTCTATTAGTAAGTTGGGTGTGCTCTGGAATTAGCCTAAGGGTACATGGTAGATAGGTATTGTTGAAGAGTGAGGTCAACACTGGATCTAAAACAAAATTGGACCGAGATTTTTTGCAGATTGTATTGTTTGAATTTATAGGCATGTAAACAGTTTTTTTGAAACAAAAGAATAGATTGTACATTGTATGCAAATTCTATCAGACACAATTTAGAATAAGACGAGACGATTTAACTGTATTATTTTAGAAGTTTATATTATAGCTCGTCTCAAGGTATCAAGGCCGATGTCCTCTGTACATTTTTGCCAATTTCATTTCAAAATGTTTTATAGCTATTCTTATTTGTTAGGATTGACTGCCTGGAAGAGATCGCTATCAGCGATAAGGCCGCCCATTGTAACTTCCTTTTTTTGTGACTGTTTTGTTAATTTGATTTGTGTTATGTATGTTTCTATCGAGGTGTACAATAAAGATTATACATTCATTCATTCAACCCAATTTCAAAGCATATAGCTTTTATCCATGTGATAGTATTAAGTGGATACAGTTTTACTCAGCAACATTTTTTTTTCTCTTATGAGTTATACCGGCTTGACTTGAATCCCGTTACGACCTTCTTTCCAACCACAAGATCTTTTCTAAAGAACCAGGACCACGTCGTAGAATTTATTATTTCCTTTCATATATACTTTGAGAAATTAATTACAGAGTAGCTATAACCAAAGAATACTTAATATTAATGGATTCAATAATTATTAAGTTGATTTTTTGCAGCCAACGTCAATGAGTTTGTTGACTAAGATGATTTTTTATAGATTCGTTTATTTCAGACACGGCGCCAAATGCCAAATCTTGTTATGCAATACTGCATTCATTAATGAACATTATGCTGAGTCAAAGTCCGTTTTACGAATACTGAGCTTTTGTTTTCTTTTGTATTTTTCTATTCAATAGTTGTGTGTTATCTGTAATTTTAAGCCTAGTTTCACAAACAAATATTTTTCTTTCATTTTCTTTAATCACTTTCGAACCTAACTAAAATCGGTATACAACAGTCAAAGAAAATAGTTACAAAATACGCAATTTTGTTTACTTGGATAACATATTTTTCTCGTTATTTTGATTCAACAACCAAACTAATGCACTAATTTTGATAAAATTTCTATGGGATAAATCTGAAAGAATATCCTTTTAAATAAAAAAATAACTTTTCAAATCGGTTGATAAATGACGGAGACAACTGTATTTCCAATATGTTTAATATTCAACACTGGTAATAACAGAAAGAGATGGTGATAACACTTACTACACACTTGACCTGTACTTGATATATTTTCCAAACTCCTGTCCGGTTGTAAATGAAGACAAATTGTGAGCATGCCTAATTAGTGGACAAAACCTGAGAAGCAATCCAATCATCCTCTTTTATTACTTGATACAAAGGGGTTACCAGGTTTATGTTCTGATGAGTTTAACAAATCGGTAGGTGATATTAACGTCTTCTAAATACCGACTTCGCGATGTGAATTATTATTGTTCGATGACCATTCTCATACAACCTTGAGTTTTAACAATAGCACGCCATTGAGCAAATCCACAGACTATAATTATCATTATAGCAAAATATTACAGTTTACATCATTTTTAAGTGAAGCCGCAAAATCAAGGAGCTTATTGTAATGGTCGCTTAAGAGTAAAACTAAAAAAAAAGACTTGTATAATATTTTTTTTGTATGTTTGATTTTATTACTCACGATTTGATTTATATATCACTGAGACATAGACGCGTGAAGCTAGTAAAAATAATTGTTTAAACCAAGTCTGTCCGTCTATTGTTTGATCAAAAATGGTAGAACAGTGACCCCGATCACGTTACACTTTAGATGTCAAATCATGATCAATCAACAATCAATAAATATTTGGTCTAAAGCATTATAAAACTGCTGCATATCTATCAGGAAATGATCAATTGAAATGAATAACTTATCGAAAACTTTTACACGGAATCGTTGCACGCCTTGTAAATGTTGTACATGTACTATGGCCATGTACTATATTATTAAAGTACTATTTTTAGATTTCACGGACTTGATGGTAATAATTTTAGTATACGATTTGTACTGGCAGTAATATTTATGTTGAGTTACCAGAAGAAGGTTATTCGTGGAAATATACTGTAGGCGATGAGCTCACCCCTGTCACGTCTACTTTCCCATAGTAGTGTAATAAACATGCCTATAGTAGTGTAATAACAGGCTACCCATTCCGGGATAAAAGCAAATAATGTGTGCAAGCACAATTTTCAGACTCATAAGAAATTACCAGAATTCTTTGTTCGATATGCAGCAGTGATATTGATAAAACGGTGATGTTAAAATTTCATGTCAAGTTTAATATATTCTGTATAGAATTTCAAGGTTTTTACAATCTATAGGAGATGATTGAATGAATGAATACTCTTTATTGTACACCTCGATAGAAACATACATGACGAAAATAACATTAACAAAACAGTCACAAAAAAAAGGTTACAATTGGCGGCCTTATCGCTAATAGCGATCTCTTCCAGGCAACATTTGGATGTAAGCGAGTGAAAAGAACGATTTTCTCGAACTCGTCTTAAATGCATCGGCATATGTTTGGTTTTGTCCGACCAAAACATCGCCACGGTTTATCTAATCTTCCTATACAACTTGTTCTTGGTACGAAATTCAGATGTTGAATTTAGGGGGTTTACACGGAGGGAACAACGTGAGTGTTATTCAATCAGCTGGAGAGAGGTGTCGTATGAAAAGAATTTGCTTCAAAATTTCCACTATTCTACTTACTATTCTTTAAAATTTTATTCCGTCCAATTTTTTTAAAATACAAACTCATTTTTGGATTAACGTAAAAAATAACAAATCTTTGCAAAACCGACTATTATTATAATAATTACTGAAATTTTGCATGTGTGATTTGGGGCTTTGTGGAAAAAAGAAAGTTGTAAATTGTTTTATCAAACTTAAAATAAAATGAATGAAAGTATTCATTTTACATATGAATATGGTGTATAAAGAAATAAATGTAGAAAGTTTAGAAATGGCTCCAATACCTTAAAGGTTTTCAGGTCTGATTACTTTTTAAAGTTACACATAACACGATGTCTTTTTTGAACGAATATTGCCATTTCCAATAGCATTGTATATCTGTGAAGATGTCTCTACCGACTTCTCAATAATGTCCTAACGGTGCAGAAGTTTAAAATGTCAACTCTTGGGCAAATAGTAGGTACCTACTGTGTGTAAAGGTGAAAATCGTGACATTTGGCGATCAACAATTGCTTAGACTTGAAAAGGTAATTTGGTTCGTATACAAACGAATTATTTTGTAAATAAGTTCATGAGTGCTTGATGTGGTAACGGATCAAACTACGATGAAGATTACTTACGGTTGCAATAATGTTCTTATTTAATTGTCAGCTGTATGAGGCGTACGTTTGCATCTTTTATAATAGGCTTAGTGATTATGTTAAGTTTAGGTAGTTACTCGTATATCACTAAACGAATTACAAATCACTACTAACTAAAAACTTCACCAGTGGTGATTGTCACCAGTGGTGGCAAAGCTGGCGTCAATTGGGAATATAAAATTCTCAGTCACCACTGGTGGTGACTGAGAATACTTTTCTTGATTGGCACCACTAGTGGCAAAGGTGATGGCAACTGGTAATAGATCCTCGTTTTTGTACCGGCCGACTTGTCGCGGGAGGCTAGCCGTGTGCGGTTCCTTTATCGTTATCCCCAGTGACTGAGATAAGGGAATTTCACCATTGCTTCTTGACAATGTAATACTTGACGGTAATAATAGGTGTGTGAATATGACTCCGCCCCTTTTTGTCAAAATAAAACACATTTGTTCGCTTACAAAATTAAAAAAAAAATTATTGAAAGTATGCTCCATCTGCAGCTACAACCTTCGCCCATCGTTCAGGTAGTTTTCGTATTCCTTGCTGGAAGAAGTCCTGGTCTTTTGAGCTTATCCAGTTGTCAATCCAAATTTTGATACTTTCACATGAAGTAAACTTTTCTCCAGTAAGGTCTGTCTGCATCGTCCGGAATAGGTGGTAATCCGAAGGAGCTATGTCTGGTGAATATGGCGGGTGGGGTAACACTTCCCAGTCCTGTCCCTCTAAATATCTTTTTACGACTTCTGCGGTATGCGGTTTGGCATTGTCATGCTGAAGAACTAATTTGTTATGTCTATTCACCCATTCTGGTCGTTTTTCTTCTATGGCTCGCTTCAAACGCATTAGTTGTCGTCGGTAAACTTCTCCATTAATAGTTTCAGAGGGTTTGAGCAACTCATAATATACAATACCTTTCTGATCCCACCAAATACAGAGCATGACCTTGGCACAGTGAATATTTATTTTTGCTGTGATGGGCCTGGTTCGCCTGGTTTCACCCAAGCTTTTTTGCGTTTAGGATTTTCGTAGTGTATCCATTTTTCGTCTCCTGTGACTATCCGATGCAAAAATCCTTTTCTTTGCTGTCTTTGAAGCAGCATTTCACAAATGGTTTTCCGACGTTCCATGTCTCTTTCTTTTAAATCATGTGGAACCCAGTCACCGGCTTTTTGAATCATTCCCATCATTTGTAAACGCTTTGCAACAGTTGAACGATCAACATTTAATGCTGCAGCTAATTCTGATTGAGTTTGGCAAGAATCTTCCGCCAATAATGCTTCCAATTCAGCATCTTCAAATTTTTTTGGTGGTTTTCCATGTTCTTTATCCTCAGTACTAAAATCGTTATTTTGAAATCGTCGAAACCATTCCTTGCAAGTTGTATTAGACGGAGCATGCTCACCATAAATCTCCACAAGCAAACGATAAGTTTCCGCTGCAGTTTTCTTCGCAATAAAATAATGTAATAACACTTCCCGCAAATGACGTTTATTTGGAATAAAAACCGACATTTTCGAAAAGGTGAAAACAATTGTTGCTTACACTTCAACCAAATATCATAAAATGCGTTAGATAGCTGACATTCAGTACTATCGAATACAAGTATGGTCATTTATTAGTACACGTAAACAATACTAAAAACGACATCTGTTGAGAAAGGGCGGAGTCATATTCACACACCCAATACATTTCACACACTAAAAGTTCTGCTACTTGCGCCGATCTATTCCTATCTTATAAGATAGTAGTTAATAGCCATCGATATTGACTTATTTTGACTGATATTGATTTGTGGTTTAAATAGTAATCCCACGTTTGTTTTGTGTGAGTTGTGCGACAGTTTAATGGAAGATAGGTCTCATTGGAACATTGTTAAGTACTCATTCTATAATTACTAAAGATATATTAATACTCCTATTTACTGCAGTTACATAGGGCATCAAACCCCCTGTGAGTGTGATGGCCATAATACAAGTACGTACCGAGGCAAACTGCGTAATAATTTTGCTTTACCTACGTGTTTAATTGTTTTACATTTTATTATTATGCCTATCTATTATTCTACATATCTAAACAATTGTGATGACTGCAATAGTCCAGACCAGAGGTTCCCAGACTTTTTTCTAATACACCACTTCCAAAATTTAGTTGGTTCCGGTGGATCCAGTGCAGCTACATTTCAACCATATTTCCAAAACTCGACAAAAAATGTGAAGATTAGATCTAACTATGGAAATTTGCGTTGCGGCTGAGTTTCAACCACTAATGGGGAGTTTTCTAAAAGAAATAAGTGAGAATTGATTGGTTAATTAATTAATGATTATGCTATGAGTGGATCACAAAGCAATGTTAGTTAGCCAAAAAAGTGATTCCATCCAACTTAACTTTTTTGAGATCTACTTACAGCACAAGTAACCAATCAATCTGCCATGCCAACGTAGACCCCCGTCGAGTCTCTCGTGAACCCCTGGGGATCCACTTGGACCACTTTGGGAACTAAGAGTCTAGAGTCCTACCAACGTCTAGACTCTAGACTTTGGTAAATTCAAGCAACCAGTTGAGCCCGGCAGGTTTGATTTCTTTACCATGGTTGTCTTATAAAATAATTTGTGTTGTGTTGCAATAAAAAAAGTTAAAATAAAATAATATCCTAGATACTATTTAATTAAGTTTACAACGCCTGTTCAATCAAATATTGCAAACTGCATCGATTCAATAGTTGCTATGATTTTATGCTTATGTTAATGAATTCCAAACAGAAAATTCCTTCCTTATTTCAAATTAGTTCAAATCTCACACATATCATGTGTATGGTAATAACGGTAAATAATAGTATTCAGCTACACTATAAAACATGTCAAACAGTGTTAGATGAAATTATATCAACAAAATAATTTAAATTCATAAATATTACGGAAATACAAATAAAGACACATAAAATTGATTTTTATATAGAAAGTAAGGAAGATATTAATAATATATGGGGCGAGAATCGTTAGCTTGCCGTAACACAGTTTTTACCAGCACGGGAGGTAATGTTTTCTCTGACTGTATGCCTACCTACCGTCAATTTTTATGTTAAAAAATGTTAAAATTTGTTTGTTTGTATAACTTTAAGTAATGTAAGCATACATATTTTGTTTCTTTATTTGGTTAAATAAATTTATTCTTATTCTTATTCTTAATTTAAATGCAATTGGAGATCCTACAAACAAAATAACAACAAAGGGTAACAACCTAAATCAAAATAAATTTTGACTCCTTTTAAATTATTGCTGTATATTTTGACTCCACTTAAATAAACAGATGGGTAATTAATACCTATTTTAATTTTAGTTTGGCCTGGCTCGTAAATACAAAATAGCCAACAAGAGTACCTACAACCACTCCATGTTGGGTCAGTTCTATTGTATTAGATACCAACTTATTTTGTGATTATATTATCTGAGGCGCTAGCTAGGTTCTATTCTTGGACGAAATAATGTACGAGATATAAACAACCTATAATAATAAATATAATCGGTTTAGCATGATATGATAAGGTCAGGGCGAGGATTTTACCTGGTTTTAAGGTCACAAAAATAGCTACCTACTCAGGTCATAAGTTTTGTCACAATCCTATTTAATATACCTAATTCTTCTGAGATTTATATAAAAAAATGCCTAAAAGGTTTACATCCATTATACTTAAGTAACTTTCACGCCATCGTACAATAAACATAAATTTGTTTTCAATTATTTAAAAGTTTTAAATTTGCGGCCTTTCAAATTCTTCAAACGATTCAATACGAATTTGGGCTTCGAAGACCGTAAAAGGAGCAACCGGTTTAATACGGTTAGAATACGGTCATGAACGCAAAAGGGCGCGAGAACAGCAAAATCCAGTAAGCAAGAAAAAAAAATTAGACCTTCAGTTGATAAAGCAGAACTTCAATCAAAAGAGTGTTAAATAAAGACCTGGGACTCCGAGCATCTGAAAAAATGGTTTCATCAGAAAATTTGGAATCTCTCACCGAAATTTGGAGTCATGATTAAAGCGGATACTAGCATATACATTAAATTTGTGCGAGCTGCAAACGACGACTGACCTCGTAGGTTGTATTCAAAATCAGGGAGATCATTTTTCTAATAACTTTAATAAAATATTAATCTACGTTTAACTTATTTTGTTAAGTTCATTTTAGACAAATATCACAAGTCATATAATACAATTTATTTAATGAAGTACAGAACTTATTCGTATGACTAGACGTGGTATATTATTTGTAAATACAAAAAAAAAATTGTAATTAGAAATTAATTTTGTTGTTGTTAAATTTAACTTAGTATTAAAATTGTTTTCATAAATATAACATGAATATGTCAAAATAAGTGTAATTTGAACGATCAATCTTTAGAATCCCCCATTTTTTTACTATTAGCGTTTTTGAAATATATATTATGATACATCTTTTATATTATTAGGATTCTGAATCTATGTTTTAACTACGTCACTGTCCGTGACCTATGTACTTTATATTGCTCTACTATATTATTATTATGTTTGTTTTTTTCTTTGGTTTATTTTATTATTAATAATTGATATAGCATCGCTCACCCGTTGGTTAGAAATACTGTGGAACTGAACCAGACTTGATAGTTGGTATCAAGTCTGGTTCAGTTCCTTGGTCATTATGATTCGTCAATAAATGCACTTTGACTTTGACTTTGTTGTTCCTTTTAGCCTTTTTTTGTAAAGACGTTAATAATTGTATTGATAGATAAATAATGAAACTAAAATAAAGTACAACACAGTCGTGCGCTTTCCACAACGCATGAATCGCAGGGATCAATGTACTTAGAGAATGACGCATACGCCTGTGGCAGAATACAATCAAATCACCGTACAAAATTAGTTAGAGGGCGTAGCAGACGCGCAATAAAACCTGATCAAGTTAAGAAGCAATCAATTTTAATGTTATTTAATAGATCAGATTATTTCGATCTATAGGTACTTCGAAAATGACGTATACACACGTGACTAAGTAATTTTTAAGTAATTATAATATCATTTCTAATTCTAATTCTGGGTGGGGGTGACTAGGCCTGCACTGAAGTCCCGCTTAAGGGTGTATTATGCATTGTCCCCCGTTGTTAACTAAACCCTACCCCAGCCATCCCAACTCCTTGTACCGGAGAAGGACTCTGGGTTGTTGGCAGCACTGTTTCAGCATTTTCTCTGGTGATTCAGATCCTATTATAGTATCCCTTAAGTCAATAGTTACTGATTCAAAAACGAGATGTTCCGGCGACTATAGCGTGCAACAGTATTGTCTTTTGAATTTAATGCCTAAGATATTTCATTTAACTCTTGGCGAAACTGTTCGGAATTGCAGCAAAATTCGTTAGTTGATACCTGGCAACAATTACCTTTATGAACTCACACACACATTGGTAATGTTTTTGCTTCACCATTGAGAATAATTTTGTTTGACATTCTCCTTTGTCTATGATAATTCTAAGCTCCTACCATATTATTTACATACATTATATATTATATCAGCGTAATTTTCCAAGTGCCCAGAATTATGTTGGTTCCCAGTAGAGTGGAAAATCAGATCATCGAATCATGAAGTTCTCCAAATTTGCATTATCCAAAGAAAATTCAATTAACTGGCCGAAAAAAGCCCGAAAAAAAGGTTTTAGGTGAGTTTAACATACTTATCGGAAAAATTATTTTCATGAGAAAGTTTGAAGTACTGTTCTTAAATGTACTTTACTCCATAGCAGATAAATTTAATAAGCTACCCTAAAGAAAGGAGGTTAAGTGCGTTTTTGAGGATTAAGGATTTTAGAGTTCCGTACACAAAATTGACCACAACTCAATTACAAACTGAGTTCTGTGGCCTGTTACACATACACACATCTATGTTCCTCACACAAACGCTTTTCCTGAGCGGGAATTGAACCCACGACCTGGAGCACAAAAGGCTGAGTTACTACCAACTAAACTGTGAGGCGACTCATATTATTGCTCTGTAATGTCCAAAAAGCAAGCACGTGGGTACTCGTTCAATTGTATTTTACATTACCCGTGTTTTTCGGATACTTTTATAGCAAAACCCGAATTCCGTTTGCTAAATTATGCGTCAATCATTATAATTACAGCTACGTGTGCAAGAAACATGAATTTTCTAGATATCGTCATACTTACCTGATTCACACAGACTTTTTAGCAAAGATTTCAAATGTTACAAGATGCTAAGCCAGATCTTCTTCCCACGATCATTAAATTGCTTAATCGTGCTTGAGCTATTTATCTCTTGTACCACCTACCTACTTAGCCAATGATCTATTGCAATTTATTCCTGGTCACGTAATTGACTTTTAAACTGTTTTTTTTTTTTCGTCCGGAGAATTACTGTCATCACATCACATTCGCGTGCATTCGCGTTGCTGTGTTCCGTTGGAAGGGTGTGGGTTCCGGTGAAAACACAGCCGCTTGAGACGTTACATCCCCGTCTCGAGTGACGGGTGCGATGCGATTGTTATGAGTTGGCATCATGTTTCATTTTAACCTTAACATTATTTATTAGCATTAGTTATATCTACGTCGGAAAACAAAGGTGGCGATGAGGTCACCACTAGACGTCACCATCACCCTAGACGGGGATGTTACATCTGATGAGCATGTAATTTCACCGGCACCCACATCCTTTCACCGGAACAAGGTGTTGAGGCAGTACTACTCCGGGCAAATTTCGCACAAGTTCTACTGCTACTTTTTTTTGCTTCTCGAAGGGTAAGTTTAGGGACTCTGCGGGTATTGACCTACAGCTGGGAGCAACTGGACCTCCCAAATGAATAAAAAACGAATGCAAATAAAAAAACTATTAACAGAATATATTATTATCTATTAGTTAATCTATTAAGCTCGTTGGCCCAGGGGAACAGACGCCGATCAATCTGAAGGCCGACGTTCTCGAAACGGTGAAGGAAAACATCGTGAGGAAACCGGCATGTCTTAGAACCAAAAATTCAAAGACATGTGACATTTACCAACCCGAATTGGGCTTCCGTGGTACATCAAAGCTCATTCACTCTTAATTTTCGAGAGTAGGTCGGTGTCCCTGCAGTGGAAACATTAGAGGCTGGCACAGTATTATTCTTAACTATTTTTAAATAGGAAATTATATTTAACAGTACGAAAAGAGTACAAGATAATTAATAATTAAATAACATTGTTTAAATTTTTAAATTACGAAGCCGTATTTTGGGCTCCTGATGGTACTGGCAACATTACTACGCTGGATGGCCAATCTTAACTTCTGGCCAAAAAAAACCAACATCGCACGTGGATTCTTAAAGGCGATATTGTGTGTCTGTTCCCAAAGGGCCAATTTGTTTTATGTATTAATGATGTTCATTTACGAAAATTAATTTTTCAAGTGGGTATGTGAACAATTTATATACGTATGCCAATATGCATTCGACATAACTAATAATTATCAAAAACAGTCGGCCATGTTTGTCTGATTTGTGAACCAACTCTAAGCCAAAATTGTTTAAAATTGTTGATGCCTGTTGCTTTTGAAATCGCTTTGATAAACACAATGCTCTAATTAAAGTTTATTAAGGTTGGTATACTCAGAATTGCTTGGGTTTCCCGATAATTAATTATCGTCTCAATAATTGAAGTCAATTGTGTGTTATTGTCTATTACTCGTAATGAAGTGTAGCGAAAACGAATAGTCTCATGTAATTGGTAAAGCAATCCGTGCTTGTACTGGTGTGCTTGTGATGTGATTGTACATGGCTTTATGGCATAGGGCGTATGCGTTACGTATTACTACAGTGCTTCAATATTTTAACCACGACGCCCTTTAACAGCTGAAACTTGTTGACATTACATTGATGAATGTCTATATCAATGTATAGATACGTCACATCACCAGTAATCAACCTTTTCTTCTTCTATAAATATTACTGGGTTTCTTCTGTATTTTTTAGATTATGTTAGCATAGGTGTAAGCAGGGTTTTTACTTAATAATTAGCTTTATTTGACATGTAATGTTCAATTTTCTTTCAGTTAGTTGTAGTTACTATTGTTTGTTGTAAAAGAAATAAACCTTATTCGTTATTAGTATATTTTTATAATATCTGTGTTGATAAATTTATCATCACATGAAAAACAATAGCTAACATTATTGTTTTAATATGTATATTTTATTATTAATACAAATAGTTACGTCTGCAAGCAGGGATGGTAGTTGCGAACGATGTTGCGGGTACAGCTATTTTAGATATAAAATATATGCGATTATGATTTGATAATGTTATTGTATTGTACTTTTTATGTACGATATAAATGACCGAACTAGCTGACGGCCCACCTAATATTAAGTAGTCACCGCCGCCTATGGACGACTGAAATATAACTCAGATTCTCTGCTACTGCGTTATGAGAAGATCTTAGTAACATTGTATTGCACCCGCCACTCTAAGACGAAGGATACATGCAATTTAGAAATATTAAGTGCAACCTGTTACCTGTTTTCTTTGATTGCAATCATCTATTGACCTTCAAATTCATTGAGGAAACGATACCCAAGTGCACTGCCGTTATTGAACTTAGCATTCAAGTAATCAAGTTAATTACTATGTAGAATTTACGGATCTGTATCTATGAGAGAGTTGGTTATCGTTTGCAAATAGGAGTTCCGGGTTATATGCCCGCCCGGAAAAACATTTTTGTTCTTATCTTTTGTACTAGGATCATTCATGTTAGTTTTGTATAAATCTGTATCTGTATTTATCTATGTCGCCTGTGACACAGGGAATGTCATAATATATGTAATCTGTTAAAATAGTCGTTATTATTCAAATAATTATAGACATCTAAATAAGCATTTATTGGGTTATTTATCCTTTGTGTAGTTCATGTTTTTACAACGACCGTGACAAGACGTGACAAATGTTTAGCTGACAATCACTTTTGTTTTCCTACAAATTATTCGTTTTTTACTTTTCTTCGATAATATAAATAATATTGTACTTTATTTTATTAATTTTGTTGTTATTAATTATTATTTATGTAGGTTATCCTATCTTTAATAATTATGCGAATGTTTGTTTGTTACGCTTTCACGCCTTAACTACTCAACCGACCATCATGTTTTTTTTGCTTACATGTTGTCAGGGGAACGGTGCAAAAAACATAAATCATCTAAAAATAGATGAATTAACCATATCTTTCCGCGAGCGAAGTAGTGGGCAATATTTACATTGTTTTATTATACAATACATATTTACGTAATAACCAATTAGTGAGAATTTTAATAGGCTTTGTCGAAACATAAACGTTTACATTCAAATAAACAAACCTTATCTCATTATAAAACACCATTATACATATTTTTCAACGACTTCCAAAGGTTATCAGAACTTCTTATCCTCCTTACCAACCGATTTGGGCATATATTTTATTTTTATTTTAAAGGTAAAATTTTGTTCAATAGTTTAATTGTTAAACCTAAAAATAACTGGAAAAAACTTAGTAAACAAAATTGCGTGCTATGCTTTCCTGAGACTTTTTTCTTCGCTTTTTATATTGATTTATCTTTTTTTAAATGAAGGGTGCACCCCCTCAGTACTATAATAAGGGATGAAAGAGTTAAAACCGTATTTTTTTTTTTTTAATAAGACTCTTGTTTAAATTTTTATGGACATTTCACAGCACCATCTAGCCTCAAAGTACATTAATACTATAGGAAATATATAACTAATAGAATACATAAATAGTACTTTCGTAAATACATAAACAGGAGAAACATTTATGTTTGTCACAAAAATGCTAGGCTTCAGTGGAAATCGAACCCACGACCTACGCTGCAGAAGGCAGAACTACTACCAACTGAGCTATGAGAGCATTCAGACTATGATAATAATATAAAGATATTTATTATTAATATTGATGAGTAATCAGATTTATTAATTGGTTCTTATTATTATTCAATCTTTCTTACCTTGATTTCGGAAGATATTCCACGATACACAAAAATAACAGTATTATTTTCCAACCGGTATCACTTTCACGCCTTATTTTTCATTTTTTTTCCTGTTTTGTTTAGAAGTTTAGTATACATCCGCTGCGCATGCGCTGAAGGAGATCCACGACTGACGAGCGCCTCGCTACTAATGTTGTTTATACGTCTACCACCGATGGTCTGCACACCTAATCAGCATCCTCATCGAAAACTACCTTTATTACTATATGATAAGGCTTGTTTTTCTCTGGGTCAAGCTTCACATTGTAAATTACACCGTTAGTTGCTACTTTCATACTTGGTTCAAGTTTAGCTCTTGTTTGGTGTTAGGTAATATTTATATTTTTTTGCATCGATCGAGCGTTAACCTTATTTATTTTAAGATATAATATTAGGTTATTATTATATATCTTTTATAATAATATTTACAGTGAGCGAAGAGCCTCGATCAACATAGCTCAACATCAACATAATCATAGCTCTTGCTAGACTGGATAAAGGGCCCAATATAGAAGGCGGTACTCCTGGACACGGCATGCATCGTCAGGAGGTTCCTCTTTTTGTAGCCCTAGCAACCGACCTGAATTTTACTCCGCGGTTTTAATATATTTTGTACTACAAAGACGACAATCCTCTTGATTGACTTGATCGATTTTGAACAAAATGGTACCAAATACAGTTCATAAAAAATTCTTCGAGCGTTTGGATAGTAAGAGAGCTGAGCAATTTTTTATGGGAAATCTCACACTGAAGTATGATACCTACTATGGTAGATCTAGCATTCACTAAAACACCCTGGGTTAGTGAATGCTAGATCGATCATATATCGTCCTATCATGGCAGTCGACGGCAACCCGTGGGTTTTCGTGAATAGGACGGAAAGTATGTCCGAGACCCTCACGTAACCCAAGTTCCACAGACTTGAAGTGTAGGCGTTAATACATATCCCGCAGTCAAATATTAAAAAGCATTTTAGACGCTTCCGTCAGATCAACCAGCAATATTGTATAAACAAGAATGGAATACTCAACAAGAGCAATATCGTATAAACAAGAATGGAATACTCAATAGGTCACTGGACAAATTTTAGTTTCAACTATACATAGATCCTTTTCGATTTCGCCGGCGAGGTACAAATTCCAAAAAATATACCTAAGTAGGTAAGTAAACAACGGTTTGTAGATTCAGTATGGGTAAATTGAGAAATTCACGTGTTTTGCCTTGTGACTGAGTATTAAGCACAAGTACCTGGTATAAAAATTCAAAAAACCCACTTTATTCCAGTGGTTTTTTATCCCCTTGCTTGTGGATAAAAAAGCCCTTGCTGGTGGAGTCTTCATCAAAATTATGCGGGCCACTTTGGAGGTTTTGGAGGTTACTAATTAAGAAAGGAATGTTTTTTTTATTCTACAAGGGGACGCAACAACAGCAATACTACTCGGGTCCTCCCCGACCGAAGTATAAGAACACCCAAGTGTAATGCACCTATGATTTCACCCACACCCACAACCTTTCACTGCTGCAAATTACCAGGTGTCGCGACTGTACTTCGCACAAGTTCAGCTGTTACTTAAAAGAGTCATAAAGATGAAAGAGAACCTTCTTTTTTAAGTCGGTTTAAAATGTATCTCGACCGATAATGATGATTCAGGTCTTATCGTATTGTAAAAAGCTATGATTCATTTCTTGACAGAGTTAATATACTTTTGTGCCACATTGGATACACCACTTGACGTCACCCTAATTACGATAGCACGAAGGTTTATTACGGCTTGACAGTAACATGCCAACCAGGCACTTGTTGTGTCTGGCTGCATACATCATTTCTTATCTTTGAGTTTAGTGAGGTGATGTGTTCCTTGGGGCAATATATTATGCTTGTCGTAGCATTAATCATCAGTTTTAAATAACTAAACTCATCAGACGAATACACATAATATTGTATTTTTGTTTCATTTCAATTGATTCCCTACACGTACTCCGTGGTGCTAAAGGACCAACCAAGACTAGCAGTAGAACTTGTGCCAAGTTCGCCTGGAGAGGCACTGCCACCTGCCAAATCTGGTACCAAGCAGTAGTGCTCCCATTACTGTGGAAGTGTTCCGGTGGAAGGGTATGGGTGTCGGTGAAATCACATGCTCATGAGATGCATCAACCCCGTTTTGGACGATGGACGCAGCAGGATGAATACAACTCAGTGTAAAATCTAAATCTTATACTGAGACGCATTACTGTTGTCATGGGCAGGGGTCGCCACTTACCACCAGGTGGGCCATCAGCTCGTTCTGTCATTTTTTCACATAAAAAAAAACTGTACTGTTCTAAAATAAGTAAACTACCAGTAGGGATATAATTAAAGTTCAGATATAAAAGCTATGCCACATTTTTTATTAATATTAATAATTGAAAACTCAGCTTTAATAAATATAAAATATAAAATTTTCACATTCTTAAATTATGCAAAATAAGCATTTTAAAATGTTTATTTTGTGTATTAAAAATCCCTAGCTTCTATAATATCTTTCTATTTCCTGTAAAATTAATCGTGTTTATACATCGTATGTTGGTACCTATAGTAAGCCGAGGCAGAATTCTGAAAAATTCAAGCAGTCATTAGAAAAAACGAACGAGGCAAAGCGCTCTTTGAGTTCTTTCACTTTTTCCACAACAACAGCAACCTAGTTCTTTTCAAGCCTATTCAGAGTTTAGGTCGTCTAACTCTGGCATTTTTTTTCTTATTATACTTAAGATTAATTATCACATAGCGGCTATAGTGATAACGACTGCGTATCATTACGTGATGTACAATGGTTTTTTATAGATAACTAGCTGCGCCCCGTGGTGTTATCCGTAGTTTTCCGAGATAAAAAAGAGTCACAATGAAAAAATAGTCTAATCGGTCGAGCAGTCTCACTCAAAGAGAGACATGAGCTCAAAATCATATGAGTATCAACAGAGAACCTAACGCGTCTCAATTCAAAAGAGCTGTTGACCAAATTGCTTTCTATTTTCAAAAACTTTCACATTCTAAAGAAAACAAGTTTAACCGTTTGAGTCACTGTTTCAAAATGGGGACTTACAACTGGATAAGTTTATGGGGCCTTAATTATATTCCAAATTCATTTATATGCCCGGATTTTTGGTAACTAGCTACAAGTTTCAGATAATCACTACTAATTACCGGTTAATACCAGTTATAAATAATTCATTCATTCATCAATTTGACTGGAGGAAAGTTTTCGTGGGAATACAAAAGGAACGATGCACTTATAATCTTACGTCTAGGTTCCCATTAGGGTGTAAGAACAGTGGCCAATTGAGGCTTTGCCTTACCTGTTGGAAGAATAGGCGTGAATACACTCACGCCTATTCTTCCTATTATTGTATAATTATTATAAAATACTGACACCGTGACTATTCTTGTATTAGTCAGTATTTTTCTTTACATACTTACTTTTAAATATTAATTTTTTTAGTAACGTATTATTGGTTTGTCCGATTGTAATGTCACCGAAATAAAAAGGGCCTAACAGTAGACCAGCGCCACTTGCTAACCAGCATAATGCTGAGACCTTTTGGAACACTAAGATATGTTTAATATACTATAGTATATCAATTTGTTATCTAGTTCTAGTACAGTCGTGCAAATAAATGCAAATCAATTTAAATGAAAACTACTGATGCTAAAATTCAATTTTTTTGTAATATTCGAAACTAAAAACCCTTCTTTATCACTAATAAAAATCTTTTTATTTTCAGGTAAGTGCTTAACTTAATGCACCTCACAGAACGTTCCTTAACACGTAAGTACTTCACAGATATCAAATATCATCAACTTAACAATTAAAAGATTACGTCACGATACAAAGACATGTACCGGATATTTTCAGATTGAAGGTCCATAGTTAGTTCTAAGGACGTGCAGTGCTAAGGAATTTCACAAATGCCTAAACGATATTACGCAAGAAAGGACCGATACGCTTATCTCGAGTGGGTGTTCTAATTTGATCGTAATAAGGCCCTGAAGAAGGCAACCGATGGAAAATTGATAAGGTTATTGAAAACGCTCGTGCAATCTACGCGTTCAATTACCAATCTACGTGATAGGACAGAAGGGTTCAGAAAAAAATATATTGATACCTAATAAATAGATACTTACATCCTAAGAAACTTCATATTAATCATTATTATTCGTGTGACCGAGATATTTATTGTACTATGATTTGTGAGTTTTGTGGACTGCCGATATTTCGACGAAGTTATGCGTTATGGTCCCGGGCAAACTGAAGTCTTTGCCTAATCAACGCAAAACAATTTAATGTTATCACTTGTACTGGAAAACCCAGACCCATTATGTTTAATTATAAATTTGATTATACCCATATTTCAAGAGATACTGAGATCAAAGACCTAGGTGGTTATCTTGATTATAAAATATATTTCATTACGCACAATAACGTTATAACATCAAAAGCTTACCGAGTGCTTAGCTTAATTTTGAGGGTTGGTAGATAATTTAAATCTTAAAACTCTTATATTCCTTTACAATACCTACGTTAGACCGATCCTGGAATATATATTGAGGTATACCTCAATATAGTGTGGAATCCCCAATATAAGCTACACATGAATAACATTAAAAAAATTCTGAAACAACATTTCTGAAACATCTGAAATAACGTTTTCAGAACATTTATTAGCCTTCGATATTGCCGAACCATCCGGGACCAAATATATTCTTATACAAACTAATAAGAAATGAAATTAATTTTAGCTTTTCTTCCCGTAACAGAAACAAAACATTTTGAACGCGTTCCTCAATAACACGTTTATAAATAGAGTATGTGATATATTTATTAAATACTTTTCGAAAATGCATAGAATTTTCGTATTAAAATTATATTAAGCATTGCCGACACTAAAACTCAGTAATAGTATATAATTTGTAAGAATCCTTTAATCTGTTAAGTAATTACTTTTTTTTTTTGCTTGCTTACACAATGCAAGTAGTGTTATTAATGCGAATGTGAGTTTGGTATTTATTAAGCTTTCATGTCTTAATTACTCAACCGAGCTACGTGAAAATTTGCATACACGCTGTAAGTTATTGTTTCAAAATCTTCACTAACACGAGTGATACCGCGGGTAAAAGCTAGTCACACATATAAAACAAACTGACACAGTTGCCTTTAATATTCTATAAATACCCGATCGTGATTATGGTTCCGTACACAAAGCCAGTACAACTGTTTTTTTAACCATAAGCCGTAGCAGGCTGAAATTTCATATTATAGAATATGTGTTATAATTGGGGATATCTAAATAAATAACAAATTTATTTTACGCAAATGTAAAAGCCCCAACTTTTTGTACTGAATTGATGATTTACACCTGAATAGATATTCATAAATTTTAGCTGAGAACGCATCCATATCGAACTATTCGTTTGGTAGCTACGATACATATAAACTTAAAATACCCTTTTTTTGCCCACTTTCGGGGGTAAAAAAACAACAATCGTTGGTACAAACTCCTAGGTATGTGAGATCAAATTGCACTTAGTTAGTATATAAATCTTTGCAATAGAAATTTTGATTAGTTTTAATTATGTTAATTAACCTGACGATATTTTTCAAATGCTAGTAAATGATATTTTAGTCTGCCAATTCCTTCTCAAGGTGAACATACACCAGAAGGTATTGATTTATACGGTTACTTACGAGTAAGTCTTTTTATGTTTTAAAATGCTAATTTATTCATTTATGTCCTCTAAGCCCGATTTCTGCAAGGAGGATTTGAATCGGGCAATAAAGGTATATTAATTCTCAGTATGAGCCATATCCAAAAAGTTGTCTTTGTTGTGTTTTAAACGTAAATGTTTACACACTCATACCTCTGCACTAGGATTCCCTGTGTGGCAGATGGCATGGACAAACACAGAAACACAAGACAAACACCCAAGACCCGAGAACAATCTTCATGCTCACCACACAAAGTATGCCCCGGCCGGGAATCGAATCCGGGACCCCTCGCTTCGAAGGCAAGACTACTACCAACTAAGCCACGGAGCCGTTTTATCCCTTAGATCCTTATGATGATAATTATCTTTATAATACGAAGTACAATATAATAATGCCAAAGCACTCACAGAAATAGTTATATTCAGTGGAATATCCTACTAGCTGATTTCATAAGTAAAATGATACATATTTATTTGTATCAATGGCGTCATGAGCTAAATGAAAGCTTCTGTTATTGGAAAACATTCATTTATCTGCAGTGATGGTTTTAATAAAAAAATAGATGTTATTTTTTCTTTATTATAAAAATCAGAATATTCTCAATACTGCTGTAATTAAATAAATGTTTTTGTGATTTCTCTGCCAATTATAAACATTTTTTGATGATTCGTATTAATTTGATAGTTAAAATACATTTGGGTGTACCAGGTTTTATATCTTTATCTGATTACTTTAAACGAACAGTGGTCGTATATCTATTTATATATTATTTCATTTATCTCGGAAACGGCTCTAGCGATTTTAATGAAATTTTGTATTTAGATAAGGTTTTGCAGTTTACGTTTACCTATTTAATCGATTTCTTGTAAAAACACATATTTTTACAAAAAAAAAAAGTTTTTTATAGTACCTAAACTAGCGCCCCACACTGATTTTGCGCTGGTGTGTAGTGTGTGTGATGTAGGTCGAACACAATTTCGTAGTACATCATTTTGATATATCTTGTAAGTGTTACTTGACTGGTAATCTACTGTTTCAGTAAAACACGATTTTATAAAAAAAAAACCAGGTACTATGTTTTAAGAATGTTACTATGTTTTATCCGATAATTTATGCCATTCAATTAAAACTATTATGTTTCACAGCTTCATTCTTTGCGATTTTACGTTTTTACATATTGTAGGTGCGTTTCCAAGCACTAGCCTTACACACGGTATTTTTATTTAATTTTTGTCACAACTTCCGGTGCAAACGGAAGTCGGAAAAAAAGTCACTTTTTTTTTTTTTTTTTTTTTTTTACTTCCGTCCGCCTTTTCTTTATGGCTGCACCGGCGAATATCTCTCATTCTGTGTTTCCGTGTCAAAGCCTTCGCACGTCTCAAGCAAAGTGAAGTGTAATAATTTTAAAAATGGGTGGAAAACGGAAGAACTTGGAGCAAAATGAGAATAAGAAGAAAAATTATAATAGGAAACTGGAGGAGAAATTGGCAAAACCATGCCGTCGTGTTATCGTTTCTTCATCTGAAGACGATTCCTTATGTAAGTATTAAGAAAAATTGTATTTAATTATCGGTTGAATGTGATGCGCACTTCTAAATCTGAGTCGTTGCTGTCACCTAAATATTCTCCGATTAAAATTGTTCTTGTAATGCGAGCTTCCATACCTGGGTCGTCTCTGTTACTTATATGAACATGTAATACCTATCAGTGATGCGAGTACCCAATAAAACTGGGGTTATCTCTTTCACGTCATTTTCTGTTTATAAGAAATAATTAAAAGCCTTGCTGAAAAAAAAAAAAAAAAAAAAAAATCCACAAGGAAATTGCAGCAAGATGCCAGGAAATATTATCTAAAGGGCTGTCTAAAGAAAATCGTGAAAAGATTTGTCAGGAATATTTGGCATCAGCTAATTGTGATCTCTTGGTTGCTCCTACCCTCAACCCGGAGGCCAAAGCGGCATTTACTGAATTTATTATTATATAAAACGAGATCAAATTCTATTCCTGAAGCAACAACAGTTAGGGGCTGCAATCGCAGCTAGCACGAGCGACCAAATTATTAATTGCTAAAGAAACCACGGAAAAGGTACTAAAGCCCCTTAGCGACGCCTGCCGTTTGCTTTGTAACTCGCATTTTCAGGACACTAACACCAGAAGGAACTTCGTATTGTCAGCGGTGAAACCGGAGCTAAAGGATACGCTAATCAATACTGACAGAAACCAGTTTTTGTTCGGTGAAAACCTAAGTGAACAAATTAAATCTGCTAAAATTATACAAAAGTCTGTAGAAGGGTTAAAAATGACTCAAAAACACCCGATGCTTGATAAAAATAAATTTATTAAAAATAAAAATAATAATAATCTGACGCACAAGAATAATTTAAACTATCGGGCTCCGTACCGCAAGCCCCCGCCAGGAAGAGTGGACGCAGGAAGGCCACAGCCAGCAGCGCAGCGTTGGACCAGGAGCCGCCAGGCGAACCAGGACCGGGACCGAGAGCGCTCACCACCGCCACGCAGGAGTCCGCCCCCGCGGAGAGGCCGCAAGTAGACGCTGAACATGAGGTACAGTACGCCGGGCGTCTCCGACATTTCACCAATAAATGGTTAGAAGTTACGACTGATCAAATTATTGTCTTGTGGACAAAAGGTTACTCAATCCCATTTACATCCACGCCATTTCGTAATAATAATCCGACTGCTCGTGTTCGATCCAGGGCAGACGATATTAATTTTACAAAATCAATTGATTTGCTGTTAAGAATCGGTGTAATATCTAGATGTGATCACGAAGATGGGGAATTCTTGTCTAGTATATTTTTGGTATCAAATCCTAACGGTGATAAAAGGTTCATCCTTAATTTAAGATCATTAAATAAGTTGGTTAAAACGACTCATTTTAAAATGGAAGACTATCGCACCGCTTCTAAACTTATTACTAAGAAGTGTTACATGGCAACGATAGATTTAAAGGCTTTTTTATATAGTCCCTATCGTTGCAAGCCAACGAAAATATTTGCGCTTTGATTACGACTGTCTCTATGAGTTTAATTGTCTCCCATTTGGGTTATGTACCGCTCCTTTTGTATTTAGCAAAATACTAAAACCTGTTATGAGATATTTAAGATCACTTGGCATAATAACTGTACAATACCTGGACGATATTTTGTTTATAGCAGATTCAAATGAAGAATGTACCCACAATATCAATTTAGCAAAATAAATCAAAATTACTAAAAAACTTAGGCTTTATTTTGAATTATGAAAAAAGTCATTTGACTCCATCACAGCAATGCCGCTTCCTAGGATTTATATTTGACTCTAATAAAATGACCCTAACATTACCAGAATTAAAGAATTATAAAATCGAAGACAATTTAATAAAATTTTCGAAATTAATAGGTGTGTGAATATGACTCCGCCCCTTTTTGTCAAAATAAAACACATTTGTTCGCTTACAAAATTAAAAAAAAAATTATTGAAAGTATGCTCCATCTGCAGCTACAACCTTCGCCCATCGTTCAGGTAGTTTTCGTATTCCTTGCTGGAAGAAGTCCTGGTCTTTTGAGCTTATCCAGTTGTCAATCCAAATTTTGATACTTTCACATGAAGTAAACTTTTCTCCAGTAAGGTCTGTCTGCATCGTCCGGAATAGGTGGTAATCCGAAGGAGCTATGTCTGGTGAATATGGCGGGTGGGGTAACACTTCCCAGTCCTGTCCCTCTAAATATCTTTTTACGACTTCTGCGGTATGCGGTTTGGCATTGTCATGCTGAAGAACTAATTTGTTATGTCTATTCACCCATTCTGGTCGTTTTTCTTCTATGGCTCGCTTCAAACGCATTAGTTGTCGTCGGTAAACTTCTCCATTAATAGTTTCAGAGGGTTTGAGCAACTCATAATATACAATACCTTTCTGATCCCACCAAATACAGAGCATGACCTTGGCACAGTGAATATTTATTTTTGGCTGTGATGGGCCTGGTTCGCCTGGTTTCACCCAAGCTTTTTTGCGTTTAGGATTTTCGTAGTGTATCCATTTTTCGTCTCCTGTGACTATCCGATGCAAAAATCCTTTTCTTTGCTGTCTTTGAAGCAGCATTTCACAAATGGTTTTCCGACGTTCCATGTCTCTTTCTTTTAAATCATGTGGAACCCAGTAACCGGCTTTTTGAATCATTCCCATCATTTGTAAACGCTTTGCAACAGTTGAACGATCAACATTTAATGCTGCAGCTAATTCTGATTGAGTTTGGCAAGAATCTTCCGCCAATAATGCTTCCAATTCAGCATCTTCAAATTTTTTTGGTGGTTTTCCATGTTCTTTATCCTCAGTACTAAAATCGTTATTTTGAAATCGTCGAAACCATTCCTTGCAAGTTGTATTAGACGGAGCATGCTCACCATAAATCTCCACAAGCAAACGATAAGTTTCCGCTGCAGTTTTCTTCGCAATAAAATAATGTAATAACACTTCCCGCAAATGACGTTTATTTGGAATAAAAACCGACATTTTTGAAAAGGTGAAAACAATTGTTGCTTACACTTCAACCAAATATCATAAAATGCGTTAGATAGCTGACATTCAGTACTATCGAATACAAGTATGGTCATTTATTAGTACACGTAAACAATACTAAAAACGACATCTGTTGAGAAAGGGCGGAGTCATATTCACACACCCAATACTTAAATGCAAATTAAGAGATTTTGCTCGTTTGATTGGCCTTTTGGTATCCGCTTATCCAGCCATACAATATTCTTGGATGTACACAAAATTGTTGGAACGTCATAAATACTTGTCATTGTTAAATAACTCTAATTATGAGCACGTAATTAGTTTACCTTACGATATCAAAAGAGATATAAGATGGTGGATCAAGATAATTGATTCAGGTTATTGTCCTTTTAGATTCAACCGATTCATGATCGAAATATTTTCCGACGCCTTCAACTCAGGTTGGGGTGCCTACTGTTGTGATAAGCAAAAATCGTACGGGTATTGGAAAGACAATGAAAAATATTTACACATAAATGAACTCGAGTTAAAAACGGCTTATTTCGCTCTCAAATTATTTGCCAGGGACTATAGCAATTGTGAAATTTTGCTAGACAATATGACGGCAATTTCTTGTATCAATAGAATGGGAAGTGTACAATACCCCCATTTGAATAACATAACTAGAGACATATGGAAATGGTGCGAGGATCGTAAAATTGTAATATTTGCATCTTACATAAATACAAAAGAAAATGTCGAAGCAGATTTATTGTCACGTAAGAGGTTTAATGACACCAAATGGGAATTGGGAAATTATGCGTATAAAGAAATTAAAGATATTTTAAAGAAAGATAAGATAAGATTAAAGTTGGGTATTCCAAAAGTTGATTTATTTGCCAGTCGTTCAAATACCAAATATTTTGTTTATGGGAAAGCGACCCAGACGCATGGACCGTTGATGCATTTACCATTTCTTGAGCAAATATACAATTTTACGTATTTCCGCCATTTTCTATGGTTCTAAAAATGTTACAAAAGATTATATCCGACAGAGCCGAAGGCATTGTAGTCGTGCCACACTGGCGATCACAGCTATGGTTCCCTATATTTATGAAGCTTGTAAGTTTTCCAGTATTATATTTCGATCCTGATCCTAATTTACTTAAATCGCCTTTCAGATCTGTCACCAACCTGCATCTGTCACTAACATTAGTTGCCGCGAGACTCTACATATCTCTACAATGCTTGTCGCCGAGAACGATAGAAATAATACTATCCTCATTGGCAGAAAATACCTATAAGCAATATGACGGTTGTATAAAAGCCTGGGTGATTTACTGTAAAAATCATAAGTATAGCCATTTAGATACAAGTGTCCCTATTGTGTTAGAATTTTTAACAGAGGTATTTGACAAGGGTGCTAAGTATAATACAGTAAACGCTTATAAATCAGCCTTATCGGTTATATTAGGAATTGATATTGTTAAAGACTATAGAATTAGGCGATTTATGAAAGGAATATTTAGGTTGAGGCCGTGGGATCCTTCAATCGTATTGGACTTTTTAGCACAAAAGTGGCCCCATAATAATCTTAAATTAGATCTTATCCAAAAAGACTCCCACCCTGTTAGCTCTAGTAACAGTTCATCGCGTGCAGACATTTTCGCTCATAAAATTAAGTAATATTATTGTGTTTAGAAAGAGAAATATCAATTAAAATTACCGATCACATAAAAACCTCCGGACCAAATTCATCTGGGCCCATATTAAAAATACCCTTTTTTATCAAAAAACCTGAAATTTGCCCAGCTACTAGTTTGGTTTCCTACATAAATAAAACTAGTTTATTGCGTTCGCCTAACAATGCTTACGTATTTATAAGCTACCGCAAGCCATATTCAAAGATGTCAGCTCAACGCCTCAGCCACTGGATCAAAGACACACTCAGTAGTAGTGGTATTGATACCAGTAAATTTAGTGCTCATAGTAGTAGACACGCTTCGACCTCTAAAGCTAACAGGTTGGGAGTTAGTCTCGATATGATTAGAAAAACTGCAGGTTGGTCCCAAAACTCACATGTTTTTGCCAAATTTTATAATAGAGAAATAAATAATGATTCTAATGATTTTGCAAGGTCGATTCTAGTTAATTCTCATAATAAGCATTAAAATTATAATAATATCTAATGAATTTTACTTTATGTGATTTCCGTTTTATGCTAGATTAGTATAAATGAACAGGAATAGTTTCACATTTTTTCTTTTTTACTTTAAACATCCTACAATATGTAAAAACGTAAAATCGCAAAGAATGAAGCTGTGAAACATAATTAATGATCAAACGAACTTACCCTTACGTGAAGTTCGATCACAATTATGTGAACAGCTTCATTCGACGCGATTTACTCACACCCTCCCCTTAAATTAAAAATTATCCCACATACCAAAAAAAAAAAAAAAAAACATGTGAATCTATGGCAATAAATAGCTAACTCTAAACAAAATGAGAGATATTCGCCGGTGCAGCCATAAAGAAAAGGCGGACGGAAGTAAAAAAAAAAAAAAAAAAAAAAAGTGACTTTTTTTCCGACTTCCGTTTGCACCGGAAGTTGTGACAAAAATTAAATAAAAATACCGTGTGTAAGGCTAGTGCTTGGAAACGCACCTACAATATGTAAAAACGTAAAATCGCGTCGAATGAAGCTGTTCACATAATTGTGATCGAACTTCACGTAAGGGTAAGTTCGTTTGATCATTAATTATGTCAAATACTAACGCATTGCGGGTGCCGTAGACTTGTTGATAGGGGTCCCGAGTACGATTTCTAGTTGTGGCAAACTTTTTGTGATGGCACGAAAATTGTTTTCGGGTCTGATATTTGTGTTAACATTTTAGCAAAAGATTGACACCATTTTATAAACGATGACTGTACTATATTTTAAGATATTACATTGAAAAGCGTGGATCGTAATGTTTTAGGGTACTAATGGTCTTAAGATCGTGAATCGTGATATCCTGTTCATGAAGATACGCATTAAAATATCTAAGACGGAATAAGCTTAAACGGCCATAGCACATAAGCTACTTTTAGCATCAGCGAAAAGCGATTTTATCGCTTATTGTTATTTTCAGAGATTTGCATAAATTTTATTTTTCACCAAGCACCACTTTTATAAGCGTTAAGAAATTTACGCTTTTCGGGAGATTACTACCGGGACTTTTAAACACCGCTACACTTTTACAATCAATGAAAGGCATTTAAATCGCTTTTCAAAATTTGATAGCAAATGAATTTTACAATCTGCACCACTTTTATTACAAGCGATTTTTTTTTTAATGCGATGGTAGTGTGGTAACGGTCTGTCGACCCACCTGCTATTACGAATTCACCGGCGCCCATAGAAAACAATAACACGATTGCTATCAATCAACAACGTTAACACACTCATACCTCTGCACTAGGATTCCCTGTGTCGCAGATGGCATGGACAAACACAAGACACCCAAGACCCGAGAACAAACTTCATGCTCACCACACAAAGTGTGCCCCGGCCGGGAATCGAACCCCTCGCTTCGAAGGCAAGGCTACTACCAACTAAGCCACGGAGCCGTCTAAATATAGTAATACAAGGTTAAAATAGGAGCATAAGACGTAACATCCCTGTCCTATAGTGCCGGGCGCCATGGAATGGCACTTAGGTCTTCTCATATTTCAGTAGAGGGGACTGAGTCGTATTGCTGCAATTAACGGGAGGCGGTACATCAGGTGAGCCATCTTCACTTAGTCTTTACTTCAGGTCACTCGAGCCATGTAAAATCAAACTTATATGAAACTTGGAAGATAGAATTTGGTAGAAGAAACTTGGAACTTTGAACATCAACGCACTACGTACGTACGTGGCGTACAATACTTAGTCGTATCCTAGTTTTTAATTACAACTACAACCATCAATGCTTGACTGTATTGTAACATATTATTTATTTTACCTCCTTTTACTTAATAATAAATTTATTATCTTTTTTTTCTTCCATATCATCAGCGATAGAGTCGCTTTTTGCAAGGTCTTATCGCTTTAAGAAAAGCGGCTGCGCTTTCAACATCGCAACATCAGCAACTAAGCGCTTTTTTCAACCGAAGAGTGCCATACTGTAATGCTACATCGATTAAATCGCTAAATCGAGTGATTCTGACTCCGCAATTGAATGCTGAGTGTCGCCAAATGGCCGATCACCGCCGTTAAATGAAGCACTAATCTAAACCATACTATAATACTCGTATATTATAAAGGTTCGCTTAAAACAAAGAAGGACAAAGGAAACGTGAGGTCAGTATTTTTAAGGAAGGGTACAAAAACCGGTTTAGCGCGATTCAGAATTTGATCATCAATTTTGTTTGTACCTAATTCTGAGTCAGGATATCTCCCAACACATGAAAGTTTTAAGCGCCTTCTTTGTTACTTTTGCGTACGGAACTCTGAGTGTGCGAGTGCAATGTTTGGGTACTAAAACCAAAAAAATCTCAATGATTCAGAAGAATTCTATTATTATATTTGCCTTATAGATAAACTCTAAATCTCAAATCCACTGTATTTGAGATTTAGACAATAAGGCTAACCGCATAGATTCATGGAAATACCCTACTACGAGTATGAATAGTAAGCACAGATCTTCCTATTCTCGGAATTTATAGTAATAATTCAGCAGGAATGTTACAATGGCGTAACAATACCGTATACATCGTAGTTTGTGTAGTGACACGCCTCTTTGACGTCACAAATATGTTTTCGAATTCGTGGGTGTGGCGAAATCGTGAACTTGGGTTTCTTCGAAAGACAGAAAGTCGTACTTGTGATTGATATATGAGTGTCAACGTTACTTGCGGTTTTATATTCGGAGAAATGAGAACGCGGGTTTTGCCCCACAACCTAAACTTTCAGGTGAACGTTAGGTACGTCCGTATATAAAAATACTTCTTCGGGGGTCCAGTTGATCGATAGGTGAGGTTTTTATTATCTTTTCAACTCTCACCAAAAGCCCGCGAAATGTTTTCAAGGTCATCTGCAGTTAATCTGTCAAGTTCAAGTTCACCTAACAAATGTATAATAGAAACTGGGATCTTCGCTTCAAAGCAACCAATAAAGCTATAGGGCCATCTTTTAAATTTCTACTTAGGTACTATATAAAATACACGAACGATAGTAAATAATGAACAATGCAATTAAATCAATCAATATTATCTCGTATTATAAAATTCCAATGTGTTTTCAACCGTAGATATTGTAATTGCATCTCGTATTGTGTGCTAATTTATGAAGTGTCATCGAGTACCCAGAGATAATCGAATAGGTCATGCAATTTATCTGTCATGAGTAATGCCTAACACCAAGATAGATTAATAATTAATCAATTGGTATTCCGTGAGACGACCAATCATCGGGAAACATCATCATTAATCATAGTTAAATTTACAAGCTTAGTGCAATTCAGACTCATAAGTCTGAATTAATACACCGAAGGTACTTCTAAATGGATGAACACTATTTTTTTAGATGGGATATCTATAGTGTTTCACAATATATAGAAGTATAAAGGTAGGGCAGACGAACGAGGCATTTTTTTCATTAATATAACGTTCGTTTCTCTTAAAACTCCAAGTACTTTAGCCATAAAGTAGGCTAATCAATTCTTGTAGACATAACTAGGTTAAATGTTCCCTTGCAAAAGCTGAAATAAAACACACAGTTGTAAAACTGATAAGCTGAAACTAGTTTCAAGAAAATTTTCAAACTATCTAGGCACAATTACGTTATCATTATTTAAAACCGACTGCGTAATTTTCTTTAAGCTATACTTTCATTGAAATGATCAGTAGGTAGAAAATATCTGCACTCTTTGATTTTATACATTATTGACTCGCAGGAGGTTTAAAACTCACCACGGAGTATTCACCTGCTCTCAAGGTAATATATAGATTCAAGTTTACTATAGGTTAATTAAATCCACAACTCCACAATTAACTGAACAGTTGTAAATATGGATGCATTTACATGATTTGGATGAAAAAAATCAGTTTACATTAATTATATCAGTGGTTTCTACACATAAATCTGAACACTAACTCGTCCCTTGCAGAGATAGGGTAAGATGACGGAGGGTGAGCGCACAAATTACTTATTGCCGCATTCTTGAGTAAATCTGACATCATTTTTTAGTATTTGGAACGAATTTTTACGTTGATAACAGCAAAACCGAATGACGTGTTTTTTACATACATACCTATGACTCAAGTCTTTCATACTATGATAGTTACAGTGTCTAAGTTAATAATGTATTCTGTTATTGTTATTTAGGTGCATAAGTAACCACCGCATCACATCATAAACAGAAATATCTGTTTGAGCGAAGATACACTATCAATAAGCTTGTTGATAATGTCTGAAAGTTAATTTACTTTTCAAACTTAAACATGTTCTTAAATAAATATGTTAATCTGTTTAACGAAGGTAAACATATTTACTTAAGAACATTTTTAAGATTGAAAAGTAAATTAACTGTCTGGCATTGACAACAAGCTTATTGATAATCATATATCTATTTATTAGTACTTCCTTAGCACATAGGTACAAGCCTAGTATGAATTAGGATATACGAGTATATCTGTCTGCTGATGCAACTCACAACTTCACTCCAAAAATTGTTTGTCGTTGTTTAAAGCCAGGTGGCAACGAATCCTGTTAGATATGAAATTAGATCGATTTTTATCTACTATCTTCATTTGGATTCAAATCTTGATAGAAAGAAATAAAAATCCATCGAGAGAACTCCAAATTAGATTATTACATGAGATTGTATAATTTCAAAATGTACAAGCAAAAATCTTTATATTTATTCGATCTTTTACACATAGATCAAATAAGACACTTTAGTTTTCAGGATTCAGTTAGTATTTGCTAATATTATGTTGGATTCAACTTTTCCAAATATTGTCCACATTTATGGTCGTATTTAGGCCCAATGACATTGTTTTGAGCTAGGTTTTAGCGACCTATAATTTTGTTATTATGTGATTAATAACTAAGCACTAAAGCCTTGATCTGACTTAAACGAAAAGACAAACAATGCAGCTAAATTTTAGGATTTTTTAACAATAAGATTTCGTCAAATCATGGTCTATCAAATTTATAAGGAGGCTGTTTTGTTTAAAAAAGAGAAGGAACTAGTCCGTTTTGTAAGGATCTGTTACATATTACTAACCTGCTTCTCTGAAACTTTTAAGGATTTCATAATATTTTAAATAAGTTGTAAAATTTCCACAGGCTATATATAGCCAGTGAAAATTTTTACAATAAATATATGTTAAACAAAGTATTGTTTTTTTGCTTGATACATAGAGAAATAGATTTGGAAACAAAAGAACATCGTGTTTTAAAATCAGTCTCGAGACGAAATGTTTCCTGTTACGTACTAAGCCTTAAATAAGTCGTGATCTAAACCTAAGTGTGCTAAAGTGCTTGAAATGTCATGTCTAAAGTCAAACATTGCCATTTTACTTTTTTTACCTTGTGAATAATGTTATAATTAATTATCGTGTTTGATATAGTTTGGAGTGAATGCAGTTTGATTAAACACGTTTACAGAGCTTCTTCTAGGCAATAGCTGTAGCTACAGTACGCTCACTTTAGGGTTTTCATTTGAAGAATGAGCGGACTTAGGTCTGTTTTTGCTGTTTTTGAGTCAGAGTATATAGAACATCACTTAGCAAAAAACAAAATATTGGCCGAGGCAAACTTATTGTGATAAACATAGAGTTTGTACTTAGGTCTTGGATTTCGGTTTGTGTGTATATGTTGGAAAAGCTGAAAATAAGAAACCGACTTTTTTCTCTTGTCAGTCATCTTTGCGCTTTGAGAGATTTGTACATACTTGTAAGTAAACACCAGTAACTTTTAAAACGCGTCACGTATTATTTTTTGTGTTGTGTTTTCCCTTTACTTGAGCTATAAGACATTGCTTCTTGCCATATTTCATGATTCTAGGTCAACGAGAAGTGCCCTTCTTTAATTCTTAATAGGTTTTGATTCCCTTGCGAGTGTCAGAATATGCGACACAAACGGCCTTATCTTTTGATTGCGTTGACTTAGAAGTATGATATTTTCACTCCAAGGGATTGCAGACCTAAGTATTCGTATTAATTTCAAATTGATACCCCTACGCGATCCTGAGTAACAGACAGGTCTAATAGGCAGACAGATAAAAAAGGAAGGTCTCCTTTTCTTTTGAGGTACAAAACCTTATAAACACTTATTTACTAATAATCTGGTGTACTAATCATACAATATAATATCAATTCAAATTAGCAGCAAATCTCAAGTTCTACGCTCAGATGAAAAGTATTAACACTAGTAAAACAGTTCTATAGGTCGTATCTCAATAAATTAAATCAATGATCATTAAATTGTGGAAACACCCAGTACGTAAGCAGTCTACTCTAAAAGGAAATAGTGGATACAACTTCTTATGATGCAAATCAAGTGTTTAATTAAAATATATCACGTAGGCAGGCAGTAAAATCAAACCTAAACTGTTAAGTAGTTTAACTTCCATATCTGAAAGGAGATCAGTCCTTGACCATGGAACTTTGGGTAGACACAGATAAGAAATAGTTCAAGCTATAAAGCCCCTATACAGCTGCTTATTAACTTTGTTATTATTTGTATATTTATCGAGGATCTTCTCAATATACTCAGCCGCATACTTGTTTATTTTTAAATTAATATTTATCTTACATATTTAACAAAGCCCCTTTACAGCTACAAAACAATTAATTTGATATTAATGTGACGTAAGTCTTCCTCTATGTACCTAAAGTATTAATAAATGTTATGCATTATTTTGGTTCAGTAGGTATGAGCTGTATATACTTAGAGGATGGGTTAAAACCATTATATTTTGGGTTATAATGCTTAATTAAAAAGGGAGTTGAAGGAACTAGTAGGATATTTCAGCATGACGCTTTCGTTTCGACTATTACTATATGTTACGTCATTTTATGCGAATGGATCGCGCACAATTTATACGTACAACACCGTCACATAGTCGTGTCACTATTGGATACGTCATTATTATATACTTTCGATTATCTGTCTTCTAAAAAGGTTAAGAAATTTTTTATGTAGTCAGCGAGTGGCAAACCAAATTGAATGCGGATATTAATTTCAGTTTAAGAAAATATTGGTAATAATTATTAACATATAAAAAATCGGATAAACCGACTTCAATACTTTCACCACTTATTAATTGATGCTACGCCCTTAGGGGTCTAATTTCATAATTTCTATTAATTAAAAATTACATTGGTGGTACATAACCATGTCTAACTAAAAATGAATCATACAAATCAGTTCACAACTGGCGAAGTAATAGCGTAACAAACATACAGATGACCTTAAAAAATCAAACAGGCAATATTTTCCATTTAATAAAGTATCTTAACGTTCTTTCATTCTTGAAACTGTTTTGTTTACTGAAAGGTCTTGAAAACTACCTATTTGTGATGCTACACCCTAAAAGGGTTTCATGTATGATTATATAAGATCATTCACAATGTTACATGAAAATGATGAAATTAAAAATGCTAAAGTTAATAAATAAAATAAATACTAAGTGTTAAATTTTAATATTGGTGTGGTTCATGGTGAGATATTAAAATAATTTTTTCTAACAAAAGGGTGCGTTATTTTAATATCAACGGGTTCTCTATATCATCAACTAATGTAAAATAGTGTTAGAAAATGATCATGGAAAAATCGAGGCTTAATAAAGCCTGACTGAATAAAACAAAATCTAACGTTTACACACTCATACCTCTGCACTAGGATTTCCTGTGTCGCGGATGGCATAGACAAACACAGAAACACAAGACAAACACCCAGGACCCGAGAACAAACTTCATGCTTACCACACAAAGTGTGCCCCGGCCGGGAATCGAACCCGGGACCCCTCGCTTCGAAGGCAGAGCTACTACAAACTAAGCCACGGAGTCGTCGAATCTGTTTCAAATTGTAAATGCTGCTTGATCTAATATTTTCGAAAGTTTTTATAAATCCCGCCAAATTGTATGGTTATGGTGTTCTTGTTAACTACTTCTTCAACTACTTTAGTAAACAATTAACTTTAGTTTGGAGGCCTTAAAGTCTGGCAACCCACAAAAGTGTATTAGTATCATTAGTCTCCATTAGAGATTGTGTTTATGGAAGTATTTGGTGATACGAGTGTCATCAAATACTATAGGTACCATATGGCTTGACTCATCATTGCTATCTTTGTAGGACAAACCTATTAACAATGAATTTTCTACGACCTCGCCTTCAAATAACTCGATAACGTTATTTTATTGACACATAAAATAACTAGATGGTAGTTAACACGTACTATTTAAAAAAAAAGCAGGTTTTTAATGCGACTAATTAAGCAGGTTGTGATTGGCGATTGCGCTAATTGTGGAACCGATTTTCAACTGCATTTTCAACGGATTCAGAAATTATTACTTTTTTAATTTTTTGGATTGTCATTAAAAAAATTACAAAATATAGTTCAAGTTTAAGTCAAACAAATAAAAAATATGTAATACATAATTTTATTACACTTAAAATACTAATTATTATGTTTACAGACTAGGAAACACATTATAGTAAGTACAGTTAAGAACAAAATTATTTTGACAAATAAATGCCTCTTCAATAATCATAGTTAAGGTAATCTAGTACCTATCTTCGTGCAGGTTTAATGGGCGTTACTAATAAATCACGACTGTCCTGGATACATTTGAATTGATATTGTTTCATTATAAATTAAATATGACATTCATTTATTTTGAATATCATGACAGTATTAACTTATTTTTGACTGTAAAAAGGTTTATGCACTGTACAATTAAAGTCAGTCGTCTAGTTGTTATTAAAGTAACCCTTTTTGAGATTTCAAAAATCAGGTAATCGAATCATTTTACATGATTTCAACCTGCAACCGACGGTGTGTTTTGAATTTCGCCATTAAAATAATTATTAGGAACTAATAATTGTATGTATGGCATCATGCGGCAGATAACATATTTAATTTACAAATAAAAATACCTTAACAGAACTACACAAAAATGAATGAAAATAATATCAATTTTGATACTTAGTATATTAGGCACTTCTTGTTCAAATTTTGTTGATCAAAATGACGTTACATACCAAAATATTTGTATAACGGAATTCAAACTATATTTAAATCCATGTATGCACCAAAATAGATTAAGGTAAAAAAAATAAGTGAAATGTAATCTCACTTGTGTATGCTTTGCCAAGTTGTGAATAAAGTAATGACACAACTTTAATGCTTATCGATCGCATTATTTTAGTATTAATAGTTTTATAGTATCAAACACGTCTACTATATCACATCACTATAACGCATTAGAGTTATGTAATTACTCACTCAATTAATTGATCGTCGACAAAAATATTTAAAAAAAAAAACATTTTTGACAAGTTAATACAAACGAATCAAAAAATTACATTAGTAATCAGAATGAACGTTGTGTAAATCAGGAATATCCGGGATTTTTTTGTTAAGTTTTCTATGGTTTTGTTTTATGCAAATTTAAAAGAAATTAAATGATCAACATTTCCAATGAACAACACGAACACCAAAAAATTCCAAAACAAAGCAGATCTTATCATACTCAATGGATGGCGTTGACTAAAATTACAACATTATACAACAATAGATGCCCTTAACATTTAATTCACCTTCAAATCTAAGAGCGCTATAAAATAACATCGAATGCTAAATCGTTAATAAAATACTGATAGTGGTCTCACAATTCCAGTGACTCCTCATTGCTTGGGTGAGTAAGCTTTTTTGAAAGAATCCAGGGCTCGCTGTATGGAGGCTGGGGTGCAAGCGCTGCCATCACCGAAGCTCGTGATGCAGCCGACGTTAGAAAAGCACTGTTCCTGCTCAGCTTTACTGGTAGAAAAGCCACAGCAGGACAAAATAGCAGCGCTACACATGCCAGGAACGGACGTGCTAGGACTTGCTGTTATCGCTGCTGATGCAGGAGCCCTCAGGAATTTCGGAGCATCAGTCGAAAACTGGAATTGAAAAAAAATGTGGTTAGTTATTTTATGCATAAACTAAAAAAACTCACTACCTTTTTCTGATCTTGTGATTTTGTGCAGTGGTATAATTATTTTACTAATTTATATCTATTTTTGCTAGAACTATGGGAATAATTATGGACAGACAACAAATTTACCTCAGAGTGCGCAGTAAAAATACGAAATAAATACTTCTTAGTGTAATGGTAAATAGTTAGCAGATGGATAGATAGATAATACCACATGACAAATGCCTGGTATGATGTATACAGGACCTATTTAATTCCTGCATACATCACATGCTAAATCACATACAAATTCACTAATTAAGAAATATTGGAGGATATTTTCCTAATCCATTATTATGTAGTATGCATGTTGAGGTGTTTTGTGACGTTTTAAAGACTAATCGTTTGTTTGCTTCGTATTTGTCAAATTTTAAAGAAACCCTGGTAGCAAGATTCAAAATATAAGAGGCTACTGCAAATTTTAGAATATCATAAAGCATTGGACAAGAAAGCGACTATAGAACAAGAGTATAAAACATATAATACTACATACGACAAAAATTATTCTTTAAATAGAGGATACTACCAAATACTAAATAATTACTGCTTATAATTAATTTTTAAAAATGAGTTCAGACTGACAAAATTATTTTAAATTGGCTTTTTGCTAGCGATTTTCTTATCATAAATAATAAAATATTGTTAAAACCCTTTTGTCCCCTTGAAAATATCAACATATATTATTTCAAAAATCTAAAACTAACCTTCCAAAAATCAAGTTTAACAATCCCTGTAAACTAACAATAGAATACAATGGAAGATGATAAAAAGTCATGAAGCATCTTATTAAATTAATATAATATATCGCCGAGATTGAACACTAAAAGAATAAAAATGGCAAAAGAGAAACTGAACGTCGCGTGAATTAATAAAAATAATCAAATATCTACAATTATTATAATATTTATACAATATTACAAATAGAAAAATCTAAAACTCCATAAAGCCATTTAACAACATTACCCGTCTTCTCGGTTGCTGGGTAAAAGTGAAAAATTCTTGAATATTTTCTCCTATAAATCTTGTCAGTATTGAAGCAAAATAGTGTTTCAATGTGACAACATAAATTGAGTAGGTACAGAATCAGAAAGTGTAACATTACTTGTACACATCATCACACACAATGGATATTACAGTTTGATACATTTTAGAAAATGATAGGTATAACTATTGTATTATTACCAATTGTTTTGCCACCTATTAATACGGTGCATATTTATTGCTAAATACCGTTCTTTTATAAATAAAATAGGGGTCCCGGGTTCGATTCCCAGCCGGTGCACACTTTGTGTGGTGAGCATGAAGTTTGTTCTCGGGTCTTGGGTGTGCCATCTGCGACACAAGAAATCCTAGAGCAGAGGTATGAAAGTGTAAAAAAAAAAATTCAAGTACACTTACAGCTCCTTGCTGACTGCCATGTTCTACATTAGGAGCTGGTCTGCTCATAAACTGCTTAGGACCAAGAGGTTCAAAAGAGATCGGTCTAGCTCCATCGCTTTCGTCACCGGTATCTTCATCTGTCGCCACGAACCCCCAATTTTGATTCGAGTCTTCCATCTCGGGGAATCTACTCGTGACATTAACAACTGGTTTTAACTGCTGAGGAGTTTTGCAGGCGGCTCCGGTGGATATAGGGTATGGAACTAAGTATGGAATGTAGATTGGCTGTGGTGGTGGCGGCGGAGGTGGGGTTCTTCTTAAATGGGCCGCGATATCCTCAAGGATTCTGTAGATATTCGTGATGACCTCTTGGTTGCGATCGGAATCTCTTCGGTCAGGGTTGTAATAACTCGGAGCTTGGTAGTCGTATCCGTAGTTCGCTTGCCATCTTCTTCTTCTGTGACGGTAAGCTGAATAATCCTTTCTACGAAGTGTTTCCTCATTTTCTGAAGGTTCATCGTCGCTTCGGTCTACGAAGTGTCGAGCGTTGACTGCCACCAAACATATTAGCACCCCAAACAGTAGTGTAAGTTTATTCATCTGAAAGAAAAATAAATTATTAAATTGAGATTTCAAAACAAGCAATATTTCTTAATTATCGTACGAAGTCGAAAAAAGCATAGAATTCATAGTACTTTTTCTAAAATAAGGCTCAAATAATTAATGATTCGTGCAGCGTGTTAATAAATGGTATATTATAAGTTTTATCCATTGGAAAAACTAGAACAATGGTGGATTGAAATGGGGACTTACTTAAAATATCATGCCACCTACGACACACAAAATCCTAGTACAGGGGTGGGTATTTGATTAATTTGTTAACTAGCTTTCGATTCCAGTAAGTAATAAGGAAGCACGCCACAGAGAATAAATGACATAAATTTTAATTTATTGGTGGATTGAGATTGGATCGTGAAAAGCCGGTTTTTGTATAGGTATATAGTCTAAAATGAGTCAAATATCATATCACCACTTAAAATTAGTCGCTTACAAAATAAATATTCTTAAGATATTGTAAGATTTGAGTTGAGCTCAACAATCGGACATTTCTGACGTAAAAGCAAGATAATTGGCATCTACAATTTGAATACAAATTGTGTTCAGATACAGGAAAAATGACTAAATATGGCGTACTTCTTTTAATATTAATGGGTTTTATACTTTAGTCGGAGGATGAAAATACCGGTTATTGATGAACAGATTCAAGAAAGGTTAAACAGGTAGGTGACATTTTTGAATGAATTCATGCTCATCAACTATTTTTCTCAAGTAAAATGTACGTTCTTTCTTGGTTCCGTAACCATCCGAAATAAATTTGCATGGCCTTCTTCACTAATATTTGTTAAACATAAGTTGACGTCAGTTCACCGTTACTTATCGTTTTGAAAATATTTGGCCAACAATATGTAAAGCTTGAAACCACCGTATAGGGTCCATCAAATAAATCATATAAAAAAAAATAGTTTCTCGCGGTCAATTAATGAATAAAAGGAGCGTCCTCTCGCGAACAGTTTGTATTTAAATAATCACCATTCATCATCAACTTCATACCTTGTATAGCAATCACTATTAATGATCCCCTTAAAAACTTGTTTGTTCACAGTATTTCCACTACTGGTACAATTTTCCGATACGACCAATAATTTTCACTTAAATATCGTGCGTGCGCTAGGCGCAACAGTTCGTTCGTGACTGAGGAGAAAAACAAGAAATATGTGGCACGCGGCCGTGGCAATGAGTTGACTGCGCCTGAGCAGCCAGACATCCTATATTTATGTCAGCAGTCGTAAATAATATACTAGGCATATACACTAACACCAGTAATGCACCTACATTGATAAAGACGAATCAAACCATATTAATCGGAAATGACACATCAATCGGAAATGGGCGAATCAAAGATCGTAATTCGAAACTAAATATTTTTACTAAATAGCTAATGTATTAACTGTTATTGTAGGCATTTTGAAAAAAACTACAAATTCTATAATCACTTATCATGTGCCCTTGTTGACATGGTCAATGAAAATAAATTCAAGATCGATTATTGGCATTTATCCAGAAAACTCAACCATTAACCAAATATATACAGTTTAAAAATAAAAATTTCCTATTTTTATTCTTATTCAAATTTCCTAGTCTTGGACTATTCTAACTTTAGGCTGACAGTAAATGTTAATATTTATACAAAAAAAATATGATAATGATAAAATCTCTAAATCATCCTGAATTTTATCGCTAATTTTCAAAACTTACCACTTAAAACTTTATGACCCGGAGTCAAAAATGATCGTGCTCATTTTATAATTTGAATTTTGATTGTATTTCACTTAATCAATGCCAGACCTTTTAATTAAGAGACAGCTTACAGGTTATACCCAAAGGGAACAAACGTATTTTGTACAAACGAAGTATGACGCAAGACAGTTTCGAATCCTTAGCGATTTTACATACGGGATTTCCGCGGGTGTCGTTTAAAGTTAACTCACTTATTAGATAATTCTTTCTCATACTAAGATTTTGTTTAAAAAATGAATAAATAAAACGTGGGTAATGTTCCATTCAATTTGACAAAAGGTGTTCTCAATTTACAAGTCAAATAAAAAACAAGAGAAAAATTAAAAACAAAACGAATTTTTCACAATTAGGGATTAACATTTCTACAATAAACTCCAATGGGATTTTGGAAGATTCAAATAGAATAAGTTACATTCAAATGTGTGGACAATTGGCGTAGTAAAAAACATAAAAATAAATAAGCAGCTGAATGAGAACCTTCTTTTTCCAAAGTCGGCTAGATAAAGCTTTGTTTACATTTTTCCATCACTTGAAATTTGGACTACATGAATTTCCGATAGGGTTTTCCAGCCATAACAAACGCCATTGCTGAGTCACTGACCCGTAACGAGGGATAATTAGAGATAATTATACACACAATTTGATGTTTAGGTTGACTGAACAGATAGTATGTAGACTTATACTAGGTTTTTAACCGACTTCCGGAGGAGGTTATCAATCATTTTTTTTTCATCATCATCAGCCTTTATTTGTCCACTGCTGGATATAGGCCTGTTTCTTAATAATACACAAATCAAAAGAAAGTGACTATGTACTGTGTTGTCATATTTATTAAAGCACAATTGTTGCACAGTAACTTAAAAAACGGTTTATATGATCTTAAAACAACAAAAATTAAATTTGGGCTCGGTTTAGCTGGCAAGACAGCCTATTGGTAGACATTAACATTTTCCCAAACAGCACAGCTACGCTTAGTTAATGTGAAATGTCCATGAATATTTCTTATTTTTTTTAACTCTGCGATGTCTTCCTTAAGATACCATTTTGAATGACACAATAACAATGCAGCAATTTTCCCGGTTTTTTTGTGTTTATCCCGTTTGTTTGAGGGATTCCCTGCTTCCAGAATTGAACACAGGAAGTTAACAGTTTCATTTTGATGAAATAGCCATTTTTATAATTAGACTTTTTTTTGTTTTCCAATCTGAATCCCTACATGAAAAATTTCAACTCTCTAACTATCACGGTTCATGAGATAAAGCCTGGTGACAGACGGACAGACAGACAGACAGACAGACAAACAACGGAGTCTTAGTAATACAAATTACCCAGCCACCGTGTGAACCGGGTAAAATTTTAAGATCGTGTCAGATAGATATAAAATAAATAAACGTTTACACACTCATACCTCTGCACTAGGATTCCCTGTGTCGCAGATGGCATGGACAAACACAGAAACACAAGACAAACACCCAAGACCCGAGAACAAACTTCATGCTCACCACACAAAGTGTGCCCCGGCCGGGAATCGAACCCAGGACCCCTCGCTTCGAAGGCAGGGCTACTACCACTAAGCTAAGGAGCAGTCAATATATACCTATTAGAACGTGTCACAAGCATAGCGGCGCAACGAACTGCGACTTGAGTCTTCTCATACTTTGGTCGGTGAGGACTTAAGTCGTATGGCTGTTGTTATGGGCTAAACAACTTAACTTTAGGTTGACCTTTAATTCGTCCCGTCACTACGTTACATAAAAAAATCAATTTTTGGACGCCTTACCTACATGACGTCACAGACTTCTTGTAAGGTTTTTTGAGTCATGGGGTAAGCAGATAAGATTTTAGGATCACTATCGATGACGCAAATGATGAGTTAGGTACTCTAAATTTCAACGAAAAACCGATAAGTTTATCGTGTAAACATTAATTTAAAGTGATGACAAATTTCATTCATACATACATTATAATTAAACGCTTTTTTATCATAACGAGACTTTTGACTTTGAACTCAACTTACTTGTTGTTTTATTGTAATAATTAGTAGTTTAATTATAAATGTATTAGTGACTCATGTTATTAAAAAAACAACTCACACTAACGAAAATGTTTGACAATATGTTACAATGACTCATCAAAAGTGCGTTTTGGTAAAACGGTGACATCATGGTAATACAAAATAAATATCGGGGTCGTTGCTCGCGTCTGTAGGTGAGTCTCTACACGTGTCCCCTTAGTGGTACCAAAGGATCAACCCATAGTGGCAGTAGAACATATGCCAAATTCGTTCTTCGTCCGGAGAAGTAATGCCCCCACACCTGGTAATCCGCCGCCAATCGTTCTCGAACTAAAATTTGAAAAAATAACTCGTGTTTTTTTTTGGCTTCAGATAGTTTGGAAATGGATGATGTGGGGCTGTATGTGTATGTTTGTTACTCCTTTACGCTCAAACGATCTAACGGATTTGGATGAAATTTGGTACCAGGATAGCCTATATCCTTGTACAAAAAGGCTACTTTTGGTTCTAGAAAACCGCGGGTAACACCGCGGAGAGGAGCTATGTATGTAAAAATCAATTGCTGTTCGTTAGTCTCGTTAGAACTCGAAAATGGCTGGATCGATTTGGCTGAATTATATTTCGTTGTGTTAGTAATAGTTAGGGCAAGGTTCGTATAATATAATTTATTTTAAAAATTCTAGGTAATAGTCGGAAATCGGGAAAAACGGAAAGTACCTAATTTTTTTTCTATCAGATTTGTCGTTTATCAGCCGATTGTCAAATTGTGAATCAAGACGGAAAACATCTGTCTAATCAGTTGCCACGTATATGAACTGTATGTATAACTAGCATATATCACTTGAGATAAACTATTTTATATGAAGGTGAAAAATTGTATGAAAGAATAATCAACACACTAATATTGTAATGACGAATGTTTGTGTGTATGTGTGTGTACCTCTTATTCCTAAAAAGGGAAGAATTACCGTATGATGAGCAACCGCAGCAGTACAAAACAAAATATTTTTAATTTAATAAATTTTCGCAAAAAAAAGATACAAAAACACTTTTTTATAATAATATATAACTGAGCTGTCACTTGATGGTAGTGTCCCCAAAATGCTGGCAGCATTGCCACGCTAGATGGCAATGCTAGTACTTATATTATTACTTCTCATGTTCTTCATTTTCTGCATATCAAAGAGAGGGTGGGTCACAAAAAAATTTCAATAATTCATCCCAGCAAAACAACTTCGGCTTACTAAAGTTTAACTGTAAACCTAATTAAACCTAACTGCTTTAAGCAATAAGGCCGCCCATTGTATTTCACATTTTTTGGTAGTATTCTTAGTAATTATGTTTTTATATCAATGTGGTGTACAATAAAGAGTTTTCTATCTATCTATCTAATCAACTGCTGGCGAGGACCGCAAGCCGATCCTTCGCGCCACTCTGAAAGTGTTCCCATGTCTCCACTACTTTGCTTCATTTTACTTTCCAACCACTATTTTAAGACTTTCGCAATTCCTGTTACTTTTTAACGGGAAATTGATGAATTGGTTTTAGCGGTTAGCAATTCCCGGAGTCATTATTCATTTTATGTTTGAAGTTTGTTGTGACATTTTTATTGTTGTTGGTGCGATAATCGACTCATTCAAGTAAAAAACCAAATGACCAGCCTTTGGTAGCCTTTGGTAAATGCATACCTATATATTATACATGATAACAGTCAGATACAGAACAAATATTGACCCCCGATCCAACACAGAAGGCAGATCTGCCTTCTGTGTTTTTTACATTTATTTTATTCATTATAATTAAATAATGAATATTCATGAATAGCGTCAAACTAACTTTCACGTATCTCGTAAACAGCTCTAACGATTTGGATGAAATTTTGAGTTTAGATAGGGTTTTGTTCTTTAAATTTACCTGTATTTTAAAAACGCATATCTTAAAAACAGTTTTTAAGTACATATCTTTGGATAATATCATTATCATTATATTATATAACACTACGCCGGCCTTATTGCCTTCACGCCTATAAGTGGGCACTGAAGATGTAAATAGTCTGTGAAATCTAAATTCAGACCTAAAAACAAATATAGACAAAGATAAAACCATTATCACAGCAGCCACGAGCGGAGCAATAAAAACAGGTGTTTGTGTGAATATTTTAAAAGAGTTCAGCTAACTCACAATTTTTTTGAGATCCCAGGAAAGTACTTGGAATGCTTTTGCGGACAAAGCCGTAATCTGAAACTAGGACAAATATAATCAACTTGTATGAAATTATTTTGTGAAACAACTATTGGCGCGCTTTAGCAGTAAAACCGATTGCATGACGGAAAACGAAATTTTTTGGTTTTACTATACTATTATACGGATCTTGCTGAAGAAATCGAGAATCAGAAAAAAAATCAAACCATGCTTACATAGACGGTACAAAATATTGCAGTCACAACATTTTTCACATTTCAAAAGTACTCATACAATCACTGCTCGCGTGAGTATTAGATTAAAAATAACCTTTCAGTGTTTGGATAAGCTATTTTTAGATTCAAGTTTAAAGTTTTTGGCAATTATTTTTTACAATTCTAAATTGTTAACTTCAAGTTTAATTTTAAGTGTGCTATGTATGACAATAACAAGGAAAATAAGACGTTGTTTCAATGAACAATTCATTCGATCAATGCACATAAAAAGTAATATCATACGCCTCCGTAAAAAACTCCGTATTTTTCATTTATTTTTATTTCTTAGGTTTTCCTATTTAAGCAATAATAATAAAAGCAAACGATTCGCTTAAAGTTAGCTACATGAGTAACTAACTAACCATAACCAATAACAGGCAAACAAAGATTGCACATATTTGGTGTTACAGATATGAAATAGCTGCATGAGCGAACAGTAAATTAACAATTGGATATTAAACCGAAATATAAAACTATAAATAAATATAAATATAAAAATATGGTGAAAAAACCAACTTCAATATATAATACAAAATGCGATTTAATGACTATTTCCCGTCTATAGTCATCTATTTCCCGATGTAGGATTGCAAAACTACTTAGTACTGGAGGCGCTGTAAGCTCTCAGTTTTCGGGTTTTTAAAAACGTAAAGCTGAAGAAATTACGATACAAAGGGAGCACGTACAATACATAAAACTTGAAGTGTAGCAATTAAATAATCCTTCGTTTACTCCCACATTGACAAGACTGGGGGCTAATAAAACATGACGTTTGCTAGTCATATTTAAGGATTGAATGGAGATAAAGATTTTTTTCGACCTTTTTAAAAAATGGGCCTTGGAGTGTACTAGCTGTATAACCAGGAGCGAGGCTCATCGCTTCTGTAGAGTAAAATTGAGATACCGCTAAATGCAGCTACGTGAGCAGGGAGCAAAATGGTTTAACAATCTTCCGACCGCTAAAATGCTAGCCTTCGTTTTGTATAGGTACAGTTATCTCGAAAAGTATTAAGTATAGTTACGATTAGATTTATGCTCCCAATACAGAAAGGGTTTCCTTCTTTAATCTCAAAAACGTGTTACCTTTTAGGGCCAATTTAATCGCGTAAGCGGTTCCCCTCGGGTCCCTACGTGTTCCCGAGTGGTACGAAAACAGCAACTCAAAGTAACAGTAAAACTTATGCCAAGTTCTTCCGGAGAAGTGTCATCACGATGCAATGTTCTGGTGGAAGGGTATGGTTAAATCCGACTTGGGTCTTCTCATACTTTAGTCAGGGAAAAACGCATCCGTTTTGCTGTTGTTTATGGGTGGCGGTAACCATTTAATTTCAGGTAAGATTTATATTTTCTGAACCTGGGAGTAAGAAAAGGGTTTTCAGCGTCACAAAAAATTAAAGGATTTTTGTTTGGTCAGTTTCTTATTGGTATACCTCGTTAGAGTTCTATTGTTTTCGTGAAATTTAATTCAATAGTGCCACTAACGAGTTGATTTGTTTGACCTTCTTGTAAAGGTTATATGCTTAGTCCCCTTATTTCATGACTAATATACCAATAATAAAGGTTACTCGACTACTCCTATTGGGTTTGTAGTAAACTGTTTCATATAGTTTAACTTTGATTTTGACTGGCACCAAGCCAGTTGGCATCGTTACTCAAATTATTTCTAACACTAAACAGGTTCACTGACCCTAATGAGCTATTGAGCGATTTTAATATAAAGTGCCGTATTTAGACCGAAATGCATCTGTGTCGTCATCAACATGTATTTAATGGAAGTGACGTTCGCTTATGTAATAGTAGGTATTATCTGTTTATTAACATCCTTGTGTTATTACTCTATTAACTGTTCCCCTAATGTTTCAAAAATAAAGTAGCTTAAGTTTTTTCTAATAACATCAGCTATCTATCAACGCAAGTCCTTTCAAAATCGGTCCAGCCATTTTGAAGATTAGGTGGAACAAACAGACACACAGACAACAATTTAAAACTTGTTTGTTTTGCTCTAGGTACAGTATATACTTTCAAATACATTTAGTAAATAACTGATATTTTGACAATCCAAATAGATTTTTAAATTTTTTTTTGTATGTATGTCAAATCAAAGTTTATCGTTACCAGTTCCATTTATTACCAAGGTTAGCCACGACATGTACTATAAAGCTCCTAGTTTATCATTTGAACCAACAAAGCCTCAATTACTAATATTTTAAGTATAAACTGTTATAAATATTACCTCATCGAAGATTATTTACAGTGTTCTGGGAACAAGGAAGATTTATTGTTCGAAGTCAGCATCTGGTTTCAGTCTGTTCTCAATGACCTTGTTATGGATGTGGGCTGGGGCAGAGTTATTTATGAGATTCTTTCGGCGCAATTTTAAAACAACTGGTAAGTTTATTTGCTTAGAGTACATTAATTTGAAGTATTATTTTTACCTAAAGTAAACAAGTATTTATATGAATTTAAAACAGTCATACCTGTATATATATTATACAATGGGATAAGTTCTTACCTACATAATTCTTCTAGGTCAAATTTTGAAAACTGCTTTATTATTATTTTACAAAGTTTTAAATATATTATATGTTTTTATTAAATGCGCGATTACGGCGATGACTTGATTAACGAACGCCATTTTTTCAAAACGATTTGTATCTTTAGTGTTCATTTTATGTTCTTCTCTTATAGCATACAGTTCACAGATACAACACAGTAAACACAACACAACAGGTTCACAGGTCACACTCTTCAAGAAACACAAGTAAGCTTAAAAACACCCGCATAATTTCAAGACTTAAGTCCAAAAGTTAGTTAGTCAGTTAGGGCTGATGATTCAGATTAGTCGGCTCATTACTCCGTTGGATTCATATTAAATAAATTGATTGGAAAGAAAAAAAGAAGATATTTATTCACACATTTTTTACACAATAATGAAAAACACATTAAGACACAATAAAAGGAAAAAAATGGGGCTATAATCTGGTTTTACATTTTGTTCCTTCTATATTTTGATAACATATTTTATACTATAATATGTTAACATTTTCTTCTGATTTAAAATATCTCGCCTTTAAAATGGATTTCCATAACTTTGTATGTACGGAATCCTGAATGAGCTGAAATGTATGCTAAATTCAAAATGCTGCTTCAAGTAGCGATTGGCTCAGATACAGATACGAAATACGCTTGCAATGTTACTATTGACTGTAAGTACCTGATTTTATTTTTATTCGAACGTATATGTTCGAATAAAAATAAAATCAGCATAGCAGATCGAATAAAAATAAAATCAGCATAGCGCATAGCAGAAGTCTGGCATAAAATTGAGATTCAAAGAAACATTGAACTTTATATAATACAATCACGAAACCTAATAAACATTCATTTTTTTTAAATTTATTTAACGGAAATGACTGGACGATCTGAAGGCCCACCTGATAAGTTGTTCAGCCCATAACATCAGCAACACGACTTAGATCTTCCCCGATAGAAGTATGAGAAGACCCAAGTCGCACCCCGTTCGTAAAAATCTGTGATTCGTAAAATTATGTTAATAAGGAAAGAATAAAATTTACCTGTAACGTTGTTTGAGAATTTGCATATTAGTTACATTTATAAAGCACGGTATGATTCCAAATTCTATCAATTCTATAATGAAAGCTTGCGAGCTCTCAATTCGGGGCGAATAAGTAATGTATTGGTATCTACCACAGGATCGCGGCCAAACGCTTTGTTATATTTGATTAAAATAATTTATGTCAAGCTAGTTTGGACGATGAAAGGGTGCGGGTATCTGATAAGTGTGAATAAGTGTGAATTAAACACTTGGAAGGCATCGGTCGCGGAGAAAATTATTACGATTACGATTATTAACCGACCAAAAGTGAAGGTAGTTAACGGTTGGTTATGCGTCTATATGTTTTTTTTTTTTTGTTTTTATCATGTATCTTGATTTTTTCGCAAATTGCGGACCGATTTGGATAATTCTTTTTGAATTAGATAGGGTATACCTCCAAGATTCCATACAAATTTCACGAAGTGCTAAAATTTTGAAATAAGATCTTGTAGTTACATATTTATTTAAAAAAAATGTCGTTTCCTAGAATATTTTAAGAACGTAATGGATATTACGTATTTTGACATTGACTTTCACTTTTAAGAAATTCGACCCCTGAGTGCGTCAAATAAGTGATAAGTGATGAAAGTATTGAGTCGCTTTATTCAATCTTTAAATCAGTAATCGAAGGAAATAATTATTATTTCTATGAGTTGGACTAACATTGTGATTCAATTACCTAAAGTAAAATGACGTCAAGAACATTAAGGAACCTCGGCGAAACAGACATGTGTTCACACTTAAAACAATAGCACATATCATTGTACCCAGGAACAATGAGTCACATTCTGCCTGAACCTAAGGGTCATCGAGTAACGCCTCTGTCACGATCAATCCTACCCCAGCTATGAGATCGTGACATCAACGTTATCATGAACGCTTGGGTAAATCCAGATCTAACTACCTGTTATTACATTGTTCATATTATATCTCTCTTTCTCTTAAGTGACCAATTTTAGAGTCAATTTGTTCTAGTTTTTTTCGATTTACTGAGTCCAGATGCTCGCGTTCTTAGGTGAATACACCCAGAGGCACCAGGACTCTGGGTGGTGCTAAAATAGCAGCAAAAAGTAGGAATAAAGCTTGTGCCAAGTTCGCTTGGAGAAGTAGGTACTGCCTCCACACCTGGTAATGTGCCGCCATACAGACAAACTTTCGCACTAATAATATAACTATAGTTATAGCGTGCAAAGATAGAAATAAATCAAATTGAATTATCTGTTTTTAATGTCAAAATAATCGCTTTTTACTAAATACATTTGAAAGTATATTAGTAAGGTACTTATAACAGAAAATCAATTTTTAAATTGTTTGTCTGTCTATCTGAAACGCCTGGACCGATTTTGATGGAACCTTCACTGGTACATAAGATTGATTTCATAAGGAGTAAATAGGATTCCGCACAAATAAATGTTAAAACACGGTTGAAGTCACGGAGTTAATAATAATTACTAAAAAACAACTAGTTAATAATAATTTGAATGTGGCGCTTATTTAATTTATATCTGAGTGCCTCAAGCAGTCGTGATGACGAGCCTTATCATGACTTAATCAGCGTCCATTATGAATCAATGGATAAATTATTGATAGCATGATCTCATTATAAGCTCACGCCACAGATAAGCTCGCACAACAACCCTGATTATGATCAGCATAATTAACCGTGACCTTTTGTAATTATCCGTGGCAGTCAGTAACTTAACTAAGTTTTAACAAGAACAATGAATCTTACTAAACTATAAAAATAATAAGCAAAATGCGAAGCACCCTTGGTGAATGGTTTGTACCTCGTAAGTACCAGCTAAAACACTATATACGCGTAGAAAACAAACAATCTAGAATATCTGTTTTCGTTGCTTCGTATCTGATAGCACTGGCATGGCTGACATTTATTAAAAATTCCTGGAAAAGTTCTTAAGAGTTCTGCATTGAAGTGGCTGTGGAAATGGAAATCTACTGTCAACAAAAAATGACATTGGATAGCAACATAATAATATAAGTCGTTGTGACGTCGACAAAACGAAGTTTTATTGGACATAACCTGTCCTATGAGCCTTGGTATCTAAAAAACAAATATGTTTCATATATGTAAAATGGTACCTACAGACAAAAAAAAATCGAGGACATGTGACATCTACCAATCCGGATTGGGCTCGTTAATCAAAGCCCATTCACTCTCATTATTCGTACTCATTAACGAGAGTAGGCCGGTATCCCTGCAGTGGGAACATTAGAGACTGGCACGGAAATTTTGATAGGAATCCAAAAAAATTGGCGCTGTTCAACGCCTATACTGAAAATTTACTGATTTTAAGATCTAAAAAACCTTTTGTTCTTTTGTATTTTCTAAAATCCAAATTGGAAACCTCTTCCAAATTAAAATAAATCAATTCAGCTGTATTTTTTTATTAAATAGGGTGAAATTTCTTCATGAATTTTCTATGTACCACATATAAGTTTTATGAAAAAATTCGACCGCTAAGGGTCTGAAATAAGTTTTAAAACAGTAATAATATTGATTTATTCGATTTTAAAATCAGTTAATTAACGAAGTCGTTAAATATTGGCTCAAAAAGGGCTTTCATTTTTGACTTCCCAAATGTCTACAATTATTCTGGTTTAAAATCAAAAGGCTTAGTGTAAACGTCCCGTTTCTGTAATCTGAGACCCATTTTGGTCCTTTAATGTTTTCACAACGGAACTTTTAAGCTGGGCTGATAATTCGAGGCTGGTCATTTTGCGTCGGCTTTGAGGTCCGCTACTTAAGACTTAACGGGGCGATATATAGTGTAGTAGTGCAGTGTTAGGATTTTCGATCCAAACGCTTTGGTCAAGTTTGGAGTTAGCACTATGAAGTAACTTACGAGAGAACATTCAGGCAAAATAAGAATGAACCGTTGCTGCGACAGTTCGCATTTTTGAAACGAAAGGTAGATGATTGATTTTATCATTATGAAAGGAAGTTCAAAATCTGATTTTAATTACGCGAAATGATAACATAATAAATATTGTTTTATATATAATATTAAATATTGTCTGAACAGTCCAAAGGTAAATAATTCACGATGCACCTTTTCCATATTTTATTTATACTTTTCACGAGTTTCTTTGTAGTAAAATTGATAAAAATATTTCCATTTAAAGCCAAATCTGCTAAAAACTTTTCATGCTCGACTTATAAATATTTTTGTGTTAACACGGTAAAGCTCTAAGTGAAAATAATAGCTAGCGAAAAACCGAACAATGGCGTTTATATTGAAAATGCATGCCATGCAGGAAAGTGCACGAAGCTTTTAACTTGTCCATCAAAATAAGCTACGTCAGATATGCTAAGTCTAATGCGAAAGGCATGAAAACAGGCATACTAAAGAGGTTTTATTCATTATATTCCTTTTTTTTAACTCTAATATAAAATGAGAGTACTAAGTTAAACAAAGACTTGATTAGTCTTGACTTCCATTTTAGGGACTGAAATATTTCCAGCTATTTTTTTTTATTTAAACGTTAGCTGCTGAACACGACTCGAAAAAGTGTTTCGAGAATTGTCATTTCTTTTAGAAAAGTTTGGATTGTAAAAGTTTGTTTTGTGAATTTTAAATTTCCATAAATTTCCATAAATAGAAGTCTAGCCTTGTCCAACACCAAATTATAAAAGGTGAATAAAACTGAGAAATAAGAATATCATCAAGAATAAAATATTATATAAAACAAAAAAATACTTCGCCCTTTGGTGAAAGTATAGAAATAAGATCTCAAAAACGAAGACAATACTTAATAATGTTGCTCGAAAAGGTGAAAAATATGTACACAGATATTATCTGAGCTAATTTGCTGCTTTAACAGTAAATGTTTACTTACTGTGCGTGTAAATTTTGACGTGTCCAAACGATACGATACGAACGATCTCGTTTGAGTTTGAATCTAGCGAAAGTTTGCATGGGTGGATGTTTGTTACTCAATCAAGCTACGGATCTGGATGAAATTCAGCAATTATACACACCGCGGGTAACACCGCGGGATGCAGCTATAAAAGTTAATCATATAAAATGATTATTTGTTGTTAAATAACATAATTTTACAGGTCCTTCAGTAAGCGGACATCGTATATAAAAAGACTAGACACGTCTATTTCTGAACGACAAGGACTTCAATCCTTAAAATGGCTACAATGATTCAGTGCATTTGATGTCAAAAAATATATTTTAAATAAATTAGGATACAAATATAACTAATAAACTAATGCTTTCACAGTCATGGACACAATTCATATACAAACGCATTGTCTTTACATCTCAACCAATAAAAGACAGGTTATAAAAGGTTAGACGGCTGGGTTTGTTTGTAAGATTAAAATAGCCTCCCCTTATGCATGATTATAAGGTGTAATTATTCATGAATCATCTATGACAAAGTGTCACAACATGTCCATAATGTGATAATGGATGTACAAGTGCTTTATTGTTAATGGTTTATTGCAATTTGCAGTTTGTCACGGCTTTATAATGTTCGGTCTGCGTGCTAGCATTACAATTATAAGTATTTTATAATTATCCTTTAGACAACATTGATAAAAATATTTGGGGCCCCAATTTAAATTTGGAGAGACTATTTAGAGCATTTGTTTTATATTCATAAGTGCTAGCTGTGCTCTGCTTTTCTTCCAGGATCAAAAGTAGCCTATGTGTTAATCCTGTTCTGAGTCAGGTGTTCAGTGCTCACATTGATTGCATTGCAAATTGCAAGCGTTCGACGTTTATCGTATCACGCCATGCACTAAACTGATGCCGACATATTTGCCAAGCTTTTGTAAACATCTCCAGGTATAAATTACGGGCCACTTTGCATATGAGGAAAGTACCTACCTACCAACACTATTCACTGGAACAATCTAGTTATAAGTAATGAAAACTCAAAACTAAACCTTATATAATCCTATAATCCAAAATATACACTTGTTTGTACACATATGTCGTGTCACAAGAGTTCTTTAAAATCTAAATTCATCATTGTGCATTTAATGCATCTAAACTATAGATGATTAAATGATGCATTAAATGCACCCAGATATGTCAAATTACAGACAGCTTTTATGTTTTAGTTAGTCTTAATTGTTAAAGTTAAGTCTGTTGACCAATATGAGAGGAAGAAGCGGACAAAAAACCCCTCGGAATGATAACAGTTGATGACCCAGGATTACTGACGTACACTTTTAATCTCAAGGTGAATAACTACAAACATCTAATACAGAAGTGACGAATGAGACATTGGCTTGAAACTTAGCATTTGCTACAACAGAAGATTTTGTTAAATCGGCCGACACTATTAAATACCTACTCAATTTATCTATTTTGTATTATCAATAAACTGTTTTTTTAAAGGGTTTATATTCGGAGATAATCTTCAAGTCGTCGCGCGCCATCTCCACATGCTTTAAGTGGCTGACCCTCTGAACTTATTTGCTTTGCGGTTGCGATGTGGGTTGTTGAAATTGAACTGGCATTGACAGTTCTAATTTTCGAAGAAAATCAAAGTCATTTGACGAAATTTTTACCAATAAACAAATGCAAACACTTTTGCTTGTTTGGAGAATCACTTGAGTTCTCCGAAAAAATGGAAGATCTTGTAGAGGGGTGGGAGGGCGGGGGACGACTTACATCCGCATCTGAGTTGATGTCGAAATGTTCTATATACTCAACTGCCTAGACGCATTTCTTGCGCGATGTAGGATTAGTGGTGTTGCAGCGCGCTATCTGTTGTAAAGTTATAGTATCAATGTATTATGATACCTCTGAGTATCCCAACACATTGGTAGAAGAACTCGAAGCTCTGTATGTGAGACAGGTGGAGCCGCTTTACTTGTGACCCAAACACAATGAATATAAACAATGACACAACCGAACTTCTACGAAGGCTGCAGACAGGAAAATCAGATCCTTTTCCAAGTGCAGCACGGAAGCCCTCACTTCAAAGTCAGAGCAACCGACTTAATTTCGAAACTGTGCACGAATGCATAAATGTATTTTGAGGAAATAGGGAAGGTAACTTTAGCAAGCAATGTTCACACTGCAAACATAGTGTAGCAAACAAAGTTCTGCATAATTTTCTAGTGGAAACCTTCCTTAAAGAAGCAGTTTTGGATCAATACATAGTTTATTGTTCATTAAGCGCTGGAACTTGAACTTACTGAAACTTTTCGTATAATAACTCAAGGTCGATATCGTATGTAATTTAATTTAATTTTCTTTAGCTATTTTCAGATGATATACTTGATACTACTCGTATATACTAGACTTTGTAAACAATACTTAAATTATTTTACTGTTTAGAATTCTAATAAAACTAAAATTAGTACTTTACAAAGAAATTAGACAAACATTTAAATATCCATTAAAATACCTAGAATTTTTTTTTTTGTTCAAAGAAATTACACCCTAGATTCTGTATAAAATCAGAAACCATAAACCTGCAACCTGCTTTCAAAAATTACAGTGGAAGGAATCGTTTGCATGATTTTTTGGTTATTCGCGTACTTAATTAAGACTTAATTCAAAGTAATGAAAGCTTACAAACTTAATTTACTAGTGTAACACAAAGATCAGCTTAAAATAGAAAAAACTAGTTAGTGTTTCACTTTAAGTGTATCCAAATTCCGACCCAAGAATAAATCAATTTAATGAACTCTGTAGCATGTCCATCATGCCACTAGTGGTTGAAACTATTTGCAATTGTTTCCATTGTTTACCACTAGTGCGCCATGGTCAAGTTTGCGAGGCTTAGTAGTTATAGTTGGACTAAGACTTAAGTTAAACAGTAATTGGGTGTTTAATCGGAAGTTTAACCTAACCGAGGCTCTTAAATGTTTAAACTATTTCATTTACATTTACATACCGCGGTCAATTCTCATTGACATGTTTTCTTCTCATCTTATCTTGCAGCCGTGGATCTTCATTGACTGGCCTCATAGATCTGTAATAGTATTAGTAAAGTTTTAATCCGCTACGGTGTAGGTATAGCTCAAAAGAAACCGCCGTTAGGAAGTATGGTAGACAGACAAAAAGACATAGCCTTAGTCCTGGGATTCCCTCAGGATACGACACTAAATAAAATAATTCACATAGCGCCTAGTACTAAACTATGCAAAGCATTTTTACAAAAAGAAAAGTTCAATGCTCTTTTAAAAATCGTGGAAAAGTAATGCCAGTCTCCAAAGATGACTTCATTGGACTCATTGGGTATAACAATGAGTTCAATTAATGAATAATCTAGCAAAGCGACCGTGAACTAACCATTGAACTTTATCTACTGTCAAATCGTGAAGTGATCATTGAAGAGTGGCGTCACCTTTCACGATTTTTAAGAGCATAATACAGCATAAGTTTATTAATAAGAGCATAGAACTGAGAATACAATGGATTTAAATATAATTCAGTAGTAGAAGTTTCGAAATATAACCAGTTGGTAACAACCATATCTCTGTGGTACTCAGGTACAAAATAGATCTCTGTAGAGATGCTAAAGGTACAATCGACGGTCTTATCGCTATGAAGCGATCTCTTCCAGACAACCTTGGGATGGAAAGAGTTTTAGTTGAATGGAATGTGGTTGGGGATGTACCGAAAGCTATTGATTTACATAATATGTAAAGATTACAATAAGAACATACCAATATAATATATACCTATACAATATAATAAGTAAGATACTATATAAAATTGTATAATACTTTTTTTTTTTTCAGGTAAGTCAACGCATTGTATTCGTAAGTGTTAAATGATTTCGTAGGTAAGTGTGGTTCTTATTTGATATAGTACGTTTAAAAAAATTTTAAAACTACGTTTTACGTTAATTGGAAAATTTTTTGTGTTTGAAAATTCTACATTTGCGACATTTATGTCGGCCTACAATGATTTACATAAATATAAATGTTTTACAAGCAATATGAATAGAGTAACACCCACAGACGTCGTATATATTCAAGAAATTGATCTCATGAACTCAATCTTGTCATATTTCAATATTTTCTTTGTGCCGTGAACGGCAAACAGAATCTGATATCAGTGGGTGCATCGATATTTCAATTTTATATTACTTTGTGTGCTATGTTTTGAATTCTTTTTGCTTTAACGAAACCCTGGTAATAAAATACCTTAAAAAAATGTGCTTTGTGAAAATATATGTATATAGGGCTCGGTTTGTCTCTAAAACAGCAATCAGACACGCGCGAAAGTCTTCTTTGGTTAAAACATTTATTTTACTACCTCAGCGACAAAAATAGTTATACATTTTTGTAATATGTATCTACACATGCACTAGAGATACACATTACAAAGCAAGACTCGCAAAAAAATCTTGATAAACCTTAGGGCCAATCTATAATAGAAAGTGTATAAAGGTGGTAAAACTAAATTTGTAGTCATCTCCTAGATGACAAACAGACGCATCGCAAATTAAAATTAAAGCAGGCGCCAGCCTGACCTGAACTTCGCGAAATATCCAATGAATACAAATTATGTTGCGCTCAATCTTTCCCATCTAAATTGATGATGTAACCATGTCGGGCTTTAATGAAATGTACGTTGTCATGAAAATCAAAATCAATTTATTTCTGTGTTAGGCATCCATAACGGCCAGGCTGTCCGGTGAAATGAGTATTTTTGCGTAGTGCATATCAGCGTCTGATATTGACTGTCCTGCAGTCAACCGGCCTACTTTCTATGAGTGAATGATTTGATCTACCACGGGTGACCAAACCGGATTGGTAGAATTGGATTGGTAAGAAACCAGCGTACCCAAAAATTTTAAGATATGTAATTCCAATTTTTGGTTATGCTATAAAGTTTCATTTTATGTTCATTACTCCCCAGACCGATTTGTCATATGTTATGAGTTAGTAATTATCGGCCAACATTGTTGTAATTGTTTGATTATCTTCATGATTTTTATTTTTTTCCAATCTAGTTTCCGCTAATAAAAATTATCATTTAATAAATAACATGTATTACCCAAAATTGAAGTAGTAAAAAACTTATTTTTAAAACTAGACTGATTAAAAGTAGTAAAAAAGAAAATATATTCACTTCGCGTGTCTCGGAAATGGCACTAACGATTTCAATACGCTATTTTGCGTTTAGATAGCGTTTTGCTGTTTGTATTTCTTGTAAAAACAAAATATTTTACAAAAAAAATATGCTATTAATGAAAATAGTAAAAATGACAGGTGCCATTTGACCTTACGCTGACTTTAAAAAAGAAACAGCACCTACTCATTTTGGGGCCGTGTACCAAAAGCCCACTCTGGCTATGCGTGGGGTAATGTTTGTCCGCATATTACTCACCGTTAACAATGACCGCCACTAATTGACGGCAGGCTTTCCATCGCGGCATTGTATCGGGCAAACGTAGCAATTTACATTTGTCTCTATACGGGAATCAAACCGTATCGTACTGCCGGATCGCGTAGCTTGCTATTCTAAATTGACTCCACATGATTAGAGATTACACATCGATGCGAATGGGCTTCGAATACGGGCTTGCAGTGCTCTGCTGCTCCGTAATTAATACAATAGTAACCTGTTTTACTCATCATCAAACCTAAACTAAGCCTTAGATTATCACTATTACCACCACTTAACTTCGGGGCAGTTTTATTAGCTGTTTCCTGCTTAGTATGAGAAGGACCAAGCAAAACCGTGAACATTATACGACTAGCTTCTCTGCTTAATAATGGAAAAACCTCCTCGGATGGGACGGTATGGGACCGGGACACCGCGTTTGATTAGACTAATCCAAAATGCAAAAGGGTGAGTTGAACACTTTTTGTAGACAGCAATGGGGACATACTAAGCGAAGCTCCTACCTTGTAACTTAGATCAAGATGGCGGTTCGCATCGGGTCAGAACCGAGTTTTAGATGGGGGACGAAGACGGAAGACGGAGTCTTATATTCGATATTAGGCTCTATTGTATGAAGAATAGTTAGCTGCAGATGCCTTGACAGCTTCAAACTACTTCACTAGACTCGTTCCAACACGGAATGATTGAAATAAAATACCCACAGAGTATGCTCAAGCGGGATTCTTAGACCACGTCGGCTAGTTCAGTGAATAGTTGCAGTCTTTAAATCTGTTTTTGTTAGATGCTAAGAACACCAACTTGGCGATGACCTCATCACGGTCACTGAAAATGTGTATTGGTCTGATGAGAACGTTAGCTCAGGAACTCTGGCTGTCACTTGGGTATGTTAATGACCTTTTTTTTATTTGTCTATACAACAAGCGCCGATGGCCTTGGAAACTTTACGCTAGCTCTACCAACCTAGGGTTATATAAGTCTGTCTGTCTCCTGTCTCAGTCTTCTGTCTCCACGCTCCACGGAGCATTGCTCGCATATTACCGTAAACAATGCTTGTCACTAATTGGCGGCGCGCTGTATCGGGCAAACGGGCCAATTTCGGGCGCGTATAGGTTTTTATGGCGCATTAGGCCGACTATTTACGTGCAGGATATCGGACGGTTCATAATAATGGATACCGTCATTATGACTGACGGTAAACATTAGCCTTTGTGTAGTGTAATATAACCTCTATATAATGTCCCGATATTGGTTTCATATTCGTGATACAAGAACCGCCTACATTTCCACATTGTGGGTCGAATACTGGTAAACTTAGGGATATATTAATTAGTCCAGTCGAATAAGGATTTGACCCGGAAAAATAATTGGAGCGATTGGCGAGCAAATGGTTAGGGGGGCCATTGGCAGTCTAAATTTTCGTTTTCGGGATTCGTACCCCAATGCTTCAACGCTCAAATTAAAGATAGTGGATCTTCAATTTGAGCGTATAATTTTTATTTATTGAATAACTAGATTATTTTCGATTCCAGAAAAATGGTTATGATCAAAGTGATTTGAAATAAAGTTTCCTACAATTTATAATTTATATTTTTTTTCCTAGGATCGATATTTCTCGACTAAGACCCAAAATAGGGAGCGGGAGAAAACGCTATTATTGACTTTAACGTTTTAATGGGAATAAACAAAGTCGTTTGTTTGACGAACATAACTGTTCTGTGTCTGACACAGATATGTACGTTTTATAAAATCAAAATAAAAAGACAAAAAAACACTTTTATGTATTCAATCAGTTATTAGTATTCATCATTAATAGAATGAACGAATCAAATCACAAAATGGATGCTCCGTCTTTTGTTTGCTACCACGTACCACAGAGGATGAAAAGTAACTGTTGATTTTTTATACGTCAGTCAAACAAATGAATGTTTTCACCACTTTAATGTTTTTGGTATAAACCATTGTTTCACTTTTTATTCTTGTTCATTGTAATAGAATCAAAATAATATGGTAAATTCAATATAATATTTAATAATAATAATAAATGTTTATTGTCAAAATAATAGCACACAATATGTTTACTATTAATAACAAGAAAGGAATAAATATAACAAATAACAGGATTCGAAAACGTATTAAATATATATACCAAACATATTACATTTCCTGTGCATCGTAGAATCGTCATTGACAACCATTTTAATTTCAATTCAGCATTCGAAAAACCAATTCATCGCTAGTTTTCAGTGTTTGTACATAAGTACAAGTTTTCATAAGCTACCTGACATTGTTAAAAAACTATAGTATCCCACCACATCTGATGCCAATCAATAATTTAATTAACAAGCTAAATGATCAAGAGATTATCACAAAGGCCGACAATAATTACGAATACCTCGTTAGTAGTTAAACAGAATTACAATCACATGCACCAAATAATAGCCAAGATAAATTGGTTACTGGAATCGGTACTAATTTAAACCTTATCTACTGAATCTGAAGTGTCTAGGTGCGCTATTGTGTAGAGTTATTTGAAATGATACATCATTCATAAATTTGTTCGTTGTATTTTACTTCAATATCTTTTAGACTGACTTCAGATGAGGAAGTTCTCATTTTGGATGTAGGTATGTTCTATTGGATGTCTGCAAATCGATTTTGATGAATCCATTTACTCGAATATTTGACAGGTTGTACCTGTGGTCCCGAAGAATTTGCAAAACTGTAACGGTAACGATGTATTAAATGTTGTTTTAAAAACTGAAATACGACTACGCAAAAGCAAAAGAAGGGCAGGGTCAGAGGCCCAAAGTCTCAAGTCCAAGATGAAGTTTTAGTTGTTAACCCCCAACGCAAAAAGAAGGATGTGTGTCTGTCGCACAGATCTTAAACGGATGAACCGATATGGGTGCGGTTTTTTTATTTAAAAGCAGGTTTTCTAGCGGTGGTTAAACATGTTTTATCAAAATCAGTTCAGCCGTTTCAAGGTTGTCAGCTTGTTTTCATTACACGGGGCCGGATTTTTATATTTTCGTAAAATGAACTTGTTAACACTAATTTTAAACAGCTACCAAAGGATGAGTTTATCAATTTGGTTTTTTTTTATTCTTTCAGATTGGTCCCATAAATGAAATTATCAAAATTTATTGAATACTTTGGTGGTTAAATCAAAATAACTGGAAATATATCTAAGTATCTTAACTGACTCGTCTTCCTGAAAGTCACTCCTATTCTCTTTTTCTTTCATTAGCATTCTTTTTAATTTACTTTTAATTATAAGGCATATAAAATTACGCCGTTTTGTGTTCTATAAGAGTTATGGCACGATCTGTACAAAAGGGGACAACCCTAATTCTTAGGTAAAAAGTAATAAACCACGATGATACATTTACAATGGTGCTAATTACGTTTCTTACACAGATTTTGTGCTGGCAACCCGAATAGGGAGCGGTGCCATAGTTTAACTGTGAAACGGTAAGGAAACTATGGAGTTTAAATTTTGACTCCAAAATGTTTCCCCGTGGAGGGGGTCATATTAAGAAAATAGAAGAAGAAGAAGAAGAAAATATATTTATTTATAACTATAACAAGGACATACATACAAATTACAAAAAAAAAAAAATAATAATACAGTACGACCAAGTTATAGCTAGAAACTAGGATACGACTCAGCATGATGCGCCACGCACAGGTACGTACGTAGTGCGCTGATCTTCCGTCGCCTCCTACAAACAGTATCTGGTAGCTTCTACTAAAACAACAACATAATGAAAATTAATAGTTACATAGATTTTTATTGTTCGTAAAACTAGGAAAATACATACATGGTATGCTATGGTTAAGTACATGATATGGTGGCAAAAAAAAAAACATGACAATAATGTCAGTAGTATTCTAGTTGGTCTAATGGAAGTGTCCTTGGTTTATCGTATCTTCATTCTTTAATATCGGACGATACGGTACCTAGTAAAAAGTTTGATGTAAATTAATTATACATTTGTATCGAAAAAATCTTACAAACTAATATGAACAAAGATATTTACAAAGGAAACAATTAAGCCGTCTAATGGCCAATTGAGCTATTTTAAGGCCAGTTGCAGAATCTGTACATAGTTCAATTGATCATCACGATAGCCATCACCGGCGCTCTGCAAGATTTTTTTCGAAAAAACGCAAAGTTTCATTAATCAACATTAATCAACATCAATAAAATTGATTTATTCCCAACCATCCTACTATGTATATGGGTGTATAGGAATTTAAATTCTCAACTACACCGCTAATTAAAACTGATATTATTTCAACCAATCCTCATTGTGACAGCTAGTGCAATAAAAACACAAATCATTCATATTTATATTAATTAACTAGATATTAATTAAGAGAAGCTCTTCAACTGTTACAGACCATATGTTGCAACATTAATATTGCAATAAAGGATTTTTTTTTATTTAGAAATTTTGCTCTTATTTAAGGGCTTTGTTGCGGGATTAAGTTTACCTACTCTTTTTATTTTACTGTGGCAATACCAACATTAATAAAGGTTGCAGGGCGATGGCGCGACATTTTCTGCCCTTTGGCTTTATGTTCCGTCGTTCGGTTACTCTTGAAATATTGTCCCGTTTCAGTTAAATAGGCTTTTGAGAACGGGAGTGACTGTTTGGTGTTTGTCGTAAACCTTCGGGCACCATTCAATGTTTACATTTTTGACCTACTTTCTATTGTGCTACCAACATGAATTTCGTTTTTATGGGAACGTTTGCAAAGATATTATTACATATTTCGTTATGTGGCGTACTGTATCCCTCATTAAAAAAGCGTGTCTAATTATTCCGTCGGAATCGAACCCCTTGTGTCGTAGGCATGGCTTCTACGAGTACAACTAAGTTACGGAGTCATCAAATAAATATAAAAACAAAAAAGCTATGCAATTTAATCATTGATGTATGAATAAATTATCAGTTAGGTCAAGTATGTATGATCCATTTTATATTAAATATTCTTCCTGTAGTTACTAGGCATTCATTACACACATTCTGACGGCTCTGTGGCTTAGTTGGTAGTAGCCCTGCCTTCGAAGCAAGGTCACGGGTCACGGGTTCGATTCCCGACCGGGGCACACTGTGTGGTGAGCATGAAGTTTGTTCTCGGGTCTTGGGTGTTTGTCTTGTGTTTCTGTGTTTGTCTATGCCATCTGCGACACAGGGAATCCTAGTGCAGAGGTATGAGTTTGTTAACGTTGTCATTCTGTGTAATAAAACACCTCTAATCCAAAGTAATTTACAAACACGCGCGATAATCCTAAGATATGAAGTGAAGTAAACGTAAAAGCATCTCAAGGTGATTTCCGTTCAAAGAGTGAAAATGTAAAAGTACTAAGCGACATTGACATGTGAATTTTGCAGAGCCACCACATTAAAGTTGATTTTTACGAAAAAAAATTATACACTTGGAAATTGTGTATATTGTGTTAACTAAATCATATTTTTTTCTATTAAATCATCTTTTTTTTTATGTAACAATAGTGACGTGTCGAGCTGAAGACCCACCTGATGTTAAGTGGATAACAACATAGGTCCACCCCGACCGAAGTATGAGAATACCCAAATCGCAACCCGTTGCGCCCGTCTACCAAGACGGAGATGTTACGTTTCGTCCGCATGTCATTATACCAGCACCCACACCTTTCCACCGGAACACAGTAATGCGAGCGCACCACTGCTTGCTTGTTTGTCCGTGCCCCATGCGGAGTAAGAGAGTAAAAAAAAAAACTAAAAAAAAAAATATTGATGAAGTAACCCTGGGTGCAAGAATCTGAATTCTAGTAATCTGATACGGTTCTGATTATTTTCAATGCAAAGATATTATTCCAGTCTATTATTTAGTAATTTATGGCCAAGATTTTATTAATGGTTATTAAGCAGTTGAGATAGGCGCAAATTTATTAAGTGGTTCTACGTTTTAATTAAATAAATCATAACGGATTTATCAGATACAATCTGAATAAGACCTCACAATGCGAGTTTCGAGTTAGATAGAAACCAATTCATTTGTAAATACACACGGTAATACACATTAGCCACCAGACACAGAACTATGTATTGTCACGCAAATGCTTGTCCTGGCTGATAATAAAAACTTACCACCCTGCAGCTCAAAAAGTAGAACTACTCAAAATACGCCACTTATTATTAAAACATGTTATTAAATTCGATAGTTTGGATACACACCACATCAAAAATGATTGCCTCAAATATTTATGCCAAGATTCATTTTCGAGCCTTGGCTTGAATGTTTTATTTCTGCATAATCCTTTTGAGAGGATCACTTGGCATTTGAGAAATTCCGGGATTTACACCCGTTTCCTGGCTCCCCTGAAATTTCTTGTAATGGCAGGGTTTTCGGGATATTCGTCTTTTAGAACTTTGTTTGTATTGGGTGTGGTTCTGCGCTACCGGAAAGTAAAACTGGCATGCGCGAACTGGATGGTTCAAATCTAATAACCCATTTTTACGGCTTCGCGGTGTAGATAGAAGATTTTTGAGCAAAATCAATGAATCCCAATTTATTATTTTTCCTTTAAAATAACGCGCATTGCATCTCTCAAATAAATTATTTTTTTATTTCAACTTCATCAATATTGTTTGAACTCTGTCTCATCGAAAAATATGAATTTTCAATCTCGTTTTAATATTAAAACATCTCTATCAACACAGCTCTTAAAATAAAATTAATGACGTCGAATATGCTGTCAACATTCGTTTTAACAGTGAACAAGCATTCATTTACCAGTATCCAATATTTGTCCACTGATCGATGCACAGAGCAGACAAAAGCTATATGTTAACAAATTTATGAGGGAAAATTACCCCAGAATTAATTCACGGTGCGGGAGTAGTGTTTACCTCTGTCTTCCATGCTCAGGGTACGGCCGAGTGGTTTATGAATTTACATAATTCTGTGGCCGTATGTTGCTACACACTAGTGAGCATCCATCTTTCGGTTCGATTCCCACTCAGGACAAGCATTTGTGTGACGAACATAGATGTTTGTTCTGTGTCTGTATTTTATGTATTAGCAGAATGTATTCACAAAGCAATAGCTGTATAAGTATTCTGTTAGTTATCTAGTTCCCATGTTACAAGCAATGCTTAGTTTGGGCTAGATGGCGTTGCGTGTAATGTCCATGAAAATGTATTACTTATTATTTCGTATAGACTAATCAATGCCAAATTCTTATTAATAAAAAATACAAGTTTCTGCAATGCTTGCTATCATCATAAAATATATTTTTATGTTCTTTATTCTGTAGGTGTCACTCTTACAGTATACAGGCGATAGTTTGTATGTATGTGTGCAATGTCAAAATTTAGTTGCATTTGAAAGTACGTAATACTTAAAAAAAAAAAAACAATTTTCAATATTTTTGTGTCTGTTCCGGCTAATTTCCGAAACCGATTTTGACTAATGTTATAAGGATTAACTTAAACTACCTTTATTTTAGAAAACAAGAATTAGGGTCCCGTGCAACAAAAGCTGCTGATGTAGTTTTGTAAATACATAAAGTACAATAGTAGTAAAAATTCCCGGATTAATCCAACCCCTCAATCTCCCAACCAAATAGGAAAATAGGGAATTTCCTGACTGATTTTCATCTGATTGTAATCTGACCTAGCAACTCGTCCGCTATAAACGAATCTAAAATAGTCCCCGTCAAGTTCAAAGAGCCTTTGAATTTTGATCATTTTTCTCTCCACTTTTTGATCCTTCTGTTCCGATGCTTCGGCAAAATTTGATGCTAACTTTTAGTATTAGAATCTATAGGACTGTTAAGCCACCGACAAGACAAGCACTAAATTTAAAAAAATAACTTTGACACACTCATATTGGCTCATTACACAGTCAGCCCCGACCGCGAATAGAACCTGGGACCCCTCGCTTCGAAGGCACGGCTACTACTACCGTAGATACCTACTAAAATCTAACTGAGCACTGCCTGCGAAATTATTTGTCCACAGTAAAAAACCGCATCAAAATCCGTTGCGTAGTTTTAAAGACTTAAGCATACATAGGGACATAGGGACAGAGAAAGCGACTTTGTTTTATACTATGTAATGATTTGAGCATTAAAGACTTTTTTATCTTCTAAGCTACACACCTTTCAAATATGTAGGGAAATTTAGCACGACATACTCATACTAAAAGACATTTTTTTCAAGAATTTATATCAATTGAACCTGTTTCGTTTTATTCTCGGTTCTTATCTCAGGTATATTGTTGCCGAAACTTGGTAGAAATATGAAAATGGCGACGTGCCCAATGAAAGATTCATAAGCGCGCGTTTGTAAATTATAATATTTTTTGTTAAGAAAAAAGAAACGCACCGCTATCAAACTGTTTGACAGTTTGGCGAACTCATTTTAATATATTTTATATGAAAGTATATAAAATATAGTAAGCAAAAAAACTTAAAGTGTAAAAGTGATTGTTGAGTAGGGGATAGTGATTGTTGAAAATGGCTGAAGAATATTTTAACCAACTCCAAACAAGGAGGAGGTATTCCTTTTTCATTTGATAGATCATACCTCTAAGATGGTCTTAAAGAAATATTTATGGTAAAGAATATTTATGGTGGTTTGTGATTCTAAAGAATATAGTTTACTTGTCGAAGTCCGTTTATTGAATAAATCTAACTAAATACAATTTAAGGTAAGGTAACAATATAAAGAAATGCTTACTCGCGATTAGGCAAATCACAACATGACCTAATTACATTTCCGTTTATACAACATGAGCGACCGAGCTTCTTTCGATCTATTGTTTCTTTTTTTGTAGAAAAAACGCGTTACAAGGAATACAATTGTACAGTTAAACTTAAATAGCAAAATCTTATTTAAACACAACATTTCATCCAAATCGATAGAGCTGTTTCCCGGATACGTTAAATAAATAATAAATATACAAGAATTGCTCGTTTAAAGTATGATATATATATGGTTACTATAGATGAAACAGGAGATAAAAGTACCTTCTCTCTGGAATAAAACTTGCGTGATTAACGATCAATTTCACCTTCTCTGATTACCTCGTCGTTGGTTCAAAACAGAAACGTTTCCTTTCTAAATGCTTTCATATCTTTTGTGATGAAACGAAAGGTTTTTCACATGCCCCTAACTTTCTTTGTGCGTGAGCGAATGTCAGCTAATAATGGGTTACTGAAGATGATACTCATAGGTATCTTTGATGAAACATTTTCCTCTTGTATATTTCATTGCTTTTACTGGTAAAAATGATTTATAGATTCCATAACTAGATAGATTTGGCGTAGAAAACTTCAAGAACTTTTAATGGGTATTGAAAGCCGAAAAATATGAAACGAAACGTATACGTAACACGCAAGATGCCAATAACAATAATAAGTACCTACTTATCTAGAAAAACTGAAATGTTTATTGGTTGATAAAATTATTCTAATAAATAATAGATTGGCTACTAGCTGAGTTGGTATCTCTGCCTTATACGCACCATAAACATACATGTTTATTCTGTGTCTGGATGCTGCACATGTGGATTAGTATTTACAAAAAAAGTTTGTAAGTATTCCATTAAAAATCAGTATGTCTAAACTCCGGGCCTGTCTGGAGAAGCGTTTGATGACGATTGATCTTGACGCTCTGAAAGAGATAGTAGAATTCGTCCCAAAACTAAAGCTCACAAAACATCAAATGTAGATCAATTACGTTATTTATATTTCGTTGATAAAATTTTCTTTATTAATGACATTTTAAGAAACAATGACGACAAGAATATTGCTGTTAGCCGAAAAAAACAAAATCAGGAGAAAATGATAAATAAAATCAAAACAATATAGCATGATTAATATAACATTTTTTCATTTGAAAGTTCCAAGTTAAACCTAGATCAATTACAATTCCCAAGTGACGTCATGCTTGATAAGATAAAACTAAAAATATTTTTTTTACTTGATACCTCTTTAAATTACAGGTAATCCTTTGTACACAAAGGCCCCAAAAAACTTAACGATCGGTAAAACTGGCAAAAGCAGTTCCCATTTAATGGGATTTTATATACGAGTAAGGTTACACTCTTATCTGGCTATTAAACGTTGCATTGTTTGCGGAATTATCTTCCATAATGACAAAATTATCGGGCAAAACCGACACGACTATCGAATTCGCAAGTTTTAATGATTATTACAGATTCGTTTGCTAAAATTAATATCTATAAGCATAGAGATCTTTGCAAGGTTGCTTTTTTAAGGATAAAAGAGTAACTGCACCACACGTGCACCTATGAATATTTTACTTGTATGTGTGCAATTTTCTATTCAACCTTGTAACCTTCATAGTCTAAAATATAATTAATGGTAAAAAAAAACATTTTAATATCAAGCTTTTTTCATCTTCTTCTCAGCAAGCCCTTTCATTTAATACCCATACTGTAGAAGTGCAGAAAAAAATAACTAGTCCGCCATCTTGGATGATTCGCCATATTAGAATTAGAATGACGTCACATAATTAAGCATACATTGTCATCCAAAATAAGCGTATATACCGAATTTCGGCTCAATCGGTTAAAGATAACTGAAGTTATTATACAAGATTCCACCCGTTCAAACATATATACATTGCAAGTTAATTAAAAACTTGTAATAAGACAAATAACATAGAGCCTTCAATGCCACCATCTCATAAATAAAAAAATGCGGCAAATATCAATAAATGTATTTCGATTATAGTAAATTTTAATTATAAATTTTTGTAAAGAGTAAAGTAATAAAGAGAATTATCCAAAATTGTGCTTTTCCCTTACGTAATAAACTACATATCTCATGGTTACACCTTTGCCTTGAGGGACATCAAAGTAACATATATCACAAGATAGCTGTTTCTATACGTATATTACCTGATAATGAGAGACATCTCTCAAGATTAGTGTAAAGACATTTCATGTATAACGTCGTAAGCCGAGCTTAGGACATATCCATGGCCTTGCAATGAAATGTACCGTGAACTAAAATGTTGCCAGATTAATAAATTATATTGCGCTTATAATTGCCTGCTCTAGGAAGCGCAGTGTCGCAGTTACAACATTAAAAACTTGTGAAATTTATCTTGAAAATTGATCAGTGAATATTTCTCACACGAAGTATATGAAAAAGTTTATTATATAAGTGCATTATCTTTCATCATCTTATGGGACCACAGACCACTAAGTTTTTTTTTGTCTGTACCTGCGACAGGGAATCTTAGTGCAGACTCAGGTGGTAGAAGCTTCTGTGCTATAGGTCGTGGGTTTGATTCCCACTCAGGAAACGCATGTGTGTGAAACATAGATGTTTATTCTGTATCTGAGTGTTAATATGCATCATATGTAAGTATTTTTTAACTTAAGTTGATTCTTATAAGTTGTAGTTATAGGTGAAAAATACTTCTTTTTAATTAGACCTCTACATTATCCATGTACTGAATTATAAAACTGAATATTTGTAGATATTCATAAATATTATTATTGTTATTTACAAAAAAGGATTATTAGAATTTCTATCACTAATTGTTCCTATAATAAAAGCTATGCTAAGTTCGGGGGTAGAAGGCGCTGTATGAAATGTTCATGAATATTCATTATTGTGATTTCCCATTAGGCACTTACCTGTGTAAGTACCTGAGCTACAAGCCAGTGAATGCAAGTTCTTACCCAATGTTCCACTGACCATGAATAAGCTAGAACAATCATTGATATAATCTGCAACGTAACTTATGATCTCAACTGAATAAAGCTGAGCAAAACAATGGTAACAATAGCAATTAGGAGCACACGAATTAGGTTACATGTATTGGGTATATAAGTTGTCTTGCATTCGTTATGTGCGTAGATAACGATTTAACAATTTATTTAATGTAATTGTAGTGACAGGACAAGCCGGAGACCCACCTGATGTTAAGTAGCACCCATAACAACAATTCAATTGTTAGAGTAAACGAATTGTATTAAAACAAGAAGTAAAATAAAAATAACAACATAGAATGGTAACAAATCTAAAACTAAAATCTTAAAAATATACTATTAGAACTAAAACATATAATATTATTAAAAGGAGTCGCTTTAGGCAAGGTTCCGAAGATACTGGCAGCGTTCCCCCTTTGAATAGCAATGCAATTTAGATCCAGACATGATTATTCGATATTAACTTCAATTTGATCACACTATGCATTGTTAATGCATTGATTGATTGAGTAATAAACATCCATCCTTCCATCCAAAGTTTCTCATTAAGTAAGATTCTTCAGTCTATCAATTAGCATTTGCATCAGAATCTCCGCGATATCTCCTGCATTGAATTGCATCTGAAATCAGCAACAATAGGTCATTGAAATAATAGACTTTGCCCATTTTAGTATTGTTTCGTAACATTAAATTATTCTCATCTGGTAACACGCGAATACTCAATTCAATGCTAAAACAAGGTTTTGAAATAGCGGATTAAGTAAAAAGAAGTAATTTGCACTTGGAGTGGCTATTACTTAGCCCAAACTAAAAATAATAATATCCATGAAGATTTCGGTTAACACCAAACTCAGTATAGCTTGTACTATGGGAACCAGTATACTGATACTGTGTACGTACACAGTATTTATTTATAAATACACATATACAATATATATATACATACAGATACAGAACAAACATCTATGTTCGTCACACAAAATATTTGCCATGGTAGAATTCGAACGCATACCCGCAAAAGGCAGAGTTAACAACTAAGCTAGAACATAGACAGTGACTGAGGTCTGAATATTTAGTGACTATTTATTTTACTGAAAAAAACTGTAGCTATGTTATTCGTGCGAAAACAATGGCAGCGATGGGTGATACCATAGCCGCCGCCTTGTCACATCTATGTCCAAATAAAGTATTGTATATTTTATATTATTTTCTGGAAAATATTAAATATTTGTATATTTAAGATTTTCAATCTCAATTATGTACCTAGTTTTCAAACAACTATAAAATAAATTTAATGACTTGTAATTATTTACCAATAAAGTATAAGTCTACGGTACATAAATCTAAGGTGTGAAAGCAATTTTTATTACAGGTACTTATAATAGCGGATAAAACAACTTTTATTACTTCATCTATCAAACCCGAAATTATCTGTCTGTAGAAATTGCGTTATAACTTTAAATAGTTTACATTTTACTTATATAGAGGCATAAATACTTTACGACCAATGAAACTTCTTATCCGCTGAAACTTTTACAACGTGCTTCGTATATCTCAAGGAAATCGTTTCTGTAAGCCCCATAGACATTGCAGACGATAAAATGGGACGCTTCTGAATTGCTATGAGTAAATGTTGAACTGAATCTAAACCTTAGTTTTTTTCTTAGGACATCATATTGAAATCTTTATATTCGTTTGTCCTTTACTTTTACAATTTGAAAATGTAGTTTCATGAAGCTTTGAATGTATAGTATTTTACAGTTTGAATTACTATTTGCTATTTGAACAGTTACTATTTGCAATGTCTTGAGGAAGAATCAAAATCCCTAGCGAAATACCTTTCCATATCAGCCTCTAATATTCCCTTGCAGGGCCACCGGCCTACTTTCGATAATTGAGAATGAATCGACTTTGATAGATCAAAGCTCATTCATTCTCACTGGAGCCCAATCTAGATTGTTAGATGTCACATGTCATCGAATTTTTGGTCCTTAGGCATGCCGGTTTCCTGACGATTTTTTTTTTCTTTTGATGTTCCCGTATCTATAATATATTTTTTTTGACTTGTACGATGTATTTGCTTAGATTATAAACAAAATACAGGTATGTATTAGGAGTACAAATAAGTTTCCGTTCCGTTTTTTAACACAAATTAAATATTTATTGTAGAAGAACGGTAATATAAATTTAATCAAAATATTGCCCATCACTTGCAACCACTTTTTCCCATCTCTCAGGCAGCATTCGAATCCCACGTCTGAAGAACTCCTTGTCTTTTGAGGTTATCCACGAATCAACCCAATTTTTGGTATCCTCATAAGATGTGAACCGCTGCGCCGTCAGAGCATGTGCTGCGGACCGGAACAGGTGATAATCGGACGGTGCAATGTCTGGTGAATACGGCGGGTGGGGTAATATAATAAATATAATTCATCAAATTCAATCAAGACAGGAAAACGTCTGTCGGGCCAGGTAGTAACATAATAAATACTTATTAATATTATTTTATGACTCATATACTTAATGTAATATTTGACAATAGTCTGTTTCAGTCTTATTTGAATTTGTAACGGTGTGATTGCTTTTTAACCCGATCTTTAAATCAACTAATACGATCAGTGTGCGTAATATACTATGATCAAAATCGGCACGGAATGTCAGAATTTTTTTGCTGTTATTTCTACTGTTTTACTACTTACTTTACTTTTATTACGTTTGCGACCACATCACATGATTGGCAAATCTGGGCTTGAAGTAGACAAAAGTCAAATTTTTGTCTTGTTTTTCTTTTCAATATAAAACTAATAAATATAATTTCTGACGTCACGTAACAAGTTCTCGAGGAATATAAAATTATTCAAATTACTACAGTTATTAGTATGATTTGAATACAATAGCTATTATGAATAATTGTCCAGGTCATGTGTGTTTCTGATTATGGTGACGTATGATTTTGTTCCATTATACTAACGTTGAAAGGTTACCTAGAAAGGTTATCTCGTGACTAAGTACATATTTTTAGAAACCAACGTTCATTAATATTTGAAGCTAAAAGAGTAAACAATTTACTTGATTCAACACGCCGAGAACTGGGCAAACCTAAGCGTCTCGCCTAAGTTCGAGTAATAATCGGGAAAATTATTTAGAAGACTATAGTAGTCTTATAATTAATCTCATTGGAATTAAGACACTACCTACTTAAAAGTTTTACAATAGGGCAAACGAACTTGTTGTTGTAAACGAAATTATTTGAAAATAGTATGTGCTAGAGTTTACGTACATTTCGCTACAAAAAAATTTAAAGAGTGCTATTTGTAATGGTCGAATAAAACCTCATGACTCGCATGAGCTAACTCCAAACTAATTTCCATTGCAGACTTGGAAGTAGAGCGTTCATGGACTAGATAACTCTACAAGCCAATCTACGTAACCGCACTGTAGCGTACGGAAAATAAAATCCAGTTTTTATTTCCCAAACATTTCCATTCGACCACGCAACTTTACCGTTCGAAATTCTGCATGCAATCAATTCACCGAGCAAATCGTCCAAACTCTACCTCAACACAACATAGAGTTCAGTGTCAACATAAATAAATTGTTGGAGAGATAACTATTTGGATTGGGATAACTTTACCTATAATAGTAGAAACACAGTTGAGCGAACAAATGTTAATGCTAAGAAAACTAATACTACTAATAATACTTGGTTTATTTTAACAGATACATGTAACAAACATATCATTGTATTTCCACTGTGTCATACGATTTCAACGTGAACCCCTTATCCTAAAGTAAAATAAATTTAGAGGGTAGACGATACTTCTCTTTTGATGACGTAAATGAAGGCCTATAACAAGTTTTAGATTGGTTCACAGCGAATAACCTTTTATTTAATGCTAAAAAAACGAAATGCATTAAATTATCTTTGCCGAATGTAACACAAATTTTAACCAATACTATTAAAATAATGGAGTAGTGCTCAATCTTGTTAAATCTACAGTTTTCCTGAGTTTGAATATAGATGCAAAGCTGCAGGAGGGTAAACAAATAAAAGCTCTCGCTTCGAGACTTAGCTCCGCCGCATTTGCCGTGCGTAGAATAAGGCAGCTAACTGATGAGGCTACAGCACCCGTTAGTTTACTTTTGCTTTTAAGGTTCCGTACCTAAAGGGTAAACCGGGTCCTTATTAAGACTCCACTGTCCGTCTGTCCGTCTGTCACCAGGCTATATGAATCATGAACTCATGATCTCATGAATAGTAACAGAGTTGAAATTTCATCTGTGAAAATTTCAAATGTATTTCTGTTCCCGTTATAACAACAAATACTAAACAGAGTAATAAAAATATTTCAGGGGGTTCTCATACAAAAACATGTATTTTTTCTTTTATATATAGTGGCCCTTTGTACGCGAGTCATCTGCGAATTAACAGAAGACTAGAGATTGATTGTCATAGCAACATTGTCAAAATATGTATGAACCTTTTTAGCATATAACAATGTTGCTTCGGTAATCTATCTCCAGTCATCCTTAGTTATAGGGTTTGGCTGTTACTGTATAAACTTAAAAACTATTTTATCGATGTTTTGTTGAGTTCAACTATTTCTTATGTTTTTGCGAAATCACTTTGCCAATCTACGAAACCAAATGCAGATTGGTGGTCGTTTCGACAAAATTAGAACTGGTTTGAATAACTTTGCATACTGTGTGGTACCATTAATGCCTCTCCGCAAATTCAGTCAACTTTTATCCGTTTCCCCGTCTGGTATCATTGGTCTAGCTTAAGTAGTTAATCCAGGCATTGCCTCAATTTAACTTTATCAAGAGTTGGTCTGGGTCCGTTATTCTGAGTGCAGTTGTGCAACATTTAATTTTGTTATTTGGGTAGCTGTAAACTTTACAAGAATAACTCCTTTTAATTGAAATTATTGGTTGTCAAAATAGTAAAAAAGGGGAATCGTGTTTTAACACAATTTTAATTTTAAACATCTAGAATCCTTCGTGTACCAATATTTGTATATTAATACCAAGTAATAATGAAATTATTATTAAAATGGTATAATTGGTTTTTAATTATCATAAAAACCAATTAAACCCTAAATGTGACTCGTGAATTTGGTAATCAATACAAAAGCAAAAAATTAGTTTTCTTAGCATTAACATTTGTTCGCTCAACTGTGTTTCTACTATTATAGGTAAAGTTATCCCAATCCAAATAGTTATCTCTCCAACAATTTATTTATGTTGACACTGAACTCTATGTTGTGTTGAGGTAGAGTTTGGACGATTTGCTCGGTGAATTGATTGCATGCAGAATTTCGAACGGTAAAGTTGCGTGGTCGAATGGAAATGTTTGGGAAATAAAAACTGGATTTTATTTTCCGTACGCTACAGTGCGGTTACGTAGATTGGCTTGTAGAGTTATCTAGTCCATGAACGCTCTACTTCCAAGTCTGCAATGGAAATTAGTTTGGAGTTAGCTCATGCGAGTCATGAGGTTTTATTCGACCATTACAAATAGCACTCTTTAAATTTTTTTGTAGCGAAATGTACGTAAACTCTAGCACATACTATTTTCAAATAATTTCGTTTACAACAACAAGTTCGTTTGCCCTATTGTAAAACTTTTAAGTAGGTAGTGTCTTAATTCCAATGAGATTAATTATAAGACTACTATAGTCTTCTAAATAATTTTCCCGATTATTATTACTCGAACTTAGGCGAGACGCTTAGGTTTGCCCAGTTCTAATGCCAAAAATGGCCACTCATCCAAGTGATTCCTTGAACGATACCTACCTAAGGTATCGTTCAAGGAATCACGTAGGTACTTACCTTGAACTATTAAGAAAAAATGGCATCACTTCACACAATCGTTCGATAATTTTCTTCATATTCGACATCAACGGCTCCGTAGCTTAATGGGTTATTACCGACTTGCCTTGCCTTCGAAGCGAGGGGACCTAGGTTCGTTTCCGGGCTTACGTTGTGTGGTGAGCACGAAGCTTGTACGCAAACTTTTGGGCTTTTTTCTTCTGTTTCTGTGTTTGTCCATGCCACCTGCGAGACAAAGAATCCTAGTGCAGTGATTTATTAAGTAAACGTTTTATTTATTTACTTATAATCTCGTCAGAAATGATATAATACGAGTACTTCAAGTACGATTTCAATGCTTTGTTTATCCATTGGAAACTTCTGTCAAAATCCAATATTCTAGACAGAAATATACGTATTTAAATTCATGTCATATGCTTGGCGGTATGCATTATTTTCGACATAATGTTATTCATAGCCAGACAAAGGTTCGGCGATCGAGATAACGTATTGTTGGTCACATCACGAATTGGACCACCGATTGCATGCAAATCTCATTTATTTTATACCTACAGTTTCCCCTTGTATTCGAAATAGGAACGAGTTTTCATTTTAACAGATTTTAGCGTGTACATATACGAAAGGATAGACAGAGCCTTAATAGATTAGTGAACACATAATTTTCTTTGTGCGCGTAAATTTTGACATGTCAAAAATATTGATAAAATTTTGATTTGAAACTCATTGCTGTAATTGTTTTCCTAACTCATTCAAAATTAACGAAATGCCTGTAATAAAATATTTTAATAATATGTTATGTATGTCATAATGGTTTAATTGTATAATTAACTCGTACTCGCACGAAGGCTCGTAATAACTGCAATTGTATAAATTAATACTGGAATTACAAAACTTCATTATTGATGTACCGCCGTCATTAAATCAACGGGTCTCATCATTGATTTAAACAAGAAGGAACATAAGCTACGTTCTAACATTGCGTTAACAAAAACCGCTACAAATAGATACACATATTCCCATATTCTATATATATAATTTTAGGCATAACGTTATCAGGCACTAACAACCTTTAACAAGAAGTTGAAGGCTGTTAGTGATATAGTATTTTGCTTCATATAAATTAAATTTGGACTTCTGAAAAATAAAACGCAAAACAAGCTTATGGTTTCGTTATACACAGCTCATAAACAATTACCTTTCCTGTAGCTATACTAACACAAAAAAGTCATTTGATATTGTTTCTCAGAACCCAAATATTTACCAAGGAATATTAAAGAAAACCTTTCACAAATCCCACTCTTAATATCGGGAGCCAACAGCAATAACAGGGTGGTACTTCTATATATTTTGTGGCAGTAATTTGTCATTTCTGTGTCTCTTTGCGTTTCTGTTAGAAGGATAATTCTAACAATAATCCTATAGGTATGAACCATTGATGATCAAATCGGCTGATTCTAGTATGAATATATAAATCATAACGAAATACTGAAAAAAACTTTGGTTAATAAGATTAGCAATTTCATGTTTAATAAATACATTTATTATTGTTATCCATAGAAAAATGTATCAAATTGATGTTACTTTTTGAATAATAAATTATTTGTATTTGTATTTTAACTATTGTATTATATTATATTAAAAATGCAAAAGTGAGTTTATATGTTTGTTTGATACGCTTTCACGCCTAAAACACTGAACTAATTAAAAAAATTCTTTCACCAATGGAAAGCTACATTATCAGCAAGTAACGTAAGTTATATTTTATCACCGTACTCCCTCGAGAATGGGAACTACGCGTGTGAAACCCCGGGGCGGCAAGTAGTTATATATTATTAGGAAAATCTGTTTCTGGCCCGCTCTATGGCTTATTTTTCCTCCGTGGTCTTCTCATATTAGGGAATCCGATGTGGACTCAGCGTGATTACGGTTGGTTAAACAGCCATATGCGCCACGCATATTTCATGCGCCAGCCCAATTCTACACATTTAGAAAATTCCCTACGGTTTTTTGTAAAACTAACTGTTTCCCGCGACTTCGTCAGCCTGAAATTGAACATTTTCTGAAATAAAATTAGCCTTAATTACTGAAATTGTCAAAATCGATCCAGCTGTTTCGGAGATTAGCCAGATTGTTACACAGACAACAATTTTAATAACAATTTTTTTTTATAAGCACCTTCCGTATATCCTTTCAAATGCATTTAATAAAAAGCTGTTATTTTTACATGTATATACAATAATAGATATAGATAATGATTAAGAAAGAGGTTTTATCCCACGATGAGTTCAACTTGCAAAGTTCCTAGCACTGTCTTGTTGGCCACAGATGGTCTTGACAACTTTACGCGGGATTTTGACGATAGAGGAAAGCTCTCGGCTTAATTACTATTAATAAAAACAACGACGCTAAGGGTACCACTTAGGTACGGACCTCGGCTTGGGTCGCTTACAGATGTGTGAGTGAATACTCACCCACAGTGGGTGGAAATATTCTTCTATAAACTCTATATCTACATAAACGTAGTTACATCGCGTTTGTATCATATTTTACGCGTTTGTTCCATAGGTATTCTGTGAATGAATCTGATCGCGTCAACGCACAAGTTTATTTATTTATTTCATTTAATTACAACGATATGAACACCAATAGCGGTACATATGAAAATGCCTTCTGCATTGGCCCTAAACTCTGTTCGTTGACTTCTTAAATGTTTTATGGCAGCAAATATTTTCCCAGCAGCCAAGACGTGAAAATATTCTATGTAATAAGTACAATGTGACAGCCGTGGAGCACCAAATCCATATTTTCAAATGTTAGTTTAAATGGAACTAACTGCTTGCGCCTTAAGAAGACATGTGTATAATATTAGTTCCATCAAAGTGGCGCATTTGGGTTCACATCATTTTCCCAAACACATTTCAACTTGAATACCCCATATTACTTACTAGCGATAAGACTGCCCTTTAACTTGTCTTTTGTAAGAATGTTTCGTAGAGCTTATTGATCTGGTTAACAATAAAGTAATAATATCTATCTAACGTAATATAATTTATTAGTGGTTGAAATATTTATTTTGGTAGAAATTTCCAGTACAAACTTTGAACAAAGAGGTTACTTTATCAGGAATGTGAGATATTTGTGAACTTTACACGACGCTGCATTCGCATCCTAAGAATGCTTGTAACTTGAAAATCGGGCCAACGTCTAACTCACTACCACACTCAATTTAATAATATACTGATTAACTTCCAACTATGTGTTCTAGCAGACTCAGCTAGTAAATTATCCCGTTGGGTTTAACGTGAATACGTCTTTAAATTTGCTTCCATAGTGGGAAGTAATTCAGATAACTGATTATATCAAAATTATAACAAAAACGGCTGTTTTCACGACACAGCCATACCCCATATTTTTTTCTATCCGGCTTTTTAGTGATAAATTGCAATACGTGTCGTAGCAATAGGTGGCTTAACGAAATAGAAATGTGAAGACCCAAATAGCATCGCGTTGCGCCCTCTGTTGTCACTCTAACTTCATAAAACCTTTAACTATACGATAAAAATACAGTATACAATATAATATAGCATAGGTATATTTTTAATATTTTGTAAACATTATACATAATAATATAATATTATACATAATAATATAATATTATAAATCCAAGTGTCGCTATTTATGTTTGTTACTCCTTCACGCTCAAACGGCTTTGGATGAAATTTGGTACCAGGATAGCTTTCATACAGGATTAACGCATTTTGATCCCAAAAAAGCGCGAGTAACATCTCGTAGCTAGTTTCTTAATAATACGACAGCCAGGACAATCTTTTTATTAATTTAATACTATATCCCAGTCAAAGTACGCATAACTCCTATAGGAGATTACAGAGTCACGTCAAGCAATATTATAGTACGTGAATTCATCATGGTCTAATTGGTTGGTGACCTTTGAGTATATCATTTTCCACCGGTTCAGATATAACTGTAAGCGTGACCTGCAGTAAAGGTTAAACTCGGATACGCAATGCTTAAGTTTTAAGGACTTAATTGGAACTACAATAGATAACTGATATATAATAATAAGCATATAATACTATCCATATAACACATATCATCATAAAATCTACGTTACAAAATGCTTATTCTGGGTACGAGTCGAATCCAACACCAACAACGTAGAATGCAGAGCTACCATCAACTAAGCAATGAAGTCAATTGCCGTATTGTTTTCCCAAATACTCAGATAACACACGTCTATAACAAAATAAATCATTCCATTAAAATCCGACATTCAGTGCCCAAGTTTTATCGACGAAGTTACAAACAAGCCCGAGGGACTCCGTAATATTTTTAAATCTCGACTAAAAACAGGGTTGTCACAAGTTTGACGGCTGGAAATATCTGTCTCGACATGGGAGGACCCGATTACGAGGCAGTTTTTTAATGATTTTTAGCCGTATTTGGTAGAAATTAACAAAGCCGTTTTATAAGAATGATCCTATAAAAACGGCTTTGTTAATTTTCTGAATAATTTTGATGATTGGTATAGCTTTAAACTTTAATTCAATATTAAACAATACTTTAAGTACGCCTCAAGACAAATACGGATTACTCTCGCTGAAGGCGAGATATAAAACTAAATATTCATGCACACTATAGCATTTCTCACAATAACTGACTTGATTGAGCTCACTAGCAATTTATGTTGTACGGTGTGAGTGGAACTAGAGGGGTGGATCATCGGTGCCTGGGGGTGGGGGAACCTCAGTATCTATCGATTCAACCCCCTTGTATATTCTGCGTTACCACTGAATATCACAGAACATACAGGGGGGGTTAAATCGATAGTTCAAAAGTCATTTGTACTCTGGTTATATTTTAGTCAAAATCAGAATTCAGCCTGAATTTCGCAATTACAGCTAATTTTTTAAACAAGATCGATAGTAGATCTTTTGTATCCCTACACCAATCACAGTCTTAGATTTATTAAATCCAAATTTTAAAAAATCAAGTCAATTTATTTTTTTAAATATAATGTTAACAATAACTTTCTATGGTTCTAAAAAATATATTGCACGTAATATTTTTTTAAAACTATCCTTAAAACTTCCATTTCCAGTACTAGTGCATCATGTTGAAAAATTATTTTTGACACAGTTCATATACATTAAATGTTCAAAATGAGCTCCGTTTTTAGCGATGCATAGCCTTTTTATTGTACAAAATGAATTTGAGCCTGCGAACTGAGTCATCTCTTGGCGTACTTAAAATATCGTTGTATAATACGCGGATAATGTGGTACATTAATAAATAACACTTGATAAACCCGATCATGTATCTTATTATTGTATACTGTAGAATAGTCCCTAATAAATAAAAAGTACCTGTACGACAGAGCTTCGCTCGGTTTTTTATTGTAAAATCGATCGGGGATAGGGATCGGAAACAATTACCAATCAAGTACCACAAAAATTGTCGAGATGTTGCTGTAGTAAATTTTCATCATAGTTTCAGCATGGTTTTTTTTGTAAAAGAGCAAAACCCTATCTAAACACACAATTTCATCCAAATCGCTATAGCCGTTTCCGCGAAATAAATAAATATACAAGAATTGCTCGTTTAAAGTAATAAGATGTAAACATCTGGCAACCCTGGAGCAGTTGATTGAATAGATCGAATCGAGTAACACTATCTGTTCCATTTCACGAGCGGCATCTGAGCGTGTTGTTTCGAAAAACTAAATCTAGACCGGGCCTACATAGAATACATAGGATGATTTGAACAACACACATATATTATACAGGCGAAATTTTTTATGTATGTGTGCATTAAACCACTGCTTGATTATTTTTTTTCCGAAATTCTGACACAAAAGTGCACTGTATTAAGTTTTTACGAAAGAAGTGGAATATTCTGGAATTTTTAAGCACAAATGCCTAATTAAGAGCCGGTTGCATGTAGAAATAGCCTGCAGCTCGAGTGCTATAGCAAATTGTAATCCTGTATGTCCCGAGGCGATGGCTTTGGTTAATTTGTAGCTTCCACCGCATGCATTCACTCCTGACTTTATTTATTTTGGTTAAATCAGGAAACTTTGATAAAATTCTGCATGAAAACTTCCAACTTTTTGTTCTTTTTTTGTTTATGAAAAGTCGTTCTAACAGAATGTAACTACGTGATCCTGTGGCTAGAACAAAAGTCAATTCAAATTTAGTTTCAAATCAGTTTTAACAATTAAGTCATATTAGAAGCCTAGCATATGAACACAGGTTCCCACGAACAAATCCAGAGTATCTTCTGGGTAAGCGTGTCTAAAAATATAAGACCCCATCGCGTTACATCAGACAAGATCCCGTCAAACACGAAAAAAAGAACAAGTGACTGATTTAAAAATCAAATTGTTCTATTGCAATTCTTTCATCCCCTATTTTTTTACCCTTAGAGACGAAATTTGTATCCACTTCGGAGGTACAACATATTACATAAAAAATTGAGGTGGTTTGCAATTGACGAAGATATTGCGTAAAAGTACATAATAAAACTGAGGAGATTTTCAATACAAATTTGTTACTTTTGAATTTAAAACCTCATTTTTTAAGGCTGTTTGAAGGTCATCTCATTTCACTCGTATAACTCTCATTTAAAGGAACGGTAAAAAACAAATTGGAAACTCATTATTATTGTTATTAAAGCTCAAAAACCCAAATATATTTTTGTAGTTGGAACATAATACATACGCTGGCCTTAAAACCCACATAGGTTAGTTATCGGTGAATAATGGTTTAAAGTAGAGTCAAGTTTTGACATCATCAGGCTTAAGCTCTTCTAAGTAATGTGCCTCAGTATCATTGTTGAATCACTCAACAATTCAATAGGGTTGCTGCTCAAATATCACCATTTGAATACCAGTTGAAGAGAATGCTTTGTTTTATTATTTTGCTCTCTCGCAGATGCGGAGATGTTTTACTCGATGAAGGACGGGCACGACGGTACACTCGCTTCTATATATATTAAATTTCCATCTTCAATTGGTTTAGTCTCCACTATTGTACCGATCCGCTGGCAGGGTCTGGCGGGGTCGAAGAATCTCTTTGTCGGAGTCTCAGTGCAAACGTCCCGATCAGTAGCAACGAGCCAAGCCGAGGTCCGTACCTCAATAGTGCCCTTGGTTTGCTGCTACATTATTCAAATTGAGTTTTATAGTGGATTGAGAGCCATCTGCTCTCACCAAAATCCCAGATAAAATTGTCAAGGCCATCTGAAATCAACATCAACAGTACATTCAAAAAAACTTTTAGTCACCTGACTTCCGAAGTCCAGGGTATGCGTCATGTTTCTCCGGCTGCAGTGTATGTACCCATAGTAGTAGGTACATACTCATTCCACTGAAATATTAGAGCAACATGGTTTCCTAAAATATTTAACTTGATAGTATCATGGTTTCAAATTATGTTATTTGTAAGTATTCTCATTTCGCGCGAAAGGATAATTAGTTTATGTTATGTTTATACATTTGAATATTTTTTTTATCTTCTTACCATATTGTACTAATACAACAAAAATCCATGGGTTTCGCGATCTGATTCACAAACCTCACGTAGTAAAACTAACATATCTGTGATTCTTGAGTCTTCTTCTTTTCCTGTAAGTGGCCAACTCTCGTGTCAGAATTTTAACACTCGTTGGCCACAGATATGGCTTATCGACTATAATATTTAGCCGGGACTGATATCTTAACTTGCCCTCCGAAGCACGGCAGCGCTCAGCTCAAATGCTACTAAATGGTCACCCATTGTACTGACCGGGTGGAGAGTCGATCCAAGTCATTCTTGAGTTGTGGCAACCCTAACAGAATGTATAAGCTCATCGCACGCAGAATGATTCAATATGCAAAACACTGATTCAAACTATACCTATGTCGCGACGTATTCACTTACCCTGGGTTTCAATGAGTGGGCCGTAATCGGGTTAGCAACTCAATAAATTTTGATTCCGTACCAGCCTCTAATGTTCCCACAGCAGGCACACCGGCCTACTCTCGATAATTGAGAGTGAATGGGCTCTGATCTACCACGGTAGCCCAATCCTGATTCGTAGATGTCCCATATCGTCGAATTTTTGGTTCTAAGACATGCCGGTTTCCTTCACCGTTTTTGGGAACGAAATTTTTCAAGTGAAAAAACTCATTGGTGCACGCTTGGGTTTGAACTAGTGACATCTACTAGACTGGCCTAACAATAGCTCAGTTGGTCAAAGCTCTGCTTGACGAACATATATTTATTTTCACACACACATATATGTTCGTCACACAAGCATTTATATGACGAACATATATGTGTGTTCTATCTATGGGTGTTACTATTTATTTATAAAAAAAAACTATTTGAATATTATATTAGTAATGTGGTTGCCAGGGTATACTTAGGGGCTTAATGGCGCTGTGTGAAATATTCATGAATATTTAACTATTTTATAAACATGCGCGCGCCTTTTGACAAATATTATGGGGTAGAGTGGCTATCTGAATTTCTTTGCTATTAAACTATTATAACTGATCATATTTTACTCGGAACGAGAAAAAAAAATACTATGGTGCCATTTCTGCCAATGAGTGCTTAGAGTAAATTAATTGATCAGTACCTGGGCGACAGAGCTTCGCTCGGCTTCCTTTGTATAAAACGTCTTTTTTTGTAAAATTAATTGCGTTTTATAAGAAATACAATTAAACATGTAACTTAGGCAAAACCCTCTCTAAACTTAAAATTTCATACAGATCGTTAGTAAATAAATTAAAAAATATATCTACAAGAATTGCTCGTTTTAAATAATAAGATTGAATGGTATAGTATAGTATTCAATCTACATAGTGCTTATATTTCTAGCTAAAATAACAGTTTCCACACTACACAAAATCTGGTCGTTCCAACGGCACAAACATAAATCTGTGTAAGGTTTTGGACGTTACAAACATAAATCGTACTGCTAGCAAAAGCATTTCAGTCAGCCGAGATTCAGTCACCGAATTTAAATTGCATGTCTCGAAGTGACGGACGCGACACGGTGCGATTTAAGTCTTGCTATATAGACTGGAAAAAGGGTGTGCGCAGTCAATAGTCATATCATTAATATGTGTATCCATTAACCATTAACCATTACAATCTACTATTACAACGACTGCACAAGGTATGCAGCAACAATTTCCACTGAAAACTGCTATATAAAATAAATAAACAGCTCAGAGTAAACAGCTTGCTCTATGGGGACCAGTTTAACTGATAGAGTACTTATATGATACATTTTTTTACATATGAACACGGGAAAAATAACTATCTTCGTCACACGAATGTTTGTTCTGGGTGGGAATCGAACCAACGACCTGACCTGACCAGCAGAGCTGTTTAGCCAGCCAAAATAAAAATGGCCTCAAAGCTTTCAAAATCAGATTTCAGAGCTATGCAGTGTAAAATTGTATCTTTACAATTGTACACTTAGAAAAGACAATAGGACACAATTTACACAATACTTAAAAACAGTACAAAACGGGGTACAAACGGGGTCAAATTGCAAAGTCAAGCAAATACTTCGTCAAGTGAATAATAAGATTTTTCCATCAATAAATTTCTCAGTATTAACAATTCTAAAATGGCCGTTTAGGAGTAGTAAAAATGCTAGTGATTTGATATGAGAGCTACAATAGGATATAAATGACCTACTTCACTTTCAATAATGAACTAATCCAGCAAAGTAGATTGGTAAAATCTTCATTATTATAGTAAACAAGATGAAAAAATCTAATGAGACAATGGTTCAAAAGCATGTTCATAGTAATAATAAGGCATCAAAGGAAATTAGGTTCTAAGAATCCGATCTTCTTTGGCTTATAAGAAAAAATACCATGACTCGCGTCGGATTGGTAAGATGATATCTAGCCATTAACGCTAACTTGAGTTATACGACCAATATTTTCTGAGCTAACGAGCCCGTCTATCGAACGATCGTAGAAAGTTACACGATAGCTAATATAATTTTAAAATGTGGTAACCGTCTAATAATGTGATTTTCGACGAAATCTTACATGTCCTAACATAATATGTTCGATAAATAGCAAACTTAGATAATTGTATGGAAAATAATGCAATTGATGTTTATATTCTTAACCGTAAACCCGAACTTACTGGAATCGTAAAATATCACCTAAATAAGTGAGTTCGAGTTTGCCCCTAATAATATTAATATTAAGTCTTTGCATATAAAATTGCCTTTAATATAGATAACAGTGGTTTAACGTGGTGTTATTAATTTCTCAGACATAAGTGTGTTATATAATTATGGCATGCTTTTTTTGATTTTGCATTATTATTGCGTGCTATCTGAAACGCATAGTTTCAACGTTGAACTTAATAACGAAAATTATGCAAAAATCAAAGAGTTACATGGTTTAAAATATAGCTTAATAGCAGAAAAACCACGCCTAATAAAATACTGATTTTGAAACAGAAAAGACATGAAGGGATTATATGGGTTTTCTGTTGCAAAATCAGTATATCGCATAATATTTAAATTTAAAATTTTAAGTAAAACATAGCTTTTGCATTGTATAGTGATCAGTTCAACAAAACGACAATTTTATAGATAAACACCCAGTAGTATTTGGGCATATTTCTCGACAAAACAACAGAAGAAGCCAAAGTTTTGATTGAGTTAGGCGCGTCTCCAAGGAGTGACTGAAAGCCTTAATTCTGGTTATTTATTTCATGTTTTTCCTTATATTAGCTTCGCCTGTAGGCCACACCATTGTAGAGTCGTAGAAGTGACAAGCGGTGATCTCATCTTTGCCATTGTTTTCCTACGAACAGCTAGCACTATTTCCAGGAAAAACCCATAAAATTTTAATAACATTAAAAAAACGAGTGCGCAAGAGGTTAAACCGATATGTCTGCCAATGATGTACACACCCCACCTCGCAAAGAATTAAGTTTACACGGGATCATGACGCACGAAACTGCGTCGAAATATAGGGATTTACTAATCATGGAAAATGTCTCGGTAACTTAAACCTTAGTAATTCGATAGTCAGACCAACATTTTTGTTGCATTCTGACAGTTTCTAGTAAAGACTTTTAATAATGTCAAGATGCAACCTCTTTGTGTCCGAGCAATAAACGCTGATGAAAATATCCTCCCGCTGAAAGCCTGTTAATTTTCCACTGGCTTCTTAATTCGCTAAGATGAAACACTTTGTGATGTCTAGGCAGTAAAGTTGCTCGTAAAACGCGTGGCGTAATGAAAAGTATAAAACTCGAATCACTGTACGTGACTGTAATGGCAGCGCAAGTTTATGACGGCTTCAAATTCAGCACTGATTTGGAGACATATACACCTATGAAGGTTTTATCCAAACACCTATGAAAATCTAATAAACTGCTTTAATGTGTTTACCATGTTTCTTCCATTTATTGGTAAGTATCCGCAGATTCCATACACCATGTCCAAAAGGAAAACGTGGTGCAAAAGGAGCAGTAGAACTTCTGTTCCCCCTGTTCTGTTCTGTTCTGTTCAAAGTATCCCCTGAGAAATACTGCCATCACACCTGGATCAGGATGAAAAAAATAACTCCTCAAAAATTCTGTTAAAAAAACCTCGCACCGCGGGTTCCGTATAAACTTGTAGGTAAACTCGTGTAACCTGTAAGATTTTAACATATTTTTCTGTGATGTTACTCAAAATTTACAGATTTTTTCCTTTACTGGTGCCGTAGACATTGCTTTTTGCCAAATTTAATGATTCTAGGTCAACGGTAAGTAACCCATACATTTTGATTCTCTTGCGAGCGACAAAATATGCGAGCCATAAACGGCGATATCTTTTGATCGCGTTGACCTAGAAGTACGATTTTTTTACAGCTTCAAGATATTGCGAACTATTTGTTCAATCATTATAATTATAATTATTCAATCATAATCATTTATTTGTAATTAATACCCTCGCGTTCCTGAGAAAAATAGTATCTGACAGACGGTCAACGAAGTGTATCCTATAAGGGTTGCTTTCCTTTTGAGAAAGGAAACCTAAAAACCAAACACCTGCGTTTTTTCATGACCCATAAAAGCCCATTAATCAAACCAACTTTAGGAATGGGTAAAATAATCATAATGGCGAAAAATAAAAGGCGAAAACAATGGAGAAGTTTTTTTTTATACGTGTGTTAGGCTATTTCTTCGCTAATTGTAGACCGCTTTCAATGATGGTAGAGTGTATCTCCAAGGTTGTAGACTATACAGATTTCATGAAGAAATTTCACTCCTAGGTGCGAGAAATAAGTAATGAAACCGTTGATGTTGGTTTTCCGTTGAAGTTGAGCAACAATCTGGATTTCTAAATAACACTCACCATGACAGCTTACGAAAACAAACCTGGTAACAGTAGGTACTATCAAAAGGGGCTGGATAACAACAGTAAGCAATGATAAATTAGAATAAGTCTGGCAGAACCAACTGAGACAAAATGAACATTAATACGATTTGGCCTCAGTGCTCGAGGACGAGAACTTTACTAATTTATACGAATAAACGGCTGACCTGAATAATGAACAAAAAAGAAATAAGGAAAACTTTCTGAGAATCCGGGGGGTCCAGTTGCTCGCGTCTGTGAGTACCCTTGAATCCCCACTCGTACTCCTGCAGCGCTAAAGGAGCAACAGGCAGTAGTAGAACTTCGGCAAATTTCGCCTGAAGAAGTACTGCCGCCAAGCAGTGGTGCTCTCGCATTGCTGTTTTCCGGTGGAAGGGTATGGGAGCCGGTGAAATCATATACGCATGAGACGTGATATCCCTGGCTCGGGTAACTGCCTCAACGGGGTGCGACTTGGGCCGTCTCATACTTCGGTCGGGGAGGACCTAAGTTGTATCGCTATTGTTATGGGTGGAGGTAACCACTTCACATCAGGTGGGCTTTCAGGTCGTCCAATCACTTCGATGACATAAAAAAAATATTTTTACAACCCGGTAGTCATTGGTTTTGGGAACCTATAATTATTTTTCGAGTTAACGAAAATTGTTTACTCGTGTGAGCTGTTTACCGGGAATCATGAAACTGCGTCAAAATATCGGGAGGCAACAAAACTCGCAAATCTGGGTAAATATCCCGTTAACTGGAAAAATAATGATCATAACAGCCATAACTTTTTAAGTTATTCAGGCAGTCAATGATTTTATGGATAACCATGCCCCGCGGTTTCACCCGCGTATAACTTAAAGAAATTTAGCCTATATTTATTTTTATCGTTATTACAAATTTTACTTATTGCCAAAGAAAGATTACTCGTATTACTAAAATAAAAACAAAGTCTACAAAGTAATGTGAAATTGAGTTATTTTTAACAAATATTTTATTTCATCATAGATTATATACAAAAAAAATTTTTTTGTAAAAATATACAATTATATAGGTAAACTTATATAAGAAAACCCTATCTAAACATAAATTTCATCCAAATCGTTAGAGCCGTTTCCGAGATATACGAAATATACGAGTATATATATTTATATATACAAGAATTGCTCTTTTAAAGGTATTATGAACTTCCTTTTTATATTTTTGTGCAAAAAAATTACAATTTAAAAGATTAAAAAAATTATTTACATTTTGGTTACATAAAATGAAAATGGAAAAATCACACTGATTTAGGCGTGTAAAAGCTTTTAAATACCTCGATCGCAAATATTAATGAAAATGTCAAAAAATGCTACCTATCTTTTTACCTGTGACGTCCGATCTAAGCATAAAATTTTAGTTCTAAAAGCACCTTCACTGATTATTCAATGGAGTTAGACCTGTAATTTCTATCTTGGTGCTCCACCTCAATTAGGGCTGTATGAATTCAAGTGAATACCTTTTAGAAGGTAAACTACCACCCACTTTACGTAAGTGCCTTACATATCCGGGCTCTCAAGCAAACACCTGAGTGGGAACTTCTTAGGTCAAGGCTATACAGGGCTTTGGTATGCTCAAGCGAACTAACACACATATATACACACGCGCTTGAGCATATGTTAGTATTGCGATGGATAGCCATTGGCCACACTGGCGATTATAATAATAATCATTTTTTATTGCCAAAAAAGAAGTAATTACAGGAGCCAAATTATGTTACAACTTAAGATTATACAGGTGGTGTAAGAGTATACAGATTGGTGCCAAACAGTCAGGATCTCGGGTTGTTGCTACGGTGTCGTAGCTTAGTTGGTAGCTCTGTCTTCTGCACGTGGTGGCTTCGATTCCCACTTAGGATAAGCATTTGTGTGAGAACCATAAATATTTGTTCTGTGTATGGGTGTTAATGTATATATATTTTGAGTATGTTTTTATAAAAAAAAACACTATATAAGTACTCTATCAGTTATCTGATTCCCATAGTAAAACTATGCTTAGTTTGGGGCGGTGTGCAAAATGTCAATGAATATTTATTTTATTTATTTAATACAATATACCTAGCACTTAACTCAGTCAGTCATACTGCACGATTTGAGGTACGCTACCAAAGAATAATAATAGTGTAAGCATATTGAGTGAATCTATTGCCTGAGTGTTTTTTTTATTCTATTATTTTTGTACTCTCTCGTGCAAACACCTCAGACATATTGTACTTCTTCAGATCGAGGCTATACAGCCAGGAACTCTGCTTGGTGCGTTGATCTGCACAGCGTGATAAGTGGCATGCACTAACTAGCGAACTGACGCGTGGTTTTAATATTGCAATGGTCACAATGGCGCTTCATGACAAACATTGCCCCTGGTATTGCAGATGTCCATGGGCGGCGGTGACCACTTTCCATCAGGTGGCCCGCAAGCTCGTCTGCCCCCTATCACATAAAAAAAAAACAACTAGGACAGTTGCTGCTCAGAGTTATGCTGAGTGAAACGTAAATCAGGTAGGTTACGAGTTACCTACTAAGACATCTAGCACCTAACTCAGCGAGTCATGGTTTAAGGTTTTTTTTTTTTTTTTTTTATGGAATAGGGGGGCAGACGAGCAGACGGGCCTCCTGATGCAAAGCGGTCACCGTCGCCCATGGACATCTGCAACACCAGAGGCAATGCTGATGCGCTGCCGGCCTTTCAATAAAAGATTAACCCGCCGTTTAAAGGAGCCGATGTCGAAGCTCTGGGGGAAAACCGCAGAGGGAAGCTCATTCCACAACCTACTCGTACGCGGAAGAAAAGATCGCGAAAAGCGGGTGGTTGTGGAAAACCAGCCATCCAGGTGGTGCGGATGGAAACTGGTTTTGCGGCGTGTGGTGCGATGGTGGAAGTCAGCTGCGGGCACCAGACTAAACAGTTCCTCAGAACACTCCCCATTATACAAACGATAGAGTACACGAAAAGGTACGCTAATATAGAAAACTGACGGTATACATTCAGTAAGCGAAGCAACTGCCTGTGTGGCGTTAACCTTACATTTTCGGGCTCTCGCGCGCAAACACCTCAAAGGTATTCCTTTCAGTTTGCTTTGTCATTTTTCAAACTACTCGTAACAATTTATTCCAAACTAGCGATTCCTCGCGACCTCTTCACGTGGAATTCAACAGTTTTTTTTTCGCGGTACCCTAATTATGCTGTCTTTTTCTAAAATAAAAAGTAGCTAAGTTACTATTTATAACATTAGGTATATGTCAGTGCAAGTCCCATTGAAATCGGTCCAGCCGTTTCGTACATTAGCAAACAAACAGACAACAGACAAAAGTTTTAAAAATCGATACTTTTTTGTAAGTAGCTATCGCATATATTTTCAAATACATTTAGTAAAAAGCTGTTTATTAACTTATTAACTTAACCTATTAAATTTTTACATAACAAACAGACACTTCAATTTTATTTATTTGGTATAGACTCGGTTTGGTTTTATTTTGCGTATGTAAATTTTATTTGGAAGCCACTCTAGTTGTCGGAAGACGCTTCAGTAAATTTGAATAGGTATGTATACTTATTAATTTACACAGTAAGAGGTTGAAAGTAGGTAGTAAGTAGGTTTGGGTGCGTAAATCTACATTCCATATCAGTTTAACCTTCCTATTACAAAGAGCTTACTCTCGACTAATATGAATGAATTTGGCTTTGATCTATTTTTTTATCCATTATTATAGCGTTAGGTCAGCGTTTGACTGCTATCTTTTTTTTTATGTGAATGAGTGACGGATTTATGTGAATGAGTGACGGAAATGACCTGACGGACTTGATGGTAAGTGATGATACGGTCGATGTAACACGCTGGTCTAGATGATACCTATTCAATCTTTTCTCCAAAAGTTCCCAAATTGTACCGCTCGGGAAAAAGACGATCATCACGGGAGTCCAATCCGGATAGAAAAATATCACGTCATGTATTGAATTTCTGTTCTAGGTCTCGCCGATTTCCTCGCAATGTATATGTTATGTTAGGAATATAACTTCATATTTGCCGCTAATTTGATTTGTTAATTCGCCATTAGAGGCGCTGTTGTTCTCATGTCTATGCTCCGCCATACCACGCTGATTGTTTTGTGTTTTTAGTTTTAGAATACCAGTTTGTGTCACACTAAACAGTTATGGAAATTCTTACAATTTTACTCTGAAAAAACACAGAACACACATTGATAAAACTGAAAACTTTTTGATGTATTATCTTTGAAACTGAATCAGGGACCTATGCATTAAAATTTTCGCCTATACCCTTGACCACCAGGCTCTCAATAACAATTTTAAATAAGACGTTTTTTTTTCCTTTCTAATAGACTTAATAGTGATCACTTAATAACTGTCAAAGAGCATCTTATGTAGCAACCATTAGCATAAAATTTGGCCTAGATTACCCCAGTTTACGTTCAGTTAGTACAGGAACAAGCAATTAATCAATATGTGCTCTTGAGGAAAGCCAGGCCGCCAACCGTGGAGACAAGCTCCAAACAATGAATAAATTAAAACGTTTCTGAATTAATTTAACTCCCCACTCGGTAGTCCCAATGTAAATAAAGAGTTGTTAGATATAGAAGACAGGTAATTAGAACATGCCGGTTAATTGTAATTTTGAACTTACATACCATGGGTTACGTACCACTAATTGCATTTATTATTATTAAAGAAAGACAGAAAGACGTACAGCAAGATTTATTTTATCTCTTTCTCTCGGAGCCTTAAGACAGTTGATTTACGTTAATTTTGATCTTAAAACCAACCTCTTAAGTTATTCTGCGGGGAAGAGCCTACAGTCGTGCAACTACCATAAATTTTCAGTTTCTTAAAGATACCTTCATCGTATTGAGAACGTCATATGCGTAAAAAAGATGTTTTAGTGTAAAAGTCATTGCTTCAAATCTGTATTTGTATTTAAACTGCGACCTTCAAATTGAAAGTTTGCGAGTGTACCCTTCAGGCGACTGTACCCTCAGCCACCACGCTCTAATTATACGCATTACTTTATTTTTTCTCGCACCCTTTGTCGCGTTACCTAAAGCCCATAATTCTATTTTAAGTCAGTGTTTCAAACCAGAAAATTTTCTCTCAACGAAAATCTTCAGCATTTTCGTCGAGGTGGCGAAATTTCACGGTGGATTGTAAACTTTATTTCCGGTAATTGACACAATTAATAACCTTAATGAATTGCGTTAAAATTATGAACGTTCACGAAACATTTGGTAATAATTTGTTTTGATATTGCGCTAAACCCGTTTAACGTATCCCGCTCAAACGTTAATTTTGAAGCAGTAAATAAGCGAAGCATGTTATTTGATGTTTATTTTATAGAGTGAATATTTGTAAGCTAGCTAAACGTCTACCTACCTACCATTTATTCTGATATACTGCTTTCCTGGTTGGTCTGTTAATGAGAAAATGAGAATACCAGTAGCTATTTTTTCTTTTGTTTATCTTGTTTTCGTACGCCAAAGTACGTCCAAAACCTTGAGCTGAAAAGGCGTTGTTATTTCTGCTTCTGGTTAAGATTAGGGTCAGCGCATTAAATACTTATACTATTATTCACGACCATGCAGATAAAGGTATGTAAGCACCTTAATAAACGTGAAATATGTTCGTCCCGATGATACTAATCCTTAAGCAATGTGGAAGGCCTTTGGGCACTTGGAAACATCGACACGAGAGTTAACAGAAACTTACACAAAAGATTATGCACAATCCAGCCTCAAGAACATCAGGAATCACTTGGTTTTCTCAAAATCATGACACTTTTAGGTTAAATTTATGAAATTCACAAGTACAAATAGCATAACAATTAATAAAGTTTCTGTAAGAGGATGCTACAACTACAACACTGTAAAACCAATCAAATTCGTTACAGATAGGTAGGTACAGCGGAATGTACTTGTCATACAAGGCCTGTACCATGCCACGACCCATTTCACCACTCAATTTCGCAATAAATAATTCCCGACGGTCCTCGTTACTGGGAACAGCGGACTGGATGGATATTTCATGTGCCTGCTGATATCTGTTGTGCCGGAATATATTTTTGTGATATAACATAAAAACATGTGTTATATCATAAAAATATACACAGAACTTTAATTAGTGTACACTCGCAATGCTGTTTTCCGGTGGAAGGGGTAAGGGTATCGGTGAAATGAAAGGCGAATGATACAAAAAAATATTCCGTAACATCCCATGGAATATTTTTTTGTCTTACTACTATTGTTCAAGAAGAAGTACAAGCCTTATGTTTTTTTTATCTGGCTCCCAGATAGCAGTGGCGCGACACTGCCGCTGTCTAAAGGAATAGTCTTTTTGTGTCGCTTTATACGCCATCAAACAATGGTAAGACTGCTTGAAAACATTTTCATGAACATAGATTTTATCCAGTATAGTAGCTGCTTAGGTATAATGGTTTTCTACGTTATAAACGGTTGAATCTCTCATGAAATACTAGCTTTGCCCCGCAGTTTTACCTGCGTATAACTTAAGAAAATAACGCGTAATGCCTTCTTCATAACCGTGGCTGTCATATACAAAAAATATGAATCCGATTGGTAGTTCCAAATACTAGCGCGATCAAACAAACAAACTCTTCAGCTTTATAGTATAAATATATATGTATAATTTTTTTTGCATATTAATTAACATTTCATACAGCGCCTTCTAGCTCCAAACTATGCAAAGCTTGTTTGCATAGTCTGGAGCCATAATGCGAGTATGGGAACCAAATCAGTTACATAAATACCTATAAACACCCAGACAGTATAAACATCTATGTTCATCACACTTGTTTTCTTAGCTGGGAATCGCCAGCAAGAAGTATCAAAAAGGGACACCGTGGAGTTTTTTGCCGGTTGATAAACGCCACAACACGTCCAAAGTCCCCGCGGTGGGTGAGCACAGAACTTCTATTTATTACTTTCTGTAGGACACTGATTATTTTCATGAACACCCGGCTGAAATTCCAACATTTTGTACATCCTATTTATCATCTTATTTTAAGAATTTTCTCTGGAGAATCCAATTACAATGTTTATGAGGAATTTGACGAAATAAATATAGAATTTCACGATATCTTTACATTTGGCTACCACCGTTTTCAGTTTTCTTTTAGCACCTTTAGCGCCTTTACCACGCAAAATGAATGTGCTAATTAATTTGCGGGAAAATAGGAATACTTAAATAAATAAACGTTTACACTATGATTAAGATTCCCTGTGCCGTAGATGGCATGGACAAACACATAAACACGAGAGCGCCATAGAGCCTGAGCCTGAATGAATATACTCGTAATAAACATAAAATGGCGTATCAGATTTAACGTTGAGCTGACGGAATATGGGGCTTCAAAAGTATCGGAGTGGAGACCTAGAACTGATCGCCGAAACCTCGATAGGCAGCGAACACGGTGGATGGAAGACCTGGTCAAAATATTGGGGAGAAACTGGAAGCAGAAAACTCAAGACCGTAACATGGTGTGTAATGAAAGATATCTTTACTCAGCAGCATTTCATTCAGCTGGGATGTAAGGGAGCTACATTACACCTCAAGCTCCAAACGTCAACCTCACCTGCACGCGGTACATCCTGCAGTAACTGACGAGGCTCTGGCGACCGGTTGATGGCGGTATAGCCCTTCCAAATACAGGTACAGCTAAATTTCCTGGTTGCTGATGGGCAGCAGCATCAGCAGCGCGATAAGTTGTACCCTGCGATCGCCAACACGCCTGCCCAGCGTGGCGATTACGGGCATCACCTCATGACAAGCGCAATAAAAACGATGGCCCCTAGTTCCGGCGGCCTCGCTATTCCTGACCAAGGTAGCGGTCATGGTAACGGCGGGGCAGGGGGTGCTAAGAATCACCGAGTGGTAGGCTACCAAAAAAAACTGACCTTGGCGACGTATAACGGAAGAACTCTGCGGCTGGACGAACATATGGCACAATTGGAGGCGGAACTTAGCAACATAAGGTGGCACATACTCGGGCTATGTGAAGTCCGAAGACAGGGGGAGGAGACCATAACCCTTGAGTCAGGCCACCTCATGTATTTCCGTGAAGGACACCAATCATCCCAGGGTGGCGTAGGGTTCCTCGTTAATAGGGTCATCGTTGGCAATGTTGAAGAGGTCTCCAGTGTGTCGAATAGGGTAGCGTACCTGATACTCAGGCTATCAAAAAGGTATAGCTTGAAAATAGTACAGGTCTACGCACCAACCTCCACACACCCGGATGAAGAGGTGGAAGATATGTATGAAGACGTATCTAAAGCTCTTCACGATACCACCAAGGCCCACTTCAACGTTGTCATGGGTGACTTTAACGCTAAAGTGGGAGTACAGATTTGTAGTGAATCGAAACTAGGACCGCACGGATTTGGAAGTAGGAACCATAGGGGGCAAATGCTTGTAAACTTTCTCGAGCAGGAGGGGCTTTTTTTGATGAACTCTTTCTTCAAAAAGAAACCCCAGAGAAAGTGGACATGGCGAAGCCCCGACAGTTCTACCAAAAACGAGATCGACTTTATCATGACGGACAAACGACACATATTTAGGGATGTCTCAGTGGTCAACAGGTTTAATACCGGTAGCGACCACAGACTGGTTAGAGGCACCCTAAGTATCGATGTCCAGTTAGAAAGGCGCCGCATGATAAAATCCACACTCCGACCAAATATTCTCCAAATCAGTGCTGCTTCCGAAACCTTTCAGAAGAGTCTGGAAGATCGATTCACTGCCATGGAAACCACGGAAGACGTAAACGGGGAACTCGAAAACATCGTTGGAATCATGAGGGAAGAGGGCGCTAAATTCTGTATGACGAAACATATCGGCAGGAAGTCAGATCTCTCGGATGAGACTCTGCGACAAATGACAAAAAGACGGGAAGACACTGAGGCTTCTTCGACTCAGATATCGGCTCTGAACAAGCAGATAACAAAGCTGGTTCGACGTGACCTTCGGTGCTCCAATACACGCCGAATAGAAAAGGCGATTGAGCAAAACCGAGGGTCAAAAGTATTTAGCCAGCAGCTTGGGAGGAGTCATCTGACGAAGCTCAAAACATCAACTGGCCGCACCGTCGTGTCTAAGCCGCAGATTCTATCCGAGATTGAAGACTTCTACGGCCGGTTATATGATTCTCATACACATCGCCCTGAACCCGATATTCATGATACCAGAGCGACGTTAACGCGCCACTTTACAGATGATCTGCCAGACATCAGCCAAGACGAAATTGGGATGGCTCTGAGACAGCTTAAAAACGGAAAAGCCCCCGGTGATGATGGAATCACATCTGAGCTTCTGAAGGCGGGAGGAGTTCCACTACTGAGGGAACTACAGAAGCTCTTTAATTCCGTTATTCACTGTGGGAGAACTCCGAAGGCATGGAACAGGAGTATAGTGGTCCTCTTTTTCAAGAAAGGGGACAAAACACTTTTGAAAAATTACCGTCCCATTTCACTCCTGAGCCATGTCTATAAGCTGTTCTCACGAGTCATTACAAACCGTCTAGCAAGAAGATTCGACGAGTTTCAGCCCCCAGAACAGGCCGGGTTTCGAAGCGGTTACGGCACAGTAGACCACATCCACACAGTGCGGCAGATCATACAGAAGTCTGAAGAGTATAATCGGCCCCTGTGCTTAGCATTTGTGGACTACGAGAAAGCCTTTGACTCCGTGGAGACCTGGGCTGTGCTGGATTCCTTGCAGCGATGTCAAGTGGACTATCGTTATATCGAAGTGTTGAGATGTCTCTACGAAAACGCCACAATGAGTGTACAAGTACAGAACCAGCAGTCTAAACCCATCCAATTGCGCAGGGGGGTGAGGCAGGGGGATGTTATATCCCCGAAACTGTTCACCAACGCATTGGAGGATGTGTTTAAGACACTGGACTGGAAAAGCAAGGGCATCAACATAAATGGCGAGTACATCTCACATTTACGATTCGCAGATGACATAGTCCTTATGGCGGAGTCGGTGCAAGACCTCCAGAGCATGCTAAACAGCCTAGCTAATTCTTCTCAACGAATTGGTCTCCGGATGAACATGGATAAAACCAAGATCATGCTCAACGGGCAGATTGATCCGGAACCAGTCGTCGTACAAGGCCTTCCTATCGAAGTTGTTCAGGAATATGTCTACCTCGGGCAGATATTGCAGTTAGGTAGAAACAACTTCGAGAAGGAAGCCAAGAGGAGAATCCAGTTGGGCTGGGCTGCGTTTGGGAAATTACGTCGAATCTTTTCGTCGCCTATACCACAATGCTTGAAAACAAAAGTTTTCAATCAGTGCGTCCTACCAGTTATGACCTACGGTGCCGAAACGTGGACACTCACGGTGCGACTAGTCCACCAGTTCAAAGTCGCTCAGCGAGCTATGGAGCGGGCTATGTTGGGAGTCACTCTGAAGGATAAAATTCGCAACGAAATTATCCGTCACAGGACTAAAGTGACCGACATAGCCCATAGGATTAGCAAGCTGAAGTGGCAGTGGGCTGGTCATATATGCCGAAGAACCGATAACCGCTGGGGTAGACGAGTTCTTGAGTGGAGACCGCGTGTAGGCAAACGTAGCGTAGGGCGCCCCCCAGCCAGGTGGAGCGACGACTTGCGGAAGGTGGCTGGCAGAAACTGGATGCAAGGAGCCGAAGACCGGGCTCAATGGCGTTTGCTCGGAGAGGCCTATGTCCAGCAGTGGACTGAAATAGGCTGATGATGATTTCATTCAGCAGGTTAAAGAAAAAGAGATGATACTCGATAAACTACATTAAAGCCACTTACTTATACGAAAGAGTTAGCATACTGCCGCACTCAGAGTCGCGTAATAACATTTATTAATAAACACTTAAATTTTGTATGTGGGATGTGTCGCTAATTAGCAGATTTAATGATAATTAGTTAACTACCAATTACCAGTAATTTAAGTCATGTTTCTAAGATAGAGATTGAGGTACCAGGCAATGCTGATACATCAAATTTCTCCTTTTTTAGTATCCAACTTTTACGACCTTTTTAGAGATTCGATACGAAAAACCATTATGAAAATCACGTTCAATATTAATGCTCACGATCCCAATGTGCAACGTGTATAAACTCATTATGCGCTGCACGTGGCTTTGCAGATCCCCGAGACTATAACAGTATAGGTTGGTTTAAAGATTTTTGTCCTTTTAATATTTCCGATGTATGGACACAGTAATGGACAACTAACCTTCAGTTAATAGGCAATCTACATCGGGAATCCAATCTGGACCGGTAGTCACATGCCTTCGAGTTTTACGTTCTAGGCCATTCTAGTCATGACAATGACGTTGTCATGGCAATAATTTTAAATGTACCACGTTCTCATAACGTTGAAGAAATATCCGCATATGAAATTATCAAGTTAAAATCGTAGATCTACGTCTTGATTTGAATGAACAACCTTCGCATTAAAATTTGGCGTCTATTTACACTGGGTCTCAACGTAATGAAATTTGTTACCAAAATCATAATGACACTGAATATATGACATAGTGGCACTGAATATTCATGCGTATCAGCCTCTAATGTTCCCACTGCGTGCATACCGGCCTTCTCTCGAGAAGTGAGAGTGAATGAGCTTTGATCTTCTACAAGAGTCTAATCTGGTAGAATTCGCGTTTCATCGTAGAATTTTCGACATTTTGGTTCTAAAACATGCCGGTTTCTTCACGATGTTTTCCTTCAACGTTTCAAAAGCGTGGTTTTCAAGAGAAAATCTTATTATTTCATATCGTTCAATCTGGATTTGACCTTCGGATGAAATATCGTCGCTTTATATATTGATTACAACAATAGATACAACTACAGAATTGTAGTGAAGATACAACGACACTAAATATTAGTAATGTCTGCTAAAAGCTTCAACAGACCGTTTGCATTCATGTCCAAACTACACAATCTGTGCCTCATCCAACTTTTACATTGAAACTCACTGAATCCTCGAGGAGTATTATATTATCTGTGCTCAAGGGAAAGACTTTTCCCGCTCAACTTTATTATCAACCAGTTGATACTGGTGCTAAGAGCCAGCAGACGACCGCTAATAGTTGGCCCGACAATAGTCTGCCAAGAGATACAAATATCGAAAAGTATTACCAGCTCTCTCCAATTGTTATCGGCTGTAGTGGTAAGGATAAAACTACTATACAACATAACTGTAATTGGTTCGAACAATCACCAAACTTACCAAATCTCGTAGCGTGTTTTTAACATACAAGTTAAGTGAGACGCGATTGCACAGACATCAATCAATAATTCAAATAAATATCTATCTTTTGAGACCTCCAGTTAAGGTAAGAAATACCTGTGTTTCGGAGAGCTAACTCTTTCATAACATAAGAGACTAGCTGCAGCCCGCGGTGTTACCCGCGTTTTTCCGGGATGAAAAGTAGCCTAGTTAATCAAGGATATAAGCTATTCTGGTACCAAATTTCATCCAAATCCGTTGAGCCGTTTGCGTGATGGAGAAACAAAAATACACACACACCCACATACATACCACTTTTCGCTTTTATAATATAAGTGTGATTAATTAATATCATAAGGCAAGTGTACATAGTAATACATGCACATGCCATGTCCATTTTTTTTGTATCCTACTATCTACTTTTGTATATAAAATCGTCCGTCTGTATTAGAACTTATAATATACATGTATTAAGACAATCAGTGGCTTACTGAAATAAACATTTTCTATTCCATATTTTTTCTGAGAGTACGTTCTAATAAGTTTTATTGCTACTTACGAAGTAAACTGATCCCGTTTGTGAGGGTTTGTAAGCAACCAGTTACGCAGGATAAACAAAAGATAAGCTTTAACTAGTTCTCTCACAAAAACTCCCTGGCTTGGCAATAATTTGTGTGAAGAACATAAAACTTTTTCTTGAATCTGGGCAAAAAAAAACATAATCACATAACACTGTCTGTGTTATGTGATTATGTTTTTTTTTATGTAACAGATGTGACAGGACGAGCTGGAGGCCCACCTGATGTTAAGTAGTTACCTCCGCCCATAACAACAGCAATGCAACTTAGGTCCTCCCAGACTGAAGTATGAGAAGACCCAAATCGCAAGTCGTACCCAAGTCGTATTCCGGTGGAGGGGTTTGGGTGCCGGTGAAATCACATGCGCATGGGACGTAACATCCCTGTTTTGGGTCACGGACGCAGTGGGATCCGACATTTTTTTTTTTTTTTATTTGAATGAGTGACGAAACGAGCTGAGGGCCCACCTGATGGTAAGTGGTGACCCTCGCCCATGACAACAGAAATGCGTGCGACTCAGTATGAGATCCAAATCTTTACTGAATCGCATTCATCCCGCTGCGTCCATCACCCGAGACGGGGATGATACGTCTCATGCGCATGTAATTTCACCGGCAGTCACACCCTTCCACCGGAACACAGTAATGCAACCACTACTGCTTGGCGGCAGATTCCAGATGTGGTGGCAGTACCTCTCCGGACGAACTTGGCACAAGTTCTACTGCTACTTTTTGATTGCTCCTTTAGCACCACCCAGGGGGTACGTGTAGGGAATCAAAAGGTACACACCTACGGACGCGAGCAACTGGACTTAGTCACTTTACTCGAAGAGGACCTATGTCGTATTACTTTTGTTATGGGCTAAGGCAGTCACTTAACATCAGGTGGGCCCTTAGGTCGTCCTGCCAAATTTGATAAAAAAAAAAATCTTTTATTTGAAAATTTCCACCTATTACCTTAACCGGTAGGTTATATTAACGAAAGATAATTATTTCAATTATTTGTGGGACAGAATGAATAGTACTATCTAAACCAGTGCGCTGGCGTGCGGTCAGCTGAAAATTTGGCCACATCCCGTCTGGTAAACGTCCCATTTGGTGAACTTTATAATAAACCTATCCCAAAAGTTGTGTTAAGCAAACGATTTAGTCTTCACACATATAATTCCGATTGAAAAACTAATTTACTACTACTATTTTGGGCATGGTGGTAATAAATAGATGGAAACTAAAACTTAAACTTCCTTTAAATCACAAGTATCGTTTATACAAGCATTCGTGCGAGTGTAACGTGCCACATGGGGTTTTTAGGCACCTAACATGCACACAAATATGTCAAATTACAGTCTATTTATTAATTTTATGTCTGTTCCAACATAAAATAGAAGCCAAACATGTTCAGAGGAATCATTAAGTCCGATCAAATACATACTAACCTAAAAAAAAAGTTGTGAAACTGGTCCTCAATCATAAAACGTGTGTAGATGTCAAGATTACTACATATTATCAAGTTAATTTAAGACAAAAATCTATTTTTCCTCAGGTTTTTTTTAAATAACAAGGAATATCAACAAGGTGACGCGTTACTTTGTTTCACGATTATTCAAAACAAAAAGAAAAATCATAATAATTAATTTACTTCAACAGTAAAAGATAATATTATAGCTAAATAATTATCCGTGATATACGATAATGTGACAGAATTATAAGCATTATAACAGAAAATAATTACAAAATCTCAGCACTCAAATGTTATTTATTTTTAATCTGAACGAACTCAATTCATATTAACGTTTACCAAATGTATAAAATACAATATTTAATAATTATTAAAAGTTTAAAGTGTTATTACATGAAACAAAAAATGCTTACCAAACGCAACTTTTAACTATTTATATATGAGGTTTACCAAATAGGATGTTGCCGAAAATTTCAAAGTCACCTTTCCAGTTTAGGTACAAACAAAACAAAAATGGTGTAACCACAAAACGAGCCAAAAACAACAAAAGGGAAGCCACCCCGCATATTTGTACTCCATTATGAAACGAAGCAGAGCTGCGAAAAACACGACGTACTAACATGGACGCCATAGGACAGACTTTTAGTCAGTGCAACTGTAAGTTATTATTCTATATTCAACTGGACATAACCCAATAATGAAGGCCCTTATTGATATTCGGTTTCACATAAATCATGTCACCCGTATTTCCAGAAAAACAACAAGAATACGGCTTCGTAGCTTAGTTGGTAGTATCTCTGCCTTCAAAACCCAAAACTCAAACTTATTTATTTGATCTCATGTATTGTTTGGATATGTCAAATGTTAATATACAAGTAATTGTCGTTCGTTCTATCATGTCCCAGTAGCTCCTTAGGCACATTACACGCACAAAGATATGTCAGTAACTTTCATGTTTTATCTTGTCTTATTTGTTAGGTTCATGTCTTTTTCAACCTTAACCGACCAACCTAAGGGGAAGAGACAGACAAGAAACCCCTCTATGGTATAATAGTATTACATATTCTCAATGATGGTACTACATCAAAAGTGAAGTAAATTTATTCCCAAGCTTAATTGTAGTCTAGTTTTTATTTACTGTAAAGTAAGTTTACCTTTGATAAAAGCGATGTGCAAGGAGTGACGGGTTCGGTTCCTGGCTGGAGCAAACTTTGCATAAGCATAAAGTTTGTTTTCGGATCGTGGGTTTGTCTTGTGTTTCTGTGTTTGTCCATGACACTTGTGACACAGGGAATCATATTTATTTAATATGCCTAATTATTTACCGCTTGGTCAGGTGATGTGGGTGCAAAGGTATGATTTAGTAAGAACAAAAGAATGTTTATTTTTTTTATCCTTCTCTCTGCGTTCTATCTGCGATTGTTCACCTTGTTGAATAGAAAACTATTGTTTGTCTTTCGACTTAAACGTCCGATCAGTTGTGTAGCCAAAGCCAGCGACGCAACTTTGTTTAAAAAATTTAATACGGAAACCGTATGTTATCTTCAACCCTTCATGCTCAAACTGGATGGACATAATAGAACTTTTTTGAAATTGGGAAATCTACACAAAAAATATTGTAGATACCTAACTAGCGATAGTCCGAACTTGAAGCAAAATATTCATTGGACAGACGACGGACATTTGCATAACATCAATGTCGAGTCAATAGGTACGTGTACTGACCATATCGTGATAAACCGTAGGGTCAATTTTATCATGAAATACTACTATTTCATGAAATAACTCAGCTGACATTCTTCAGTAACATAAATAAATCTTAGTTATCTGACATTCAGAAAAAAAATTACTAACGAAATTACGTAAAAGTCCGAACGACGAAAGTGAAAAAACCCAGCTCCAACGTCACATGGATACGTCACAAAATTAGTTCGTAACGTTATTATATATTATCTGTGATAATGGCAAGCGAGTCGCAAAGTCGTGCGTTTTTGCGACAAGGTAGGTCAACAATATAATGACCAATAAATACTGAGCCAAGTACTCAGCTTTTGACGGTATATTAAGCTTTGTCGCCTGCAATGCTCATAAAAAGATAATTAACCCACAAAATTTCTACGATAATTGCGCAGCGATAGTTAATTTTTGGTAATTGCTATTCAGGCCACTGCAGACTTTGTATTGCGTTGCATCATGAAACGTGAGCCTCTAACGTTACGGGTGTACTCTTGTTAGCGAGAGTGAATGGGCTTTAATCTACCACGGGACCCCATCCAAGATGAAAAAGCAATCCGAATCCTTCTTTTTATATTTTTTAAATACAAATCAAATTTGAGTTTGTTTGATTATTTGTTAGTTTGTTACACCTTATCTAATCATCCGATCCTCATGAAATTTTGTACTCGCGTTGTCAGGGGTACAAAAAGGTAGTTCCTTTCATCCAGAAGATAAATTGGCTTAATTTTCATTAACGCGACCAAAGCCGCGGGCAAAACCTAGTAATATTGTAGTAATATTGTTGAATATAAATACTCAACTGATCATTGTGAAAACATGCATACACCTTTAATAATATAAAAGGTACAAAAGTACCTTTCTTTCATATATTATAAAGAATTTGATTGAAAAAATCTACACGAGCGAGCTGCGGGCAAAAGCTAGTTTAATATATTTTATCTTAAAAGTAGTGAATTCATTGTCTAAGTGTAAAATTTACATGCAAAAGTGTTGATGAACAACCGTGCAAGAATATTCATTATGTAAATTTGACGTAATGTAGCTGTTTCAGTGCAGTAACAATAGCACAAAACCTGCTATACATTTACATTACTACTGTAATGCATTCGTAACGTACTTAGTCAACCAAACACTTGTAAAGACGAAAATACAAGTGACTGATTTAAAAATCATATTAACCGCCTTCAATACTTGTTCCTTAATGGAATAAGCTATGAAATAATATAAAAAAAAAAACACAGATACATTCAAATTCGTCCGCAATTGGCGAAAAAATCGCGTAAAAAATAAAAAAAACAACTTCTCATGAACAATTTGCACACGCAGTTTCGATGCGTCTGCGTATCTCAACCACTATCAAGCAATTTTGAAGTTTTATCCCAACGCAAGCGGTTAGTTCCGATTCCTCTCCTAGTGGGAACCGCGCTCCAGTATGTAGTTTACCTTCAACCTATTTATAGGTTTTTTAAAACTTCCAGAACAGTCTCCCGAGAACCCGGCATAAGTTCTGTCAAACTTTTTCAATTTCAAGAATCGTCGACGTATGAAACTATCGGTACAATAACAACGCAATACTTTGAAAACTATTATATTCTCGTATGTGAGTCATTATTAGAGCAATGAAATATTTAAAATGATTCTTCTTCTTCTTCTTTTTAATTTTTGGCTTCTGAGGCTTGGAATTTAAAATGATTAAGTCTGCCTGTCTGTCATAAGTTGACATTTTCAGAGTGTTTGTCCATAGGGCGTTTATATTACTTGACAGGATAATATCCTGTCAAGTAAAGAGAAGTCCAAAACGCGCGTTGCAAATATTATTTTAAAATAGCATAAAAACAGCCACGATGATGACGAATTTCGTTACATAATATATATTATTTTTAAATAATATATATAATATATATTTATTTATAAATCGACTTTTCATCAACTTTTAGATAAGCAGGCATAGTATCCTTGCAATTTTCAGCTAAAATTCTGTTAAATAGAGAATCTTGTAATACAGAAGTTCAACGAAAAACAACAAGGATCGTATTGCCAAAGAGTATTCTGAAAACTAGCCGTTTGGAAGGCGGAAAAACGTACCAGAATAGACGACAGATTGACGTTGATGCTGAGAGAATAACGACTGGGATTATGTTGGAACTGGACCAAGTTTAAAAGGTGATATTTGGCGTCCATTTTTCAGATTTTAAAATGCCAATGAATAACAATGTTTTGAAGCTCGATTGCACAAACAAATCCGAATACTTCGAAATATAAAAAATGATTTTATTACATCTACCTAACAACAACTATTAGTAGATAAATGACAAAACTTTCCGAAAATCCATTGTTTTGAATAATAATACCAAAAAATAATCATTTCCCTCTGAAATAATTTTATGACCCCTCTGACGTTTATTTCCAGAAGGGGATTTTAAGTAAATTTACTTCTATATAAATTTTATCTTGAATACTTTATCTATTAGGAGTACAAATAAGATTCCGCCGTTTTATTGTAGATGGCGCGGCACGGAGTTTCGGTTAGCTTTCGCAGATGATAACCGGCTTAAAAAATAGTTTGGACATTCAAGAACAACATAACCTATTAATATCATTGATTTTATATTGGTAAAATATAATTTTTATAAGTTGAAAATGTCAAAATTTGAGCCAAGTAAGCGTCATTTGCGGGAAATATTAGTTTACTTCTTTAATTTAAAGAAATCTGCTGCTGAGGCGCATCGATTGCTCGTAGAAGCATATGGTGAGGTTGCTTTGAGTGAGAGAACGTGTCGAGAGTGGTTTCAAAAGTTTAAAAACGGTGATTTCGACGTAGAAGACAAAGATCGCAGTGGAAGGCCAAAAATTTACGATATGCTGTGTATTTGGTGGGATCAGCTAGGTGTAGTGTATTATGAGTTGCTTAATCCGAGCGAAACAATTACTGGAGCCCTCTATCGAACACAATTGATGAGATTGAGCCGAGCTCTGAAGGAAAAACGCCCTCAATACTATTCTAGACACGAAAAAATTATTCTTCTGCATGACAATGCTCGTCCACATGTTGCGGCTCCCGTGAAAAAGTACTTGGAAACACTTGATTGGGAAGTGTTACCCCACCCGCCGTATTCACCAGACATTGCACCGTCCGATTATCACCTGTTCCGGTCCGTAGCACATGCTCTGACGGCGCAGCGGTTCACATCTTATGAGGATACCAAAAATTGGGTTGATTCGTGGATAACCTCAAAAGACAAGGAGTTCTTCAGACGTGGGATTCGAATGCTGCCTGAGAGATGGGAAAAAGTGGTTGCAAGTGATGGGCAATATTTTGAATAAATTTATATTACCGTTCTTCTACAATAAATATTTAATTTGTGTTAAAAAACGGCGGAAACTTATTTGTACTCCTAATATAATATATTATCTTACCGGTACTCAGTTTGTTGTTCTGAATTGATTATGCGCTTTATTTATTTTTTCTTACAAATTATCCCATTGACATTATCAGTACTTACCTGCATTTTCTCAAAATAATCTTTTTCCCAGCAACAACACCAGGAAATAAAGCCGTAAGCATGATTGAAACCCAATGCCACCCAATACAGTGTGACACATGTCGAGTCAAATCAAATGTACAATTTTTTATTACAAAAAACACAATACATACGGGCGATGCGAAATGCGCGCTCATTTTTTTGGTGTCGACAGATCGTCCTGTTACACTGGTATGTTTTCGCCTGCATTCTCTCGTATAACTCTAAAACTATCGTCGAGTTCGTGTATGAAGAGTAATTGTTCGCTGGAGCTCGCAGTCGGCAAGAATCTTTGAGAATCTAGCCGAGCGAGAATCGTTTATCAACTTTGAATGTGATCGCTCATTCCGTGGCATTCGGCTGGATGTCCGACTGATGCCGGTCTCACCGCATTCTCCAGCACGGGAGGCTTGGCTTAGGCTCTTTCCACATTGCTACGGAAGAGTTCGAAAGCGTTCCCGCGGTCTCCGGCAACTAAAGCGTCGTGAAGAAACACTGGTGGGTTTTTAGCCGGTAGGATTCCGGCATAACTCTCTCGCTGCCCCCGCAACGAGAGAGTATCCACGAGGATTTCCCAACATAAAAAACAAAAAAAAGGCTCTTCCAACATTACTCTGAGTTTCTTAATAGTACCGTTATGGAAATTTCCACTAAATTTTTCAAATTGAGACAATGAATTTGAATCTTTTCGCCCTTCATAGCTTTAATCCATATGTAGTGCAATAGTTTTATTTATTTAGGTTAAAATCCCAAGTCCTATTATATTGTACAACAGTGCCTACAATGAGCTCTTTTTTTATCCGAGTATACAATACAATCCTACCTTCCAATTAATCTCTTAGTTGTATTTACAAAAAATGTTGTACGGTGTATTATTCAGTGCTTCTGAATATTTTAGGTATGATTTCATACTACGCTCTGACGAATTGCGGTCAGACATAAAACAGAGCTTAGACAACATTGCTACGATAGATTGCCTTCGAACGAGAGAGGAGTACGCTTCGAACAAATGGAAAAGCTTATTCGCACTAAAATCTCTCCGATCTGTGTGACCATGGTCTCCTTTCGGTCGATCGAGCCGTTCAAATACCTATCCCTCCAAATTACAAATGAAGCGAAAACTTGATCCTTACTGGATAGATACTTGGATGAATAATTACAGCCCGTTTGAAGATTTTCACTGTAGTTGTATGTCGATAGTTTTAGAATCGAAAACTAATCAACTTCGCTTTATTACTTAACCGTCAATTATTTTTAAAACCTTTATAATAACACCCACGCAGATATCTAAATTGAAAATAAATTGATTGATGGCAACTGTTAAATAATTGAGGTCTTTATATAATTGAACGAGCTGGGTTGAGGGTAGTTTGGTCCATGTTTCTACTGACTTATGACATTACATTTCACTTATTTATAGTAGCCGATTATAAGCAAGCCCAAAATTTGCGCCTAGTGGCGTAATTGAAAGCGTATGGCTACGGTGATGGGAAAGTTGCGGGTTCAAGTCCCGTTCGTGCAGATTATTTGGGATGCATTTGAATGTAAAGAAGTCCCTATGTGTGTGATTAACACTTCAAAATACAAATCATTAATGACAAGTATCAAAATCAAACTTTAAAGTCTATGGAAAATGGAACAAATTGTGATGACGATCAACGTTTGAAAATTACTTTTCTCTTTGTTTCAGCGACGAGTACCAACTTAGTGGGAAAGTTCACGCAAAGCGTTCGGCGAATCGTCCAAGACGTGAAGGATGAAGGCACTTCTAGTGAGTACTTTTTATCATTAGTTAACTAGTAGTAGTAGAACCATGGCATGGGCAGTGATCAATCGGGGGCTGCCATCATCACTAAGTCCGGAGAGGTACTGCTACAAGACCTAGAATCTGCCGCAAAGCAAAGCAGTAGTGCTCGCGCGTATAAAGCAAGAAGATAGATAAAGCGGATAAACAAGGCACCAAATAATATATATCATACAGATGTAGTAAAGACGAAGCGAGGTTTTATTTTGTGAGGCCGAGAGTTTGTTTCGTATTCATTCCACTGTTTATTTGGGTTGCCAGGATTATTTTTTATTTACATTGATGTAATTTTATTACGGGCAGTCAGCCTCGTTCAGCTTGTTTAGGATTTCAGTTGGAGTCGCTTCATTTTGCAAATCGAGTTAAGTTAGATCAATAGCATCTGAGGCAGGACAAATAGACATAAGTTAGACATTCCCCTTGCGACGTCTCTTTTGCACTGAAGGTAAAGCTGAAGCTGAAGCTAAGCATTTTAAGTAATTTGTATATAAACTTGACCGCACAACCATAAAATGCCCCAAAGATAACATAAAATATACAACCAAACATACCAACTTTACGAAAGCGACTTAGATAATTCCTTCTTTTAAGAAAGTGAGGAGTTCCAAGTCGGATTTCTTTGAGCCCGCCAAAAAACTCAGATACTAAGATGGAATGTCTCATGGGGCTCTAAAAATCAGTGCCTACAGTTCCAACTTACTTTGAAGCAGAAATATAAGATAAGAGGCGCTGCTGCTTGGCGGCTGCAATGCGTAAACTTGAGATTACTTCCTTGGTCAAACTCGTCAAATCGTCTTTCTTCCTTAGCACATGTGGAAATGGAAATTTAGTTTTGGTTAAGAAGCTCAAGAGCCAGTTTCACTATTACCTGTTAAACTCCAGATATGACTATGTTAGAATAAACAAAAAGAGATCACAGATACACAGTAAAACAGGCTTCAATAAAAATTTGGTTTGACATCAAAAAGAACTTACACATGTTATAAAATCGTGGAAACAATGAAATGAAATACATAAATTTGGACTACTCAATAAAATACACAGTCACACGATCAATTTAAGAACAAAGTAAGTTTCATGGCGTTTCCAATTTTTATATCGTGATTAAGTTTTAACGAACTTGTCTGTCCATGCGAAAAACCGGGATTTGCGTTCGCTGATGTTGGTGGCGGCCATTGGACCATGAATATGGGTATAACAATATAGTAAAAGTTAAATGAAAATTCGGGCAGCACCTGGGGAAATTATCGAATCGGATTCGGAAACATTCAAAATGTTTTTGCGCCGAAAATATTCTTGTGACGCAGGTAGTCGGAATCTTGGTTGAATCATTATTACGTTTTGTTTGAGAAAAATTGAAATCCATAATAAGCCGGTACAATTCGGACTCGGACATTGTAACATCAATTTTATGGTTTAGAGTAACAGTAGTTGTCTTACGAATAAAAGTTTGAACAATTGAAGTTGACATTGGAAAGACAGACGTTGCAGACTTAGTAAGTTCCCTTTTAAAGTCTAATTATTTTATTCCTATAGATTTCAGGTTTCGTTTGGACAAGTCAAATTTTTTACGTGTCACTCGAGCTCCTTGAATACATTACGTGCACACAAACAAGTTAAATTACAGTCAATTTTCATGGCTAGTCTTTTTGAAACTTGCCTATTCCAACCCTTATTACCATTGGGCCCAAAAGGGTTACCGTAATGAAATATGTTATCTGTTTTGATAGTAGGTACTCATAATTTATTTATACTACAATGCTTTCCTAAGTAGCTACTACAAACAAATAAAATAAAAAATTGTATCAGTGCAAAAACGTGATGCATGCCTTAATTTCGTTACCATGGTAACCGATTAAATTACTACTTAACTACCCATCGTAATGATGATCGTATTATCAGGTTCAATCGATGACCGATTGGGTAACCAACCCTTAATTAGTACCCATATAACGCGTACAGTGGTAATGTCATTATTGCAATTGGCATGTCATTGAAGAGTTTGATAGTTGAGTTTTAAGTACTTACATTTAAAAATGAAGTTTCATTAGAATAGATTTAGGTACTTGCATTGTAAAAGGAATCATGCTCGCAAAAAGTAATCCTTCCATTGGGGGTTTTTTGCTTCCCCGTGAAAGAGTAGATAAGGGATGTAAGTCGGTTTTCCCCATTTTTTTTACAAATTTCTTGTTTTATTGTGAGTTAAAGAATATAAGCATTAAGACTATTGCAGTCCCAGTAACACAAACATATTTACGTATGGGAGCCATCCATCACCCTTTATGCATTTCCTCGTAAATGTCCCCATTTCCCAGTCTCTTGTAAAACTTATTGCAGAAATACCACGGCACTGCAGGACATTATTGTTGTCACTGAGGAAATAAGCCTTACTTGCATATTACTTTCTATTGTAGAACGAAATGTATGCCAATACTCCGCAATACAGGCAATTGATTTTTGTTTAAATTTTTTTTTGGCTTGTAAAAAAGCTGAACCAGATACAACATAATTTTTTGGCCTTACAGAATTGAAATAGCCTTTAGGGGTGACACTTTACACAAAATTTCTATGAAACAATTTAGACGGTAGATACTAAATCAAAAAAACATCCGAGACGATCCGCAATAGACAACATCCTAATTGACAACCCCCACTTGTTTTTAAAGTCATAAAAATTCAGACTAAGGAGTATTTTTAGTAACGACGATAGCGTAACTCGTAGCGTAGTAAAATGAGGCTCATTGGCTTTGCCTACCCTTCGTGGAATTTATTTTGTTTTATGTAGCTGTGATCTTAAATAGATACAAAATTTAACTTCTCACATTTTCTTTCTATTCTACAAATGTCACAGAACAGCTAGTTTTCCGTTTTTTGGAGTAAGCGTGGAAATGTTCTGGTGTTGAAGTTTTCAAGCCGCCGGATGCCCTCATAGTACAACCGTGAACGATATCTTAACGGGTTCTCCGAAACAAATTGTCACAAATACATCATCTGTTAATGATAATATAGAATTAATAATAGATAATGTATACATTGATAAATCGCAAATAGTTTGCCTAGCTGAATCACGTGTCGATGATTTTAAACAATAAGGTGTTTAATAAAAATGTTTTAATCAACTTCCCCGATAAATTAATTATGAAAGTCGAGCATGACTTATTGAATTAAATAAATAAAAGTGGCATGCTTGCCCTCTTCACGGCTATTTAATTGCCAGGTATAAACAGGTAGTTATTTAATCAAATTACATATCAAATGAAAGGTTATTTTATTTCCAATTCAACCGTATTAGGTTGCCTTATCAAAAAGTGTGTTGAATCCATGATTGCCTTCAATTTAAAATTAACGCTTCTAAGTAACTTTAAACGCTCGTGCAGAAAGTTTAACATCTTAAATCTAGGCAATCAATCCAACACACTCTTGATTCGACTTTCCTAAATAATTTATGGAGGAAATTGAACAAATTATTTTTATTCAATATTTTATTGTTGACCATCAGCGGCACGTGATCTAGCTATCTGTGATTGGCATTTATGCGAGTAAACCCAGATTCTCTGCGAAGTACTTAGATATGCCAATCTGATAACAAACCAATATCGTATACAGTTGCATTCCTTGATTTCATGTTAAATCACTCAACATTATTGTATCTATTAATAAATTTCCATTTTTAAAAGCCACAAGTTCCTATTCTTTATAACTAATTAAAATGCAATGCACTTACTTGCCCGTCAGTTTTAAACTGTTACGTACTTACTTTGCTACTTTTAGTTTATCAACTTGCTGTTATGCCATTATCTTAGGCTTTTTTTTAATCACGCACTGTAACTTACCTAGTCAAGGAGTTTAATCCGAAGAGGTTTATAGCCTCAAAATCTTAATAAAGCACCGGTTAACAAAAGATATTTCATGATGAATTAATCAAAGAGTTGAGCGCCACCACTCTATGCGTCTTGGGTCTTCTCGTAATTTGGTAGGGGAGGATAGGAGTCGTAATGCCGTAGAGAGCCCACGTAAATTGATATCAGCGAACAAAAATATATGGCGCACTCAATAAAAGTCACATCGTTGTGGTTTATAGTCCATCTGGTCGTTCTGTGACTTAGTTACATTAAACAAAATGGCTAGAACGTGCCTATTCATTTGTATCGGAATTCATCAATATACCACACTTCACCTTTCACATTTTTTTAATTACCTTCCTTTTATGCTCACTTATGTCCTGTCCATCCAAAGGTTGTCTGAATGAGATCGCTCTGAGAACTACTTTACTGGAAATGGTTTTATTACGTGTATTTCTTTTCATTGTTGTACAATAAAGATATAATAAATCAGTTGATCATCAATATGAATCGTGGTAATGGATTATTATCCATATTTATGATGTAGTGTGCGCGCCTATGAATTCTTTCTATGGACTGTTTGCATTATATTCCCAGAAGAGTATAGAAAATCAAAATTTGAATGCTATCAACTTATATTTCGGTAAATTTTCGGTTTTCCACCAAAATTCGCACCAAATTGTAAAAAATTAATTGCCTCCGAAAACCACTGTTTGTCCACAGGTGGGCAGACGAAAGAAGAAGTCATCGAGACGAATGAGCGACTGCGCGCGGTAAGGATCAGATTGGACGAGAACTACGACACGGCCAAGAAGGCGCTGGTGATGCTGATGGCTCGATACAGCGAGTCCAAGGCCGAGAGGAACGTCTTCACCAGATACGCATTACTCAAAGCTATGATCAAGGTATGTTGAACAAAATTCATGCGACAAATTCATTGAGACGTCAAGGATCAAGAGAAAATACTATAATATTACTGTTACTGTCAGCCCGAACTGTCCCATTGTAAGGCTAAGGCCTCCCCCCATGAATGCTATTTGTCCAGTTATTATTCCAGTATTTCAAAAAGGCGTCTCATTCGTAACGTTATTTCGTGCACTTAATTAATTAAATTAACACAAATTGACGTTGACCAATCATTAAAATCGGCACACGCGTTTGGTCTTTTACGTATGTATACATTTTTGTATCTTTGCGGCGCACAAAGAACAAACATACACATACATTCATAGGCTGACAAACACATTTACCCTCCTTTGCGTCGCGCAGTCCGATAAAAAGCTAAGTTCGTCAATAAGTAAACATCAACCCTTTGTGTCTGAGCTCTGTATTCATGAATGTGTAACTAACAAGAAACGTGTGGAATGCAACGCCACCCCCAGTTATTTTAGCTAGTTCGACGCTTGCATACAGGACCGAGACGTGACTACCGTATTTATACCTAACAATATACAAGATGGTTTAGTTCGAGGCGACAATGACAAATAGAGGAGATACAGAGTTTCACTAGGAACCAACATTGTGTTTTGAACAATGGTTATGATATTGCTACCGCTCTGCCGATCACGCCTCTATATATGTAGCCAGAAACAGGTAGTTTGGTAGAGTGATCACTATTTTGAGAATTGATATGGATTTATGGAACGGATTGAAATACGGTTTATTTTATTAAAAGGGTTATGACATATCTGCAGACAGACGGACAGGACCAAAACTATAAAGGTTCCACTTATGCGATTGCACTACGGAACTGTAAAAAGTCGGTATCGGAATTTTTCGAAATCGGTCTACGCAAAACCATGGCCACACAAACATACCCCAACAAACATACATCTGACTGTGCGAGACACTCAACTCATTACACTCAAGTTTTTATTATATTTGGAACCAATTCGCTTCAATAGCTTTTGTTACTGTGGCCTTGCATTGAACTACGAGGTCACAGTCAAACCTCCGGTCTTATTTCGCGATCAGTTTGTTTGCTTATTTTTTTATTACATTCCAAACTACTCAGTTCTTCGCTTTAAAGTGGCACCTGTTTAATTTCATTAATTTTTCCATTTCCATTAACTATTTGTGTTCGAAGTAACCATTATATTTTTATTTTAAAAGCAGTACCTTTATGAGTTAAGTATGCGGAGATTGTCAGTTTTACAAGGTAGTATGGCAGTTTTGTTAAATAATATTTAGTAAATTGCAGATACGCAACTATTTGAAATATTATAAAACCAGAAAGATAATTAAGATTATCGGAAGAGGGGGTAATATTTAGTACACTTCCTCTTCTAATAAATGAGTTTCCCAAATATCAGATCCGTGTACCGTCGTTCTACCTGTTATGTAATATGTATGTGTACAGGATCACAGAGAATGAACCAAACTGAAATGGAAATACTTAACAATAGAATCGACACGTGTTTCGTTTCTACACGAGGCATCATCAAGGCATCTGTGAGGAAGACAAATAATTACATCTCTGTTACCAATATTCATCATATCATCCTCTAATGTTCCCACTACGGATTGCTGAATCCGGATTGGTAGATGGCACATGTCTTCGAATTTTTGGTTCCTTCACTGAAGTTTTCCTTCACCGTTTCGAGAACGTGGTACAGCGCAGTAAAATACTCATTGGTGCACGTGTGGGATTGAACAAGAAGCCTTCAGATTGAAAGTCGGCGTCTGTGCTCCTGGGCCATCACGCTCTCCCGAACAAGAATATTACATTCACAAAAATTTTACGACCGGCAGCCAGCACTTGTTACAAAAAACGAAAACGCATATTCGGTGGTTGCAATTTATAGGATGCAGAATATTTGTGCATCAGTAACAATTAGTCTCGCCCAATCTAAACATATTAACTGCAAACAGCAGTAAACTGAACCTCCGTTGTAGTATTTCACGACAATTTGTTGCTGGGAGTGAGCTTGGTAATTTCCAAATGCAATTAAAACAATGGTCGCAAGACGGCTAATTTAACTAGGGGCTCTGTGTCTGTAGCCGCCGTCGGCATCGTGTGTCTGAACTACAAATTATAGGGTGTGTTTGGAAGGCTGCACTCTGAGAAGCGGTGATTTGATTTTAGACGTTTACACTAGCGTGTGTAATCTGCTTTGTGAATTATTAAATGGAATAAAATATAATAAAAAAAATGTATAATGCGAAAACTGATTATCGTGACTAAATTAATTCTAATTTGAATTTCGTGACTTATCGTAATTTTCTGCAATCTCGAAAGAAACAATTTTTCACAAATTTACCTTTCATTCAATTCTAGCACTTGTAAGCAACAAGCGCAATTCCTAAATTTTATAATAGTTAAAACATACAACAACGTAGGACATAGAATAAAAAATGCTTGAATAGGTAATAAACTTGCTTAAAAAAGGGATTTAAGGCTTCCACGAGTGTTTTAGAGGAGGTGGAGTGAAAACGCTTTCAACGAAACGAGATACAATTTCTAACTACTACACTCAGGCCCGAACGGCTCTGAGGTGAAGAACCCTTTTATACCCTCGTTTGTATTGTGTAAAAAAGGGAGCGAAAAGTACACAAAGCTAATTAATTATACCTAAAGGCAAAAGGTGAAATGAAGGTTGCAAACAACTGGTAATTTACGAATGCGGTTTTGGATTCCATTGCTTTAACAATTCAGCAGACCTTGTTAAAGAGAATTAATAAAATGCTTCATTCTAGTTTTTTTTGTTGGTGAGTTGTTTCACTTAGTTGTGCAACCTTGTCTGAAATCGACCCAGTCCTTCATTAACATTTTAATTATAATGCATGCGCATGCATTACATATTAATGGCAGGAGAACTTATAGTGGCATTTTTACAGCCCACGGAATTCAGCTTTCAGAAATAGTCAATCAACTACCTACGATTTCACGTGCCCTCAGCGCGAATTCATCCAAAGATCGCCGTCAACGTAAAAAATTCAAGATAAAGGTTGAATACGAAAACGTCAATTGTTCAATATAATTTGTAGAAACAAGATTACTGTTAAGATCAAGATCATTGTTAGTCACAGCAAGCGTGATGAAATTATTATTAAACCCATGGAGTAAGAAAGAAACTCCCCTTTATCGCGATTATAATCATTACAATCTAGTTAATCGATCTAGCCCCAAATGGGTATAATTAATTCTATTTGAAGGCTAACTGCCTTCGATGCGAGGGGTACCGGGTTCGATCCCAGCCTAGGCGCCCCAAACTAAGCATAGCTTGAACTACGAGGACAAGATTACTGATACTTATATGGTCCTTTTTTTGTAAATACATAGTTATTGCACATAATATCACCCAGATACAGAACAAAAAATAATGTTCATCAAACACATTACTTGTCCTGAGTGGGAAACGAAACCAACAGAAGACAAATGTCTGCCAGACATTGGCCGGCCTGGTTACGGCAGATTCGAAACAGATCCCAACTATTGACAGTTTCTTAATTAGCAATAGGGTTTTTCTTGTCGTCCGTAATTCGGCAAAAACATTCTGAGAAAGTAACAAATCTGGAACGTATTATCCGAACGTTATGCACATAAACGTGTGGCGTTGGCGAATGAATGGCGAACGTGCGATTTGGACTCGTACACTAGTATATTTATTATTTTTTAAAATCGCCATTCACAAATTCACGCCTTTTCCTTCAAACGGTTCATCAGTGCCCCACATGGCCACTTTTTAACTTGTAAGTGATATCTTATCGCTATGATCACGCGTGATATTGTGATATGTTTTATAAGCGACAACAAAAAGTAGGTTATCAATTCGATTTTATGTTTTGGTTTGTTTGTTACGCGATTTATTTGTTACATGTGGGTTGATTTCGATTATTCTTTTTAAAATTGATATGGTGTACCTAAATTCCACCCGTAAGAGCCGATGACTGATTCAAAATCGAATAAATAGACTTATACTTTTTTCACTTATTTGACGCAAACAGGACTGGAGATTTGTCATGAATTTTCTGTGGGATCTTGGTAATATAATTATTATTATATAATTATTAATATATAATAATTAAAAAAAATATACTTCCATAAAGGTTGTCAATTGAAGAAAAAAAATTAAAAAATGACACTGTCAAATTGATAACCTACTTTTTATTTAAAGCGAAATTTTAAAGGTTTTATTTTTTCTACTTTTATTTTAAAGGTTTTGTGTAAGCGATATTTTATACACCTTTTTGATAAATAATGTACACGGGTCACGTTTTCCGATCGCTCGTGTTACTAGCTGCCCGAAGTTCCGAGGTCCTCATTATGACCGATGCGTCTTGAATGTAAATCACAAAAACAATTTTCTCATAATTCTCCTATATTTTTCCACTGTTTTGTGGTTTCAATATATTTTTTTGTCAGAAAGTTACGTTATTTCACTTAATTTAATTTATTTTTAACTTTGAGTAACTTGTATCATTATTTGTAACTATTACCTATATCAATACAACGAGTATTGTATTCATTCCGTAGTTAAAGAATTTTGGGATTGTTACATAATTTTAAAAATAATGTCCAGTATTACGCATTAATGTTTCTCCTGTTCAGGCCCTATATCAATACTCAATCATTTATTGCATTCCACATGTTATTTAGTTGGTAATAGCTGATGTAATAGTTTCACATATGAACCCACGTTGGGGTATTGCAATAGGCAGGCCAAGGTACTCTCATATCCCGAAATTCTATGCCCAAGAGCAATAGTTTAGTCTGAAAAGAATTCTCTGCTACAAGAGCAACGGCATTTCATGAAAGGTTTGCAAAAACAATTTGCTTATAATATTTCCTAACTTTTCCGCGGAGTGTCGTTTCACGCTTTCATTCAGGTAGATGTTAAAGTTTGTATTGCAAAGGACACGTCAGGGATTCCAACTTTTAGCTAGTTTGGAAGTTTTCGTCTTCATGTAAAAGTAGCTTGGGGTCTTTATATTGGACGACTTTTTTGGCGCAATTCCTTCAGCCGCGAAACACACATTTTGGGGAGAAATTATATTTGTGTGGATCTGTGCAATAGAAATTACTCTAACGCATAAAGTTTGTTATCGATTCTTGGATACTTTAAAGAGGCAACAACAAACTTTATGCTCATTTTATCACACAAATGTCAGTGCAATCTCGCAACCCCGCTCGCTTTGAAGATTCTGACTGCTAGTGCGGAGTACGAATTACAAGCTGAATACGGCATCAGACTCTGATTTTCCCACTGCACGGACATACACAATGTTTTCCTACAATGTATTGAGAACATGGTATTGCACATAAATTATTCAAGAAAAGTTGTTTTTCTTCTGAAACTTCTTTTCTTGAAACCTCCGGCTTGAAAATCGGGGCATACCTCTGGGCCACCACTCTCACATTTGTGACTTATTTAAGTATTTATTATTATATGAGTATACATATATATAAATATTTTTAAAATATTTGATAGTGAAAATCTAGCTGTTTGCATGTCGCCACACCTGTTAATCCATCTCCAAGACTCGCGCTGCTGTAATTTCACCGACGCCACGCTCTCTAGAACCTATGTTCTAGAGAGCGTGGCGTCGGTGAAATTACAGACGCAGGAGAGGTTACATACCCGTCTCAAAGTAACAGGCGCAACGCGATGCGATTTGGATCTTCTCGTAATTCAGGAGTAGAAGACTTCCTAAAGGATACTTCCTGAGTAGTATTGCTATTGTTTTTGGGCCGCAGTAACCACCTAACATCAGGTGGACCGTGAGCTCGTCTCGTCACTTTCCTAACAAAAAAGGATTCACAATACCCTTCCCTGAAATTGACTACCTACATTAATTAGCTTTCCGTCTCATTTTCAGTCATACAATTTGCTGGAAATTTCCTGTGAGCATTGTTGAATATGACATTCCATCCGTAGCGCATTACACCCAATACATGCTCTCGACAAATTAATTCCACCGCTCGAATATTTGTCAGATGACACCGACCTCACTTAGTTAAACCATCGCAGCTCTGCGGATTTTGTATCAGTCATTTAATTAAACATTTTGTACGTGGATTTACATATGATGTAGATAGTGACATCCACGAAGACGCGCGGAAGAAGAGTGAACTTTTTAATCGCTTACAGTAACATGCAACATTCCGTTGTTTTAGTTTTGTAGATAAAATAGAAATATAGGTAGGTAATTCACTAATTGCCTATCTATACTTCTATTGTATTACACACACACTTGTGTATCGGAAATACACTTGCGGAATGTTGCACACTTGTACTGTAAGCGATTAGGAAGAATGTGGGCGCGTCTTCGTTTATGGCACTATATGTATCTTCCTAGCTACTGCCCAGTTTCTATACTGCACTAAAGGCCGAATACAAGGTGTATAGTTACGTTACCATGACAACATTGTTTTATTTGTCAAAAAATTTAAGAATCTTTATGACAGATAATAATGCTACTACTACAGGCGTCCATTATTTCAATAAGGATTATGGTGTTAGTACCATAAAGCGAGGGGGTCCCATATGCATTCCCGGCTATAGCAAGCATATTTTGTAGGTAAATAAATAAATTTCCTCATCGTGGAAAATCACTTTACAGCTTGTACTCGTACTATGTATTTTCTTTGTTAGTGGCGTCATCTAGGTAGCGGGTCGAGCGAGTCCGGGTTCAAAATTACACAGCGCTTTCATACCGGTCAATTAATTTTCCGAATGATTAATTAACCTAGTCTATTGTTAAAGAATGTGATGGCAGCACTATTTCGTAGTTTATTTTGTGAGGTAACAAAAGATACCGTAATGACTTATGAGTCCAGTTCATTAGAAACAAGTTATTAGAACAATGTCTAATACAATTCGTTCGCGTGGAATTTAACATTTCTTTTTCCGCGGAACCCTTATTCATTGATCTTTTTCTAAAATAAACGTAGCCTAAATTACTTCTTATAACATCAGCTACCAGTGAAAGCCCCGTCAAAATCGGTCAAGCTGTCTCGAAGATTAGCCGAAACAAACAGACAAACAAACTCTTCAAAAACTGTTTTTTAGCTCCTTTATACTTTCAAAGTCATATAGCAAAGCTGTTATTTTGACATTACAAACAGACACTTCAATAATATTAAATTAAATTGCATCGAATAGCCACTGGGCCAATACTTGGCCGAATGTATAATTTTCTAAATGTGAACTACAATACTCTATGTACAACCTAACATAGTGCTTAAACAAACAAGACCTCGCCACAACTGCGAGTACACAGGCGTATTCGTATAATGTATGTACCTATCATGGGGCCGGCGTAAATGGCAAACATTTGTACCGTGCACTGAAGGCTTGTCGTAGCTGATCGATTCGGTCAAGCTGTGTTCACGGCGATCACTAGGATGGAGGACCGTTCAGGCTTAGCAGTTAAGTACTTTCTTTTATTGAACACCGTTACTTCCTGTTCAAGGAATTGTAGAAAAAAAATGTGTCAGTTCAAAGCCTTGCGCGATAGGAATTTAGGAATCAAAGGAATTTGAAAATAGCATTAACCAGTATATAAATAACGCTTACACACTAGGATGCATAAATGAATGAAAAATACTTTATTGTACACCATGAACAAATGAATGAAAAAGTATTTTTTTCTATTATAATAAGACTTAATAGCGATAAGACCGCCCATTATCGGTCTTATCGCTATGAAGTCTTGTCGCCAAAATATGGAGGATGCCTTCTGTGTAGCGGGTGACATCGGCAATATCAAGACAAACATCTAAAACCTGAGAACACACTTTGTGCTCTTACCACAAAATTAACCGATCCGTCTACGAAACCGAATCTCCTCGCTTCTACGGCAGGGTATCTAACAACCAGGCTTCGAAGCCGACGTAGGCAGAAAAAAAAAATTTAATACGCATTTAACTTGATCTTGTTAGATAATGTTTAACTTTTTGTTATTTACCCATGGTCACAGAATAACAAATAATGTACAGTATGCCCTATTTCATTCGAAATATTAGCACAAGGCTTCATTTTCACTAGGAGTCAAATGTCTTGAGGGGAATCCCACCATTGTGTTGCCGGGGTTCCCCTACATAGGCGAACATTATCTACGGTTAGTCGGGGAGGCATAGTGAATGCTAGATTGATCATATCTCGTCCCATCATGGCAGTGAACGGGTACGCGTGTTTTCGTAAGGCGGATAGTTTGTCCGGAAGCCCCACATAACCCTTCAGTTTCTCCCGGAGCTAAAGGATAGGCGTAAATGCTTTAGAAAAACTGTCTGGCAGTGAAAAGGAAGAAAGAATTTGACATCAATGATTTTCATTGTCAAATTCTTTATTATCAAGAAACCGCCAAGCAGTAGTGTTTGCATTACTGTGTTCCGGTGGAAGGGTGTGGCTGCCGGTGAAATCGCATGCGCATGAGACGTATCATCCCCGTCTCGGGTGATGGACGCAGCAAGATAAATTCGACTTAGTAAAGATTTGGTTCTCATACTGAGTCGCGAGCATTACTGTTGTCATAGGCTAGGGTCACCACTTACCATCAGGTGGGCCCTCAGCTCGTTCCGTCACTCAATCTCATAAAAAAAAGAAAAAAAAAATTATTTCCTGAAGTCGATTAATTTAACAAAAAATATAAATACACAGTCACGGCTCAGTTGATAGTAGCTTTGTTCCCACCTAGGACAAACATTTTTATGACATAGATGTGTTATAATAGACCTATGAAAATACCTTTTGATATGCCTCTATAGTTCAGACAATTAGAGGACGCTCAGCAAAATGCTAACTACTAATTACAAGTTCTAATGGAAAATTTGACTATGCTCGTTCTTTTTCTCACTCCTTTGATATAAACCCGGGGCAGTGCCCATTAGTACAGACACGAACAAGGATCACATGACACAAAGCTAAATGATATATCACTGAAACCCTCAACAGCTGTTACGAAATTCAGTAATCCAATGTCGCTTACTCACACAATCTCGGCCCCCAATTTAGTACAAATTCGAGCAGTATTCGTACTCAGGGAGGCAGAAAATGAAACGCTATTTAAACAGTAAGATCAAAAAAGATTCAATCCTTGAATGCTGTGTGTGGATCGTAATAATGTGGGACGAGTATTTTGTCAATCATCATTTTTGAGAGAAAGGTCTTATGCCCGAATTCGCAGTTTTCGTATCTGAAGGATCTACCAGTTACATTCGGCATTTTACAATCTATTTTTACACAGTCGTTGATACCTTACCCTTCCTAAAGGTGAGTTTACAATGCGAGTCCCTCCACACCTTTTTTTCCTTCCAGCCGAATATTCTGACGGCTCTGATTTGGTACTCCCATTTCTCTCACTTAAAAAGTAATTAAACTACAATTGTTTCCGTAACCTCACAAGTATACCAACCATCTACATCATAATTAAAATGTATGTTCCCAACAGGTTCATTTTTACTTCATTATTCTTTCTTTGTTCACGTTCGCAAATACTTTAATGGCTTTAGTAATTTACTTCGCACTTTTTCGACGGGTATGGGTTGCCACAAGATTTGATTCGGAGTTTTTTTACTTTATTATCATGTCTGTCTGAACACATTATATCTACGCTCTGCTACCCGGGGCGGGTTGCTGATATTGGAAGTTAATTTTGAACTACTTAACGATTTCTAATAAAGCTGAAATTGTAGTTCAAATGAAAATATAGTAATGAGGTACTGCTGAATCTGATCTATTAATCACAATCCAGGATAATTGAATTGATTTTTGTTTCTAGGACATGCCGATATCCTTACTGTTTTCGTGCACAAATTTGAGAAACTGCTATTGCGCACAAAAAATTATCAGGCGAAAAACTCGTTAGTGCGCCTTTGTATTTAAAATAGCAACCTGATGATTGAATCCGTACCACTGAACAACCATGGTTCATTTTAATAAGGAAAAATCAAATTCAAAAGTTGATCATTAATATATATATTAAATTTCTATAAATTATGTCATTTATGATAAAACATATTATTTAATACGTTGTTCCTGATTTAGTTTCATATGGCAACCCTAGATTACATCTCCCTGAGAATTCAAATATGTAGGAAGAATCCAGCTACATTCCCACATTTCCACAGTTAAACGAGAAATTCCAAATAGGTTTAATTTTTCAACGGTTCTACGAAGATTTATTGAGTACAGTCAGTGAAATAATTTCTAACCTGGAATGTGTTACTATGGGTTAGCAACTTGATTTCAAAATGGATTTAAAGGGCCAATTCATAAACGTACTTATATAAATTATATTTTTATTAATTTGTTTTTTTTTTGTGAGATTAGGTTTGGATGTTATGGAAAATGGACACAAATAGCGGATTATATGGAATAAAAGGTCCCAACCCATTAAACATTTAATTCAACATAATGATACTATTTGAACAATGGATTTGAAACCCAACGCGTGGCCGATTAAAAAGACAAATTAATGTAATAGCATTTATATCTATTTTTTTCAGTTACTAAAGTTACCAAACCAAATATTTTATTTTACGATGATAGATTGCGGAAAGTAATTAAATATTTGGCCCCGTTGGTACACTTACATTAATACAAACACGGAACCACCGAAGATCTAATAGCTTTCTTCTGTATGCTGAAGCGTTTACTTAAGCCGACTGTACAAACCAGTGCAACCGAAGGGATATTAAAATTCATTCTATTTTCCGTAGTGACTCGACTTGAACTTTTTATAAAGAAATCATTTCAATTTTTATTTTATCTTTGTCTGAAGAATATCCAACTTTTACTACGAACCGTGTCCAATATGTACTTAATGTTAAAATCGAATCAACGGTTGTGTACTGCGAGGTACCTTTACACGTCTTGTGTTCACGTCTAAAAATTCAGAAAAAAATCTCTGATAAAGAATTTCCTGTGTCACAGGTGGCATGAAAAAACACAGATATAAACACCCAAGACTCGGGTCTTGGGTGTATTTTAACAAACTTTACGCTCATCGCACAAAGCCTGTCCGGACCGGAAATCGAATCTGGGATCCCTTGCTTCGAAGGCAGGGCTACCTAGGAGCTTAGTTAGTCTCTTAAGCATATTTTTTATATCCTTCTCAAAGTACTGTTACCTCCATTATTTTAGCAATTAACAGAACACCGTGCCTTGTTACTTGCAATTTGAACGCCGCACAGACGCGATACGTGCAAAAAACGAGCTAGAAGCAATTCAGAGGAAATTGCACCCGAACGCCTGTTCCTTTATTAAGACAAGGTTGTTACAAGCCGGCGCGATGGCCTTTATCGGTGCTGGCGGGAGTCCAGCGAACTTATCCACTTTAAGACACCGTTGCACATTGTCTGCTGATAGTCTACCAGAAGTTCAGTTCATGGTCTGACGGCACATGCTGTAATGTGCCTGGAATTCGTACCCACTATTGTAAATGCGAAAGTTTGGATAGATGAATATTTGTTACTCAATCACGCCAGAATAGCTGAACGGATCTGGATGAAATTTGGTACAGAGATAGATCAGTGTCGAAAAGCTTAGGCTGTTCCCGGAAAAATGTACGGTTCCCGTAGGAAACACCGCGGTTATATATTGAAGTAGGAATTTCTATTAAATTAATAATTTGTTATAGTTACCCGCGGTTTTCCGGGATCAAAAGTAGCCTATGTATTAATCCAGATAAAAATTAGGCAAATAAGCTATTCTGGTACCAAATTGCGTGAAGGAATGACAAACATACAAACTTTCTCCTTTATAATTTAAGTGCGATTTTAGTAATCCATAAGCTATGTCAGGCGTCTCGAAAATTCTGACACCAGAGCTGGCCACACGAGAGATTAAGAAGTTAATATTCAATAAAAGTATCGTATAGATAGTGTCAAATAGTGTTCATAGATCACGTGGTGAAATATATTTATGTGAACATAACAATTTAAAGTGGGTTTTACCAAAACTAGGTACACAATTTGCAAACTGAAATGTGAATGTACCAATTATAGGTTCGAAGTGTCAAAGCACCCTTTTCGGTACAAAGCTCTCGAAACTCGAATAAAAAAATTGTGCAGCATCGTTTGGACGGCTTTGTAGCGAAGCATGCGATTTCCCGTTCGTTGTAAATTGGTTCATTTTTTTTTTTTTTTTTTTTTTATGTGAATGAGTAACGTAACGAGCTGAGGGCCCACCTGATGGTAAGTGGTGACCCTCGCCCATGACAACAGTAATGCGCGCGACTCAGTATGAGATCCAAATCTTTACTAAGTCGCATTCATCCTGTTGCGTCCATCACCCGAGACGGGGATGATACGTCTCATGCGCATGTGATTTGATTTCACCGGCAGCCACACCCTTCCAACGGAACACGGTAATGCGAGCACTACTGCTTGGCAGTAGATTTCAGATGTGGTGGCAGTACCTCTCCGGACGAACTTGGCACAAGTTCTACTGCTACTAATATCTGAGGTATAGGGCGGGTCCAGTTGCATCCGTAGGTGAGAACCTTTGAATCCATTCACGTACCCCCTGGGTGGTGCTAAAGGAGCAACAAAAAGTAGAACTTGTGCAAAGTTCGCCCGGAGAAATACTGCTTGGTGGCAGATTACCACAACTGGTAATCTGCCACCAAGCAGTGATGCATTCGTATTACGGTGTTGTGGTGAAAGGGTGTATGTGGCGGTGAAATGACATGCGCATTGCTTTTGTCTATGGGCGGTGGTAAGTTAACATCAGGTGAGCCGCTAGTACGTTTCTCAACTGACATCGCATAAGACAAAGTCCATGGGATTTTAATATGTTATTAGAAGCCACAGCGTTATAACTGTCATTAAAATTTACCACAATTTAGGTTCTAAGTAACATTTGAATATATAAATCACAAAACGACTAAATAAAGTAGGTTCATTACTCCTATTTAACAAAGCTTTCAACAAAAGTTAGTCGATACCTCGAAATGACAAGCGTTCGCGACAGGAACAACACTTTTCAATTCAGTGCTTTTTAATAAACCGGAAAGTAGAGAACTTTTGCTTGACGTAATACCTTACGTACCTTATTTCGTGAGAGCGATGGTTGCTAGTTGCAAAGCCGCTTTGTGCTTCATCCTTCTCTGTGATCCAGCTGTAATTTTGTTGATTGGAACAGCCTCGTTTTGCCTATCGCGTGTTAAATGAAATTCTTTGTCGCATTGTTGAGAGAAAATATTTTGTTGATGAGACATTAGTTTATGACTCTCTTGCTTGAATGCAATGTTAGATACATGATGAAATGTTTCAGCTATCTCGCTAAAAATTACAGCTCTAAGATAAAGTATAATTCTTTAAAGTTAAGGACAAATTTTTCATTCCGATGATTTCAAATAATTACTTGGAGTAGTATTTTTTTTAATAAACATTTTTGGGAAGTCTACGCATCCCACGACCAAGAAAAACTTTTGAACCCACGTATGGTGGTTTAACATTTTCGCGTACTATTTGTTTCAGTTTAGATTCAGAGGCCGCTTGAGTCCATCTACTGAAATCGTCTGTTTGTTATGTCAAAATAATAGCTTTTTACTAAATGTATTTGAAAAATTCGTACAAAAAAAGCAATATATTGTATAAAATTTTGATTTGTCTATTTGTTTGTTTCGGCTAATCTTCGAAACGGCTGACTTGACGGGACTTAAACTGGCAGACAGCTGATGTTATAAGGAGAACTTAGCCTAAGATACCTTCTTTAATCTTGAGAAAAGAAAAAAGGATTAGGGTTGCGGGAAAAAAAGGTGCCCAGTTTGCGCTTTGATTTGTTGATAGAATAATGCTCGTATATAATTTATCGTTCAGACATTGTAACTTTAGAAAATATCGTAAATTAATTATTTCAATACTGCATATTTATGACGGTATTATTGTAAGGATGGTCTTCACGAAGAAACCATTCACATTCTATTCTTAGTAGTCTTCTTATTAAACGTTGGTATATGAGGGCTTTTACAATTATGCTGTAAAAATATCAAAGGGATAGAAAGTTGGAAGTGTTGACTTATCTAAATAAAGATGATTACTATTACATATAGTATGGCGTACGTAATCTTTTAGACTGAAAACAATGTAGTATGCCTGCCAGTGATGACAACTTGGCTCACTTAAGCAATGCCAAAATCCATAATTATCCTTACGTCAAGTCTGTCATTTCCAGGATGTGATCCGCCTTGAGACCCAATATTGGTCTTTAGTTGAGATCCCTCGGCAAGAGAAGGCAGAGACGGTGCCTGCGTTTGTGCTGCGAGCCTGTGCCATTATGGAGAAGACACAGAAGTCAGGCGAAGGAGTAAAGACCTCCACCAAGCTGGCTGAAGAGGCGGCTGATCGGAGGGAGCGGATAGAACGACTGAATGGTAAATATTGTGCCTAAATTAAGAAATTTCCCGGTAAATGATAAACTACGCCTTATGTATAATCTTTGTTGGCAAATAACGTAAGACAAAGAAAAAAAAACAGCGGCAGTCATAAGGACTGCGACAGAAGTCAAAACTTAAAACAATGAAATACATATACACAGACCGCTATACTACGCATCGCTAGTCTGGCTACGTCACGAGCATGTCGAGGTCATCGGTGACGCGAACCCATTTATTGTTAAATTACAATACGAAAGTAATTAGTTGTTGCAATAATTGAAGCAGCTGAACAGATGGAATTTACCTACAGTAGTACAGTACAGTAGTGGTGGTTATATAACTTAATCAGCAATCACTCATGTAGGTCGTGTGTGCTACGCCTACAAGTTGATCGATTTTAATTAAACTGTCACAGACTAACTCAAGGCAGGAAACTCGTGTCTAGATTAGGTGCGACTTTCTACGATATTATAGAATTTGATATGGCTCCAATAACTCGATAGCAATATCTTCACTCGATTAATTGGTTTTCCTCTCGATTATGTCACATTGGATATAATATAATTCTTGATCACGCCCATTGAGCAAACTTAACCTCGGAACTTTTATAATACTTGTAAAAAAAGTGTAACTGGTCCAATTCTGTACATAGAAGATATTTTATAAATTTTTTTTGGAGTGCACTCTATAATCGGTACTGAAGGCAAAACTCTTGTACCATGTATTGACAATCGATACTTTTTGTCCAGAGATTCAGCACAAAACAAAATATATTTATAATTGTAATTCATTTATGCGTTGCCCGATTTAATCCATTCTTTTTTTCTTATAATTGAGTTACTTTAATGATTTTTGTATTCAATATTTTTTTCAAAGAATATTTTATTTAAATTAAACATTAAAAAATGTATGCCAATAATAAATTAAATTGAAATTGAAATAGAACATAATTTATATAATCCAATGAGACACTATTATCTGTAAGGCCTTAGATATTTGGTATTCGTAAAGCCTATCAAAATTGGCCCACGGCCAACGTTAATTCGGGACATTTGCTCCGAATCTTGTTGTTAGATTACGTGTAATTGCAATTCTAATTAAAGTTCAGACTCGTTCCGCCTTTCTTTGTGCGGAAAACGGAGGAACTGATGTACAAGACTTGAATTCACAAACTTGGAGAGCAACTTCCGAATAATCTGAACTCGCAGGTGTAAGTTCAGTCAGTGACATATGTTAACTTCTGATGTTATTATATTTTCTTATTCATAATTTCATAATAGTCATTTAATATTGTACATGGAATATACTGGCTGGAAGTTTTAGATTCGTTATGTTACATTGTATCAACTTGTTTAACAATTTCATGATACAACGATTACTACTACAAGTGGATAACTTTTACTTGACTACATATCAATTGGCGTAGGTTATTCTTGAGATCAATTGTCTTTTGTGATTGCTGATAAAACTATATTGTTTTAAGATATGTATCGTAGTAATATCAGTACTGCGATGAAAATCATTTTAATACTACAGACGATTACTAAAAAATTCGTATCCAAAATTTTATTTTTCTTAGCTTTGGCTAACGCTTCTTATACCTGGGTATAAGAATCGTCAGTGAGCATCGCTAACTAATTCAAAGTCACAGTCAAACTCATTTATTTATTTAGATCTCAAGTATCACTTGGACATAAATATCTAAGATTTATTAAATTCTAAGAAGCATTGTCTCCATCCAATAAGATTTTTCCTTGGTTTAAATGACGCTTTCTCAAAGACAAATCCAATTTAATGATATAAGTATACAATTTTCCCAAATAAACGTCTTTATTCCCACAGCGTTCGCCCAAATAACATTTTAATTTCAGCAATAAGTATTATAGGTAAGTGTGTCCATATAGAAGATGTGGATTTAAAATTACATTTCGGTGTTTGATTGCGAAATCTCTTTATATAATCATTATTTACGCATAATAAATTCCTTCGCTAGAATAAATTGGTGCAGGGTTCTCCAATCTAATTTAAGTGCTGTCGCGCCTCAAACCCTGTCAGCACGAATTAAGCACAAACAATAAAATGAGTTAAACCCTTCAACGGAGAAAACACCGAGTAGGAGCTTCCATATATTTTATTTATTCGTCAGCTAGATAAACTAATTTGAAACAGATGCAGGCAATACGTGTGCTTATCTTCAGGCTGTTTCAGGGATATCTTAATACAGTAACAGTACCTACGTAATTTCACATCTTATTTCTTCTTTCGTATGAGTAAATGACAAAATCTGTTACCGTAGTGTCTACTTCCCTTTAGTTGTAACACAAATATGCCAAATTTCAGCATCGTAAGGTAACTATAGTAGAAGTCTTTAATTGAGGTCACTTCAGTAAAAGGGATGTATGCATCTCAATCATCAAAATACTCGAAACACAATTGTGTTTATTGAAACGAAACTTACGAAGGATTGTAAAATTTTCAGATATGACTACATCTCAGATAGAGACGGAGAACACCCAAATGACCAATGATCTGTATCGTTTGCTCAAGAAATACACGGGACTGAGGAACCTCATCAGAGAACTGAAGGTAATTTTACACCTTTTGAATTCATAGTATGCAATAGAGCAAATAATAATGGACGTGTGAAATATTTTACCTGAAATTGCAATTTACAACGGACAACGAGTTATTTCAGACTGCATGACTGCTTGCAAGCAGTCGCGTATCGTCGAAAATAATTGCACTCGTTATCAAAAGTAAAATATTTTCCAACAAATATTTTTTTCCTGATACCAAAACCAGCTCTACCTTGAAGCCTACCAACGAATTTATGTTCTGTAGTTAAGTAATCTTATGGCTACTAACACTATACACGAATACCTTACCCACCACTTTCCTCCATTAAAGTTCAACTTGTTTTTATATCTAATAATTCTTATTTGAACATCACGAATCGATAAATAAATGTATAATACAATCGAAGTTTGAAATTTCTGTCTTTGTGTGTGTTTTTGCAAAAGTACCAAGAATGTCGGAAGATTCTTGGTACTTTTGCAAAAACTTCTTTAATACGATTGAAAACTTGAAATTTTTGGCGGACGAGAATCCAGGCAAGATACCAACTATCAGCATTCAGATAGACTTTCAGAAACATGAACCTTGTTTTTTTTTATTTTGAATATTTATTTTTCTGTTTCCAGTCTGACTACGTAAGCTCCAAAGTGTACCCGATGTTCCCTCGGTACACAATGTTGAAAGACATGATAAAGGACATCATGCACGATCCAGACTACATGGAGGTGTGCCACGAAGTGGATCCATAGCGAGGAGTGCGCAAGTAAATGAGAAGCTCTTTCACCGACCGGCAGAGGTCGAATCGTCGCTAGATGGAGGCAGTAATATGAGTTCTTTTGTCCGCTACTTTGTATTCGAGAATGTTCTTTTCCCTTCCTATTATATTCTTCTTTATTAGATTTCAAAATATTATTCGTTAGGCATTCCTTTTCAATTTATTTTATCAGTAAAGAACATATTTTCCGCGTAATATATTTTATATATCTGCAGTTTTTAGTTGCGTCATTTTCACTAATATATTATATACCACTTTACATTCACTAACCTTACCCGTTAAATAATTCGATTTTTCCTCTAGAATCGTTTTGTTAATAATTCTATAATTATACTGCTACATATTACTTCAATTTGTTCTTTGGTTTAATAGTTGAATTTGATAAATTCCATTGATATGAAATAATAACCATTTGTAGAAAATATCTAACTTCCTATTTATCTCTGTATCCTTCCAAGATGTCTGCATGAATTATCCTAGATCTATTTAATCAATATTAACCTTTTTACCTAGAACTTTTATCCTCAGCGCAGTAGGCAAAACTGGTAGAGCTTTCGAGAACCTTTGATAGCTGTTAGTTCTGCGGCTCTCTTTCGTCGTATTGAAGATGGCGGACAAAAGTTAAATTCAAACTGTGGAACTAGTGGCGGATAGTGAGACGAGTACTCGTTTATTTTGCGCATCTTTATTGATTGGACTCGATAGTGTAAGATTAGATTTAAGTTGAGTGTGTACTCGTCCTTTTACAGTGAATGTGTTATGTTATTGTGGCTGCCATTAACTAAGAGATCTTTGAAGATCGTTTTATTCATAGGTATATAACAATGTATGAGATTGTCATTCACAATGTGATTGTCTCGAGAGTTGTGCGTTGCCAATGTGATTGAAACGTTTCGAAGTGTCAATAATGTCTAAATTCTTTGCTTTATAAAAGCTATTGATATTATTATATAATGTGTATGCCGCTGTATTGTTTTAATTGTATTATTAATCTTATTAGTTACAATATTTGAACAACAGTCTTCACGCATTAGCTTCTAAAATACATAGTAATTCACTAATATCACAATATTAAGACCAATAATACCAATTATATTGTCATATTATTGTTCAGATTATCATACAATCGCATCTAAAAAGTTCATTAAGGGCCATTTTTATTGCATATGTAGAAAACACGGCTTCAAATGTGTGTATATTCTATTAAATTATTATTGTGATTGCTTCAAATATTCAACTATGTATCGATGTGTAATTCAAGAAAGCCGTATAGTTATCAAGTGTTAATAAATAGTCCTAGTAAATAAATATATCTATATCATTCCAATATCAATTTGTACTTATCTCAGACTATAGATTAATAACCATGTCTAACATTTTCATATCACTTATCATATCGCTACGAAATACCACTTATATTAACAGTTTTGAAACGTATTTACGTAATAGTCATACTATCACTTTTTACTATTATCCATATTTCATTCTTGTAAATTTTAATAATGTAAATAGTAATGATGTGCGTAATGCCATTGTAATGTGTTCAAAATTTAATAGATTTCTTATAATTACAATATACCTACGTCTACGAGTCATAATTAATGATATCACTTACACACCGCTGTTTTCTGAAAGGCAGATCATCTCAAATATTAAGTACCGAACACGTAATTTAATCTCAACTAGGTTCCCTACTGATTTATATCGCTCAGTTCTATTGTATCTAATTTTGTATGTTATTACGTGATATCTTCGTAAATTTGTGAACTGATTTTGATGAGGAGAGATGGAAGTAAAATCATTTACCTTCACACGTATAAGGTGATCTCATAGAATGTTTTAGACCTATCCATTTCCGACTTATACGAGTAGATTGATTAACTTCAGCGTTCTTTTTTTTGTTTGGAGTATTTTTCTGTTCTTCGATGTTTGTGTTGTGTGTGTGTGTCTATATACCACAAGACATGCACACTATTGTGCAAACAATATAATTTCTTCGATCGGCCTTTCAGAAACATGAAGTTGAGGAACAAAATTATAAGTAAATCGTTTACCTTTTTGGCTCTCTTTTTTAAGCTTATACAATATATCTGGTTAACCATATCAGACAAAAATTATTTAATATAATGACCAAAAATATTGTAGTTAACTACGTGAAAATAAAATACTATAAATGTCTTCGACATAAAAAAAAAACATAAAAAAATATTATCAATATATAGTAATATCCTGATACATTTAAAACTAAAACTCGCTAAATTATAGATATGTAAGAAATATATCCGTAACCAGCTGGCTAACCTGTAGTTACTACTTAGTAGCTACTTATACTGATTAGATGTTAGACTTGCTTTATGTATACCTTATACCTAATGTTACGATGACTACTATCTATCTAGTCTATGTGTACCTACTTAATCAAGTGCTTCAGTGTATTTCCTAGTCATTATTAATTAGTTTAAATGTGTAGTTATAAAGAAATAGTAGGCATTTTGTAGAACGAAATTACAATGAAGTATAAACATAGTTTATAAAAAGTTCTAGACGAAGGAATATTGTGCCTCTGTTTTGGTTGCTCTTATCGGAAATTACTAATTACTTTTACTATATTTCTTGATTTCTAATTAGTGCTTGATTCTGGTATTCTGGATATCGAGTGTTGAAGGTTATCAAATGTTCAAGTAGGTAAGTTCCTTGTCTTCGTATTATACAAGACCTTTCAAGAGTTTCAAGTAAATACTCACCCTACGTTTTTATGGTACACAATATTGATGTATGAAAAGTTGATGAGAATCGCAGGGGCTGTGATGTGACCGTTAACAACCCTTCCAAGACACAGTATATCACTGCTTAGTTAGCGGCAGGTGTAATGGCGCAACTTCCCTAGACGAACTTTGCTTACGTTCTACTGTTATTTTACTGTTCCTGTTGTACCACACAGGGAGTACATACACGTACCTCATAAGGTAATAGATCTTGGACCCTAAGGTCGTTAGGCGTCTATGTTCCCCCCAAATAAATCTTACGATCCGGCATTTTGTTAGCGTATAATTTGTAAAATTTCTAAAGAATACGACACCTGGTGCTTACCACCAGATGTCGTATTCTCGGCACAATCTCACATGATATAACAAATTCACTTTCTTTCGAATTAGCATTATTATCTATAATAAAATAGAGTACTAATTTACTGGCATAGCATCTATACATCTTTTCATGTACACATTCATGGGCGACGGCAGCAGGGTGCAATAAGGGGGTGCACTTGTTATCCCCTGTCGGAATAGAAAATACAAGATTGAGGTTATTTGGCTGCTGGGATTCTCCGAGCCATCGGCCACAGAGATTATAAAGAATAAAAATAAATTTATTGCCAACGACATTGATACATCATTTTTTTATCTAACAATCCTATTAATAGTTTTTAAGTAATTGACAATAGGGGTAAGCTCAGCACTGTACTGCGAAAATCTGCAAAAGATTTAGGCAGGGCTGGTTTTCAGCATACTCTTTGCTCGAACATTGGTGTCAGTCGAGAATACAATGTATTTATGTTTGTGATGTGCGAAACATATTCAAATACTCGTGCGATTTTAATTTGACATTAACATAAAGGACATAACATGCACATTTTTAATAATATAGTGAAGGAAGGAAAGGATTCCTCCTTGTTACGTGAAATGTTCTGAGTGGTTTCAAATTTAATTTAATTTAATTAACCATCGATTAATGGACGCAGAATAGCCCCCGTGCCCTGTGAGATGGGATTATATAATAAAATACAATATTAAAACTACATTCGTTACAATATTATAAATTGTTTTGCTTGTTGATTATAATCTTAGATTACATATTCACCTATTATCTACTAATCTACAAAAATTTTAAAGTGCAATATATAGCATGGTATGTTATAAATTCTTAGATAGAGAAAGCATCATTTTGGTAAGTTATAAAAATGATATTTATAATTAAAAACGTGAAAGCAAATAGTGAGGCTAAATCAATAGGGAAAATGTGTATGCTAATGTATATTAATGTAAACTTTGTCTTAAGTATTTTAATAAAACTAATAACATACTAATGTGGAGATACACAAGTTATTTGTAGGTAGATGTCAGTTACCAATGTAGTTAGATATAACTTTAGTAGGTATATTATACGCCAATGGTTACTCATATTAGAAAATATTGTATCTAAACTTTTTTGTTGTAAAACAAACATATGACATGCTTTCAAGTAACAACAAGAAATTCAGGTCACAAACATTGTTATCCACCCATTATAAGGTATAATAAAAAAGTAGGTATGCACAGTCGTTAAACAACAATAAAAATAATTTGCCTATGTATTATGACTATGTATGAATTATTAACACCTATTGCTTCCTATCGCGCTTACGCTGTACGCAAAAACCTTATTATAGAATTTTGTTGTACATTTCTACTTCGATATTAATTATGTTTTTACGCTGGTATTTTCATTCAAATATACGTAGATATTGTGTTTGGATAGTAAAGTAAAAATTATGTTATTTTACTGGCGTCATAATTCTTGTAATACAATACCAAGTCGAAAAAATAAGTCAGCAGCGATATAAAGTAATGCATTTAAAGCAAAACTAGGTAACTAGTCATAATATTGGAATATTGCATATAATATTAAAATAATAATATATATCAAAAACGCTTTGTTACATGAAATGTAATACATTATTTTTTGTGCTATAGTTTTGTTTTATTCAGACCCAACCCTTTAAGTTAGTAATTAGTAAATCATTTCCACAGATATTATAATACTATCCTATACCAACCAAACTATCTACCACATCACTATCAGGAACAAGATATAGTAGTTGAGTAATGTATTAAAAAAGCGCCATCTCTTAACTTATGTGTTAACTTAGACACTGACGATTTCATTTTGTATAGCTGTGTCTTTGAAGCTTTTTTATATCGGAAACAAGTTCATACCGCTACTAATAGATGTCGCTGCAACAGGGCTGCCATAAAAAGATTCTGCAAGTTGTCAACTTATGGGGAAATTGAGTATAAAACAATATTCAGTACTTTATTAATATATTGCTGATGGGCAACCAATTGATCTTATATCCGATTTCATTGCTTTGATAACTTTTAGGGTGCCTTACCTAAATGCATAAATACTTAGCCGACAAACGTCGACATCGGTCTACCTGTCCTTAATCTTCTACATTCTGAATTTATCATAGAACATACATTTGTTACTATACCGGATATCAAAATAAATAATTCAAAAAATACAATTATTGTTACTGAACCCGGAGCGTACCATACCGTACTCATATTCAGACTCAGGATAGCAGTCAGCTAATAAACCTTGTGTAGACTATGAATCTCGTAGACATTTCATTGTGACATCTAAATCATGCTAAATCAAGATTTTTTTAAGAATGTACAGCCTATTTTAGAATATTTAGCATATTTTGGAATAGATTGAGGCTACTGAAAAGAGCAATATATTGTAATATCGAAGGCGTCTCTGGATGGGTTATAAAATTTTATTTTATTAAATAAGATTTGATCAATTTATAGGTATTACTGCGCTTTTTATTTACAATGTTTTCGAATGTTAAATAATGAATAATGATTAAGTATTAGGTATTAATCAATTAGAGAACTCTAAATATATTATCTCAATTTAGGGAGATTATAGTTTTGTCTGTGACAACACTATTCACCGCGCGTAGGTAACGTAAATTCATTCATTCCGCCGGCAGCTGCTGCTATAGTTGCGCGTGTGTCGACCGTAATGGCGCGGTTTCGTGAATATGAAAAGTTTTAACGAACTTTTGAAACAAATATCCGTCAACTAAAACTTGTTGCTCATAATATCAGCGTAACGAAAACTCCTTGGTACTCTCGAAAGCCGCTAATAAGTGAAAGTTCATCGGTCAGGATGTCGGTTAATTCAAAGTGGCGGTTACCTGTAGTTTTTTGTGGTAGTGTGTTGAATGAACGTTGGAATTACGTTTAATTTGCGATGGGTGAAGACTTGTAGTTCGAGATGCCTTTCGTGCAGCGGGTGGTGGAGCCGAAGTTTGTGTCGCGGACGAGCTTGCGGGACGAAGATGGGAGGCCTAAGGTGACCGATGAGGAACTGCAAGCGGTGACGAACTGCACGCTGAGCAACGCTCTGAGACAGCTCGCCTCCCTCGTGCTGCTTGCTGAGGACATATTCAGCGAACTGACTGCTCAGCTTCAAGATGTCACGGAACGGTCCAAAGGCGCGCAGTCCAGGGTACTGAAAATAAACGAGATTGTTGAGCAGTATGATCCGAAGAAGGTCACAGTCCGTGAGTATTGTTTCTTATCTTTCGTTTATAATGTTATCAGCATATCACTACGAGAGTAGTGGTGAAATAGTGCTTACAATAAAAGAACCAAACCTGAATTACTTATTTACGAACACAATGATGTCTGTGGACGGTCTTATAATGCAGGTTCTGTCATATTTCTTGAAATGTAGAGCATTATCACGCTGAAGCCTATGGATACTCTGCTAAGCAGATTACTGAATGCTTTTCGTAGTTTAATACCAGGTTTACATGATTTGCATCTAGCGAGATACCTCGACTACGGATTTCCAGCAGTAGCTGTTTCTACTAATCTTATAAAATTAGGTCAATTTGGACCTTTCTGATTATTTGATTCTACATATCATCGGAAAATAACATATTACGTTAGTGTTAAAATTATAAACGTCGTTCAAATATATGTTTTTACATATATATTATAGAATCTTCCCACGCCATTTGCGTTCTAAACCAACATAAGGTAACTTTACTAATTGCAGTAGGTGATCCCTAACATTTCCACAATCTTGAGCAAAGCCAATTTTAGTTCAAAGCCCTTTCAAGAATAGACCAATTTTAGCGAAGAACAAATGTTGGTAGTGACTATGCCGCGCAGAACCCAGAGTTTACTACCAACTGGGCTGTAATATAGATCGTGGGTTCGAGTTCCACCCAGGACAATTGTATGACGTGTTTGTTCTGAGTCTGGGTCTTTATATAATTATGTATTGTAAATATGGATTAACAAAAAATTATGTACTGTTAAGGTACTGTTCAGTGTTCCGATTCCCATAGTATCTACAATATTTGCTTAGTTTGGGGCTAGATGGTGCCGTGTGAAATGTCCCTTTATGTTTATTTCTTTATTTTTAAGCTGTATACTAGCGTGTCGAGTGTAAATATTGCAGTCGACACTAAACAAAGTTATACAGAACTTTTAGGACGTGGAAGCTGAAATCATTTTCCTGGAAGTGTCTACTTTATTCTACATCAATAAAACGACAATGCATCCTCCTAAATCTCAGGCCCCTTGCTTTCCCGTAGTTTCGTTCTAATCCATTCTCAACCCTCATACCTATTTTTCAGAATGCGTTAAAAGATATCTATACCTAGGTATATTTTGTAGATAGTCGTGAATAATTGCCCCGCTAAGACGAGATAAACGATTGTCGGAATTTGGAATGAAGGCTGATAAGCCGATAACCCCAGCCAGTTCTAATTCCTAAGGATAAAATTAATTGATTTGGTGAAGCCAGTTTCTTGCAACTTAATAGACGACTTTGTATTCTTCCTACCGCATTCAAAAATGCTCATCAGGGGTTTACGGTCAAGCATAGTCGGTTTATCTGGATTTATCTGCTTTTATATGATCATAGTAACTCGCACATGAGCTGAGCTATTTTCTTGTCGATCAAAACGTAACGAATAGACGCTGATCCGAGCATTTGTAAATTAAGCTCATTGAAAGGAGCGTTCCGAAACCTCATTACCTCGTCCTCCTTGAATGTGCCGCCTTTACAAAAACGTTGATGCATTACTCGGCTCGAGAGCTCTATCTAAAACCTGTTTGGGCGTTCGAACGGGCCCGTGATGGGAAAAAAATCCCAGATTCCGATGCGCACCATAAAAACGTTGGAGATAATTTCAAGCCGTCCAATAAGGCAGATAGATTCTAACCGCTTGAGTATTTAGCGCATACACAATGGAATGCGTAGTTTCCGTTTCCTATTTGTCTCATTATCTTTGTTGTTAGCTAGACAACAATTTCAGTTTTGCTATAAAGGAATTTTGCATATTTTACTGGTATATTTTTTCGGATTTATATCGTGGCTGAGAACGCCCGCGTTGGTTCAATCTTAACAAAACACGAAAAGCGTTTTAAAGAAATAAATGGTGAGAAAACAGTGACCCAGGCAAAGCGTCCGTAAACAGAATAAGGTTGAGGAAATGTCCATTGGCTGGTACCAGGCTCACGTTATTTTGTGTCAGTGTAAACACTGCGATTCATCGGGCAACCTTTCACCTGGCGATAAGCGCTAAGTGTTGTTTGAGTTTCGTCCTGTGAAGGTCTGGCCTTTCGTGGATCTATTCGATAAACGTGAGCCCCGACTATTTACAGAGTATTTTTCTGAAGCCTCTTGAACTTGTTGCTACATTAGTCAGCACAAAATGAAACTTACCTACCTGCCCTGTTGTTTACAACGTAACCTATCTGTAACCTAGCTATTACAACTCACAAGTTTGCGCAATTACTACTTTATTTTAAGAGTTCATCGTCCGATAATGCTATCGGTTCTGTAACAAAGAATGAGTTCACTAGACTTGCGGCGAAATTAATTGCAAAATGCAAAATCCCCTTGCTCTATGATAACCACTGGTACGAATAATAAATAGGATACGTGCTTGTTTAATCTCTCACCAATAAACATATAAACTCAGTGTTGAAAGACAACAAAAATGATCGGGACTGAAGCTGTGAGATATTTAAAAAGCCTTTTTGAAATTCAAAGCATTGGCAAACGATCAAATGTCAGTCCAAGTTAGAATCGTAAACAAATCTTGCAACCGGTAGTCAGCCACGGCATTGGCTAATTTCGTTATTCCTTTTTGTGGTTCTTCCTATGGTTGATTTACAGACATACGATTAAGTCCATTTAACTTCCATTTTATTTAGATTCTCTTAGAATAAGTTCGCGACAAAATATTTAAAAGCCGTCGTCACGCGCTGTTCTGTTCATCAGGATCAAATTGATTGTTGATTGAAAGGTGGGCCGGCTTATTTGTAGGGTGACACTGATCCTCATAAAAAGGCTACTTATCTCTTTTTAATCAACTTTAAAACATAAACCCAAATAAGTCTGCCTGATCCCGCTAAGACCTTCACTGGGCTAATAACCAAGGGCTGCGACAGTGTCACATAAATCACTTCTCTTTCATATTGTATGAGAGGAAATTACAGAGTGTTTCCGTAGCCCGCATCTCAGATCAGAAGATATTGGAAGTTAACCGACCAGATATCATAGAATAAGATAAATTGTGGTTGTACAAACTTTAAGCGGATATTATTCAGGATTGATAAAATGTTTATTAGAGAGTTATTAATTAAATTATACTAATATACTTCTAGGAACAGTCTTCTTTAAAATATTGTGCTATCCAAATATTGTCAAAGCTTAATAATAATTAATGAATTATACTATATACTAATAAAGCAAAAGCGTCCTTCTACAGCTTTCTAATAGGTAATGAATTTTGCCTCAGTTCGGTTTATCAAGTCTTCACAGTTGTCTGGACAATGTTTAAACTGCCAATCATAATCAGTCTCGTTAGGGCATGTATACGGGACTGCGTGCTTAACAAGATGCAACTGCTGGAAAGATTGACAAAATTATAAGTAGCTCTTATTGGAAAGTGTCTCGACTATATATATGGTTTTCTATAATATAAAACACAAGAGCGCAAGCAATTTTCCAGTTCACAAGGGAATGCAGCCAGACACTCCGGCATTGAGTTCGTGTTCAGAATGTCTTTCAATCGAACCCCTTGTGCGGTTATACATTGCAGGCTGCGTGCCATTGCAAAACTGCATATTAAATCATGCACAGTACCCCTGGGAGTAATCATGCACAGTACCTAGTCACCTATTAGATCGAATTCCACAGGCTTTGGTATCGTCTTTCGTCCCCGATAATGCCTTTCTTCGGAGTAGTTTTGCAAGGTATTGAATGTCTGCAGGACTCCGTCGGTATTAAGCAAGTAATCTGAGCCCCAGATTAAAACTAACGGCTTTGTGCCTAATGCTTTATGCCTGAATAGTTTGACGAAAAATAATACCCATACTGAATTTCGAAAGGATAGGGTGAACGTCTGCATTGCAGCGAGCATTAACTTCTAATGTTTCATTGTGGGAGTTTATGCTGGCAAAAATATGTACGAGCAAAGATAAGTAAGAGTGTTTTTGTAGGTTGGATATTTTTTGTTGCGTTTATTTTATTAACTTACTCCACAAATAGAAAGAGACAAAAACCACACTTGAGATCACCCCTCTCGTCCGTCTTCATTGTGGGAACTTTTGAACAAATAGGGAAGCGTTATTTTTTGTGAAGGGTTTCTAAGAAAGCTAGGAACTCAGGTAGCACAGCACTAATGTCAGCTTTTGTTAACTGTTTCTGTGGCATTCCGCAAATTAGTGAACAATATAAGACAAAGTAAATTTGCGCGTGGCAAACAAAATTGTCTTCGAAAAAAAAGTTACGTAATTTCCAAGTACCATTGTTTGATTCTGATTTTATTGTAACAAGCTGCATTTAAGCTTTGCTTGCGATCACACGGGTATCGTGTTCGGCTTACTAATATGTATACAATATAAATATATTGAGAAATTGACGTTCTTTATAAACTAGGTATAGAGTGCGTAATCCTGCACAGATTATTACGGAGGCTATTTATCATGTAAAATAATAAGGGATTTTATTTGCATCATAACGTGGGGATCATGTGAGAGGTATCGCGTGATTTTGTTTATTCTGGATTTTACAATGTTACAGTAATATATGGCCTGCCTGACGAGGGATTGCAAATTTGTTACACGAACAATCAAGAAGGTCGGTATTTTGTCCTTTGCTACCCTTGTCACTTCCCTTACTGAGAAGATTCAAAAACCATCGGTCACACCACAGTTTGCTGTTTTTTTATATATCATCAATAGTTAATTTTCTGTTCGGATTCTGTCGACATTTAGGTCTATTTAAATCTTCTTAAGCTGTCAGGCTGCGACAATGACCTTTAGAAGCCCACGCTAATTATACACTCACGATCTGACAACTGGTGCCAGACTAGTTCCTGCCATGACATGGCGTGTTTCAACAACCTATTTAAATTGCTTAACATTGATTTAATAATCCCTCAAAAATACCATAAGCCCTACAGATCTACAGTAAGGTTAACTAAGTAGTTTCTATTTTGATACAGGCATTTAAGAATATCAATTCAATAGGCATGCAGAATTCATTAAAGCTCTCTTTGGATGTTAATGTCGGGCTAGCACTTCTCCGAACAATTTATTTCTATAATATTAGACTCAAAACTTACCTAAATTCTTAACATTTTAACAAAATGCCAGCATTAATTTGTCGTCAGTTCACCAGAGTTTCATCAGCCGATCGAGGAATTCACGCACAAAATATTAATTAACATGAAAACAATGTGGTTTGGTATTGCTGTTTACAAAATGGCTTTAAATTGGGCGTATTAAAAAAAGATTGTGGAAAACTTATTGAATTAGCGTGCACCGGTGCTTATGATGTAATAAAGCTAATAAGGCCCGATTCGAGGGCCGTAAATTTTACGCGTCCCTCCTGTTCCCGGCATATGGTGCAATTGATAATCTTCTCCCTTGTTGATTATCACAGAGCACGCGGATTGGAGATATACTGCTAATTTATTTATATATCTTTCATATTAGACTCAGTTAAACGCAGGTAAAATTACCTTTCTTTTTACAATTCCGAAGACCCAACGTAGATGAGGTGTCACATGTTTTCGCTTTTCGCACACACCTTGTTTTTCGTTTAAGTCTTTCAACATTTTCCTTTCTCGTATTATTCAGTAATATCACGCCGTCAGAAGCAAACCCGAAAGAGCAAATCGTATCGGAAAAAGATTGAACGATTCGCGAAATATGGGGTGAATTGGAAAATGGTCTGTACGTGCAGTCGTAAAAAATGTTTTACCGTTGCCAAAACGGAATCGCCCAAGATCTTTATTTCTTCGGGAAGCTAGTCGACAGCAAGTGAATGTGTGTGATATATTGTTGAGAACAGCTTCTTCGTTATTGTAGAAGAATATACTCGTATTCGTTAGAATCATTAAGTATAATAAAAAAAAAAACAAACGACACTTGGATTCAAATGTATAGACAGTTATCAAATTATTTTTATCCCATTGACTAAAACAACTCTCCCATCGTTTAAAATAGTTCAAAAAAACAATTAACCACTTAGAACCTGAAATAACACTGTTTCTTATGAAAGTAATTAATGTCATTCGTCCAGATTTTTATAACGTTTTAAAGTTTAACTCCAACACAAGTTAATATTAGATGAAGCCCGTAAAAAGTCGGGGTGCCGGTGGCAGCTGATCGGAAGTTCTGCCCTTTGTTCGGTTCCCGTGTGTGTAGGAAGGAAGGAAGCGGGATTTCTAATCGATCTTTCAAATAAAGCGTACTTTCATTGTTTTAAAATTTAGTTTAATGTGGATGCGCCGGTTTTTTGTTTTTTACCGACTGGACACGATTTTCAGCTCCATTGTACGTTACGAAATATTCGTACTTTTTATTCAGCACAAAGAGCGAAAGCTTCCATTATTCAGATGGTTTTGGGCACAATAGCATACCGGGCGCACGGCGTACGCGCAGCGTGTGATCCGATGAGAGATCGATTGTTCGCGATATACAGAGCGGCGTATATTCAAAATTGTTGGCTTTTGTTCCGCACAATGCGAATATAAAAGGACTACACACCTAGACAATCTTTTAGTTACATAATTTATTAACTGTTTCCTGCCTCGAAATGTTTCCGTTCGGCATTTTAGCTTATTTATTAGATTCCGTTTTTTTTAACAGGCTTCCCAAGCATTTTTATTTATGGCTGCAATTTCTTTGCAGCCATAAATAAAAATACAAGAAGAGTGAAATAATTGAGTATCTCAATTATTTCACTCTTCTTGTCGAGAGTATGCCAGTGTCCAAACCGTGGCAACATTAGAGGCTTGTACTTAAGGGCAGGTAAACGGAGCTTGCACGTGTTCAATTAAATAATATTTATTTGTTAATTGCCCGTATATGGCAATTATTAAGACGCTGCGATGTAGTGGTAAGCGAGGCAGCTGCGATCGACACGTGCCATAGCAAGTTAAACGGTTTTGTGGCTTCTGCAAATAACGTTTATTGCCTCCACAGGGTTATGCGGAAACTCTGAAAATGTTTCTGCTAATCAATAACGTGTTTGATAGTTTTCGCAGCTTTAGGACGGGTGTTAGCTATTATGCCTTGATAATGTCATGATTGTGATATCAGCCTTATACTTCACTTCTCTTATGAAGAATCACCATTACTGTAAACACTTCTATTGTAAAGGATCTTCTATTGTTCTGTTGTAAGGGAATCATCCAGGATATAAGTTACCCTGGTGCCAAATTTTATCCAAATCCGTTGAGGTTTTAAAGCGTGAAGGTGGTACAAACACACACACACACAATACATACAAACTTTCGCCTTTATAACATAAGTAAGATAATGTATCAAACACATGTTTCTAAATCTGGTGTTTTTTGTCTCTGAAAGCAATTCTTCATTCAATGGTCTATAACATGACCAAACGTATGTGTGACGTAATATAACGTGGGAATCGTAACCAATGGGGAAATATAGAGGATATTATTATCATAATTACACACTCGTAATATCCTGTAATGGAGCAGATTTATTGAAAGCTCGTTAGGCATGTCTCAACACTCACTAAGCTTACGTAAATGTACATTTAATACCTCTTGATGCTGTTTATTAAATCTTACTGCTTCGCGAATTTGTGAGAGGTAAATTAAATTCAGACGCTTCTAAATTGCCTGGCTAATGTTTCCAACTTCTATTATTTGAATTATGCTGAGAATCTATAAAGTTGGACGGTTTATTACCGGAATCAGAACTTCGTTTTGTCAAAAATTTTCTACAATCAAGATTTCTATCGTTACAAATACTTAGTTTAGATAGTTTGCAGATAGTATTGCTTTACTGAAATTAAATGTTATAATAATTTGGGGTGGTCTAGTTCCTCGCGTCCGTAGGTGAGTATCCTTCGAGTATGTGAGTATAGAATTCGAGTGAGTTATGCCATAAATATAAAGATTTGATGAATATATAATAGGATGGAATTATTTTATACATAAATAATGCTAGATATAGAATTATTAGTTATGATATAAAACGTTCTCGACGGTTCCATAGCGTAGTAGGTAGCCTTGCCTTCGAAGCGAGGGGTCTGGTTCGATTCCCGGCCGGGGCAGACCTTATGTGGTGACCGTACAGTTTGTTCTCGGGTCTTCAATGTTTGCCTTGTATCTCTGTTTCTTTCCATGCCACCTGCGACACAAAGAATCCTTTTGAAGTGGTATGATTGTATGAACGTTACAATACGAGTAAACGGAACTGTTATAAATAGCCCAAGTCAGCATCGAGTCCAAGATCACGATCTTGTATTGTAATGTATTATCGTAACAGAATAGCCTACATTTTTTAAGATCTTTCGCAATAAATCTCCGACGACACGGTTCTTATCTACTCTTACATTATTCAAGCTCGTAATTTTCCTTCAGTACATGTAGTTGATAAGTGCTGCAGGAAAAATATTACCATCTTACTAAGACTTAGTGATATTAAGAGGACATCATATATATTACGGACTGACTTACGTGCTCGTAAAATATTCCAATCTCATTCGTGAGACACTCTGAAATGGTGCCATAGGCAAGGTGTTAATAAATAATACTATTTGTTTTATGCGGCAAATGCGATGGGATTAACAGGCCCACCTGAGGTTAAGGGTTACCGGCGCCCTTAAACAACAATAAATGCGGCTTATGTCTTCCCCTACTAAAGTATGTAAAGAATCAAGTGGTATCGCGTTGCGTACGTCACTCAGCAACAAAAGATATGAAAGTATTGAAGTTGGTTCAATGTCTTAAATCAGTCAATTATTAAGCTACGACACACAATGCGAAAACACCGCTACCACAACCGAGTTGCCAAGACAGCCAAACATCAGCAGATAGTGGTCTACTTTAGGCAATATACGCTCACATATGTAACATGCTATTGACATATGTATGTGTATAAGCGTAAGTGTTCATATATATATAGCGTGTAGTAAAGTGTATTTTCAACGTTCAACAATGAATCTGCCTACGCGTAAAAGTGGGTAAAGTCAATGTCAATGACTTGATTTACATAAGCATTCATCTTTTACTCGTAGGTGCCAGTAGGTTATTTGCGCCCAAGTTCAAGTTGGTCACAACCGTTGGTTTTGAAACTTGTTCCTCGTTTCGACACTTCGTGTTAATTAATGACTGGTGACACTGATTCTAGATAAGTCACACTCTGCCAGTAGAATTTTAATGGCGGACATAATTCTCTTTAGTCGTTACTGCGTTCTTTCTAACGTTTCCTCGCACATTGTCGCTTTAATGACAGAAATGTAAGCTTACACAACTTATTCTAATACGCAATTAGTAACTGCTAGCTACGCCCCGCGGCTGGAAATCCTACGGGAACCGTACACTTTTCTGGGATAAAAGTAGCCTATTTGCTAATCCAGTCTATAATCTATCCCTGTGCCAAATTTCATCCAGATCCGTACAACTGTTCTGGCTTGATTGATTAACAAACATAAATCCATCTAATCTTTCGCATCTATAATAGTATTAAGATGATGTACTTAATTAATTTTCTCGCGATCTTCGCTTGTTGGTTCACTGGGATTGCGTTGCTGTAAGTGTTACTATGACGCCACATTGATGTATCATAAGGTTCAATCGTTAGTGATACTTCTGGTATTGCAAACGCCCATAAGCTGCGATAATCTCTTAGCATCATATGGATCGTATGCTGGGTAACAAATCAGGTAAGAGATGTAAAAAAGTTAAGAGGTTTTCGTTAATAGGTCACAGACACGAGTAAACCGCAGGTTCCATTGCATAAACTTCTTTTTCTGCAATATTTTGCGTGTTATGGTAATAGTTCTTTTTCATTTCTTATACCTACACAAGTTTGTTATTTTTAAACAAAGATAGGGTTCTACGCCCCTCGAAGATTATTAATATATTTAAAATGCATACAAGGACAATTTTGTATCGAATTGCAATGGTGCTATGCAGTTACACGATCCAGCTAACGATGCGACACACAACCGCTGCAAAAGCATTGGCTGCAATATAAATGAACCTGATCGAACGGGAGTCTACAACATGTATGAGAACAGGCTCGTTTTGTCCATATCTGCGTCCCCGTGTGTGCCGGTATGTGGTAAGATGGACCCCTCGTGAAATGCTAATAGGGCATGGCAATCGTGGCTGGCTGTTATTAAACTTTAAAGATTTAATATAAAAATATTCATGGAAACTACACAGCGCCATCTAGTCCCAACAAGATTACTGATACAGTACTTATATCTAAGTACTTCTTATGTACATTTAATATAATACAATACATAATACAAATCAACACTCAGACACAGAACAAATATCTAATTTCGTCACACAAATGTTAGTCCTGGGTGGGAATCGAAACCACGACCTATAAATGTAGAAGGCAGAGCGACGGAAAAGATACAAACGACGGACCACAAACTGAACTGTGAGGCCAATCGGCCAAACAGTGAAGCGTTTACACCATTGCATAAATTCGCCATTGCATATATGATTAAAACTATTTGTTCTTCTTCATTAATCCCTTACCCTATTCCTTTAAAATATAGGAAAGTTTTTATAATGTATTTATACAATACTGTAAAGAAATAGCTAAATAATTTACGAACATGTATACATGAGAATGTTTAGTAATCCAATGGTTGTTGATTGACAAGCTCATTCGAAAGACGCTCATTTCAATACCGCCGCTCTTGTCTGAGTTTGAAAAGACTTATTGATTGTAATCGAATTCTTTCATAATCAATCGGTAACGTGTCATGGCATAGTTCGTTCCCATCAGCACAATGGATCTAACAAGACTAGACAAATCGAATCAAAATTTTCCATCCTCTTGATCGTTGTTACCTTTATTATGCTGCATGACTTGACTATTCTTAACATATGCTTGATATTTTTTAGTAAACACGTGATAAATTTAACTCAAGACATTTCACTAAAACGTCGCTCACGTTTTATTTACGATGTTGGTAGACATAGATACAGCAACTCGAAACCTTGCCTTAATTTTGATTGAGGTTATTAAAATATTTAGGTAGCATGCTGCTAAACAATTTAAAAAGGATAATTGCTGTTGGTGCGATTATAATCATGCCGCAACAATGCTGAATCACGACGGTAAAAAGTAATGTATTTATCATTAATGTGACAGTACAATAAAGGTGAATATGTGAGATCGCAAACGTATGGTTTAGATAAGAACGCTTCGTCTGCACGATACTGTCGGCTTTTAGACTGTATGCAGAGCTAGCGGACTGCATAAGCGGAAGTATTAATAGGTGTCAGTGGAAATATTGACACTAAATAAATAAATATTCCTGGACATTATACACAATGCCACTAAGCATAGCTAGTACTATGGGAACTAGATAATATTATGAAAAACTTCACGTAGAACTTTTTAGAACTTTTTTTGTAAATAAGTACGCACATATAATAAATATTTAAACTCACACACAGAACAAACGTGTTCGTCACACAAATACTTGTCCTGGGTGGGAATCGAACTCACCACCTACTGCGCAGAAGGCAGAGCCACAACTAACTGCGCTGTGAGGCCCGTACATAACAATAATTTATAAAAACAATTTTTAATACATAAAAGGGGACACAATGGGCGGTCTTATCGGCTAGTATAACGTTCTTTGGATCGTCTATAGGTATTGATCGTATATACATATACAAAGCGATCTTTTACAGAGAACCTTTGGAAGGACAAGAAGAATGGGAAATGAGGAGCATTGAAGATCACATTAAATTTCTTTCTAAAATTTAAGTTTAATTTTAAATAATGAATCAATCATTAATACTCTGTTGGTTCCGTTGATACTCCGTATATTGAATCAAAGCTTTTCAAGCTGTAAAAATGTCTTGATTGTGTTCAGTAACTACTAAAAAACTTTTCCTTGACATAATATTAAAACTCCTACAACTGCCGTTAACTTAACGCTGTGCAGGATTTTGAGAAAACACTCCTCTCCATTGAGCTGCAAGCCAATAAAAAAAGTGTGCTAAAGAATTCGAACCAGAATGTAACGCACTAATAGTTTCCGCTTCTCTTGTTAAAGACTTCAAGAAACGTCCGCTCAAACTGTGTTCAAACCTTAAAGGTGCGCCGCTATGCACACGCAGGATTGTTTAATGTAAAAGGCGATAAACAGACATCCTACACGACTGTTTGCTTGATAATGAAGAAGAATATCTGCTGATACCACTCGTATAAGAAATATTTACCATAAACCAAACAGAGAAGTTTCAATTAGGTCGAGCTCAAAGTCACCATAGTTATAAGCTTTAAATCAATAACCCTCTTCACTCTGTCGCATTAATGTTCTGAATGATTAATATGATACACAGTTACTATGATCGTGTAAATCACGATTGCGGTTGTATTACCCACATACCCACATCACATCGCGTAATGGCGATGACATTGACGTAATGACCGCTCTGCTCGTTTATCGTGCAATTACAGTTCTTTACAAAAAAGCGGTGGATTTCGTAAATGTTTAAGTACAGGATCCACTGTCCATCACGTTATGTCACCTACTCTGATTCCTGTAACCTCTGTAAAATGATTTGTTTCGTGACGCGCCTGGCGAGCTCGAGATACAACGGTGAACGAACCCTGCCACTGAGCAACTTCAGGTTTCGGCACATCGTCTCGCATTTTTGTGTCAGACATTCATATTCGACATATATGGACATAAAACTTCACCAACATAAGATACATACGGCCCATTCATTCGAAACCGGCCATGAACAGCTAGTTAACGATGGTGAATGGATATGTGAATTGCATAAGCTCGCTTTAAACCGATTTTTAATGATGTGGCTAAATACAGCACATAATCGTTTTGCTGTTGTCTTTTGGCGGCTTCGAAAACTCGTTAAAGGCTGCCGTGATTGCCAATTGCAGCCAAATTACTAAGGGACCAAAAGTTATTAATTTATGGCTTAGTCAGAATCGAAACCAGCCAGCTGAGAATTGGATTGGCTTAAAATGTTTGTAAATATTAAGCATGTGTCTCGTCTCATACGTTACCTTATCGTTTCCACACTTACCTTGGATAAAAAAAAACTTTTGTCCCGATAATCCCTGTAACTGCTAGCAGCTGCCACTACAACAATCACTGCCAGCTTACCCACCAAATTATTAAAAGCCATAAAACGAGTCTCTTATAGAAGGGTGAGCCACCCCATGCTATTGTGGATTGACGTGTTCGAAACTTGCATAGCGTTTTATTATTCGGAACAGGCGAGGTGTTTCATTGATTTTTGATTCCATGACAACACAGGTACGTCAAATGGTGATCAATCTTTCTACACAGCAAATAATGTTTGTTTCGATATTTGAGAGTAGGTCAATATCATGGATCAGGATCTGCGTGTTGTAACCATTTGAAATCCTAGAATACGAATATTTCGCCTTCAATTCGTCTAATGAGAGAGCTGACCAATGCTGGGCTTCAAGCCCACACACAATCACACAACTTTAAAATCTTCACTAATGATATTAGAAAAAGAGCTCATCATCCCATTTACGTTAATGCCGTAGATCCTGGAAGTGCCCAAGGTTTCCCGCTAACCATTACGCGTTGATGGCCAGTTGGCGCGCAAATTGACCAATGCCACAAAGAATTGTCGAGATTCTGCTCCAAGAGTTAAGTTACCTTCGTAGCCGATGATGAATCCTGGAAGTAGTTCGCTGACAGTTGCGCGTTAAATGGCAGGTTGGCGCGCAAATGTCCAGAGGTGTGCGCGGCTACCGGCAACTGGCAACCGGTCGCATTGTGTCGGTGCCGCGACCGTTACTCGCCCACCTGCGGAACATTGCCCACTGAGCCGAGAGCGACGTGTGTCTACACGTGTTTCGAGGGTTAATAGACGCCATGTTTGCATAATTGATCTGGCATTTGAATTAAATGCTACTAGATACCCACCGTCGGAGAATACCTTGCGCCCTGCCCTTTCGACGGTCTTAAAGTTTAACGATAATTGGCCAACAAATCTGCGAGTTTTACTCCCGTCTGATGTTATTAATAATGAAGCATAATTTAATATTACGGGTCTCGACGAAGTTTGAGTTAATTGGCGGTGAGCAAAATTTAATCCATAAGTCGATATTAATTAATTTGTAGCAAAAGGTACCGATGTGATGTCCATCAAGACAATATATGGTAACACGTAAAGATATAATCATCGTGATGGATATCATTTGACTGGTAAATGAAATGAAATTATTGTGCTTCAAGAATATCAACTCAAAATCATATATATTATTTCCGTTTAAGTACAAGTATATTTTAAGAAATTATAATAATTAATAAGAATAAATCGATATATACGACCTATGAAATCACGCGTTTCTGTTACTAATTTTGGCGTTTACGTCCAACCCTTCGTGGGGAAGAACAAGCAAGAAACTCTTAATGGACGGATTACTTTTTTCTCGAGAGCATAATCCCTTTTACAATAATTCCATTGTCGTAACCCTAAATTATATTTGCCTTATTAGTTTATTGTTAAACAGTTATTACAAAATATTTTTCTGGTCGTGGAGCATAGCGATATAATAACAAAATAGAATAAAAACGGAAGCGGATGTTTGAAGAGTGCTTAGTAAACTAGAACAACGTTACATAATTTGAAGTTAATTAAACATTTACCGAACGCGCCATTGCATCGCCTTGCATTGCATCCGCTATATCGTAAGTCAACATGCGAGATAAGCGAATTGAATCGTGACTGGCTATCGAGTTACGACACATTCGATACTTTGACACCTAGCCACTGGCCGCGTCTGTTTGTCTGAGTATCTATAGGTTTGTCTCGAATTGACCCAGTTCTGACTAGGTGGGTGATTCGTTTTGGTTATCAATTCGATTAAATGGCGATATTCATTGACTTTCCTTAAAAACTGTCATGATCAATTATCAGATACAAATTTTAATCTTTACTAGCGACCCGACCCGGCTTCGCACGGGTGCAATCTACTAATGAAGAAAAAGATATGTTTTGCATTAAAAAAAATGGTGGACGTCATGACGTCACGGGATGCCTGGCAGATGTGAAACGTCAAAGGCGGCGTAGAGGGGACATGACGCCATAATAAAGCGTTATGTCGTTTGCTGTCTCGTCATACGAGTCGGTCAGTTTTACTGTCAACGCGCGCCAATAGATGGTTCACACAAAAACTTAAGTTTTTTTTCTTTTATGTAACCTGTCTTGACAATTAAAAAGACTCGATCAAAAAAAAAACTCGATTATAATCGAGTTTTTTTTATGTTTATAATGTAAATAAAACTAATTATAATTTATGTATATAATGGATTTTTATTTATGTTTATGTTCCCGGTACTTCGTCCGCGTGGAATTTAACAATATTTTGCGCGGAACACTAATACTTCTTATTTTCGTAAAATAAAAGTAGCCTAAGTTGCATCTTGTAACATCAGCTATCTGCCAGTGAAAGTCCCGTCAAAATCAGGCCAGCCTTTTAAAAATTGTTTCTTTTTATACGTACCGTATATATATACCCAACAAACCGTATATATATAAAAACAATACCCAACTACGATATAAAAAAAATTTGACGTTACAAACAGACTCTTATTATAACGCTTATTACAATTTTATTAATTTGTATAGAAAAAGGAACGTCTAGATTATTATTGATTAGAGTCAATCCAAATAACGTTTTCTAAACTAACCGATATGAAAGATCTGAATATCTACTTTTCTTAAAATAACTAGAAATGTAAACGTTTACACACTCTCATACCTCTGCACTAGGATTCCCTGTGTCGCAGATGGCATGGACAAACACAGAAACACGAGACAAACACCCAAGACCCGAGAACAAACTTCATGTTCACCACACAAAGTGTGCCCCGGCCGGGAATCGAACCCGGGACCCCTCGCTTCGAAGGCAGGGCTACTACCAAATAAGCCACGGAGCCGTCAAAATTTATAAACACAAAGTTGCTTATATGTGTCATCGTACATGTAAGCAACTTTGTGTTTATAAACGTTTACAGACTCCTGCACTAGGATTTCTGTTACTTAGATGGCATACAAACAGAAACACAAGATAAACACCCAAGACCCGAGAACAAACTTAATGCTCACCACAGAGAGTGTGCACCGGTCGGGAATCGAACCCGAACTAAGCTACGGATAACATTATTATTTCGATTCTATCGTCTCTTACGACACCGTATTCGCCGTCTCGTGGTTCGAATCGATGTTATATCACGTTTGATCCTGACATAGCCCAACGCTCCATCTGCCGGGTTATGTCACCGCTGTAATATATTCGGAAACGTGAAAAGCATTACCAATTTTAGTATGAAAACGAACATTGGATGAATCATTTAACTTTCAATTATGCTGAACTTTGTTGTAACTTGATAAAGACCACACACGGCTTCGTCGTAACATTTCTGAGCACTAAAAATCTTGGAAATCATAATACGTCACAGTCGATTTTACTCGAGCCTTATTATAAATGGCAGCTATCGCAGCCAGCTCTGTTTCAACAATTTTAAAAGGGACTTTTTGCGACTTTATTTAAATATACTAGCTTTTGCCCGCGGCTTCGGTCGTTAATGTCATTTATAGCACAGGTTAACTTAGATCAAGTAACATTGTCTAAAACTAGTTAAGTAACTACTTTATTTTGAGATCAATAAACATTTTATAATATAATTCATTTCTGAATGAGACCCTATGTCGTTTTCTGCACCCCTGATAACATGTATGTAAAATTGTATGATGATCGGCTTGAGTAGGCATGAAAGCATAACAAACACTTGGAGGACCATTAGCTCACAGCTCAGTTGGCAGTAGTTCTGCCACAACATAAGCATTTGTGTGACGAACATACTCACATTCACATTTATTATATTAGTACATTTGTAAGGTAATTATTAATTTATTGGCATTGAAATCGACTTCTCAAGCTTATAACTTATGAGGCGTCTGATCAAACTCTTCTCACAGAATATTTTAACGTACTTCAACTAAAACCAGACATGACCCTTATTGATAGGGAAATGACGAGGAACAAGAAGTATGACATGGCGCTTAACGAAAGCCGTCTCATTGTGATGTAAATATGGTTTGATCACGTACAATGGGACGTGGGCGTGGGGAGTGGGCAGGCAGCCAGCCCACCGAAGCCTCGATAAACATACCACCCTGTCTTGGCTTTTGGTAAACCATGCTTCGTTACTCCGATCGAATATACTGCGTAATCACGGCTATTCGAAAAGCAACATACCTCGTATGTAAATTAAGATTATTTTAGAAATATTACTTATCTCTAACGCTCTAATAATCTCTCACAATAACTATACAAATATTTCAACTCTTGCTTTTCGTTGTGTTTAAATAGATTGGATGCCTTGGTGGCGAGGAATACCGGGTTCGATTCCCGGCCAGGGCAGACGTGTGATGAGCGTAAAGTTGTATGAGTATTTTTAGTGCGTAAAAGTATATTAATTATATACCCATAGGAAAATAATAAGTAACTGATATTATATACTAATCCAATAAACCGATACTTTCGTTCCCTTTTTTACTTTAGAGGTGGAATTAAGTCAGGATATATTTCTCTGGGACCTCCAAGGGGGTCCAAATATATCCTGACATCCCATCCAATCAAATAAATCATCATTTGCATCCCATCAAATAAAATAAGAATCTTCCAAATCGGTCCACATTTGGATAAAATAAGATATCGCGTAACAAACATACAAAAAAACATACTGTCAAATTAATTAGCTCCTTGCATTGAAGTTATCCAACTCCAATACTCGATTTGACCCCGACAAGTGAACGGATTTTACTTAAGCTATGCCGAACCATAATTTAAGAAGTGTAAAGTACCTACAGCAAGATATTCATTCAGATCCTGCCCTATAATTTAAACCCATAGCACGTTCATCCCAGCTTCGAGACCGGTGGGTGTTGTGTTTCGTATATTCAGACGCAGTGCCAGTGAAAGCAAACATTCACGTTCCACCTAATGCGTGTAAGACACACGACACCCCGGGCTTGCTGCAAGCGAGGTGGCATTACCAGCAGCCATCTTGGAACTTTGTGGTTAAATTAAATATATAGATATAGCATGGATATTCTTGATCATTTCGGCTTGAATATTTTATTTTATTGTTTTTTTTCTGTTATTATTATTTTAATTAATTTTTGATTCTTGCAAAGAGATTCTTTGAAAGTAATGTCACAGTGCCACTTTTTTATTGGTTTTATATCTCATTTTGTATACATTTTCACTACAAAATAATATATTACTTAATTATAAAATAAACAGTTTATAAACATCGTAGTAAAAATATATAAAAACCGAGGACCACCGACCGCGTTAATTATTATTAGGTATTCAGCTTTATCAAAGTGATCACATAATCATAAACATACATTTATGCATTATTTAATTATTACGGTTATAGATACTTTGTAAGGGACGTTCGTGGCGTGGCTTGCTTAGCTTTTCCTTACATATCATTTAAGTTAAGCAACTTTCGGCCCGGCCGGAAGTTGGAAGGTTGGTTTAGCAGTAATTAAAATGTCGGTTTGTGTCGGTCCCGGCTACACTACTCGTTAAACCATGTCGCAGGCCCTCGGAAGGCTTGAATACTCCGACTCCAAAGTTGGCCACTTACTCACTCGAAAGGAGAAGAAGACAAAAGAGAATCTGAATCGAAATAATTATTTTTATAATTGCAATTTTAACCTATTTGCTTTCAATAAAACTGCCAGTGTTCGTGTTTATAATATAATACTTACTAAGCACAGATGCAACGTAAGCAAAATCCGTAAAATAAAAACAATTAAAATTGTAGGTGACTTGCCCTACTTTTTATCTTCTGTCGTATTTTAAGTAATTGCGACTGCCAGACTGTAAAATTGGCATTCCTTTAATGCTTGTAAATGGTATAATTTGATAATTTTCGTTTCAAATTTATTCCGTGCATTCCGAAACCGAACGCGTTCAACCATTGCAAACCATGAATATAAATCAATGGAAATGGACCCGGTGATTCGAATCATGGTCAAGTTCAGTAACCTCCTGGTAAACATCTTGAGATTGACAAATTGATCCCACGGGCAGACTTTATTACTCAACGTCATCACTGACATTGATTCAGATTCAGACAAGATTTGTTATAAATAAACTATATTGCATTTAATTATTCTTCGACGGCTCCGTGGCTTAGTTGCTAGTAGCCCTGCCTTCGAAGCGAGGGGTCCCGGGTTCGATTGCCGGGGCACTCTTTGTGTGGCGAGCATGAAGTTTGTTCTCGGGTCTTGGGTGTTTGTCTTGTGTTTCTGTGTTTGTCCATGCCATCTGCGACACAGGGAATCCTAGTGCAAAGGTATGAGTGTGTAAACGTTTTTTTTTTTCTTTTCATTTGAGTGGCCAACTCTGTTCTTGAAGTTTTCAAGCCGCCTGAAAGCTTACGGACTAGAATAGCGGACTGGCATCTTAACGTGCCCTCAGAATCACGGAACCGCTCAGTTCAAATGTCACCTCTCGAAATACTGACCGGGCTTAAAGACTTAGAAAATTGTATGTTTGTCTGCACTATATTAAACTAAGCAGAACTTGTAATGGCAACTATAATAGATAACTGATACTAATGTAGAATTTTTTGTAACTGTATGTATTTTTACATTTTTACACCCACACAAAACAAATATGGAATCAAACTCACGACCTACAGCGCAGGGGGCAGAAATATTACCAAATGAGTGACAGCCAATGTTTTCATTCTACTAGTATGTTTTTCATCACCTCTATTTTGTTATCTTGTTTTGCGATTTACACTGCTACGTTATCTGTTGTTACTTCATCGGAATACAAAGAATTTTTTTTTTAAATAGAGTATAATCGCAGCGTTCCATGTAAAAGTAGGTGAACGATTACAAAGATAACTTATCGTAAAAAAGCGTTTACTCGAATATGTTCCTTGCATGATTAGATATGACGTGATATGATTGTGATACGACAAACTTTTTCAATGGAATTCACATTTCTGAAATTTTCCTCGTCGGACACGAAATATTCCTAGAAGGCACGTACGTTGGCTGAAATTGCTCTTTAAAAACTGCGGCGTCTGCCTCAGAAGATTTGTTTTACGACCGGAGGCTTAAAATGCTTTTTACGTCATTACATCATATTACTTGCCCGTAATCACCACGTCATCTCACCGGATCGTGTTGTGCAATTCCACTTCATTTTACCTCCCCCATTATTTTTATTTTACAGCTACTTAAGCCACGCCTTTGCTAGTAAAATAATGATAGCGATGGACTTAATCACAGCAAAACATAAATGTTGGTTTATGTCTAGTGTGGTTATTAAACCAACAGAACAACAAAAAAGAAGTTATAATGCACCCAATAATGTTTCCAGTGCTAGCACAATAGACTACTGTCGACAAGCGAGAGGGAATAGGCTTTTATCTATCACCGGCGTCCCATCAGATTTGGTGGGTACTATGTGTTCACAAACTCCTAGAATCAATTATTAGGCATGTAGCTCACGATGTTTTACTTCACCGTATTGAGAACGTAGTAATTGTGTACATATTTTTTAGTGAACCTATTCTGACACTGGTTTAGAACCTTCAAATTGGAATTCTAGGTTCGTACTTAGCCACCACTGTCTCAATATATCTCAATTAAAATAATATATCCAAGAATCTAAACTCTCTAATGCTCTCTTCGTTTGAATCTTGAAACGTCTTACCAGATCTAATACCGAAGTTCAGGATTTTTTACGGTGTTCAATTTACAGAAATAATGAACCTTATGAATTCACCTTAACCGAGACGGGGAGGGCTTACAAAGATGGATCATCCAATTTCATTCAACGTGGCTTTCACCTACTGTGATAAAATTCCATTGCACCTATGAATGTAAAATGCGTTTGGGTACAGTTATAGCGTGGGCATTCTGAGGTCAGGGCCTTAGAAACTGGTAGGGCATCTGTAGTAAGAGGCACAGTCCACATGTCGAAGACAGTACCTACACTGCCTACGCATCAGACATTGCTGAGACATTATATCTGATTGCGTGGCACGTTTATGTTTATCCGCCATCTCTTCGCTTGGCTGTATCCATCATTGACTGAGCTGAGCTGGCAATATTAAAAAATTCCTATTAAATTGTGTTATATACATATACTGTGACCCGCGGTTACACCCGGCGATTATAATTTAAGGAATTTAGCGTAATGCTAAATAGAATAGCCATCCTCATGAATGAGCCTTCCTCATGAACTTTTTCACAATTTTTTAATTTTGTTTAAAAAAAAATTCTTCAGCTTTATTACATTATTTATCCTTTTTATGAGGTCTTATTAATCAGACTTGATTGGCTTCATTCACCTGTGAGATCTAATCATAAGGTAAATTTCCCAGTGTGTACATCTAAAGCTTCTTAATGAAACGATGAAATACAGGTTATTCTAGTTCGCTCCTACGCAGTCCCTAGCGGCTTTGTTGGGCTACAACTAATTTAAGTCTCAGTTTCACAATAACATCAACTTAAGACAATCCATTTTCTCGACGTCGACACAGTTCTCAATGCGAAGAGCTAAAAGCAATTCATTTAAAACACAAGAAAACTGCACTTACATAAATGCTTTATTTTCATCTTTTGTTTGTCATCACGGCAAATGAGTGTTGGATATTTTTGGTGAAAACAGTCTGTTGTCGACTTTGGGTGGCATCGGTTACACCCTAATTTCGTCGGAAATAGCCGGGATTCGAAGCCCTAGAGGTAATCAACTTACATGACATTACACGTGCAAAGTGTGAACTGATGTGGAGCACGCTTCCTCGTCTTATTTCCAGCTTAAAAACTATAAACATAACAATAAATACATCCTTACTTCCAAATGGAGCACAAATAGAAGAAACAAAAAGTAAATTTATTGTTTTTCACTTACCCCTAATTGGAGGTGCAAGATAAAATGAGATGGCATGCAACATGAAACAGCACCCGTTTAAAAGAAATTCTAAAGAAATAGTTTCTACGGTTGGTCAAGCTATGTTAAACATTCGTATTTCACCGACTGTTACTCTAGAAAAACCGGTATGGATGCTGGGAACTAGTGTCGAATTTTTACATCGCTCTTGTACGTTCCGATATAGAAACCAGATACAGCACTCAGCGAAGGCGAGTGAGAATAGACATACGTTAGGTGCGGGTTCTCTCCAAAGTACTCCATTATTTTGTTCCAAACTACTACACGAAAAATATATGCACTCACTTCAATTCACATCACTTCTTTCTTCTTTTTCTAATATAGGTGATGTCAATTTAATTTTCACATTTTATCTGACGTGAATTACAGTTGCTAATGAATATGATTCAAACATTGAGAGTTAATGAAAAAACTTCAAATAATTATGATAATTGTAGCGTGTGAGTATGATGCCAAGCAGCAAAAGAATCGAAATGTATAAATTAATTAATAATTAAATCTAGACGCTATCGTTATTTTTTTTTGTCTGTTTTAGTTTATTATTATATAATAGTAAGACGTTATTATAATTATCAAGAAAACTAAATATGTTCGCACTTAGTAATTCTAAATGGTTTGTAAAACAATAATGTTTTGGACTTACTAAATTAAGAATCTTTGTATTCCCACGTTTTATTTTTAAATTATCTTGGCGTATTATCTGTATCTAATAAACGATGATCGATAACTTGAACAGGATAATATTATTGCAAATAGAGATTATCATCTGACAGTAATGGCAATAGTTATGAATTTACGGCACTTTCAGTGGAACTCTCTGTGTGTTGCACCGGCCGGCGCCCGCGGCTCTCACGTCAGAGCAAAACAAACACCGCCTAGATTCTATCGTTTAAACTTGAACCTAATGCATTTGAATTCACTCCGCCATTGGGACGCTTATATGTGCTAATAGAATTTTTCAAAAGCTGACTGGTTGTGAAAAATTAATCACCAAGTTCCCTTAACTTGGGTGTATCCAAAATTTTAAATCGCAATATTGGCTTATTCCCAGAAATCCAAAGCACATTGTAATCAAAAATTCAAATATTAGTTCTCACGACATATATGTATACAACTTATATTTATAAATATATATACAAGAAATGCTCGTTTAAAGTATTTTAACGGAAGTACTTGTACTCGTAAATATTACAATAAAATAAATTTACATATTCATGTATTGTACATATCACACAGCGCCATCTAGCCCCAAACTAAGTATAGCTCATACAGCATAACTAGATAACTGATAGAATACTTAGATAATACTACTTTTTTGCAAATATAATACAATATTAATATCCAAAAATGGAAAAAACATCGTCATACCGCGCAGAAAGAAGACCAACCATGTTAGGCCAGTCTAAAGTAATTTAAAATTTTATTGTTTGGTTTTATATGTTCCATATTCGTCTATTTGTTAGGTAAATATCGTATTTGCACAAAATCTATGCATTGAGAAAATGCAAAATATGTAATTTTCGCTCGCGAGCGCGAACGAGACGGTTCTTATCCGCGTATTAATAGGTCACTGTTACTGCATTGTTCTCGATGCATGTGCTTATCCTGTCGCGTAAATTATTTACTTTCATTCTCACTTCACTTATACTCCCTATTTTTGGTGACAATGCAATAAAAATTCCAACATTGCTGAGGCGATACGTGATACACCTTCAAAAGACTACAATGCATTATACTGTTGGCTACTGATGGAAGGATCGTTGGGACTTTTATGACGTCGTCAAACACGGCTACCTATTTAAAATATTTTGAAAAACTATCGAGTCTAAAGTTATGCGATGTCAAGGTTTTATCATGCCTTTACGTCAAGTTTTCACTAACAATAATATCTATGAATGTTTTTAGTGTCCTTTTACTTGATACTGATACTTGCAAGATGAAGAGGCTATGTATGGATATATGCACATATTCACCACAAATCCTTTCTAGAGCTTGCTGTTATATCGCTGACTGCCAAACTATAGATAACTGAACTCGATCCGATCCCAAAATAAGCAAAAAAATTTAAAGTGTAAGTGTATAACCACGGTTTTGTTTAAATTAAAAATGCTCTCTAAATGATTATTCTGATTTAGATATATATAGATATAGGTATATTAATTCAGTCTCATTCGAATTATTTCATTCGATATACCAGCATATATGACAACTTTTAACAACTCGTTATGACAACTCAAAATCCGTGAGTTCTTTGAATCTGTGAACTACATACACTTGTATCAAGCAGCGAGTCATAAGTGTAACAGCTTCGTTATTAAAATTCAAACACAGGACTATTTTAGTGCTTGTAATCCTAAAATCTAATTTAGCCATAACATTGAAACCACAAAGTGATGATATCGAAAGCCAATTTAAACTATTTCAACTATACTTGAATTATTTTTAAAACTCGGAGTATGTACTTCGCCAAATAGATTTATAAATTATTCCAATAATAAAACAGCCCTTTTGTTTTAAATATAAAGCCCTAATTAAAATGTAGTCACTAAACAAAAAGCTAAAACAAAAGGTATGTTTGTATAGGCACCTTTATTATAATAAACAACCCCATATTTGTCTTCTGCCAAATAAAGGGGTATGTAAACCTACACGCGTCTTACCACATTATAGGCTCAGTGTGAAAGTCAACACAAGTTAACGACATAGATCGTATAATTACGATTAAAGTGATTGTGCGCATGGCACAAGAAAATCTAATATACAATTTTCATGAAGTTACTCCCCTAAGCCCCGTTACATATTATCACATTTAATTATAAACAAATCAATTTTTTTTTTTTTATTATTGTGTCCTCCTCAACAGTTTGATTTTTGGACTTCGACTTTGACTTGGCGTGCAAGCGTAACAAACAAATTCTCCTTCTACCGGATCACAGCAATACTGCTGCATTATTACCAGGTGTGGAGACTATATTTCTCTATACTGTTCTACTGTTACTTTTAGTTGCTCCTTTGGCACCACCCGGGGGATACGTTTAGGGATACTAGAGGGTTCTCACCTACGGAAGCTGGCAACTGGACCCCTCACAGTACCGCAAAAGCTTGAAGAATTTTTGTACCATTATGTTCTTAAAACATTTATTTCTAGATTTCACGTAACCTCTACTAAACTTAACTATACTGGAAGTATGTAGACTTTATGCGAGTCAAGAATATTTAATATGACAGTAAATAGTGGGTCCCACGAATTCCAATATAAAGTTTATAAGGTGTTTGGAGAACAATGGTGGCTGACTCCTCACTTTTCTGCATTTGTTCGCCAATAATGGCCGTATATTGAGTTATGGTTGTGCTACACAAATCACGTTTAAAGTAGCTATTCGATGTAATTTATTTGTTTTTCTCTGGATCAATGATGCGTACTACGGGGTCGCTTATTATGGAGGCACAAAAGTGGTAAAGAATTGATATATAAAAAATATTAAAGGTCACACTAAATAGATTATATTAATCAGAAAGGCAATTCACATAAACGTCTTAAAACCAATGAAAGGTACCCATACATTAACTACACAAAATTGCTTTTTAATTAGACCTTATTCTTTTTTTATACAATGAAGAATTGGTGCGCGTTTAATTTATATGGGATTTGTTCTTTTTGTGTTTTGCTATTATATAATACGTTCGCACTGAAATCTCATCAACTGAAATTAGAAGGTACTTATCATCACCTTCCGTCATTTTCATTACCCAATTTTCATACACTGATACAATGTTGGTTATTTCTCACCAATTGCAGTGATAACCAATCACTGCGATACATATTTAATTTTGATGTCAAGTTTTGCCCAGCAAAGTTAACCATCTGGAAAATAAACATGGCTCCCTAAGATTCGCGGGAATCGAGATTGGAAGCCAGCGGCTGTGTGTTGACCCGAGATCTACTTTATTGAATTGAAGTCATGATTAGGAGATATTTCTTGAGGAAAAATAGAGAGTACTAGAGGATACGTATGAATTGTTACAGCATATTGATCAGTGCAGATGCAAGCAAGTAAAAGTTTTTGAACCATATTTTAGAGATGTTTTAGCAACATAAGGACACAATGTGGTAAAATACACTAGAACACATGCCAAATTCTATTATATGGTTGAATTTACCCATATGGTTTGATACGGCTTAATGTGACCCTCCAAACTAACAGATAGCGGTGCCTTTATTTGTTTTGCAAAAAATGGACTAGCCATCAACCACCGCAGGGTGCTTTGAATATGGAACAGCCCACTTAGCTTTACGGTTATTATGGGAATATACAAATCTTGAAAAAGCTTTTTGTGAAACAAGCATCATAATTTATTTATTGCTCGCGTTCATGTCTAAGAGAACAGGGTTCATTAACATTAAAATCTTCATAGTTGAATCTGTTGATCGTTATCAAGTATTCTTCCGGTGATGTAAACACGTAACTAATAAATATGAGCTTCCAATGAAAAGCAGTGTATCATCCAGACTTCAGGTATCAGCTGAAAAATGTATCCCAGCATGTGACAGATGACTAAAATCAACTGCACTGCGAATACATTATCTGAGGGCACAATGCCATTCGCTTCTCTTTTTACGACGACAGCTGTCGGGGCTCGGGGCACGTGCCCGAAAATGTTCCCGCGCTTGCAAGTAATTGATGTAGATAGCGCTTAACGAAATTAATCACCAAAGGTACTCCAAAACATTTAAACAGCTCGTTTGGAATATTAATTGTTAATTACCAAAACACTCAATTTACTTAGCCGGGTGCCACTAATGACATGTGCTGATAATATTTAGGGCTATTTGGTATAGTTTGAAATTGTTGGCTACATTCAGTCACGCTCGCCGGTCACGACGTCTCGGTCAGTTAGTGGCCTTCAAAATTTAAGATACTCCGCATAGAAACTGAAGTAAAAATAGAACTGAAGTAAATTTACCTCACGTATCCGTTATGCCCGCTTGAGATTGTATCGTGAGCGAATAACTACTTTTTTCTTGTCGATCCATATAAGTCGGACTCCGAAATCCGAGAGAAACTGCAGCCATTGAACTTTTATTCCGATGACAATTTGCTACGAACACGTGTTGGCAAAGACCACATAAATACTGTTTAGAATGTGATGATGATCGTTTTATACAATATCCCCCTCATCAAAATCCATTGTAATCACAGAATAATGAGATCAATGTTGTTAAATGAATAGGCGGTGCATTAGAGGCTTGCATTATCACGCTTATCAATTTAAAATGGCTTTTTGATATACGCCAGATGTGGCATACTCCCCTCTCTCATAACAGTCGCACATACCACGGAGAGGTAGAGCGTAGCGACACTCATTATAATTCACCTAAAAATTTCCATTCAAACTGCACTTTGCTTAGCAATTTTAAATCAGTGTCACTGTCCGAAACGGTGTCAGTTTCACAGATTCGCGAGCATCTGTCCTCAATATGTTTGAACATCTGTTGGACAAGCGATCATCGCATGATGATTCACGTCACGAACCCTTAGCCTGACCTACAAAGCCATTATCTAACATCGGTTTAATTAGACTCTATTCACTTATCGGTGCATTCCAATTTCGATCAGTTTATATTTTCACGCGTCATTGCGCCGGCGCCGTCTGCGCTCTTTCTTATATGTTTGATCAAACATCTTTTATCTCTCAGTATTTGTTGTCTATTGCGATTTTAATATCTATTGGGTGTGTGAATATGACTCCGCCCTTTCTCAACAGATGTCGTTTTTAGTATTGTTTACGTGTACTAATAAATGACCATACTTGTATTCGATAGTACTGAATGTCAGCTATCTAACGCATTTTATGATATTTGGTTGAAGTGTAAGCAACAATTGTTTTCACCTTTTCGAAAATGTCGGTTTTTATTCCAAATAAACGTCATTTGCGGGAAGTGTTATTACATTATTTTATTGCGAAGAAAACTGCAGCGGAAACTTATCGTTTGCTTGTGGAGATTTATGGTGAGCATGCTCCGTCTAATACAACTTGCAAGGAATGGTTTCGACGATTTCAAAATAACGATTTTAGTACTGAGGATAAAGAACATGGAAAACCACCAAAAAAATTTGAAGATGCTGAATTGGAAGCATTATTGGCGGAAGATTCTTGCCAAACTCAATCAGAATTAGCTGCAGCATTAAATGTTGATCGTTCAACTGTTGCAAAGCGTTTACAAATGATGGGAATGATTCAAAAAGCCGGTTACTGGGTTCCACATGATTTAAAAGAAAGAGACATGGAACGTCGGAAAACCATTTGTGAAATGCTGCTTCAAAGACAGCAAAGAAAAGGATTTTTGCATCGGATAGTCACAGGAGACGAAAAATGGATACACTACGAAAATCCTAAACGCAAAAAAGCTTGGGTGAAACCAGGCGAACCAGGCCCATCACAGCCAAAAATAAATATTCACTGTGCCAAGGTCATGCTCTGTATTTGGTGGGATCAGAAAGGTATTGTATATTATGAGTTGCTCAAACCCTCTGAAACTATTAATGGAGAAGTTTACCGACGACAACTAATGCGTTTGAAGCGAGCCATAGAAGAAAAACGACCAGAATGGGTGAATAGACATAACAAATTAGTTCTTCAGCATGACAATGCCAAACCGCATACCGCAGAAGTCGTAAAAAGATATTTAGAGGGACAGGACTGGGAAGTGTTACCCCACCCGCCATATTCACCAGACATAGCTCCTTCGGATTACCACCTATTCCGGACGATGCAGACAGACCTTACTGGAGAAAAGTTTACTTCATGTGAAAGTATCAAAATTTGGATTGACAACTGGATAAGCTCAAAAGACCAGGACTTCTTCCAGCAAGGAATACGAAAACTACCTGAACGATGGGCGAAGGTTGTAGCTGCAGATGGAGCATACTTTCAATAATTTTTTTTTTAATTTTGTAAGCGAACAAATGTGTTTTATTTTGACAAAAAGGGGCGGAGTCATATTCACACACCTATTATATTTACGTATGTGTTTCAATAAAACCGCAAATTTAATTGTGTCTCGCTCGATCGTTTGCTAAGAATTAATTTTATGTGCTATATGAGCTCGACGTCACCAAGCACAATCAATTCATCCTCACTCAATCGTAAATCAGTCGAAATATTCTCTCATGGTTACACAATCAAATTTGTAAGCATTTTTCAATTATCCGTTATTGACCACAATGGCCGATCTTATTGGCCTTTTCACTGTCGTAAACAATTTGTTCTGCGTTCAAACAGTCAATCCTCAAACAAAAATCGCCTTTATATCCACGTGAAAGGGCACTTCAAGATTAAATTTGAAATCGATCTCACAGCCCTTTTTACATAAAGTAGGGTCGACCTACTTGAGCGTTTCGATTGTTACCGCCTGCATACCGCACCACTTTGTGCAAGCGCTAAAACAATAAAAAATATCAGAAATTATGTCTCCAAATGTATTTTTGTTTGTCGATATACTTACAATAATGTTTTCTTTTCAGGTAAGTTCCACCATACCTATTAATTTCATCTCATCAAGCACTACGTATACGTTATACGTAAATACTTATTCACCCGTCTGCGTGCAAGTTAAGTATTTTTGAATGACCATAGGTTAGTACTCGTTTGAATTTATTAGAACCCACTCTTCCAAATTTAAGCACAAAATAAGACTCCTTAAAACTATATACTTAATATATTGATGCATTCCCAGTTTCATTGTAATGTCGAGTGTTTTCTTCACAATCAAATAGTCCGACTTATTCAGTGAGCCACGTCTATGCAGCATAGTGAATACTGATCAATAAATTCCTCTTACATAAAGTTCGTAACTGAGTTCTACATTATCTACACACAAGTTCCCTTCAGCAGCCGCATCCTGCAGATACGATTGTCGACACGAACGTAAAGTTCTGAAGAAGTTAGAAACTAATAAGATACGGAATTGAGTTTTCCAGTTTTTACTGCACGGGGATTCTTTAGAAATGTTTCTGATGCTGCCCTTAGGCGACAAGACTACGAATTGTGAGTTTAATTAAGCTCTGGCTGTCCGATGACCCTTCATTTGTGCAGATGGGCCGTGACGACCTTATCCCGAAAGCAATTGCTCTCAGTTGCTCCTTAGTGGCTGTTTAGCAAAGACCCTTCCGTAATTATTGTTTATCCGCATCGTATGTGTACTTTTTGTATTTACTCACTTAGTATCTTAAATGCAAAAACAAGATTGTATTGTACATTAAATAATCTATTTATGTCTTTCATGCATCAGAGGCATCGATAATTTAATATAATGATGCCTGCATAAACGGTGGTTTTGGTTCAGTGAATTTGAGGGTCAGAATCGTATAATTTCAGAGCTTCGAGCAAATTATGAAGATTCTGACAACGAGGCTCGTATTTTATGCCAATGTGAACCATTTTGAGCATAACTCAGTGTAAATAATACTGCAGGCTTATCGAGAAGCCGCATCAATTTTAGTCACGAATCACGGCGTGACTGAAGTGGCGTGACGGGACTGTTGTTTGTCTGCTTTGAACAAAAATACATAGCATAGCCATTTTACTTGTTAATTAAATACTAATCTAACTAGAATTCTTGGCTATATAGCTAATACTATATCGATATTAAAATTTCAAATTTAGCTTTGTGATATTTTTAAGTCCGTGAAATTGACAGTCGAGTCACCAAATATCTACGAGAATTTAAAATGAATACTAAATTTATCGCTGAATACAAATGAATCAGGCACTACGTATTATAGATACCGAAGTATTTTTACCCTTTAATTTAATATTTACTTTGAATAGGGTTTGGTCACATTTATTTTTCATTATTTGCTGAAATATGCAGCCATCTTGGCAGGCAAGTTCGCCGACCTATACCTACGCGATTTGTTCCAATGTTTATATGAATGACCATTACCTACACTCGACTTCATCTGCGCGAAATTGGTACAATTGTGGTTTAAAAATTACATATAACTATGATTATAATTTAACTCTGAATGACTCACTAATGAATTATTGACGTTCGATTATTGTAACTACATAGATGAAGATATTGTTGATATCAATTCGTATCAAGATCAATTTCTTTTACTTGTCCATTAAAGACTAGACATTAGTGTTAATATAATATACTCGTAATATATTTATTTACAAAACACAATATTTTGTAACTATTAAATTAGTCAAATCATCGGGATCAAAAGTAGCCTATAACAGGATTAAGCTACCCTGGCATCAAATTTCATCCAAACCCGTTGAGCCGTTTGAGCTTGAAGGAGTAACAAACATACATACACACACACATATACAAACGTTCGCCTTTATAATATAAGTATGATAAATAGAAAATCGAAATTCGTATGTTATTTTCGGTACGCGTAGATACCATAGATGGTTAGAATTTTTTATTTGCAGCATTTAGTTTCAATACGCAGGGTATTTAAAGAACACACGGGCAACAAAATGTTGTCGGCTTTCGTACTTTATCTAACGCGGACCAACTTTTAGTATGTTTTAAACATTGAATATTTGTATATTTACGACCTTATCATGTACACTTCCAATTTTACTCATGCTATAACAGCAACACCACTCAGAGATATTGAACTTTTATGAAGCCATAACAACAAAGCAATGCATTATTAGTAAACAAAGAGGGAAGATGCGCAATATAAATTTAAACATCCTAATTTAAATTTTCGTCCTATTCTCATAGAGCGGATGTCGCGTCGATAACGTAGAAATTCCGTCCCACCGACACCGTGCCCCGAAATTAATTAATGACTCCATTCTGTCCGTCACACTAATTCGCCAGTCATGGCTGTGCAATTAGGCTTTTATATTGATTCTTTGCCGACCGCCTCATCACAAGAGGCCAATTCAATATCGTTGGCAAACATCTCCAAAGTTCTCCAATTAAATTCGTTATCATCCGAAGTAGCCATCCAATGACGTCAGTTTTGATCGCCAAAAGCTCTCGCATTACACTCTTTGTTTAGCGATGCCCTCTTCCGGGTCACAAAGTGCCCTCAGCGGGATAATGCGAATCACCCCATAGTTACAACTTCCTGCCAAAGGAACATGCCACTTGATATGCGACTTGTTTACCAAATCCAACCAGTTTTTGTATCGTATCAAGTCATGCAAAATTACCCTCGTGCCGTAATTTCAGACAGACGATGTTGAGTTTTATTAATTAGACCATTCCAATGTAAATATATTCCTAAATCAACATAAACGTTACTGTCCCTTTTAATGACTGTCCTCTTGCCTAGGCAAGTCTCGGATGGAATAATTTCTGCCGATTGTCCACTGTCAAGGGCCCAATTATAAACATTATAGTAGCAGTCATTGAAAGGATTTTCCAATTAGGGTGCCTCGTTGAATTAATGTCCGTCCTTTAACATTTATAAAATATTTGTCTTCCGTATTAGATTGTTATGCGATCGTAAAATAAACGTCCATTCAATTCTTATCTTTGCTTTCACATTCCGGGATTCAGAATCATCCATCTCCGTATTCAGGAACACACGACTAACTGGCATTTCACAGGTAATAACAAAAAAATGCATTCAAAATACATTTTACTATCTATGAACTAGAAGTATCGTATCGTAAGCTCTTAAATATCAACAAACATTGTTTTTGGCAGAGTTATGCGGGTTGCTAAATGCTTATTTTCCCCAAATCTTGAAAAATATTGTATTTTGTGTACGGAGCTTCCATAACAAAAAGTGTGAGAGAAATGAACATCTGTAAAATTGAGTATCGAGACTATGAGGCATCCACTGAGTCTGAGACTGTTCGGTATTTAGAACAATAGAACCATAACTTAGGTAAGTGAAAAGCTTGCGTTGACAAGGGTAACGTCCTGGAGCTATTTGTGTTGCGTATCTGCCCAGGACAAAATGGAATACAAACATCGAAATAGTTTGGCGACGTGGATAACATAAATTTGCCTATCGAATTACATAGACAGTCTCAAACATTGCACAATTACTCCCGGTTGCAGCATCCATCCATACAAAAAATCTCATATTGTTTTGGGCGGGCAAATCATTTTCCTAAGACTGAAACAGCAATTGCCAGTGCCGACCTAATTTAAAACAAAACAACTTTAGTGTGGGTTAAGTTCCCGTTGAATGTAAATTACAAATGCTTATTATTAGGATTCATAAAATTAGATTTTAATTTTGCCTATTGAGAACTACGTCATTTCTTTTATCTACGAAAATTTTAAATTCCAGTTTATTTATTGTAGATTTTTTTATAGAAAAAGTTATGTTAATACATAACAATGGTTGGTGCAAAGTTTTGAAGCCTTTATTTTAAGTATTACAACAATGTCACTAAGGCCTCGTATTTCGCAAAGACTTTTCATGCAAAGGCAAAAAAAAATCATGAATTTTAAAATCGTGTCGGGGCTTTCTCCACGTAGAAAAGATAGGTTTAATTAACGGGATAAATTCCGGCCAATTACCAACCACAATATAAAAAGCCCTTTAATTTTGTGAACACGAACACGAGGCTCTCGTAAAAAGCAACAACATCGATACTTCGGTAATGTTGGACACCACAAATCATTAGAAACGTGACCGCGGGACGTGATGGAATTTGATGATTTCAACCGTAAAGTTTTTTGTTTCAAAGCTCAGTCACCTATCGTGAGCATTTCGTTAGGTCTCAGCCACGCAAGCAAGAGCTTTGCTACTGCCACGCTAGGCGAGCGTAGCTCATACCGTGCAGTGTGACTTGCTCGCTGAACATTTTTTTTTGTAACGAAGCTGAACATGTGTCAGGAACACCGGTTTGCCCTATGGGGACAACCGAGTTATGTGGGTGTTTTACCCTAACTGAACCCCTCCGGTGGACGAGCTCTTGGCATTGGAGGATGGGCTGTTGGGCTACTCAAAAGTATTATTATATGAAATTAACATAACCAAAGACCCTCTCGTAACGAACTACTTAGGTCAGCTAGCCACATTGCATGGTTCGATTACACACCGCCGATACGAGAAAGTCCATTTCAGTCTGAGACGGACCCATTGTGTTTCATTGTAACTGCAACTGTAACAATGCGTTGGTTCGCTTGAGCATGTAACCTTGTACGCAACATAGCTCTGAGCATTAAGCAAAGCCATCGTCTGCGTGATTGCGTCCTAAGAAAGCTTATCGAAGAAGCTAGTCAGAGTGTTGAACCATTTATACGCATAGTTTTGACGTCTAAAGCGAATGCCGAATATGTAGTGCCCTCCAAACATGTAATCACTCATTTACAAATATAATACAAACCTTTTTTTAAGGTATACGTATTTTTTATATCCTGATATTAATAGGTTATACATCCGCCCATAACAACAACAATACGACTTAGGTTCTCACCGACCGCAGTATGAAAAGACCCAAGTTGCACCCCGCTGCGGAAATCTCCCGAGACGGGGATGTTACGTCTCATGCGCATTGGTTTCACCGGCACACATCAATGCGAGTGGACCACTGCTACAGATAATACACCGCCCTAAGATGAACTAGTTATGGATAATGCCAGTGACACTACTCTTTCTGACATGGTTCATTTGAAACGTTGAAATGTATATGATGGTGGTTCTGTAATCCAAATAATTGCAAGAACAAATAATAGTCTTCATTAAAGCTGCTACCACGCTACGTCGATATACTTAGAACAGCTGCCCTAGCAAGTTATTGCAAATTAATCTCCTAGCTTATTGACGTTACGGTTAAAGTTATAGCACGATACGTGCCTAGAAAGTACACATGCTATAATTATAATACTAATTGTTTTGATTGTGAGTCCACCGCGATACGCGCTGTTACGAGCAAACATTTCAAGTGTTTGTTTTTGTAAATATAATAAATAATCTCGCATTTCATTTCCAATCCGGCTTAGTAGAGATAAGGCTAATGAAACGCGTTTTTAATTTGTATTTCCGTTGAAGGGAGGAGCTTTGCTAATGAGGTTTTTGCCTGTATTAAGCCTTTTGGCGCTTCGTAGCTTAAGTTATATTATGTTACAAAAGCTATGTGTGAGCACATTTTCATCATCGTTATAGTAATACCAATAATAACGTTTACTCATACTCCTGCACTAGGATTCCCTGTGGCGTAGTTGGCATGGACAAACATAATAAGACGAAAACCCCAAGACCCAGAACAAACCTTCTTAGTCTCAAACTTTCTTTTCATCGAGCATTTAGTATGATTATTAATGAATGAATAATATTTAGTATTCTTGATAAACACTTATATTAATCACATTATGAGCGAGTTCGTTTCTGTTTATATACGGTTTACTTGCATTATTTGACTTGTAAGCTTACCAAGTTTCACACAATAGGACTATGAAATTAACTTTCATTTATGAATAGTAAAAGTTTTAGTGGAATATGACTTCGCTAATCAGTTTAAGGTAATATATTAAACGTTTGATTTCAAAAGTCGTAAACTACGCAACATAAAGGCATATAGCTGAGAGACATCTAATTTTAAAGGCATAATAAGGAAAGCTGAACTGAATCAAGGAAGGAGAAATGGAAAATCATACAGAATCGAACAAACTTAACTCGTAATTCATTATTTTCTTAAGGAATATATTTTGCGTAGAAAAGTAAATGTTGTCAGAACAGAGAAACGAAGCTACATTTATAAACATTTTGTTAGATAATTGGATGTCAAATGAGGAAACAAAATGTTACCTTTTGCCAAGTTCGTCCGGAGTAGTACTGCTACCACACCTGTTAATCTGCCGCCAAGCAGTGCACTCTGGTGAATCACAGGCGCATGAGACGTTACATCTGTTGGGTGACGATCTGATAGTTTTTTTTTTCTGTTGAAAGTACAGTAAAGATTTTCAAATGCTTCTAAAAAGCTGTTATTTAGACTACAAACAGACACTTCAATTTTATTTATTTGATTAGTATGGTATATAGCTGTATAATAATAAAAATCAGAGTTTATTTAGTCATTTAACTATGGTACAAAAGCATTATTCAGAATTTACTTGTAATAAAATATGTATTTCAAATCCTAATGAGGCTAATGTTTTGTAAACAAGACGCAACTAAAATCTAAACTAAGCGTGGAACTTGTATTTTAGACGTAATATTTATGAAGTGTAATTACCCAAGAAGTGGTAATTGCATACAAACCCTGATTCACAAAAAATCTAATGTTAATCATTTTGTAAAAATATGTATTGTGAAAGTTTAAGAAATCACACTTATATTATAAAGGTGAAAGTTTGTATGTACCTGTGTGTGTATGTTTGTTACTCCCTTACTATCAAACGGATTTGGATGAAATTTGGTACCTCATATCCCGGATTAACACATAGGCCACTTTTGATTCTGGACAACCGCGGGTAACGCCGCGGGGCGCAGCTAGTACTAATATAAAATTACACCATAAGATAGCTCTTGATATATTTGTCTGTTTATCATAGTGTGTGTTTTGTGAGTCGAATAAATAGTATTCGAGAAACATATCAATTTAAATGAAACCGTCCGAATTTTTATTTCAAGGCAGTATTTATAAATAAATATTCATAACTAATCAATTAGTTATGAATTCGTCAAGGCCACGATAAGGATACGTCTAATCTTACAGCCATCTTACAGCATTAGAATTATAATGAGCAAGTGTATGGAAACAGGTACCGGGCGCCGACCTTGGTTCAGCAGAGCCGTTTGGTGGCCGGATGACCTTGCTTCGGGATGGGGTTTAGTCACGCCACGGCACGCTTTTTACTAATACATTAGCTAATATAAATTATACCATTGAATTTGCTGGAAACAAATGCGCGCCAGAAAACAAGCCGCTGTTTGTTCAGTATTTTTTAGAGTTTCGTGTCTCAAATTGGAAATAGGAACCTTTATAGGATCTTCGTTGTCCGTCTGCCTGTCAAGACCCTTTTTGTCTGGAACGCGTGTAGGTATCAATTTGATATTTATTTCGAATTAGGAATGCTATATCTTGGAGCTGTGAAAAAAATACAAACTTTTTTACAACGCAATCAAAAGATACTGCTGTTTGTGTCGCATAGTTTGACGCTCGCACTACTTCCCGTTGACCTAGAATCATGAAATTTGCGAAGAAGCAATATATTGTAGCACAAGTAAAGGGAAAAATCTGAATATCGTATATTTGTAGTGACATCACAAAAATACGTAAATAACCTACAAGTTACACGTGTTTGCCTACAAATTCGTACGGAACCTTCGGTCTGCGAGTTCGACTCGCACTTGGCCGTTTCGTTTTTAAAGATGAATTTTCTTACTTATTTTATTTCTCATGACGCTTACGTTCTCCGTTTTACGAAGGGAAAGTTAACCATTTACGGAATCTTGATTCGGTTATCATTATTTTGTTTGGGAAGACTACATTTGTATGTTTTCTCTTCAGATTCGAGTTCCGATATTGCATTGGTTTTTCCTCAATTATATAAGTACTTGAGTCAAATAGCCTGGATACAATTAGGCTACAATTTTATTCAAATTGAACTTGAACTGTTACTGTCCGAATTAATAAGTATGCAATGGGGGGGATAAAATAGCTAAACATTCAGCTCATAAAAATTTTGATGAGAACCTCTCAAGTGCGATTCAGACTCGAACACCGAAGATTCCATACCATCAATTGTATCATAAATAACAATACATTTGGTGTGAAAAATTTTCTGAAAATTTATTTATAGGAATAATAATAACGAAACACAAAAAAACGTGTCTAATGACTAATGATAATGAATATCATATTTTCAGAAATATTTCGTGCTATTTTCTTGTTACGTTTCTTTTGTCTGCTATTGAACTCAAAAACAAACAAAGCAACTTCAAAGATTCGTTATGTTACCAACCCGGGATAGGTATTCTCGCGGTATCGATTTCGATCGCATTTCGCAAAATACTGGAGCGGGATCTGTCGCAGTAAATTTGTGCTCAAATTTTTCCCGGCGATCGATGTTTGCAATGTGACAGGGTTTTGCGGAAAGGGAAAAATCGGAGTAACTCTCTAATATAAATTCAATTTCCTGCGTCTTCACTCACATTACATCATTAGATGTGATTTTGTGATATTCTATATTTTAAAACCGACTTCAAAAAAGGAGCTGGTTATTTGACTGTATGTTTTCTTCGTTTTTATGTTGGTTACGCGAGTTTTCGACAATTGTGGACCGATTTCAATGATTATATTTTATTTAGATAGGTTTAACCTCCAAGTTGGTCCCATAGAAAATTCATGAAGAAATTCTACCCCTCGGTAAGGGCGTGATGTAACTGATTAAAGTATTGTCGGTTTATTCGATTTTTATATCAGCCATTTATTGATTGTAATGTTTATTAGCTACAAAGCTTATTCCGCGCGGAGCGTGTACAACATGGGCAATAAATCTCCCAACCTCCCGATTTTAGTGTTGTTCAGTTATATTTTACTAGTAGACTGTCCGCTACTTCCTTCGCGTGGATCGAGTAGAACACGGGCCTGGCAATCCCCTTTACCACCAATTAGACGAAATTACAGGCACTTGAGGCATTACAGAGAGCGTGGTGGCCCAGGGACATAGACGCCGACTTTCAATCTGAAGGTTGCTGGTTCAAACTCAGACGTGTACCAATGAGTTTTTTCACTTGAAAAATTTTTGTGTGCGCAATACCACGTTCTCGAAACGGTGAAGGAAAACATCGTGAGGAAACCGGCATGTCTTAGAACTATGAATTCGAAGACATGTGACATCTACCAATTCGGATTGGGCTCCCGTGGTAGATCAAAGCCCATTCACTCTCAATTATCGAGAGTAGGCCGGTGTCCCTGCAGTGGGAACATTAGAGGCTGACACGGATACGGATACGGAGGCATTACATCCGCGCCTGAGAGTGACAGGCGCAAGGCGATGCGACTTGGGTCTTCGTTGTATTGTAGTTTATGGCCTGCGGCAACCACTTAAAATCAGATGGATCGTCTGGAAGTTCCGTGACTTTACATTAAAAAAATACTCTTTGAACTGTCTAATTCAATTTCAAACCATGTTGAAGACTTTTGAGTGGCTTGAAACTACAGAGTTGGCCAATCAAATGAAACAATGAAAATGAATGAAAGGACCTCTAGAATGTAAATAATTATTAAAGTTATTTATTAACTAAGTAATTGCAAAGTTTTCACGACTTATAAAGGTGAATTAACAGATATTGTAATTAAAAGTCTTACAACTTAGAAAATGTGGCATCTCGAGATTCCGTTCAGTAATAAATTTAGCAACTGACTGGAAAGTAAAATAGGTAACTGTGTTTCCAACTCGTCTCTTAAACTCAAACGAACATAACTCGCGAAGTTTGCCGATACCTTTTTCTTGGCAAATAAAAGGTCTGTTTCTGCACGAAAATATAAAATCTCAGCGGATCGACTTAGTTTGACCCGAAAGTTATAGACAGTCATTCAATTCTTGTTATGACGTCCACTCTATCTCCAAATTCATTTACGAGTTCAACAGGAGAGCGTTCATTTCTAAGTTTTTATAAGTCTGTATTGAAAATATCGTAGTTCGGAAGTGTGGTTATAAAATAAGGTAGGTAGGACGGCTCCGCGGCTTAGTTTGTAGCAGCCCTGCCTTCGAAGCGAGAGGTCCCGGGTTCGCTTCGTTTTCGAGTCTTGTGTTTCTGTGTTCAAGCTATCTGCGACACTGAATTCTAGTGCCCTCTGCACGTATTAGTATCTTAACTTTTACGAATTTTTATTTTTATCTTAACTTTTACGAAAAAGGAGGGTGTTTTAAGTTTGTAGTGTATATCTGTGTGTTTGTCTGTGGCATCGTAGTTCGCGATAGAATGGACCAATTTTGATGCATACTCCTTGAATTAACTCAATTCCAGTGAAATTATTGTGCGCAATAACATAGTTGTCTGTTTGTGTTTGTGGCAACACCATACCACTGCTGTATGGTGTTGCCAATATTCGTAAAGGTTCTGAAACTAGCGTAGGAAGTACCAGTGTTGCCTCGCCTCATCCTACGCTGGTGACTCACGTCTCAGACGGTTCGCAGACAAACAGATAACAAACCATAATCTAAACTAAACACTGCTTCGTATGCAGTTATGAAATTGACCTAGTTTTTAGATATATGGTAACAAACGCCTCATCCTTGATAAATAATACTTCATGTATCGCTTTAAATGTTTTAAGACTAGTCAATTATCTTAAATTAAAATAGACTTTGAAAGCTATAAAATGATTGTTATGAACATGAATACATGAAAGATGGACGCTGTTGAGTTCAGTTTTACAGTACCAATGTCTACTATTATATAACAGTAGACTATTATAATGTCAGTGAATCTTCAAAGAAGCATACAATAAACTTCACCAATATATTTTAAGGTTGCGTATTCAAAAGAGAAATTGTACCGCGTAAATTGTACGTCTTTTTGTTCTTGACTTAGATCTTAAAAGGGCCACATATATTAGACCACAACAGTTACCCGGCTATTAGAAGGCGAATATTCTAACAATTAATTAAAATGCCGACCAAGTGTGATCCAAACTTGTATACCGAAAGTTCTATTCCACTTACCGCGTATTCATTAATATATACGCCATACGATATATGTTATTACTATTACAAATATTCTTTAAAATTTCAGCCCGCTACAGCTTATGGTTCAAAATATACAGCAATAGGACAGACAGACGTAGGCAAGTAACCGTATTTACGCTTTGGGTATGGAACCCTCAGTGTGGAATTACGAATCACACTTAGCCGGTTTTTTGTTCCAGCACAGGCTGTGCAAGACCGTGTGCCGTTCGCATTCCCAAGTGTGCCAAAGCCACGGGTAATTGTAATCTACAAGGTAGCCACAAAACTGCCTGGCATGTCCACTACCTCAAAGGCTCAAACTCGTGAGATCTATAGATTAGCCGGCATTGCTGGGCAGTTATTTGTTCAAGCGAGATCGCCTTTGGGCGTTGCCTTCGTCAGCGCTCTTAACAGGCGGTATTGCTCCACTTACAAAACGCTTTTAATTTCCTGCGAACAATTATCTCCTTAACATTTGACCGCTTTCTTTATGAGGACGAATGCACATTACGAAACTTCCCGTTGCGTCACCTTTGTTGACTTATGAATGCGTTTCCAACTGCTATTGAATGTATTGCATTCATTAAGCATTAAATATACCTGAAATCATTGACTTACTTTGTACAATAGTACGAGATGCGCAATTCAGTAGTGAGAATTTCCGTACGGAATTGGATGCAATTCATTCATTTAGCGGTGAGCCAGCGTCAAGTGATGAGTTTGTTGGCTTTTAAACTCCGAACGCATATATAGTCGAATTTAATATTGTCACAGATAGCACAAACCTTTAACATTATACGGAATTAGCTGATGAGTGATAACCCACCTGTGAAGTAAAGCTGTTACCGCCTCCTATAACAATGGTAATATAACTCAAGTATAAGTACCTAACCCTACCCAAGAATGAGGAAACACAGCTCGTATCGTGCTGTACCCGGGACTCGTACGAGTATATAAAACGTCACATGGATCTGTAATTTTACCGGAACCCAGCGATGTGAGTTCAACACTGCTGGGCGGCAGAAATTTTACTTTCCCGAATGAACTTGGTTCACTGCAATCGTGTTGTACCCGGGACTCGTACGAGTATATAAAACGTCACATGGATCTGTAATTTTACCGGAACCCAGCGATGTGAGTTCAACACTGCTGGGCGGCAGAAATTTTACTTCCCCGAATGAACTTGGTTCACTGCAATATAGCCATGGAATCTTCTAGAGTCATAAACACCTGAACCGCCATTGTTCTAGACCTGTCATTCCTCGTTAGTGTGACGCCCAGCCGAGTGGAACCATTTTCAATTATAGCCTCAGGTAGACGCATTTTCACCTCACGGTCTTTATAATAATGGTTCAAGTTAAATCCCATCTTTCATTTGTTTTATGCCAACCCGTTTGATGTATGCGTAATATTCGCGAACGGGTAGATTTACTTGTCAATAACGTAGCTAAATTGAGATTGTTCGGTTTTGATTATCGACCAGATTTCGGTTAAGTTTATTTTGTAACTCAAAATAAACTTAACCGAAATCTGGTCACATCTTCAATCTCCAAAATATCAAAAGAGATGGCATCATAGGTTTATAAAGTTCCATAATTTTGACACGCTGTTGCGGACATTACTATGGTAGTCTTGCATATCATAATGCAAGTATTACGGTATATTGTACAAGACCCTCAATTATGGTATGTGCACATAATTATGGTACGACTTGCGTACTACGAAATAATCCTGAATCCACTTTATCGGTATCGTGTCGTTATCGTCAAGTGTAGAACCGGCCGATGCAATGTACCCGACAGCCTTAAGACTGAACCCTGCTGGGAATATCTCGTGTAACTTGCGTCACTTGCAGCTCATACGAGTGAACACTTGGGTTGACAGGTTAAAAAGAATATAATCGCAGTTACAAGCGCGCGAAGAGAGGCAGGTGTCACTTTCATAGACCTCGGTATTCTGTTTCTTTTTATGATAGCATACATACTCAATGGGTAATGGGTAATCTGTTATAGATACTAATCCTACAAGTGTATGCATGTCCTATATTATTATTATTTTGCCCTGACTAAACTGGGTTTCAAGTATGTTTCAAGTATCGTAGGGTGAAAATTTTAAATCGTAAATATATATTACTTAAAAAATTGTTGTTTCCGTTACATTGACAGATAGATAAAACATTTATTTTAGCACAATTGCACATAGGATGCTATTGACTCGAAACTAATTTATTCCTCTAGATCTCAAGTATCGTTTGGCCACGTTACATTTTACACACACCAGTAAACATATTCGTGAGCATATATCGTGTTCATCATTTCTGAAGTTCTCATTCGTGGCTTTATAACCAATTGAAAACTGACTAGCTAAATTGTATTTTGGACCTCACATAAGCAGTCGTGGCCATCTCTGGCGTCATAAAAGTTGATGATACCCGCTTTCGAAGTGAGCTCTACCAAGCGCTCGCCTTCGTTAATTCAATCACGACAACAAATTAACCGCATGCCTCGAGCTCCGGCTTACCTTCCGAACCATAAGTAATAGTATGATATAGTCTCTAGCAGTCGAATACGATCGAAGAAATTAACATTTAGACGATCTGTAAAATGTAATATTAAACAAACTTCTAATGCTTCCTTTAAACAGATCTCCGTGCACCGTCTTCCTCTTGTAATTAATAAATAGGATTCTAGGTGCGAATTGGAACTGAAATGAAAATACTTACAATAGAACCGAAGCATGGTAAAACATGCTTCGGTTCTATTGTAAGTATTTTCACCACGAGGCATCAAGAGCGTTGGCACGAAATGTTGCCTCGTCGAAGGCTGCGCCTAAGAAACTGAAGGCCTGAATCCATCAACTAAATTAACATTAATTCAATCTTATCGTTTTGGGGGTCCGCATTGCTCGCATCGGTTACTACATAACCCCTTGGCAAAACAGCAACCGTTCGATAAAACACTGTCAGTGTAGCTATTATTCTACCATGCAGTGATGCGAATGCATTGCTGTGTCCCGGGTGAAAACTCCAGGTGCCCTTATAAGACATTTTAGATTTCTTAGAGTGACGAGCGCAATAATATGCGACTTGTGGGTCAACTATACTTCGGTAGGGGAAATGAGTGGTATTGATACAGGCGGCGGTGGGCGGGGAAATTGAGTCACATAAATACACAATTCGAAATGGATTTAGTTCTTAATTAAATCTGCCCTTTCTACGAGATTTAATCACAGTATACAATTTAATATGTCTATTGTTACCTCTCTTTAAGGATGATTCTTAAATTACTTGTATTGTTTTGTTCAACGCGAAATTCAATTTCCTTAACAACAGAGAAGCAATAAACGATAATTACGTATTTCGTTATAATTATACAGGATATTAGATATTAGATTCGATCGTAACGTAATGGTCAATAATTATCTCTCTCTCTCTCTCTCTCTCTCTATTATTAGAAGTAGCCAACTCTGGTGTAGAGTTGGTCAATAGGCCAAAATCGAAATATTGTCAATATTTTCACGGCAGAGTTCACACACCAAGGTGCAGTAACCGTTTTGTGGAACAAAGGGGTCCTCGACAGCTCTTGACATGGAAAGGCTTTTTTGCTATTCGCGATAAGAAACTGTTACCATGAGTCCCGCTAAGAGATTGAATGCTCAACGCTTTGCACCTTAAAAGCATTCTCCTTGTGGCAAAACAACTATTATCGCAGGCTACTACAACAACTATTATCGCATACCTCGCAGGCTCGCAGCTATCCATTTTAGTCAAGATTTTCCATATACCGTTCCATTACAGTAGATTAAATACGAATATGGATAAATTATATGATCACTGTATCAATAAAACATTAAGTAACGAATTTACTTTCATTTCGTCTCATGATATGTTTTTCTAGGACTAATCCTACTCTTAGGATATTAGGCCAAAAAATTTACACCTACTTATATTCAGATACCATCCATACTGGGATCCTTGTGTCGTACGTGGCACGAACATTAGAGTAAACACATACATTCAGGCCCGAGAATTAACTTATGCTCATCTCACAAATATTTGACGTTCGTCGTTGATCAAAGTAGGCCCCTCACTCCCACGAAAGAAGAAGACATGCGCGTCGAACCCGTTTAAAGAATTCTATTTCCGACCGGGGCACCACCAGCACCCACGACCTTCCACCGGAACACAGTAGTGCACCATTGCTTGGCAGTGCCAAGCAGTACTTCTCTGGACGAACTTGGCACAAGTTACTCTGTTACTTTGGGTTGCTCATTTTTCACCACCCAGTGGAAACGTGTTGAGATTCTGAGGGTACTCACCTATGGATACAAGCAACATAGTCGATAATCAAATTTAATAATTAGACGAGACTTGCTAATACGGCGGTGGACCACACAGGCAACGTCTGGTGCCCCTAGCTAGTCGTGAACCATAAGTCTTCATACAACCGCCCCTTCGCAATAAAGACTTTCGTCCAATCTCTCTGTGGCTATAAACCTGATTTTATTTGTTTCTACAATCGGTTATACCATTCAAATCCCGCAAAGCGTTTTGTTTACTGAGATTGAGTGTGTGAGACGAATCGTTGGGCAAATCCAATGCAATATGGTAGTCTTCGTATCAGCCTCTAATTTTCTCACTGCTGGGGCACCGGCCTACAATCGACAAGTGAGTTAATGGGCTTTGATCCACCAAGGGAGCCCCAACCGGCTTCGAATTCATGGTTCTAAGAAATGTCAGTTTCTCCTGTTTTCCACTATTTGAAAACGAAGATTTTACAAATTAAAGTTTTATTGGAGCATTTCTGAATTTTAACCAGTCCTTTTCACCGCACTCTCTAAACTGTCAAAACTCAATAATTATATTTCTATATGTAAGCTACATAAATGCTTCTAATTCTTATTTCGACGTAAGATGTGTGTATGATTTTATAAACTTTGTATAGAGCTCATTGCTCATTCAAACTATTTTGTTCTCTTTCGCTCTCGACTTCAACTCAATGCGAATTCCCAACGATATGTGAACTAACGGCATTAGAAGCTTTCCCAGTACGTGTACCGGGTGTCACATTTATGTATCGGTTTCAGCAAACCAGTATCGCTTTATGTGCTGACGCTGACCGCTATTTGCCGGAACCCTGCGCCTTGTCCGTGAGACCGCAGATTGACAGCTCTGGCATAGGCAGGAGCCTTAGAACTCTAAGCTTCACGGTTGAGTGGCACCTGTCTGTTTTGCCATTTTTCGGGCCCATTATCGGCCAAGAATACCTAAGTATAGCAGCGCCCCAGTCAACATGAGACGATCGGAAAAAAACTGGCAGAAGGGGTGTTTTTGCAAATTACAAAAAAAAAAACTCACTTTTTTGGGATAAAAAATAGCTGTGTGCTAACGACGGTATGACCTACTTTTATTTTTATGGTATGAATTAGTTTAAATTTCATCCAAATCCGTCAGGCGGTTGAGGCGTGAAGGAGAAACAAACATACACATACAGATGGATCAGGATCCCATCCTGGACTTTCAGGATGGGACGAGCTGATGGCCCACCTAATGTTAAGGTGATTACCGCTGTCCATAGACAACAATGAACGACTCAGGTCCTCCCCTACCGAAATATGAGAAGGCCCAAGTCACATCGTGTTACCCCCGTCTGGAGACAGGGATGTAGCGTCTTATGCGCCTGTAAATACACCGGCACCCACTCCCTTCCACCGGTATACATATAATTATATTATTATAAAACTAAATAATTGTAGTTTCTATTTTTTTTAGTAGTACATTTTGTTGTTTATTTAATAATAATTTCTATTTGTTAAAATACCATTGTTTAAATGTGAAAACCAGAATTACGTGAATAATTGTCTATTTTTTCTGTTAGCTAAAAAAAGGCAAGGAAATTTGAAAAGAATAGAAACAGTGTCACAGATACTGTAATAATATCCTTTTGACAGCGTATTAGATGTTAAGAATTATTTTGTTTTTTGAATGTTGTAGGTAGAGTGAATCGTTTCCCCACAAAGCGAACCATTTAGACTTTTAACTCCAGTGTTACATTATCTACTTGTCCGAGTGGCACTTCCCTGTGAAAATAGCAGATGCCACATTCCACTCTTTGTACACACGCCATGTTTGGTTACTGCCACAGACCACAGAGAGCTTTCAAAGAGTCGAGACTCCTAAACAAGGTTCTCATGATTGTATGAGTGAGGGACGTTTGCTACATACAAATAAATAATGGCAACCGATGATGATGATACAAGTTTCACGCAAAATGTGGACTTGGTGAATGGTAATGGTAATTATCTTCAAACGCCTGAACAACCAGAACCATCTCCATGACATCAGCTTTCAAACAGAAAAATCCGCTTCAAAATCGGTTTATCCGTTCAGATACACACAACAAACTTATAACATAACACCCTCCGTTTTTGTTGGGGGTTAAAAATTTCAACTGAGTAGCTGAAGGCAGGCCGTTGAGTTCAGTAAAATCGCATCATAGTGATCACGACCATTAGTTATGAAGTACCGACTAGAATTATGGATTCACTTATATGATGAGCTCGTTGTGAGGCGCGCCTAGATGTTCTTTACAGATAATTTAAGCAACTCTTCGTCCGGCCATTAGTTGGATGGGTGACCGTTTTATGGCATTGGAACTGAGCGAATCCCAGCTTTACTAATCGATGAGCCATGTTGGAGGCTTGCGAGCGGTTAAAACAAACTGGAACGAGAGTTGGCTACGTAATCAAGTTTTGTATTAATGCTGAATTTAATATGGATGTGTATGAATCCTGATTTAGTGGATGGAATTGGTTTAGCTATAGGTCGTTTGACCACTCTTAAAATGGCTCAGTTGGTTCCTTTCTATTATGTAAATATATATGCCTACTTTTGTGATTTTTGCTATGATAATCAAATATTTTAAGTTCATTAATTTATTATCAATCTAAGCAATAACATGTTTGCATTTTATATGCCTAACTATGTATAAGATTAGTAGATTATTTTTTCTCTGGGGCCCGTTTAGTTATAAAACAATGAAAAAAACTGTCCCTTTTCATACACTACCATGGGAACGTAAACGTGACAAGTGGTGAACTCATCACCGCCATTAAATATTCTTATTTCAAAAAGGCGACGAAACAAGCACGCGGGTTCCGCTTACTCATAACTAACAGGCTGTGTCCCAGGTGGCGGTTATATCGCTCCTCGGCGCCGCGAACCCCACGAGCCAAGCCTTTAATCTTATCATAGCGATGCTGTAGTAAAATTTTAATGAGCCAGACCCAAGTCTCGGTCTTGCCGTTCCCGCTAATCGAAGTAAGCTTACAGTTACTTTGTGGATACAAAATGCAAAGTGAAACATTAAGGTACACAGCGTGCACTCTAAGAACGATACTGGAGTCCATGCCTGGCCAGCTGAACCATTAGCATACGTTTTATTGCCTATCTATTCAGCTTAATAACCTCAGGATTTGGTTTGCTTTATATGAGCAAGGGCAATAGTATCGTAAAAGTTATGATATACTATTTTAAAGGTATTAAAGATACTTGGTACGATTACAACCGTGCAACCACATTTAAGTAGCATCAAGAGCCCACTCCGATTTGATAGATCACTAATATTTAACGAGCTTTTAAAAAGGTAACTCTTGGACCTTGGCTGTTTAAGCAGCTTGGCTTCTTGGCTAGAATAATTTCGTCTATCGGTTGATTATCATAATTATCTTAGCTAAGTATTATATATAGTAACTATAATGCTAAAGGCATATAAGATTATATTAAGCCTGACAGACGTCATCGTATGCTTTTTGTATAGAACGATACCTTTTTACTAATACGAGTATATTAGACGGAACGACTCTTTTAATTCCATACTTTCCGGTTTAGATAACAGGATACTGCTATGTTCTCGATTACTTGTTGATTTATTAAAACATTGTGCTCAGAACTGGCCATGTCATGTAAATGCACTGTTGCACATTGTCGTTTGCTCATAAAAATATTTCGCAATAAAAGACGGGCATTCACTGTTGTTAAAAACTTGTGCTTACTTAGGCTGTCTGTCTGAAAATTGAGACAACAAAAGCTCCATTTTGTATTTTGTTTAATAACATACATCTTTGTCCTCAAGATGCTTTTTAGAAAGAACATCTTTGTAAGCAACAGTCCTGAGTTTTCCATTGTTGACTATAACTGAAGAATGTTAGTGGGTCACCTAGAAAGGGGTAGCTGGTTTACAATAGTGTAAAGACTCGTTCGCTTTAAGTCTCTTCATCATAAAATAGTCGCTAGCAAGTAGACCGATAATAATATCTAGGAGGGAATTAATCACAAAACCATTAACGCAACGTAGAATCATGCGATGACAAGCTAATAAGTATAATAGGGATGGCGTTTTATGAAGTCGTTCTTGCGGGAAGCAGAAACCATTCGGAGAAAATTAGGTCGTGTCCTGAAATCTCGGATGGGAGTGCAGCGCTTTCCTTGTTTCAACGGGACACGCGTTTTAGTCCGGAAATACAAAACAAAAGGCAGAGTATGATTGCAGGGTTTCAAAAAGCCTACAATATACATTTGGTATTGATTCAATGTGATTCTTCCGTCTTTTTCACTTTGTCAGTCTCAATTTTTCCCTTGATATTATTTTAAAGAAAAATCATGTATGAAAGCTGTTATGACTTACGCTAGAATCAGCCGCAATATGCCTATGTCTTTAACTGTCGGTTATATTATAACGCAAGCAAACATTTAGCATTTAAATTTAGTCATCAACAAAACATCATCAAGCATCATAAACAAAAGATTGCCCTTATGTTTATGATGCTGGAAATCGGACATCGAAAGGCAAACAGAACCGCTATTATATGGGTAATCGCTCGAAACCGACATCGTTGACATGGGATTGATATATTACTAGAATGGGAATGTCAATAGTGCGCCGACATTAGCTTGGTTCTCTCGAGTGATCATTCACGGTACAATCGGATTGACATGTTAAATTAGCCGAAACTCCATACTCTGGTGCAATGCACTCTTTGGCATGTGATCGCATGAATACTATAATGAATTTATCGTCTCCTAAGGTATTTTAATGAGCCTGCAGTATCTATTGGAATTTTAAGCTTCTAAGCACTATCCATTTAATTGAGTCCAGATTTAAATCGCGCAATCTGCTACTAGGAAATATTTTTGGCAGAATTGCTTGGGCGCTATTGACAGGTTCATTTATCATTGAATAATGTTTACTCGTATGTGTAAATTTTGATGTGTCAAATTATTTTGAAGACCACATTAGTCAAAATTTAGAGGCCTTTTTCAATGAACGCCTTTATGTATTATAACTTATACACAACCATTAATATTCAACTCCATTACATAGATTTAAGTGAGAAACTATAGGCTATCACCAAAAAAAACAAGGTTCAAAAATGTACAATGAATAAATTCTATTCAATTTGAAATGAATACGAAAAGGAAACTGGAGAAAATGGGCATCAGACCGTAACGAAAATAGGTTAACAACCTTTATTTGTATACGCTACTTAGGTCTTACACGTTATATATAGGAACATTGTAATTTTGTTTTGCAAGACCATAACCATAGTCACATTTGATGCCTCATAAATAATGCATTGAGTACATAAATCCCAATACTCTCGGCCTAATGGTGTTTCTGTTTATACGTTTGCCTACTGTTGTACACAGGTGGTTATTAAATTATTATATCTAAGAATATCACGTAAACAAAGGCATTTTCGTTGTTGAAAACTGCGTGAGATAATATTAGCGTTTCTGCTATGGTTTGCCATACGGGCGTTGTAAATTTATCAATATGCAACACAGTGATGGTGACCACTTAACATGAAGAGAGTGCCTCCTATCTTCCTAAATAATAAAACTTAAGTGGAGAGCTTGTGGCACATGTGGCGGCATCAGTAGAGCCTAGCTCTCGATAAATTCTCGTACCTTGTATTCTGCGAACGACAATGGCTTACACACTTAAAACATCGGCTATGTATCAAAATATATGATAAAATGAAGTCTATTTTGCTGAGTTTCTTTTATGATTGCAATTGAACTTGCCTACGGGAAGAAATTCAAATATAATTCGTAAATTTTTTTTTTTTCGTAACTTAGATCTTTTAATTAGCCCTCAGCAACCGCGCCGACGTGATTAGGCCAATCGATCGCGGGATTAAACATTACTCATGCGGTTTATTTTAAGAGTTCCTGTGCACAGCTTTGATGTTACGTGTAAATTTCAATTCAGGTACGGGCCAGATGGCTCTTTCTCGATGCTTCGTGATTTTTAACTTCATTGCATCATCCTATTGTTCATTCAATAATGTTCTAATAGAGTTCACTTTCATTGCCTTTGTTGAATTATACAAGATTATATCAGATCCTTGTGTGGTGAGCAATGTGATAGAGATCAAAGCTTTTACTTGTAGAGAGCTTCAACAGCATCTCGAGCCAAGATCTTAATTAATGTCGACTTAGATAGGCATCGATAGCAATTAGTCCCTGATCATGTTCATGAAGGATATTAATTCGAAATGCTATACTTACTTGTTTATCTGTAATATACAACATGCACAAACACATTCCTGCCTTAAAATAGTTTCTTTCGACAACCTTAAACTTGAAAACAAACAGAACTTACAAAGTAGAAAGAATGCTCAAACAAATGGTATTTTTAAGTGACTGAAAAGTTAAACTTTCCATTCGAAAGTAAATATAGATAAGGATTTCTCAATTTGTTACCAAATACAAATGTTTACTCCAGACAGTGTTGAAGACGTTAAAAAGCCGAGGTGTTGAGTATACGAAGGTTCATTGTTTGGTTCGCAGTCAAACAAAGTCCAACGGTCCGGGCTCGCTGTCCGCCATCGGTTCTTCAAAGCTAACGTTTGAGCGTGGTTTAGACAGTGTTTAAACAACTGATACCGCTAATGTAGTGGGAAACTCGCGGTTCTGTTCGACCGGCGATTTATTATCAATGGTCGTTGTCTTACGAAGTAGAACGTTGCAACGCTGCATTTCCTCCTGTGTATAACTTCATCTGAAGGTCTCATAAATGCAAAAGCTTCAGAACTTGCTTTACTTCGTGTAAAATTTCTTCGAAACCTCACCATTGTTTAGAAATTTGTCGCACAAAATATCACCGAATATGGTGATAAGGATACGTCCAAATAGCTTTCCGGTTCGTTTATCCAAATGGGCTACTTCGTATGTGACAAATTATTCATAACTTTTCAGTGCGTAACACGAAACATTTACCATGTTCACGTTACTGTTCTCATTAACTTCGTATGTTTTGCCAATATTCGTATTGTTTTTAAACATCATAGCCTTGCCTTGTTTGTGAGACCACACAACGAGAATTTTTATATTTTTCATAATGGCCACGGTGGAGCCCTGTGTTTTGACTTGAGTCACAGACTGATCACGGGTTCTCACGGGGTTCGATGTAGACTCATAAGTTCCACTCTATATAATACGCAGCATTTCATAAAACAGTGTTTCCCCCTGTTTCCGATTAAACTTGTAAAACACGGAAATGATTTATGGTACTTCGAAACTTTATTGGAAATTTCGAAGCAGCGAATCATTTAAGATATCCGTCAGTACTCTTATGACATGTTCCGTAACAAGGATATTTTACTATTCCAAGATTCGAATGCTTTATTTGTTCATTTATCATCGTGGTTATGATTTGTAACTTATACGAAAAATGTTGCGTGTTACATAATCCGTTCCATCACGTACATTTACTTACATTGTGCAAAGCTAGCTGAATTTAAGTGAGCTTAGCCTAACACAATATACGGTGTCATCCGACTTGCGACGTCGCAAACATATAGATCACCTTAGTGCTTAGAGTAATGGAGATTAAGAGCACTGTTCTTATCTGAAGGTCGCTGGTGCATAGCTGAACCAAAACGGAAACAATTACGGCTAAAGAAAAAAAAAAAACGTTAATAAGCGTGATTTAAACTCGCACATCTTTTTATAATCGTTATGATATCCGCCATATTAACATAATTCTGTAAAAATCTCTGCACTCTACGACGATTTTTATGAATACAGGCTTTAAAGTTAGGATAGTAAAGGTAGATTGGTAAGTCGTTGTGGGCATAAAAGGGTTTCGTTTAACGTCTAAGTCTGGAACCCTATAATTATGAGGAATGTGAATATGATATACAACATACATAATATTAGAAGGAATTCACCATTCCATGGTAGCATTTACTGCAATCTCGCTTGTCGTAAAGTAACTTGTTACTAAAGTAACTTATCTTTGGACTAGAAATAAACAAATACGTTCAAAGATTGTCTCTCTCAATTCCCTTTTCAACGATCACTATTCCAGTGGTTCAAAGCTAAGTTTACGATTGTTTGCTCATTTAGGTGCAGCCAAAACCAATCTCAAATGTTCAAAACTCAAACTTTGACTTCCTAGCGAAAACATTGGAACTTTTCCAATCGTGGCATATTTAGAAAGACTTATTAGCACGTAATCGATTGTTTTACATGCCCATAGCTATCAGCAAAACTTAAATAAGGAATAAGTATCTCAAAGTAAGTTAAAACCGATTTATTGCTTTCAACTGACGAAGAATTTTGAAGTAAGTTAGAACCAATCAATTGCGTATTAATGCCATAAAAATATCTTATTCACGCATAATTTTTTTATTAATAGTAATACGGGATGTATTAAATTGTAAATTATTAAATTATACCTAATTTAAACAAAATCTCATTAAAGTTAACTGAGAGCTTAAAAAATCTCACTAATAAACCGTACAAATACCTAATGATTATGACATGGTTATGTTTATCAATAATAATTAATCTGCATTTTTAATCTTAAGTCTACTTTATCATAGTAATAATTAAAACCTTTTATTCTTTGCTATCCTTGTCGACATCCAACATTATCAATCGCTTAAACAGCGTGCCGCGTACCTTTCTCAATTTGTGCGGCAATACTTATTATCTCGAGTATATTGTTACAGTAGGTAAGTATCGTAAGAGGCGGAGCTATTAATTTGAAATACTTCCTAGAGAGGTCGATGACCCGGCACACCTAGAGGATGCTGGCGCGTAAGGCCGCATACCGCACTTCCGCGGTTAGACTTGAGAAATGTTCCTTTTGCGTCCTTTATATTACTTTACTACTATTTTTTTATACAGAGCTAATGACGAGTTTGAACATCAACAAGTTTTCGTATTAAACCAAAAGCAAATTAAAAGGCCTTTGAACCTAGAACCTTTCTGAATAACACACTTATTTCAGAGTAATAGGAATGGTCTGAGTTTTTGTATTAAACAGGATTGAAAAATATTATAGGATTTTGTTTAACTATTGTTACCTGATGGTATAAAATTATACAATAAAGCCCATAGTTCTCGTGCGAGGTACAGAGGGGTTTATGGGTTGCTTGCATCCGTAGATGAGTCTTTGAATCTATACACGTACCCCTTGAGTGGTGCTAAACTTGTGCAAAGTTCACTCGGAGTAGTACTGTAGCCGCCTCCATATCTGGTTATCTGCCGCCACGCGGTGATGCACTCGCATTGCTGTGTGAATGGGTGTGGGTGCCGGTGAACCACATGCGCATGAGTCGTAAGCGTAACATCCCCGTCTCATGCGACGGGCGCAATGGGTTGCGACTTATGTTTTCTCTTACTTCGGTCGAGCGTAACTAAGTTCTTCTTAAGTAAGTAAGTAACTTAACATCAGGTGGGCCGTGAGCTTTTCCTGTCACTTGTTGCATAAAAAAAAAGTTCCGTATCGTAGTTAGTCACACGGGAATATGCCCACCTAGCTATGATTTCCTCATGATATTTTCCTTCAGTAAGCGATCAGCTCATTGTAGGATCCGTACCCACGACTTGCAGATCATAAGCGACTTTACACCAAAGAGTCTTCATACAAGAGGAAGTAGGTACTGAGGTAGGTTAAGTTACGTTTTATGTACACATATTCAATTCCACGATGACGTGAATTCAGAACTGAAATAGGGACACGTCATTCAATACCAGACCGCAGAATACTTATAGGCTCTGCCAACTTGTAAAGTTCCTAATGGCATGACTATTATGGAACTTATCGCCATTGAAATAGGTGACAATGTAATTGTGTGAAAACACGCAGCTACTGGCCCGCTGGCCATTATGCAAACCAATATTCCGGAGAAGCTGGAGCCGGACGTTCACGCCAATTCCCAATTCATAGCCTGTCTTGAACAAACAGTTGAATCCATTACATTGGAATCGTTTCAAACTATGTATTTTAGATTAAATATATCTAAGGCAAGAGCGTGATGGCCCATTGGCACAAAAGCTGGTTTAAACCCAAACGTGTTGTTTGCGACCAATGTGCTTTTCAAGTGAAACACGTTTTAGATACGGTGAAGAAAAACATCGTGAGGAAACCGATAAGTCTTAGACTCGAAAAATTCGAAGACATGTGACATCTACCAATTCGGATTGTGCTCCCGTGGTAGATTTATTTACTCTCAATTAACGAGTGTAGGCTAATGTCCCTGCAGTGTACAGATATCCAAGGCAAGTGCAGGTTGGTACAGATATCCACAAGGCTTAAACTTGGTGATCTTGCTTTGACGTCTCTCTGGCTTAGTTGGTTGCTATCCTGCCTTTGAAGAGAGGGGTCCTGGGTTTGATTCCTGGCCAAGGCAAACATTGACCGTAATATTTATTTTTGTTCTTGGATATTGTGATTGTGTTTTTGTGTTATTTATCTATCATTTTAGATTTTCGTACCCAATATAATAGAATTTATTACATAACCAGTCCAACATTTAAACTTTATCTTTTGAGCCTTAATAGATAGACAGTTGAAAATTCCAGAGAATATTTGTTTTTATAACGAACATCCTTTTAAGCAATGACAAATACAATTGGTGGTGTGGAACCTTTCTTGTGGGAATCGGAATCGCATTTGATCGGTTATTACAATTGAAACGTGACCTTTTTTATACGCTTACCTACAGCTAGAGCAAACTAAGGGTTGGGTTGGGTTACCCTTTGTCAAAACTACATACATAAAGTCTAACAGAATCCGCAACCACATCCATAACTTTTATATTTTGCAACAATAATATCTTCTACGTCGGCCAGCCTTTAATGTTCCCACTTCAAGGATACCGGCCTACACTCGATAAACGAGAGTGAATTGCTTTGATCTACCGGGACGGGAGCCCAATCTGGATTGGTGGGTGTCGAATTATTGGTTGTAGGACATACCGGTTTATTTACGATGTATTTTATTTTAGTATTGCACATATACATTTTTCTAGCTAAAAAGACATTATTAAACGTTTCCATTTGAACCATCGACCCTCGGATTGAAAGCCAGCGTCTGCACGTCTCGTACCTGCTACATATGCACGTCGTCTCCGTCATTAATGTCTACCTCTAGATGTAGCATATTCAAGATATCTCGTCGGTTCAGTTAATACAATATCAACATACCCACATAGGACGGCAAATGTATGTGACAATGATACAACTCCGCACCAACCTCTAATGTTACCACTGCAGGAACACCGGCCTACTCTCGATAATTGAGAGTGAATGGGCTCTGATCTACCACGGTAGCCCAATCCGGATGTCACATGTCGTCGAATTTTTGGTTCTAAGACATGCCGGTTTCCTCGCGATGTTTTCCGTCACCGTTTCGAGAACGTGGTATTGCGCACATAAATATTTCAAGTGAAAAAACTCATTGGTGCACGTGTGGGTTTGAACCAGCAACCTTCAGATTGAAATTCGGCGTCTATGCCCCTTGGCCACCACGCTCTTTTTACAAGATACAACTATGTCAAGTTAAATGATAATATACGATGCGTAACCACGCCCTCCCATTGTGCTGACCCTAAATTTACAACCTGAGCATTAATGAGCAGTCGATACCATCAGGACTCCCAGAGTTGTGCTTCTAAGGTTTGCAATTGACACGCAAGTCGCTGTTTTCGCCAGTTTGACCGCCACCTCCTTTAAACCACGCAACGGATTTTGATACGGCTTTAACTATGTTGAAGATGTTTTTCCAGAAGGTTAATAAGTATAATACATGCATATTATAGTAAACACACACAAATACATACAAGCCTTCACCTTTATAATACAAGTGTGATTCTACTTAATGTAATTCTCAATTAATTTTAGCAGCGCCATCTAGTCAACATTTTGGGTACTGACACTGTAGGCCGTTTTCAGTAGAAAATTTATCTAAGAGTAAAATGATTGAAACAGGTGATGAAACAGACAGGTGATGAATGATTGAAACAGGTACTTTTAACGAAGCCTTGGGTAACTATCGTATAGTTACCCAAGGTTTAACTATCCGAATACGGTGGAGTCAAAATCATTAAGATTTTAAAGCTAGTTCGGAAAATCTAGCATACATGTGCGGATTCGTTCAAGTAGAGTTAAAGTTACTGAATTCTTAAACATAATAAAGTCTGTCTAAACTTTCACCTTCAATTATATCTGATTGATTCACGATTATTTTCAAGTAATCTGGAATCACAATCACAATACATATAGATAATATTCTAAGACGTATCTAAAATTAGTATCTATTTACTTTCAAATTTGGTATAAGCAATCTCATTTCGTGACCCTCCACCGAATGAGGCGCGCATTTAAATAGTAGACTCTAAAGGCCAATCATAAATGCTAACATAAATTTAAATTGTTACTTAACAGCAATTCTGAACACGACCAATTAAAATCAACGATTAACAAACAGGAGATTAAAGCGACGAGAACAACCTTGACCATAATCTGATCTTAAACGTATAAACAACGTAATAAATGACCCAAACATTCATGGTATTGTATTAACATATTTTGCACACCCTGCATAGAACGACGGGGAAATTACTCATTCTAAATTTCCCTCCGCGTAAAATTCCGGCTTATTATAATACCTGTTTACGCATTTCTTCGTAATTTGTGTTTGGCTAATGTTGTGCCATAGTCATTAAGTAGAGCGCAGGGCCGGGTCCCGCTCATAATTATAATTCATTACCTTTCGTTGTAATAACGCGTTTGCGTCCTTTTAAATTTAATAAGTACTGGCGCTTATGACATTACAAGTAGATCGATTAAGCTGAAAACAATTGCCTTTACGTACCTATTCTGTTATCACTTGTGTTCCAAACTATACTTAAACTTTACTATAGATCAGACAAAGGCGATAGTGGAAACATCTCTTCTAAGCGAATCATTTGATTAGGTTATCTGTTCACATTTGAACCTAAAACTTGATCATAACTTTGGATTGCACAGCCGACCGATCTCAATACACTCGTACTATTATTAGCGAAGCAGGAAACGAATTTGACATCACGGTCTTTGCCAACCTTTTTATAAATAGGTGCTTTCCATGAATAGTTTCGCCGAGCTTTGCGGACTGAAACTATATGTCATCTGAGACAGGATTCTCGGCTCATCGGCTTATGATGTGTAGCTGTACTCGTAGTGTTTCATGTTGTATGCGACATAGTTACGTATAAATCAATTTTATCCACGCTTGCGGATACCGCAGCGAATCACATTACATGCGGTCACTGACATCTTCCTGTATTGCATGGAGTCATTCAATTAATATACAACGGGATTAATCAGATTGCAACTCGAAAACCTAAAGTATCTAGGATATTTTGCAAACGCAATAGTAGCCAATGTTTCTCGAAAATTAAAATAAGCCAGCAATAAAATCGCATAGCAATTTAATGCCGACAACGAACAGTAATATCTTCTTGAACTTGGAAAGACGAGTTGATGAGACGATTCCGAGAGAAGCGCTCGTATAAAAACCACAAACACCGCGAATATATTCCTCCGAAGATCCTTTTGTTTAGAACGATTTATTGCTCTAAGGCTGTCGGGTTCGAGTGTATGATGCGGGTCTACAATGTAAGGAATCTCTAAGGAACACTAGTAAATTCTCGTGTTTATGGTCATTGAAAAACACGTGTCGCCACTTGACGTCGCGTTTCTTACCAGCGACCGAGAACTGAGCAATAAAGGGTAGAGCAACAGTAACGGTAAAACAATGCCATATTTGTTAGGCCAGTACCACTTCTAGCCCTGAGAAACTCAGTTATCCGCAATTAGTTTTTACGTAGACATCGCGGAGTCTTCTAAGACCGGTCCGTTTCCTGCTGATCCTTAAACGGATCTATACAGCATTAGATGCAAGTACCTAAGCTTCTTTATAAGTTTTTGTAGATAATACTTAGGTGTTTATTAAAATGCGTGATGCTGTAAAAAGTAGGTAATCTGTTTGGCCTCGGATCATTGTCCACTGGCCAGTGAACCCACATAGCATAACATTATTGCCTGACTAGCACAGCTTGTGTAATAATGTTTATTGTGTGCAGATAACCATCGGTCCTGGTAGCATCATAGCTACATAATAAGCAGGGCATGCATTTTATAGCATTTTTTTTTTCGACGCGTTTCCTCTTCAATATTTTATAATTTACGAATGGCTATTACACTTTGGCGTCGATTCAACTTTTATGAAATATCTGCATAAGGCTCACTCACAATTTTTACCGAGCCACGTAAAATATTAATATTTTACCCTACCTCAGCCAAAATAAGTTTTAATAAAGGACGATTGTAATACAGAAGTTTAATATTAAGTTGGTATCCTCGAATTACTCCATTCAAAATTCAGGAGATGGGGCGTCAGCTGGATCTGTGATTTATACTTGGGAGGTAAAGCAAATTCGCTTCCGGGTTACGCCAACTGAGGCGTAAAAACACGAATTTAAGGAAATGCCGGTTCCTCGTTCAATATTTTTTCATCAACAAAAGTACCATGCTGAAAATTATGTTTTGTCCCGGGTGAGCCTCAGCTCTTAACACTCCGTCAATAGTAAGTTTAAAAATATTAGTATATGAATTCCACCATGCAAATAAATATTATATTACAAAGATATTTAGCATTTTAATGATTCTCTTGGTTGGCTGAAACCAAACTATTCTTGCAATTGAGTACCGTTACTAATAACTGTTACCTACTCCAACCATTCTTCAGTCTGGCATTCGCACTTTGTTAATTGGTTCATTTCATGGCCCAGTCTATAAATTTGGTTCTGGGAAACAAAACAGTTAGCTGTAGCTGTACGGTAAAAATGCAATGATTTAATTGGAACGAGAAATTTATTTATAAAAATATTTTAGTTATCGAGAAATACTTGACGTTTTTTTCTCTTATGGCTGTTGTCTAATATTTATGCGAAGGACGGTGACGGAAAATAGCGTGAGGAAACCGGCATGTCTTAGAACCGTAAGTGCGAAGACATGTGACATCTACCAACCCAGATTGTGCCCCCGCGACAGATAAAAGCCAAATTCACTCGGGCTGGTCGGGCTAGTAACCCTGTGTCCCAGCAGTGGGATCATTAAAAGGCTGGTACGGTATGACCAGTTTATTACGGTCTTGATAATGCGTCGGAGAAGGTTCCACTTATACTACTTCATAAATGCTTTATGTTGCCGCACGCCCAGCAATTTATAGCTCTCACACTTCATATAATACATACTAATTAAAACATAAATTACAATTTCAGATCATATTTACTGATTTCACCTGCCGAGTAGGGAGAAAATAGACTGCACCCAGTTATTAACGAAAGCGTTAAAGGTAATATCACATAGAGGAAATCTTATTTCATCTAGCTTCACACAACGAATATGTTGTATTTATATCGGCATCTGGTCCAGTTTTGTCTGACCATTTGTTAAGAACATGTTCAATTAATGAGAGAAAACAAAAAACGATTGATTGAAATCAGCCCGAACCTATTCTTGGGCCAATAAACACACTAAAAAGAATCAATAAAACCACATCAATAGCAAACAAAACACTCAGCACGATTGACGCAAAGAAAATTTACTACTGCCTTGGAATTTTCTAAGCCATTACGCGTAGTATACTCGTAGGACGAAAAAATGTTTGGGCTTGTACGGCCCTCAGAGGGAAAACAGTATCGCTCCTGCTGCTTGGGGTTACGACTGATTGCGCTAATGCAAGTCGTTATTCTGCTACTGATTTGGAGTCTTCCAATAATAATAGCAATTTAGGACAGAAATTATTACTTGTATTGAATCGAAAATAGTGTATAAGAACTACTTTCAAGTTGACAAATTTATCTAGCAAAATATACTGACAATTAAAAAAAATAGAAATATTCCTCTAAACGTAAGCATGTATTTTCTCAAGCTTTGGTAAATCTTGCCCCATCCTATTGTATATTCTGGGCAGTTTGAATGGCAAAACGTGCTGCGTATATAAATAGTGCTTTATTATTCAAGCGCTTTTATTGTACCTCTGATGCTCCGCATTTCTGAAAGCAAGCTGACAGGACATTTAACCAATTTTGAAAGTTGTTTTACACACTCATACTTGCACTAGGATTCCCTGTGTCGCAGATGGTATGAACCAACAGAAAAACACAAGACCCGATAACAAACTAAACTCATCACACAGTGTATCCCGGTCGGAAATCGTATCAAAGACACCTCGCTTCGAAGGCAGGGCTACTACCAACTAAGCTAAGCCGTCCATATGTATACTATAAGTTAAAAAAAACTTATTTTATTCCAAACACCCAGAGTTTTAATTAAATTTCAAAAACGGCACCCAAATGCGAAAAAGCCTTCCTCTAATTTCCTTGATCTTTAATCCATTTCAGTAACCTTTGGGACAAGTAAACAAAGAGATACTGACTTCTTAACAAGTATTAGTCTGCGTTATTTTCTTTGTAATATTTATCCTCGCAACATTACATTAAAGCACCAGCGATTTGAGAAGGTACTGCAATTGGTTCAGAAAACGGTCGGGTTCCAGATTTAATGCCATTAAAGATGTCGATATTGTCCCGTCCCAATTGATGTAAATCTTACGGGAAGTAAAAGTGTCCCATTTATTGCTGGACAAATTGCACTAGAAACTACATTCTGAACCACAAACGTTTGATTGTTACAAATCCTGCTTGTAACAGTATATTTTTAATAAGAATAGAATCAGATTCCATAATTTTGAGAGGTATTTCTATATAGTTTTCAGTTTCGAAAAAGCTACATTTTGAACAGAAAAGAGGTGATGCTCAACCACAGAATATTTGAAACTAAAAGGATCGCTATTGTAATAGGAACCTCGATGGGAAGTGATAACTCTCATATATGTGGCCAATCATATTCGTATAAAACCCGACCCTTCCTTTGTGCGTAATATGTTACAATATGCGGTCAACTTTTAGGTTTGTGAACTTCACATAAAATTATTGTCATCCCACCCAGAGGTCCCAACCATAGGGAACAGGAATTTATAATGGCATCAAGTGAAGTTTTGTTTCGTATTTATCACAATAAGTGTACCTTATCTGGAGCCATCAAAACGATTTTGAAACGAAATGCCTCGCTTTTGACATCATTAAGTCCATAATTCCGAGAGTAATTTTCTGTAACAACGCGTTTCTCCCTGCCGACTGATTGAAAACAGGTAAATCATGTAAGTAAACTTTTACATTCCATGCTCGATAAAAATCTCGCTACCGTATGTATGTCAAGTTTACAGCCATATATGATGCCACATTTGATTAGCAGCTGCTAGCTTCCGGGTAAGCAATGCTGAGTTTATTTCTAAATAATAATAATTTCTCTAAGATCTTGTGGTGCAAGCTTCCCCATGTTTTTATCCCTGCCAGCATCAGACTAAAGGGATTTTATTTTTTTATATACTATCCTTGTTTGCAAACAATCCATAGGAAATATTATAGCATCAGCAATTCATGAAGCAACGCTCTCTTTTGGATAAAAATTGTATAAAAGTATGTAGGTAGCTGTCTATTGGGGTGGAAAATTATTTATCGCCGAGTTGATTTTATGTGTAAACAAAATCTACATACAAAATATTTCTGAGATACAAAATACCAGATAAAAAAGGGTATTCGAATAAATCCTTAATAACCGAAATCGTTATCATTCAGTCTTTTGGATTACTTAATAATAATAATTATGAGCTTTACACTCGACAGCTATTGAGTGATTTACAATAAGACAAAGGGCTGTCTGAGACTACTTGAGGCGCTCGCATTGGTAGTGATTCCCAGACGATCCAGAAATAGGTATACATCATTTATTCAGAATGACTCACGCGTATTTGTTTGGTAAAATGGTAGAATGTCAATGGTTTCGTCGTTATTAATTCCACCCCATTCTGCTCGCGAGTTGAATTTACAATCAAATTCAAGAAACGATAAATACTCCTTGCATTCATTAGGAATAATGTAAATGCAGTCTTACTAACCGCACCTTTTAGTACTGCATTTAGATAAACGTTTCAATTCACTTAAAATCGAATGACCTTACTCTATAAAATGTACAATATAAAAGCGGAAACCAATGCTGATCAAAGACAGCTACATCGTATCGCATAGCGTGTTACGTATTATTATACATAACATATGGGAGCTAAGAAATAAAGCATGGTTTAAAGTGGTGTATACCAATCAAAAAAAGCCATGATCGCTTTACAATCATGCTCAAGAAGCCTTACAAGTCCAGAGGTTGCAGAGCACACGGAACTGATTGTGGTTTAAAATTGAAAGCCTTAGAAAGGTTTCACACAAACACTATGCAAAAAGTGTTTTCTTGCCCTGGTACTTCTGAAAGTTTGCTCATAAAAATGCAAAGTTGTGTGAGTAATTTGCGTCATAAAAATACTAAATCATGTGATCACAAACAATAAAAGTTCTCTCAGCCTATAACTATTACTGTTACAATTTTGATAAAGCCTTAAGAGTTTGGGTGAAGTATGTAACGTAATTTTCTTAGAGCGGACTCTTTCCGCAAGTTCTGAGCCGATAAATTGTTACGGCCGATTGCGTGGGAATTACTTCCTTTCAGTTCATCGAATCTTTATCTCGACTGAACTTCGTCAAGTACCTATTCGTCAACCTCTACATCTATCGGCATTGCCACATCTATGAAGCCGAATATCAAATCATTAATGTATATTAATAGACATTTTCGTTGATTAAATGTTGTAGTTTTGTGCCTTTAGACTATCCCACACTAAACTAACGTAAAATTAGTTATTTAAACGTTATGTTATGTATCTATGCTATGTTTAATACAGAAACCAGTTTCGCTTTCAAATTGCTTTTACATGTGGATAATAGTGCGTCGGTGTGGGACCTTCTCAATGTCGTGACCTCACAGGACCTTGCCTACGGCAGTTCCTATAAGCACATATCATACATTATTTTCACACTTTCAATATTTTATCATATTTTGGAGCTCTCCATGATTTTATTATTGTTAAATCCATCCAGTTTTGGTATTTTCCCTTCAATAAGAATATTGTATTTGTGTATGAAAGTTACATTAATGATACTTAGTCAAGTTCGCAATTACTGATTCAAAACTGAATCGATAAAAAATTGCGGTTTGGTTCAGTAATATAAGAAGTCGCATTGATATTTTATGGCCGTCATTTTAACATTCAAGTACAATTCCTATCAATTGATGGGACAGGTAGATATTTGAGAAATCATAAGTAAATGTCGCGCCACCCACAGAGGCATCCTGCGGGAGTCAAGGCCGGCTCACAATGGTCTCGCTTGCGCACTTCTTATTGCGATCCGATACTATTCAATCTCACTATCCATTTTATATGGAACTAGTTTCCTGAGGGCATTTCCCTCTGGAATACCTTCGCCATTCACGGTGGCATTGAGCCTATGCAATGTTATATTTATACTTTCACTCCATCAGTATTGCTCTTTTCACCTTTGAATTATTGGCTAACAATTCATCATTGCGTACTTGTAATGTTACCAAGTAGGTCGTTTCTGTTGTTTGATTGTGTACCTGTGTCACTTCACTTTTTTTGTGTAACAAAAGTGACGGAACAAGCTGAAGGCCCACCTGAGGTTAAGTGGTTACCTCCGCCCATAACAACAATAATACGACTTAGGTCCTCCCCGACCGAAGTATGAAAAGACCCAAGTTGCGCATATGCTTTGACCGGCTCCCACACCCTTCCACCGGAACATAGCAATGCGAGTGCACCACTGCTTGGCGGCAGATGGCCAGGTGTGGAGGCAGTACTTCTCCGGGCGAACTTTGCACAAGTTCTACTGCTACTTTTTGTTGCTCCACCCAGGGAGTACGTGTAGGGATTCAAAGGTTTAACCAACGGACGCTAGCAACTGGACCTGGTCATATCACTGGTTTTAGTTTTCTATTTGCTATGGGTTGCGTAATTCGATGATTTATGCATAGTATTTTCATTTTCATATATCTAATTCCATCCAGGGCGTAAATCCTATTCTGAGTATTCAGCTGCGAACACGCCCCGACCACTTCCTTGATCCACCACCATCTGAAATTTATGGGTATCGTTAGAATCGCAATAGTGCGAATATAGTGGTCAAATGCGGTTTAAGTGTTCTTTTACGATATTTATCTTGTAACTAACATTTCCTATATATATCTGTGTTCTCTCTTTTTTATAACATTTGAATTGTACAAATGAAAAACACCACCTATCAATTACATGTTTCTCGCCGGAGATTTATCAGCCATACCATTGCAGCAATAAAAATAATTCTTAGAACCTACACATTTTTATTTATAGCTACAATAGTAACTTTATGTATCCATGGTTTATGCCAAAGTTCACGTTTCGTGAATTCTATTTATATTTTATACTAAATTTTTATATTATGGTAGTTCATATTTATTTTCTTTGTGTTATAATTATAATGTATAAATACATTTACAATACAATTAAGCAGGAGCGTTTCTAAGACCTGCTGAAATATGTAGTCCTGTTCTACAGGCTTTCCTACTGGTGCGGGGTACCACAAAATTACCCAGAAATATTTACAGGTCAGGCACGTACAAATTTTACCCATGTGTGAATCGATCCCCTCAATTGACCTTTGCCTCTCAATTGATTACTCAATCACCATAAAAGTTCTCCTAAATTTAAAATTCAAATATATTCACGATATTTTACTCCGCCGAAATAAATGTGACTTACTCACGCGGTTCTTCATCGATTGCATTGGCTGTGCAAATCGCTTCATATATTTTCATTGTGCGTTGATCAGGCACTTTGTCTTCCGTCCGTTTTAAATGGTTCCTGCCTTGTACCGATCGATATTGAGAAATCATATTAGGTCACGACATGATCAAGAGAAACACGATTCTTAAATTGAAGTTAATCCTCATAAGCTGAATATTGAAGCTGTTGCGTCGTATTAGAAATAGAGGCACGTTCGAATTAACTTATTAACGAATACGAAAGAAACGTACAAATTGGCAATTATTCAAATGACCGTAAATTGGCAACATTCCTGCGCGGGTTGCCTGCAAAAGCACGCTTATAATCCTTAATGCCGTAATCGAGAAACGTGAAATGAGAGATAGCAACTCGTATGTATTAATCCCGATAGCCTGGAGGGCTGACGGATGAGCAATGGCCTCTTATTTGTCTCTATCACGGCAAAGTTGGTACTGAACAGCCTTTATTTTGTTTGCCGGTGGAACTATCTGTTCTTCTAATCGCTACCCGAATGAGCAACCCACGCGCTCATTATTTTAAGTATTCCTATGGTTTCTTGATGACACGCTATGGATATGGTGTTCCTTTGAAATAACCAATTTGTTATCGCTTTCTGTTAAATATATTATTTATATTTAGGATGATTACTTTGGGGCGAAATTCAGATAAAATTTAAATTTAAAACGGACAGACTGTCAACGTTTATCGTGGCCTTCTTAATAACTTATTAACAACAACGATCAAACCTAAATTCCTCCGGTCAGCGTTCGGGAAAATTTAAATGTTGAATTTTACTAGCGGTTAGCAAATGTTTATAATACAATAGATCAGTGTTTAAAAAACTGGCCCCATGAGTTTCAAGTCTAATGTAACTACAATTTATCAATATTGAAACACTAAGTTTTATATGAATGGGTATTTTATTTTTTGACTTAAACATGGACTTATATACGTCACGTCAGAAAACAGCAATTATAATGTAACGCTTAGTTAAATAATATTTGAAAGTAATCAGGTATTATAATAAGTCAATTATTGTCGCAGGAAGGTTACATGATACACAGTAAGCCATATAAAACACTAGTTGCGCCCCGCGGTTTCATAGGCGTATAACTTAAAGAAATTTATGATAGCCTTCCTCATGAATGTGGCTATACACAAAAATATTTTTTCAAATCCGACTGATAGTTCCAGAGATTAACGCGTTCAAACATACTCTTCAGCTTTATTATATTAATAGTATAGAAGAATATAACAAGAATATTATTGTATTAATGCAAAATATATATATGTTGGTATCTAGAATAGCGTCGTTATATTTATAAATCGGGTATAAAAATGTTATAATCATAACTTTAAAAAGGTTGGTACTGCTCGAAGACATTAACATACCCCAAAAATTACTTTTACAGATGAGCCGTCAACTTTGAATTTATTGTTGAGGACCTGAAAAAGAAACCTCGTTGATGCCCCATTCCAAAAGTTTAATCAACTTTTCTTGTTTCAGCTGAGGGAAGCCTGTCCGACTTTGCGCTCCGCAAAGTCCACTACACGGCGAACAACAACCTCAGAAAGGGATTGTTTACTCCAGACACGAGGTAAACATTTTATACAATTCCGCATCTCATTCATAACTTTTTTCATCTGTTTAATAAGCTGTTTGTTTATAAGCTTGCATGAAACTCATGGACATTCTTTCCGTTTTCTTCTCCGACATTCATAAGAATGTACAGATATACAGATAACTGTATATCCATAGGAATATAGGAGATTTTTCGAAAACCTTGCTTCAATGTTATTGCATGAATTATTGTTATTGCCGACCATTTTTAAGTAAGAAAAGTTTCTGTGTTTTTTTTGGTTACCAATCATTGGTTGATATCTTCGCTAGTTTTGAACCTAACTCGAAATCTTCTTTTATATGCGATAGAGTAGTATAAAAGAGTTGGTTCCAGTTTTCTGTACTTTGTTTTTCATTTTCGCACTTGATTTTCCAGGCTCCAGAAACAACTAATGTTTGATCCAATAAGGGATATTGATCTAAGACAATCGTTCGACTGTTTCTATTTTGAACTACCAATGAAGTCATTGTTACGTAGTTAGTGTATTATGTAATTATCATAGAGGAATGTATTTGGTTATTCTTCTATTCCTGATGAATAACAAGCAACGTTTATCTAGCTTTATTCACTGTTTAGTAGATATAAAGCACTTAAGTATGAATATGAGTTGCCGTGGGTACCACACTAAGACCATTCAAAGTGAGATTGATATTTAGGAAAGTAAGGGGTAATAACTAATTAATATAATCTGAGAAGGGTCTATTGTTATCAAATTCTCTTTGATGTTTAATCTTAAACTCCAAGACCGAATGGGACTCAAGCATTTACTTAGATTTGTTGTAATGTTATGTACATTTACTTAAAACTTATGCGTTAACTAAAACCCGCCTGGTTTATATTCCAAACCTTATATTACTGTTGCTTAATTCTTATTGTTTTGCAATCACATTAATATCATAAAGGCGAAAGTTTGTGTGTGTGTTTAACGCTCAAACGGCTAATCGGAGTTGGATGAAATTTGGTACCAGGATAGCATATATCCTAGATCAACAGATGGGCTTATTTTGATCCCGACAAAGTGTAGTGTTAACACCGCGGGGCGCAGCTAGTAACAAATACGACCACTTTGGTAACAAGTTGAGTGAGTCAGTTATTTTGTTTACACAATTGCAGTCTTCCCCATATTTGGCGGCAATGCCACTAGATACCTGTTATTGAGTCAAATCTAATAGGTCGTTATTGAATAAATAGCTAATGCTTTTGTTTGAAAGCCAAATCCATCAACAGGCTTCAAAGTCTTCTTCTATCAAGCCGATGTTTTATGCATCAGACCAGTAGTTTGCAACATCTATGGTGTCCTTTGTGCAAACCATAAGGTCGTCCATTGTGCAGGTGTAAGGGCAGGATGGGCATTCAAGCAAGGCTTCAAAGTGAAATATTCAGTCTTATGGTTCAAGGTACCACTTCGAAGTCGATCCATATGTCGCGGTAAAATTTTTGAGCATTTTATTTCCATTTCACCATAACCAAGCCCTAGGAATGCTACACAAATTTTTGTTAAGGTATCTGTTCGACCCACCCTTTATAAAAATAAACGCTCTGAGCTCAATGCTATCAAACAAACGCTTCGCAATCCAGATGCGCGATCTAAAAACTTGCACAACTTAGAACTTAGCGAAACTGATTTATGGCCATGCCGATGTGCTAAACAATTGCTAACCAATTGCTAACCAATTGTTCTCGCACACGGTACATACGTGGTAATTATTTCCAGGCCTCCAAGTTTACGCAACCTTTACGATAAGGCGACCACCGACCGACTAGCGGCTTCAATCCTCGACCAGCTCCGAAGAGACTCACAGCACTCACCGTATCTTCTATGCACTCCTGTCCTCGGATCAAAACGACGACGATTCTACCAGAAGTTAGACGTTGAAATCGAAACGCATGTCGTAAGTAGTTTGCCACGAAATACTAGGTAAAACCCTTAAAACGTATCTTGTAGCTAGTGGTGACCTCATTGACGCTATTGCTTAACGATTACACACTTTTTTTTATATGACGTTGTGTACGCTACCTGATGTTAAGTGGTTCCACCGCCTATAACAACAGCAATACGACTTATGTATTCCCCGACCGAAGTATGTCGCCAGAGACGAGGGTGTAACGTATCATGCGCCTTTGTTATTACCGACACCCACATCCCTCAACCGAAGCACAGCAATGCGAGTATAACCGCTTGCCGGTAGATTACCGAGTACTACTAGTACCCGCGCAGTACTACTCCGGACGAACTTGGCACAAGTTCTACTGCTTCACTATCAGCTAGGTTATTCATACTTTAACGCAAGAGAATTAACAAGAAGTTGTGGAGTGTTGATGCTTTTGGCATTTCGTCAATTCAGATACCTCGGCTAGTATCGGCCTCAGACAGTCAATTCAGAATCATCGTGTAAATTTCAGGCTGTTTCCAAAATATATCTTTATGTGTCTCACTCATGACCGATCCCTCTTAATGGATGAGGCGCGTAAAGTATTCCGATCCAATTTCCGGGGTAACGAAACGGACCCTTTACAGGTACCTATGGTTCGGGTTCTAAGCTCTAATAATCAATTACGAATCATATGTTCGAACGCAGCCCATTTGCTCTCGCTAAATAAATTAAGCAAGTCCGCTAATGGCCGACCGTATTATTGGGCTAAATTTGGAATGAACTGAATTAAAATATGGACTGTATTCGATCCATATTAAATATAATGTATATCTGTGGACTGATCCGGCAAGCAGCCTTATTATAAGCAAAATTTTGCCCATTACAACAGCAATATCATAGGTTACCCATTTATGGGACGTAGATACGTATCTAGATACGTAGTTTATAACAGCACCCATACCTTCAATCCGTGACACAATAAGTTCCCGAGGTAACGGGCTGCTTTTAGCGTTATAAAACTTGTATTTCCTTGTTAAATATAGGAATATAAACTATAACCTTTTGCTTTAAATTCCAAATATGTCTGGGAATAAAAATCAATCGTATTATTTTTATCTAATGTTAACGTCAGTTTAAGTTCAGGCTTATAGTGATAATAAATTGCATTTTTAAAAGTTGGAATATTATCTATAATAGTCCGTACACAAAATGAGAAACATAATCTCTCTAGCTCTCGCTTCGCAACCAATTAGCGTAAGCGTATCGCCATAATACTTACTGCAGAAATAAGTATGATGGTGTACTTCCGAAATCCGTACCAGTCTATATAATTTTGTCACTGCTAAACACAGGCCTATTCTCGACAAGCGAGTGTGTATGCTCTTCGAATTTTCGGTTTTATCAGACATTACAGTGTTCTCACGATTTTTCACATACGTACACAGATACATATTTCAACTTAAAACTCATTAGTTCACGTCTGGATTTGAAAGTCTTACTGAGCCACCACATGATCCCACAAAAGTCCTACAATATCTAAAATTTAGTTCTACTAATTATAGCCGTTGGTGGTCGAGAACCTTCGAAAATGGACGTCCAGAGAAGCGATTGGCGACGTGACGGCACTGCCGGACTCTTCTATGAGGATTCAAAGCAGTGTGACGCTCACACCTGATGAGCTATCGGAGTGTGGATCGGGAGACGAAGAACCGATAGATCACAGGCTGCCCAGTCCGGAAGAACAGCTCAGGGTCATCGCTTCCAAGTAGGTTGAGCCACATTTCTGGTGAAAATATTATAATACCCTTCCTGAAAAACGAAAATGCAAACGAAATTAATAAATGTCAAAAGTATATTGTTATGAATCTAGTAATATTTCGCCATCCTTAAAATACTAAATACATGAAATTGGTACAATTTACTAATATTTTTCAAAAGTTAAAAAATCTTTTGTTTCCGTTGGATTCTTAAAAAAAAGAGTTGGTTATGTATATTTTTTTTAATGCATGTCATCAGTCGTTCTTATTAATAAGTTTGGCGCTTGTTTAAACAATATCCAACCCTCCATGATGAATAACAAGGCATTGCTTTCTTTTTGCGTAATATGAACTTTTGTTTCCAAATTTCAGATTTCCACCGGAAGTAGTAGCGATCGACACATCCGGGAAGTACTTCGATAGAATGTGCAGTTCTCGAAAGTCTCTCCACATAGAAGGGTCGACGGGTGAGACCGACACCGTAAAGCGACGCACCCGGACGAGGAAACCTCGGGGTAAAAGACGAAACACCATATCCGGCACTGATCAGAAAGAGCTTAGAGAGGCTATAGCTGGGTAAGCTTTTAGTATGCACTGTACATCCTCACAGGTTACATTATCTACACTTTTAAAATCTTACCATTCCATGCCCGTGACTAGATAATGTAATCTATCATCTCAATTAACTATAACCATCAGCACAGTTTGTGTGGTACCTAAAATATAAATTCTTGAGCACAATTTTAACAACTCGTCGATAATCTCGTGCTTTTGTGATTACGTTTAGTTTAACATTGACTGCCATTGTTTTAATTTTGATAAGACAAAGGCAATCAATCCTTTGTGCACTGAACACTAATAGTGCCATTGTTCATTAGCTTCATTATTAATTACTTTGAAGATACCACCGATACGAGACAAGGCGGTCTTCTTTAAAGTGTTCTCGATAGATATGCCTCTAGCGTGTGACTAATGCTTTGCTTGGTTTGTTCTATCGTAGCGATACGTCCAACGCTGTGGCTACTGAAGAAACTGAAGAAAGCACTGTCATCAGATCAAGATCTAGTGATCTACTTAAGAAAAGTCCTATCGATCCTGTCTCCAAGAAAGGACACTTCAATAGCCTCAAACAATGGGGCAAAAATAGGTTAAAAATGATCGGCAGATCGCCCAGTGCCAGTAGAGATAGTTTTATAAACACTACTACTAAATCTGACAAGAGTAAAGATTCAAAATCACCCACTCGAGAAGAGGATAGTCAGATTCAGGATACTGTAAATATGCGTAAAAAACGCCCGGGAGAGGAGGATAGGAGGACACATCAAAGATGTGCATCATATTCTTCATCAGAAAAAAGCATAGGCGTTCCCAGTGTCGTACAAAATACAGCTACTATCAGTACAGGAGTTAAATTAAGGGGGACTTCAATTCAAAGACGTATGAGAAGATCGGCCGTAGGTAAAGACGAGCCACATTCTTCAAGTGGTAATTGGTCAGCAAGCTCCGAGTCCGGCCGAACCAGTATAGGCTCAGAAATAACTACAACAACTGTTCCTCCTAAGAGCACAACTTCAGCAGCTACATCAAATAACTCTTTGAATGTCAATCATGGCCCTCCGAGCTCTATTATTAGTCGAAGAAGATTCCTCAATAACTCTGGCTCCGGTAGTGTCACGAGTGAAGGTACGCTAACGCCAGATATCATTCATGATTTACATGAAGATTTGGAAACCAGTTCAGAATTCTCCTGCGACACTGAAGGATATTACACCTCTTTTCATATGGACTCCGGTTTAAAGACTTTGAAAGAGGAAGACGTGATTCCAAGTACTCCAATGCACACAAGCAATGCCTTATCTAATTCTTCAAACAGTCAGAATATGACCGCTGAGAATGAATATGAATTGTTCGGCAAAGGCTCAACAAGTACCACGACCAGTTCAGCAGGAACTGTTTGTACTACTCTTATGGCTGCTGGAAGCGACAGATCTCTAATAATAGGCCCAACGGTTCCTGAACGAAAGAGTTCGTTAACAATGATAAGAGGCAGAGGAAACAATGTTCACAGCGCTAATGCAAGTTTAGATAGGAGCAATTCCTCTTTCTCAAAATCTCCATTCAACAGTTTGAGATATAGTACTGGATTTTCGTATCCAGATAAGCGAGTACAAAACCAATCGGCCCCAGAAATCAATGAAACTCTTCCGTCTAATATAACTATAACTAAAAATGTCGGTAACCATAGAGAAATAACTGCAGTTGCAGAGATTCATACAGAGACTGAACTGGAAAGTGCTAAGAAAAGCACAGGAACTAGTTCTCCTGATTCTGGTCACAACACTTCAAGTTCGCCTATTGAAGACTCTGTGTCTAGCGCACACGGAAAAAACAGCCTTTCTGAGCAGGATTATTCAGAATCATCAGATTTAGAAGGCACAGAAAGAATTGAAAGGATAAGGTACAAAACCACAATTAACAGCTCTAGAATTCCGTCAATGTGCGTAATCACACCAACAAATTCGGACGACGAAAGCGAAGGTAGTAAAGAGTCCGACCATGCCAGGCGCCAAGACTTCACCAAGTCGGCAGATAGCATTATTAATAGGCCAAAATTACATCTTCCGACAGAAGATAAAACAAAAGAAGCGAAAGTAACTGAAACTAAACCAGTAACTAAACCTCCGAGTCAAATTAATTTGAAAACATCTCTAAGGCCTTTCAACGATTTAATGTGTAAATTGAAAGGTGTGCTTCCAAATAAACTGTCGAGTAAGAAATCACCTACTACGAAAACTCCAGAATTAGAAACTAATGTCTACGATGCTGGTGATTACGTCACCATTGCAGACGTTAAAAATAACAATCAAAAGCAAACTCTCAATAGAAGCCTATACGGCAATAGCGATATAGTAGGAAGAAACTTGCAAACAGTTCTATCAGGAAAGCTACATGAGACTGAATATGTGTCATTGAATGAACTTCCAAACTGCCTAAATGAGAACAAGGACTATGCAGAGCACGGATTAGAAGAGAGACCGTCGCCAGCGTTAGAAGAGATTCAAAGAAAAGGCGCTAAAGTTACACTAGATTCCCAAGGCCAAGTAATTTATTCATCTGATACACTAAAGCGAAGAAAAGGAGCGCACACAACATTCGAACCCGGACCATTCGTCCAAGACATTCCTACGAATTCTGTGATTCAACGCGAAATGCCTAGTGTAGTTAAACTGACTGATGAAACAGATTTCCCATACGAACCGCCTCCACCTTCTAGCAAACCCACATCTCCACAGTTAGGAAAGATGATCATAAAAGCGCCAATAGAACCTAATGGTCCTATCACCACTGAATACATCGCTCTACCATCTCCCAAGCCCAGTACAATTATTACCGCAACACACGTAACAGAAACATCAGTCGTGAACGCACAACAATCACCCATTACTAGTAAAAAGTCACAAGACCTGCCGCGGGTTGTAGAAGCGATCACTAGAACGGGGGCCTATGTAAATATTCACGATGCGGAGGGTGTCAGCTTGTCTCCGACGAAAGACGTATTAGCAGGTAAGAAAATTTGCTCTAAACCTATCAAAATCATATGTAACGAATCACAGTCCCAGGATATTGACATGCACCTTGATACCGAAATCGCCCCATTCGTCCCCAACTTCCAAACTCCGATTATGTTACAAAATAAATGTCAACACGATCACAACAGATCGGGCAGTAAAGTGGCCGAAGTACTCCGAATGTTTACTTACAGAAACAACTTAGACACAAATGGCGAAATAAATTGTAATGATTCCAATGAAGAAGTTCTCGATAAGTCGATTAACGCTAAAATCAAGCGTAGCGATAGCTACAAGTTAGCTAATTCCCCGCTGATGCCCATCAAAAAGCTATTAAAGCTCGAAAGTTTCGGCAATAACGCCAAAAAAGTAGACTCTTTAGAGATGATTCAGGCTGAAATAGCGGCTGATTTACTCCGCGATCAAATCAACTATCCGCCGACCGTATCACCCAAGCTCGGCCATAAAAGCGTTGACGATTTAGATAACTGTGAATGTATGAACAAAAACAGTTCTTATTTAGATGATAACTTTGAAGCTAAATTATCCGCTTTGACTCTTAGTCCTTTTACAACTCCGACTCCTAAACGACATACAGTCGCTATCATTCCAGTTGCGAGGGAGTCTTCTCTAGATATTCTGACCGCCATTTTAGAATCTGACCCCGAGAACGTATGTATTCTCCATTCGCCACCATCTTGCCCCCTTACTCCTACTAAAGTAACCGTGCCTGTCGATGGATCTAGCCATCGAGCAAGAATTTTATCTATTTCTGAATCTGATTACGGTACAGAAATATGGTAGATAGTTTATAAGATGCTTACATTTACCTGTAGCCTTGCATCTATCATAATTTTACTTCCCTTTCGTCCAATTTTGTTTTATAGAACATTTTGTTTATTTTAGCGTGTTAGGCTATAAAACCTTGAACATTGTTTTCAGACTAAAATTATGATATGAGTAGTGCTCGGATTAAATGTAAGTTTAGATTGTAATTGCAAGAAGTAATTAAATCCGTCCATGTAGGTAATTTTAGTTGACTAGGTCTTCCTTTTTTATTACTCCTGTGATAGATATTTGTTTTTTTTTTATTATTATTGTATATCTAATTAATGAAATCTTTGAGCTACAGAATCAATGTACTGTCAGTATTTTATTTTTACGCAATTTTTGTTGAGTGTTATATATAAATGCATGGTGGCTTCACACCGCAGCGTGCACAGCTTACGAGTGGTATTTTACTTTTGTAAGTGCATGGTGTGTTATTCTGTACATCAATGTTTTGTAAATAATATTATTATAAGAATCATTATGAATTAACGCACTTATTTCATTTTATTTCACACCTTCCAATCTCACCTTCACTTCACTCATTGCGAACAGCACTGGGATAAGTACATAGGGCACACCTTAGAATAAGCAGGCACTTATGAAATCAAGTTCTGTTTCAATAAATTATTACTCTTCTACTATCAATTTTATTCAATTACCGTGTTGCAGTTATATAACAGACCTTGATTTCCAGAATGCTGTCGACGACGCAATTTTTTTGTAAATACTTATCACATCACCAATTCTCACTAAAACAATACGAAATAACTTACGGTTACACAGTTAACTTACTTCGTGTAGCGAATAACAAACTAATGTGTGACTTACAACTCGATCTTACAATGAAAATAACTTTCTTGTAACAAAGGATTACCTATGTTTTGTGTTTTATCATAATAGGTGTAAAGTTTCTTTTTATTTGCACTCATCTTACCATGGCTTTGCACAGTGAAGGAGATAGCTTCAGAGACTTTTGTGAAGTCCTCCAAAGGTAAAGTTTTGTTGCTTTTTTGGCATGACTGGATGCATGAGGTGTCGACGAACTAACGGTAACAAACTGTTCAATTTCTTTACTAAAATTGGTGAATACATCTTGCACTTAGACGCACAAACTAAACAAACTGACATTAGAATAAAATACCATGCACTTCAAACAAATATAAACATGTTAATATTTACTGTTATGATAATATTCTAACAATATTTACTGCAATGTAATATTACATTAAGTATTTTACAAATTATGCCGTGATATCTTTGTTTATGTATTGTATTGTGTTAATTTAGATGGGAACGGGTATAATAAACTAAAGGCGTGTCACACCGCGACTGAATATTTGTCTCGCAAAATTTCTTTATATCTTATTATACATATTTATTTTTGTAATAAATTAATGTTTATAATATTTTATAGTAGTCAATCCCTAGATATACTGTATTAGAAATGTTAACGTTAGATGTGCTTTCATATTGTATGCTTCCAGTATCTTTATCATTCAGACTACCAATATAAATAGGTGTGTTACTGACGTCTTTTAACCGTTTTCAGACTATCGACATTCCAGTGCTGACAAACCCGGTTTGAACGCACCGCAACCTGTCCAAGATAGGGGGCCTTCGGTGGATTTTAACGCCATCAACCCCACGCTGCACCGATACCACACCGCGCACCTTCGCGGCAAGCACGGCGTCGTAAATTACGACAACTGTGCAGATTCTGCACCCAGAGAACAACCCAAGTTCTGGACGCTTCCGAAACAACCTAGCGCTTCCCGCTCCGGCCCGTCCGAGCAAAGAGCATTGTTTAACTACCCACCTACAACAGCTTTCGTTGAATCTCAAACACTGCCACATAGAAACCAATTGACGTATGACTCCATAAGAATATCGCCGATCGACCCGCGAGCGACAGCCTCGTTCAAATCATCTACACCGTCGAACAGAGACAATGTCTTCGACCTCGGTTCCAGACTGCTGTCTCCAGTTAAATCGACCATGACCAACGAAGAGCTCTACGCCGTCATCCATAAAAGTAAAAAGAAACTCAACATAAAAGACCCCGATAGAGCAGAATCTCCCGCGTTGTCTACGATAAGTTTGTCTCCGGTTAGTTCGGAGGTATCCTTATACGTAAAAAACCCGCAACGCTATCCCGAAACGGGATATTTAGGAGATCCCAGAAACAGGGCCAGCTGGTCTCCGGCTGAGAAACAGAATGTTCCCACCAATGTGCCTACTTTCCCCTATGGTGTTCAAAAGCAAGAGACTACTTGCGCTGATAGACACGGCCCAACGGCTCAAACTTCGAGACTGGATTTCAAAAAGTTGTTGTTACAACATAGTGTCAAACTCAACACACTGAGCCCTCAAACGAAATCAAACAAATTGTCTGCAGTGGAACAGTTGAAAATTTCTAAAGAAAAACTACAGAATCAACCGCCCGTGCCTACAGGAAACAGATCCCATATAAATCTACTTGATTTAAGTGGTTCGCCAAAAACTTACGTCCAGAGGAAAGTCTTTAAAACGAATCCACAGCCCCCATCGCCGGGAAGAACAGGAACCCTGATAAAGGAGCACAAAAACACACCTAAGATAATGTTATCGCCGAAATCACAGTGGAGATTCTCGAGTCCCCGGTCTGACGTTCTGTCTACTCCCATTCCTGAAGCTTATAACGAAGACGAGAACTCCAACAGTTCAGGGGAAAAGACCGACACTTCTCCCAAAAACCCACCTTCTAAAACAGTTCCTATTGTCACTAACCAACATTTTGGAGCGAGACGCAACCTCATTCCGATTACAGAGAAAACTCTAGAAATGGAGGCTGATTTCCCGAACTCAGTTGATCATGGTGTGTTTCCTCTTAATGCTGAATATTCAAAATCACATGGATTATCGCGGTCGGAAGTATTGCAAGCGAAACGAGCTGAATTTTTCAACACATCTCCTGAATCGTCTCCACCTAAATTGACCTCCTTCAGGATTCCTGCGACTGCCGGCCAGTCGGGAAATCAAAGAAGTAAAAGCTCTCCGGAGCGAGGAAATATCTCGCCCACGACACTTGAAACTGCTTTATGATATTAATTCACCATCTTCAAGAAACACGTCGAGCCAAACGGTGCTTATAATGTTCAATTGCATCGTGAATTTTGTGTAAATATGGCAATGAGTTTTATAGAAGCTTTAATCTAGTCTTTTATTGCTTAAAGTGTCAATAAGGCAGGCACGAATTAAATTTTGAAAATCCTGTGTTAACTTGTCTACTTATTTTCTGAAAATGGCACGATTTGAGCTCAAAATCAATTCCATTTCTTTATTTCATAGCTCTAGAAGGGGCCAATTTTTTCAACTCCTAGTATTATTCTAATACTACTCGGTTTTAAAATATGTAGTAATAAGTATTTATTGAATACATAAGTATAACAATATAAGTAGAATTTTGAACTTTTTAAAGTTTTTAAGTTATTCGGATTACAATAAAATGCGTTGAAAATATTTTTATTGGTATCTTTTTATTTTCCCTAAGCGGTTGTTATTCTACGACAGGATAGGTAATCCAGTTCAAAGTAGAAGCCAAAGAGGTCACTAAATTGCTTTCAACCTTATCAATATTTTTCTGTCATACGTAATCAGTGTAATGGATTCTGACTAGCCTAGTATATCAATTTACTGGTAAACAAAATACCTGTCCATGGAAATTTCTTTACAAATCCAGCCATAACCGGATACATGAAGTGCAACTCGAATATAAGTGAGGATACTTCCATGAGCATCAATAGCTGCTCGCTGAAGCTAAGAGTGCTCGCTTTGGTCACCAACACTGCCGACCTCATCAACGAAAGGACCACCCACGCAATGAGCATTTCCCATGCGGTTATGGCGCCTATAGCTCTGTTTACTACCTATATCTTTCTTGGAATAATGGTGCTCGGTGCTACTCGTCATAAACAAACTTCATCTTTCCTACAAATTTACGCAATCACAAGTTGCTCAACAGTACAAACTATGTTATCAATAGTTGTTTTCAAAGACCTCAGATCAGACCCGAACGTAGAAGTAGGAAACATTCTGAACGGTGTAATGCCAATGCTTACCACAATGTTGCTAATAGCTGAACTAGTACTGATTTTGTTTTCGAGTCGAGATATTATTTCCGCTCCTCCGATGCCCAGAGATTCGAGGAGTACGTCGCAATTTGAAGTTAATTCTGCCAGATCATAATAAAGTTATTACTTACATACTTTTTATACACTTTATATATTTTATAATAAACTTGTCATATTGAGAGCGTAATGGCCCAGTGGTAGGTACAGACACAGACTTTAAATGCAAAGGACGTTGGTTAAAATCCAGAGGTGCCCCAATGAGGTTTAACTTGAAAAATGTAGATACACAGGGTAGGGTGGTCTAAAACTGCGCACTTATACATGTACTTAGTGATTGTAACATTAATTTAAAGACTGACGCGATATGATCAGTGTTATAGCAATTAAGGTATATTCCGCAGATTTTTCGGTACAAAAAACCCCGAAACAAGTATTTCTTTATTTTGAGGTTCGTCTTACATACTTCTAGCAGCTTTGATGCTACCTTTAGTAGTAATTTAGTGGTATAAGGGCGGTGGTAATCATTTAACACCAGGTAGGTCCGTCACTTAAGTCACAAAAAAAATGGTTGGGATGGAGCATCTTGGATAAAAATCATTATTAAAAACCGTTCTTCTAACCCAGTTGGGTAATAACTGAATAATTTTTAAATCAATTCAAAAGATTGTGAGTTTCTAAAGTCAAAGACAGTTTGCCTCTCTCTTCTAACTTTTTAATTATTTGAATAAATATTAAAAATACTGAAGTATTATTTTATAAGTACTTGAGGAACACCGCCGAGGAGATTGAGGACTCTCGAGGAACCGATTTTCATCAAGAAAATCGGCTCATCAAGTGTTCCTATATTGCTATAATCTTCCTATATTAAGTGTTCCTATATTCTATCCTATATTGCTTCACAGATAAGACACGCTTATTCACAAGATGGAATTCCCGGAATAAAAATCTCTCTTAGTCAGTTTTTAAAAACATAATAGATATATTAAATTTAATTTGCAGTTCTTTTCGAACACACTGTTATAGAAAATGGCTGGAACTTTCATATAAACAATAAAAAAAAACTATGTTTTATATTTTGTTGAAAATTTATTTACAACTTAGACAATTACAATTATTTTAAGTGTGTCATTTGCCAAATGTTAAACCTTATGTTTTGGTCATATCATAATGATAAATTCTATCAATCAAGAACACAAAATCTTGCATTGATCAGGACTACATTTCATTATGTTACGTTAACCTCATACCATTACTAATGTGACTCTGTAGTTGTCAACAAATATGTTCATGTACAGAAAGAAAAATGTGACTTCAGGGAAAATTATGGTCAAATTCATTTTCATGGGCGCTGGCAGCCGGGTGCAAGGGGGTACACTTGCACCCCTCTGTCGGAAAAGAAAATACAAAAGACTTAAGATTTTAAGGCAGTAGGGATTCCCCGAGCCATCGGCAGGGATTGTTTTTGACGTGCAAATCATATTCATAACATACATATTACAGCTATGATTAATAGTGTGTAGATGCAGCTGCACCTCCTGGTGGAGCCCATGGTCATTATTGCCCTTTATGGAGGCCATGTTTCATACAAAGCAATATAATTCTCAGCACATGAGCAAATGAGTGTAAACTAGGTTTGTAAAACTATATTAGAAATAGCAAATATTTGCTATAATCAGCAGTCAATCAACCACAAGAATGGTTTACATAACAAACAGATTCCACACATTAATCTACACTTAACAGTTTGCCACTCAAGAATCACTATCAATTTTTCATAGGACCGTTCATCATTGGCCTCATCTGACCCATGGGTCCCATTGGCCCCATTGGTCCCATTTGTCCCATCTGACCCATTAAAGGTCCCATCATCGGTGGCCTCATTCCCATCATAGGAGGCATTGGTCCGTGCGGTCCCATCATCATGGGCGGCGCCATCGGTCCTCCAGGACCCATATTGCCCATGTTTCCCATGTTCCCCATGTTTGGTGGGGGCAACATTCCCGGCGGCCCGCCGGGCGCAGGAACAGGCTGTCTTGGCCCACCAGGACCCATCACGGAAGGATCCCACGGCGGAGGTATCGCTGCTCCCTTAGTTCCGAAAGGATTCTGCGCGATCTTGCCAGCCTTGAAAGCTGCTGTGGTGGCATCAATGAGGTTTTGCGCCTGCTCCTCCATCCATTTCTGGTAGTAGAATTTCACATTGTCTTTGTGTTTTCTACCTGTACAATGTGTTTTTCGTACGCTGGGTGAGTCGTGGGTCAAGTACGTGTCACAGTAATCACAATAATACTTCGGCATTTTAACAAAACTAGTTAAATCACGATATATTAAAATTAATCAGTCACACGCTAGCAACTTGTTTCTTGTTGTTGTAAAGAATGAATGAAATGAAATGAATGAATGCATTAGTGGGACGGAACAGCGATGCTAGAAGAGGTGAAATGATGTGCTAAATCCTACGAAAGATACCCTGAAAAAGTACAAAAAGTGCTAAATAGATGGAAGAGATAATATGTTACGTAAACAGAGGGGTAGTATGAGTTATGACACCAAATAAGTTTCCTAGTAACTTCCTAGTAAAAGTTTTTCATCAGCTTCATGGCTAAAATTTGTCATTTCTACAGAAGGGTGCCTAAATGTCACCTAAAAAACGTTGAAAAAGGTACGAACCTGGTCTAAAAAGTATGAATCTCGAATTTAACGCTAGAGTCTGGCAATTTCCTACGTAGGGACTCAATCGCTATATTGTATGGCCAGACAGTACACATAATTCAGGGACTTCACACGCGGCAGCTTAAATGTATATTAATGTATTTATTTATTAAAACAACGCCAAGTACATTACATTACAATGAACATTACATCTGGGATGCATAGTTTTAAATTATCTTAAAGTATCACATTCACAACAGGTAATGTAATGTATCTTTCCCTTCATTCTGTGTATACTCTATGTAACTTCGATAAGATATTGTTAAACTCGCCGTGTGACATTCTTATGTTAAAAGTAATATTTCATTTATTATAATTATACTTCTCTGGCGACTTTTTAACGTCAAGGACTCACAATAATTATATTTATAGTTAACTTTGTAAACAAGCTACCTATGTGTTACCAACAACAATGCTATCAACTTTAACAACTAAATACTGTTCCTTCTTCTTTTTTTGTTGTGACTTCGAATGGGTAAACCAATTCATTCGCCAAATACTGTTCCTGTAATCTGAAGTAATTAGAACACAGTTAAAATTTTTTTTATTGTTGTATGCCTTTTTTTGTGTTGCCCGCTCATCTGCTCATGCAAGTACTGGATATAGTTAATATAGTATGTTTTATGTGGTACAGAATTAACAATCAAAACTAGATGCAAGAGGAATCCCTTTTCTATTAATTTAACGTAAGCGTTTCAGCAAAGTTTTTCCCCAGAAAGAATTTTAGAATTCAAGTAATAGAGCATTATTCAATTTCAATCGGCTTTTTAGTGGCATTTAATAAAGTCGAGTTGGCAATACTTCAAAAATTATTGTTTTCTGTTGGCGACACTAACTTATTTTCTGATTTGACTGCATGCGCACGCAGCACGTGTTACAGACGTGACGTTCAGAAAATAAAATGGGTTTTAAGTTCTAGCATAATTGGTGCAGTACCAGTAATAAAACGTGTATGTTTAATAAATAAAATCTTTGATAAAATGCCTGACATGAAGTACATTTTAGTGACGGGGGGTGTAATTAGCGGTGTGGGCAAAGGCGTGATCGCAAGTTCCTTTGGCACGATTCTAAAAAGCTGCGGAATAGATGTGACTTCAATAAAAATTGACCCGTACATTAATATAGATGCAGGAACTTTCTCTCCGTATGAGCACGGTAAGTAATTCAACTTTCTCTCACGTCCTGACACGAGGTTGTAAATAAATACTGCTCCTGAACTTCATTCGAGTGCATGGTTCTATTTTTATTTTCTAGGTGAAGTTTACGTATTAGATGACGGTGGCGAAGTCGACCTTGATCTTGGCAATTACGAGCGCTTCTTGGACATCACATTGCATAGAGACAACAACATAACCACTGGTAAAATTTATCAGCAGGTTATTGAGAGAGAGCGACGAGGGGATTATCTTGGCAAGACTGTACAAGGTGCGAAAAATTTAGATTTGTTATATACTATAAAAACTCCTTTGAATGGAGGGGTCTCAGATTAAATCCCATGATACCTGTTCTTGTGGATGTCTGTAAATGTTCCTTACCAATAAATACTTATTTATGACTTAAGACATATGTATGTGTATGAATATGTAAGCTTTACTAATGTTTTATTTTTAGTGATACCCCACATAACTGATTCCATTCAAGAATGGGTTCAGCGAGTGGCTTACATCCCAGTGACGGCAGATGGTGCTCCGCCAAGAGTTTGTATAGTAGAACTCGGCGGAACCATAGGTGATATTGAAAGCATGCCTTTTGTTGAGGCATTTAGGCAATTCCAATTCAGAGTTAAAAGAGAGAACTTCATATGTGCGCATGTATCTTTAATTCCAATGGTAAGGTTATTTCATTTGTCTTGTGACAGTTTATATGGCTGTATATTAAAAACAATCATCAAAAGCAAATGTTTATTATTTATAGCCAAAATCAACGGGAGAGCCTAAAACAAAGCCAACACAGTCTTCAGTAAGGGAATTGAGAGGGCTTGGCTTATCTCCAGATCTGATATTGTGCCGTTCTGAGAAACCAATAGACCACACAGTTAAGGAGAAAATATCAAACTTCTGCCATGTTGGACCTGAACAGGTGAGCACTTGTTTTATTAATAGTTTATTTAACCTCAGAATTGTTATTCTGAGGTTAAGTAAACCAATTCTGAGGTTAAATAACACCACTCTTCAGTGTTTTTTTACATAAAAATTTACTCAAGTTATGTTTGTTGTGAAGATAAATGTAAACAAACAGTCATAATTGATTGCTAGGACTGTCACCACACAATAGTTTACATTAATCTGAATATTATTCATTTTTACTGCTTCAATTAGACTATTAATAATATCAATATAAAACACAAATTGCTTAGAAGTAACAAAAAAAATTAAATTACATATATGTAATTCTGTTTCTGAATAATTTTTTGTTCCATGTGATTAATCTTTAACATTTATGCACTTTTGTATTATATCTCTTGTTTAGAGATGCATTGAAATCCAATATAACTTTTATTCGATTTTAGTAGTTTTACATTTTAGTAGATTGTAGTAGATGAGCAATAGATTAAACTTCTGCTTACATAAAAATAATTTTTAAAGGAGACATATCATTGAAATTTGAATATTCTAAGTGTAGCCATCACTAGCATTAACAACAACTGTTCTTTAAAACATTAAGAGTGTAGATCACCTTGTGTAAAAATTTACAGTTTAGTCTCTCATATAAAACATGATGATCTGTTTTATAGTAGAGACTGAAATGAAAAATTTAATGATGTAAATTTTTTGTGGTTCTGTAAGAAGTAAAAAATTTGTTGACAATAATAAGTGATGATGATGAATCAATGTTTCCAATGTAATTTTTTTATGTTTTAAGATGAAATCAAAAGAATTGTGTTATAAAATTGTTTACTAGGATTGGAAACACATTCTTCCTCTCTTTGCAAACCTGTATACAACTTAGATAGAGTTATTCTTATGTTTGGTCTATGTGTGTCATTAAAGAACAAAAACTAATCTTACCAGTGGGCCAGTTTAACCACGAGTAAGTTTAAGTCAGATTCTGTTGTTATCACACATAATTTTGTGGCAGCACTGATATCCTATGTAATATCTGTGTGAAATGTCCATGAATATTGATTTATTATGTAAAACTATTATATTAATTCTATTAATAATGATGTAGGCTTACAAATTTCTGTTATTTGAAGCTTAACAACCTTTGGTGGAAATAAAAATAAATCTGGACAATGTTTTTGCAACCAACATACCAATTTGTAATTGTATCTTGTTGTAGGTCATATGCATCCATGATCTTAGCTCAGTGTACCATGTCCCGCTGCTAATGGAATCACAAGGAGTGGTCCAATATCTTAATGAACGACTCCAGTTGAACATTGCTATGCCTAGACCAAGCAAGTAAGTGATTCGAAGTATATACTGTAAAAATACTTGTTAAAAAAATTAGAACATTGCCATCCTTTAAAATTAGTTACTTACCAGGTAATATGGATTGTTATGTCACAATATCTTTGAGTTTTTCTTTTAATATGGTATGTATTAATATTACTTACTTTGAGAATGTGGTATTGCTTGATTTTATTGTTGACAGATTCTTGGATATATATAGGGAGGTTCTTTAAATTCGATTGGGTGTACCTACCTCTGAGGTGGTCCCAAAGAAATTTCACCTCTAAGTAAAATAAGTGATGAAAATATTCAAGTCTTCTCAATTCTCAAATTCAGTTAATTATTAGATTGAAAATCTCATTATAAATAAAATATTATCATCAATAAAATATTATTTATCCAGATTTATGCGAAAATGGCGGAATCTAGCAAAACGTGTTGACAATCTTCGAAAAGAGGTTAACATAGCCTTGGTGGGCAAGTACACGAAATTGGAAGACAGCTACGCGAGTGTAACTAAAGCATTACAACATGCTTGTATCGCAACTGGGTGTAAACTGAACCTTACATATATTGAAGCAGTCAGCTTGGAGAGGCAAATGAAGATAGACGACCCGGTTAACTACCATAAGGCATGGCAGGATCTTTGCAAGGGCGAGTGAGTAAATCTTGCAATATTTCTTGATTTTTATAGAATCTATCGCGTCGCTTCAAAACGGCTGCACCTGTTTGGGTAATCCTTTTTATGTTGTGTTTGTAATTTGGGTTATTGAGACAGTAGATCGTGGGAAGAACTTCAAAAGAATTGAAATTGTAATAAATTATAGTTGTAAAGGGAAGATTTGTTCTAATGTTCTTCCTTAGTAGACCCGCGCGAAGCCGGGGGGGCGCTAAGGAAGCGCCTTTCTTGTATAATTGAGTATGTGTATATTGTATATGTGCTACTTTACATTAAATGTATCACATATATTATGAACACCCAGAAACAGAAAAAAACATCGTTTATCACACAAATATTTATTCTGGGCGGGAATCGGACCTACGACCTGCCGCGCTGAAGGCAGAGCTACTTCCAACTGAGCTATGAGGCCAGTAAAATCTCCATCATCATCATTTACTTTACTTTTGATATTATTTTAGTGGTGTCATAGTTCCTGGAGGTTTTGGCCAGAGAGGCATGGAAGGGAAAATAGAAGCGTGCCAATGGTGTCGTGAAACTCAGAAGCCTATGTTAGGAATCTGTCTCGGCCTCCAAGCCGCGGTGATAGAGTTCTCAAGAAACGTTCTCGGTCTGAAGGGAGCCAATAGCACCGAGGTTGACCCTAACTGTGAAGACAAGTTGGTTATAGACATGCCGGAGCATCATCCGGGCAATCTCGGAGGGACCATGAGATTGGGAACAAGGAAGACTTTTTTGGAGCCTAGTATATTAAGTGAGTTGTTTTTTTTATTATTATGAACTTATCTATCACTTCCGTGGTGTAGTGGAACACAGAAGCTCATTTGCGCATGGATATGGACATAGTATCCACCTCAGTCTCTTAGTGTTATAGGTTATCTTAGTTGTGAAGGCAGGTTGGTCAAAGACATGCCAGAGGATGTCATCACATGAGCAACCTTGAATGGACCATGAGATTGGGAATGAGTAAGGCTATTTTAGAGTATTGTCTAATAAGGGAGACTTGGTGCAGAATTTCTATAAGATGTGTCATTACATTATATTGTATATATATTTTTTAATTCAGTCTTTCATATACAGCTCATTCACATCACTTTATAATACTCATTTATATTAATAGAAACAATCCAATTCATAAGTGTAACAAAGTTATTCTGAATTTGACAGAACTTTACGGTTTAAAATATTTATTTCTCATAAAAATTTACAAATTTGCTTATAGAGAAATAACAAGCGAATATAAGTAGTATGTGCCGATTAGCATAGTAAAAAAAATAATAATAATCATGATTCTTCATTGATTGAATACCTCAAGGGTTACGTTTATTATTTTGAAATTGAACTACGATTCTCAGTGTTGCATGTCATACAGTCCGGGCTTGGTATATGTATGGTCATTAATAAGTTTGCCCCGGCCGTCGATTGCCTCTGGTATCCCTCGCTTGGCAGGCAGAATAACCAAATAGGCTAGAGCCGTCACATTTACAAACCACTATTTTGTTGTACAGCTCAATTATACAAGAAAGACGTGATTGAGGAACGTCATCGGCACCGATACGAAGTAAATCCGGAATACGTGGAGCGTCTCGAATCGGCCGGTCTCCGGTTCGTCGGCAAAGACGACACCAAGAGCAGGATGGAGGTGGCTACAGTCGACAATCACCCGTACTATGTCACCGTGCAATTCCACCCGGAGTATTTGTCCCGCCCGCTTTCACCAAGCCCACCTTTCTTAGGGTAAGTTTATCTGTTTCGATAACTCGGTAAAGACTGACTCCAAGACCAGAGTGTAGGTTGCTACAGTTGACTACCACTTATACTATTTACACCATGCAACCTGGAATATTTGACGCTTTCACGAAGCTCATTATACAAACATTTAGCCCCACTATATCTACATTTCAATTCGTTGGCAAATACAACTCTAAGACGAGAGTGGAGGGGGACATGTCTCCTAGTCAACAATCGTACTGTCATCATTTTGTCAACAATGTAGGAGCATTTTGAATACTGATTGATTAAGCAAAATAATATTATTTTTGAATTGAGCACTCATAATGATAATTTTTTTCTTGTTCATAGCTAGAGAAACAGCCATTATGTAATTTGTTTAAAAAAATGTTATCTATATTTTTAAGCGTTTTTAACATTGTTTTAACTTGTAATTCTTTTCACAGACTCATATTAGCATCGCAAGGGAAATTGAAGTCCTACCTAAGTAAAGGATGCCGCCTCAGTCCCCGAAACCAGTCTGATGTCAGCTCAGGTAAAAAATTCTTAACAAAAAAAGGCTTATTTATTATTCTACTGCCAAATACAATGTCGGTGTGGTAATCTACCTATGGTTATCTGATAGTTGAATATAAACTTTGGCTGTATGTCTCTTTGGTGCCTCTGTATTTTATTTCAGAATGATCGAGATTTTATTTTGAGTTTCCGCTACATGTTTGTCCTATTGACTCATTTCAAATGTAATTTATTTTTCATTCTAGAATCTTGTTGTTCTTATTCCTTTCCATTGCTTGAAATATATCCAAGGAATCATCAACGTTTGTGATTGTTATATACTTTTTAATTTTTAGATGAGGACGATTTATCAATATCTTCAATAAGTTTAACGGAAGAAAAAACGATAATCGAAAATGGGAACGGCAGCAATGGAACAATGAACGGCAAAATGAACGGGTGTCAATGAACACAATAGCCATAAGTCATTAGCTATCTAGCTAGCTAGCAATGCTAGTAGACTTATAGCTAGTAGCTGTTGATAATCATTAAAATAAACGTTTGTTAGATGTAATATGTGCATTTGCAGTCAAAATTTTCATCAGAATCTCTACAACGAGAATAGGCTTAATGGTGTGATGCACGAATGGTATTTTTATGTGTTTTATATATCCAAACGTAAGATTCCTCGCGGACTTTTTTTTGTCGCTGAATAATGAAGTCTACCAGTATACATTTTAAGACAGATATTCCGATGTGAGAGTGGATGGCGTGGGAAGATTGTTTCTTGCACATGCCCGTGCGCATGTTGGATTTCATACATAAAACCAGTGAAATACAGTTCAGTGCCGATCTTAAAAAAAGTGCGCGAGGATTTTTGTTTATCCTAATTTGATCCTAATAGTAAAATCTAAATGATCAACAAATAGATGATAGAAATTAAATGTTCTTTATATATAAGTAAAAAGTGTAATTTTACATTCAAAACACGTTATTCAAACTCTTGATGCATAATAGTAGAGTATTAAGTGTAACAGCTCCCGGACTTCTGGGTTATTGTAATTCGCCGGTCGAAGGCTAATCCTGGCTACAGGGTAGTTAATAATGATTTTCTATATTTAAGCAACACAAGTTGTTCGTGGAATAACTTGTGGCTATAGGCTCACCAATTGTCACCTTATAGCTAATGAAACAAGGATTATAAGGGCGCGGTCCTATTGCGAATGATAAACTAGCATCAAGGGCAAACCAAATGGAAATTTACTTAATGGTTTAACTTTTCAAGTCAAGTTTCATGCTCGCTATTGTGACCTAAGTTTCTTTCTGTTGAAAATTCTGAATTTATTATAAGGTTTTTTTACACAATTTCGGTATCTGTGCCATTTAAAAAAAATGATATTAACAGTAAGCTAAACTGTTATTTTCTCTATTTCCGAAATTGGTCTTTCGTTACTCGAAATTAAATCCAGTTGGATTTATTGCTTTTTTTTTAATGATTTAAGATAATAAAATCTTAACAATTGTATTTGTAAGTAATTTTATTTTGTTTCCTGTTTTTGTAACATCCTTTTAAATCGTTACCTTGTTTTTGTCTTAAGTTAAGCGAAGGTGTTTTTTTAAAGGAATCGAATTGCAATTATAAATACTGTTATATCAATGAAAAATGTGCATGAATGAGTAATATCATACATATTTTTCATCAATATAGTAGTAGTGACGTTTTTTTTAATAGTCATTAAGTTGATGGCCGCTGATGGCCTTGAAAACTTTACCCGGGCTTTTGGTGAGAGCAAATGGCTCTCGATCAACTTAAAACTTAAATTTTACTATATAGTATTGTCGTGTGACTCGAAAGTGAAATGCCTGATCCATGTCACCCAATAATAATCATTAGAGTAAGATGAATGTCAGCAAATTATTATTTCATTAACTGGAGGTAACGCATTTTCATAATTTTGAGATGTCAAAGAATATGATACAGTTGTAAAAAAAAAAACATATATTCATTAGATATTCCACTTTCAACGACAATCTCGGAAGTTTTAAGTCACATTTCACAATTAATAGAAACGCCAATTAGTTCAGCTCTTAGTTGTACTCATAAATGTACGTTACATTCAAGTAATTATTTATTCCACTTTTACGGGATTGTCAGTGATCGTGGCGTTAATACGGGACTGGTTGACAAAATATCCGATCGCCCCAAACATTGTGATGATAACCAATAAGGTGATTTATATGGCTGTTGTTATGCGAATAAAATATATATTTTTATGATAAAAATGTATGTATTGATAGTATTAATGCATCCGCCCTATATTTGTAAATAATCCGAATCCCAGTTAGCTAAAGCTATTTCATAGTCACATTATAAATTCGTATAACAATTTATTCAATACACAATAGACTTTATTGGATGTTTTTATTGGGCACATGTTACAAAAGAGTATAAATTGTAAATGTCTGTTATATATATTGCTGAAGTATTTACTATCTATTATAGTTAGTTCTTTATCTATACAAATAAATAAAATTGAAGTTGCTGCTTGTAATGTTAAAATAACAGGTTTTGACTAAATGTATTCGAAAGTATATACCTACGGTATCTTTAACAAAAACCAACTTTTAAAATGTTTGTTTTATTGTTTGTTCCGGCTAATTTCCCGAAACGGCTGGGCAGATTTTGACTTTCAGTGGAAGGTAGCCGATGTTCTAACGGTTAACTTAAGCTAATTTTATTTTAGAATAAGAAAATAAAATTAGGGATCGACGCAAAAAAGCATCCAATGGCATTACGCCATTTTTTTTTAATTTACAATATAATATTATTATTAGCATTCTCATAAGCATTGTGGGGTCGAATGATTTTATCGTACTCAGTGTAAAACTTCGCCATAGAATAATGTAAGGCCAATTAAACAAAAACGTAAATAATTTATGAGTAGGCACATTTATGCATTAAAACTGTGTGTGCTAATGAAATAAATATGACAAGTAAATAAGGTAGGTATCAACTGACTGCAACCGTAAACAATGCGAGAAAAACATTATGCAAAGGTCCTTGAAATTATGCCCATAATTGTTGACACAAAAATCCAAGAGACAGGTTTTCCGACTGCCATTCCACTAAACCTAGTACCTACAATAATAGGTACTATGTTAATACCTAAATAAAGTGTTAGTATGCTGAAAACATTGTGTTATTAATACTCCTTATTCCTTTGTTGCCGTCCTTTCCAACAATTGTTACCAAAGTATAAGTATAAGTTGGCCACTTAACATGCTAAGTAATGATCTTTTCTGTAAGTGGCCAACTCTGGTGTCGGGGTTTTCCAAGCCGCCTGAAGGCCTCCAACATAGGTTATCGACTAGGATAGCCGGAACCGACATCCCAACGTGCCCTCCGAAGCACAGAAGCGCTCGGTTCAAATGCCAGTAAACTCACCCATCTAAGTATTGACCGGGCGGGGAACTAAGCGATAACCACAGCAATACGGCTCCGCGGTCTTGTCCGGTTGAAGTATGAGACTCAAGTCGCACACCGTTGCGCTCGTTACCCGAGATAGGAATGTTACGTCTCATGCTCATGTCATTTCACAGACACACACCCCCTTCCACCGGAACACGGCAATGCGAGTGCACCACTGTTGCTTGGCGGCAGATTACCAGATGTTGTGGCAGTTTTTCTCCGGGCGTTCTATGCACAAGTTCTACTTTTTGTTACTCCTTTAGCAAGATCTAGGGAGTAAGTGTAGATACTCAAATGGTCTACACTGATGCAAATGATACCTACGGACGCTAGCAAGCTATTTGTATTGAAATTTTGATGCAATATATAAACTAAGTACTTAGTTTTGGCTGGCTTTATGCACAAATATTTACAATGGTCAAAGTTATTGTAGGTTTGATTAAAAGTTGTTTCTCTTTTTTGATGAATTATATCTTAAATGCGCGTCTAACCGGCTTTATTCGTAAAATAGTCTAGAATCGTTTGGTGACAACTGATAATTTTTCATGGGAATGTTTAGGTAGATTCGGGTGACGTTGACATATTAGACGTATGTTGGCTATGACATGTGAAATGAATGTGATGTCACAAAGATTGAATTAGTGCTGCCAAAATTAAAGATTACCCTACATTCTAGGTACAATAATGCCTGTTTGCAATAATGAAAATATAAGAAAAAATAAAACATTTCCGTTTGTATAGATGGCAACGAAACCGATTATAATATTTTTTTACAAAATTTGAAGAATGCTACAGAAAGTAAAGTCCTGAACAAGTTAATTACTTCCTTCGACAAGAAAACATTGACGTTAGGCTATTTTGTAGTAAAATATACGGATTTGTCACAGAATATCTGATATCAGCATATCAGAAATTACTGATGAAAACACCTGACCATGGTACCTGTGCTCCAGTGAATTCCAATATCACGACCTAAGGCATCAGACCCTTGCCCGTGTATATCTTGACAATAACTAAGATGTATCCATACAACTATCCTTTTGCCATCTACTGGGCACTTATAAAATTATATTTTCTTCATAGCAAGAAAGCCTCGTTACTTGAGTCAGACTGGGTTGTCAAAAAGATTTAGTTTACAGTTTACTTCGGTGTAACAGGGAATTTTAGTTTAAAAATATTGCCACCCTAATAAATTGCGCTCTTCTGCGTTGCGTGCGGGACGGAAGTTGATTTCAATATCGCATTTGATGTATTTTTGAATTTTACGAATAAATGAACTTTTCATTGCATTTTACCAAAATTATATCAATCAAGATGGACTATGGGCTTTTCAATTTCTGTTTCCCATGTTTTTTTTAATACTTGTGCCTTGCTAAGAACTTCACGCGTTTGTGTTTACGAGTGACAAAAATGTGAATTTTGACAAAACTATAAGATTAATCGTTTACAATGGTATTTGAGTCGATAGTGGTGGATGTCCTGAACAGGTTCCTCGGGGATTATGTGGAGAACTTGAATAGATCTCAGCTAAAACTGGGCATTTGGGGCGGTGAGTGCTGTACCCTCTTCGTATGATGTCATCCCGTCTGCGATTGTACTGCGGTTATTTATGTCTACATTTTTTCAGGTGATGTTGTTTTGGAAAACCTGATACTGAAGCAGAATGCTTTGGAGGAACTCAACATTCCTGTGCAGACAGTCTATGGCCACTTGGGTAATAAGATTTTCAGTAATTCAGCCTGTGAACCATCTTAAGCTTTATAATATTCATGAAATAAATATAGAAAATAAAAAATAACTTTAACTTTCCATATTATATCAATCAGTGCACCTTATTTGGTTGTCTAAAATTTTTTATTTGACAATAATATAAAGCAAGTGGTAGTAATTCTTTAGTAATTTTAATTTTTCATATTAATTTACTTTCCACATTGCTTTTATTGGTTACAAAAAATTTTAACAGGTTATTACAAATGCAAAAGTGAGTTTATTTGTTAGTTTTGCTTTTACACCTAAACTCCTGAATTGATTATGATGAAATTTGATATAGAGATAGATCCTGGAGATGCTTATAGAATATAGATACTTTTCTCCCTAAAAACTTATAGTAGATGGGGTGAGGAGAGGGTTAAACTTTGTTTAAAACAACTGGAATTTGTTGATAAAATCAGTGTTTATGTGAGTGTGACTGCGGGACTTTTTTTTTTGTTAATATATCCCATTTGTCTGGGTAATACATACCCAGACAAATGCATACAACAAGCAAGTGTGGAAATTTAACCCATCACAGTGCAGAAGGCACAGCTGGATTTCAATTGTTTAGAATATCTTTGTAATTTGATAACATGCTGAAGGATTTATTTTTTCTAGACACTTTTCCCACTTTTGGGCTAAATTCTTCCCCATTATTTCTAGTCATTGCAGTCTTGAACCAGTTGAAGCCAATAAATAAATATTCATTTTCCACTAGAACTAGATAACTCATAGAGTACTTATAAAGTACTTCTTTGTTAAAACATACTTATAATATGTCTTAAAACTCAGACCCAGAACAAATTTATGTTTGTCACACAAATATTATGCTTGTGTGGTGGGAATCCCACAACCAACAGTGTAAAAGGCAGAGCAACTAACAACAACTACAAGTTGAATTCTACCAATAGATTTATAACAGTATACCTGTTTATTAATTACCCAAGGTTATGAGCACTTAACATGCAACACAGACAGCTCCCATAATTGTTCTCTGCAGTAAGTTGACTGTGACATCATGCCCTCAAATTGTGGCTGATTTTAAATGTGACTCATACAGGCTAAATATATCAAGGTTATTATTTAGTGACCTTCGACATGGGTGTGATAAGTGCACCACATATTACATTGTTATTGTTTGTCTTAAAAATATATTTCAGGATTTCGAATGTTATAGAAGGTTTATTATTGACTGATCAAACAATTTGAATTTATATGTCAATCTGTTAGAAATGCTAATTTGGGCCGCTACTACTATTTTTATGTAATTTGTGGGTTGAACTGATTAAATGATTCACTGTGGTATATGACAGTAACTTTATGGCATTAACTTAGTTTTCTTATGTTGAATAACATGTTACAAACATGGTCACCAAAACTATATCGCTCTATGTTACTCTTAGCATACAAAAGGGAGTCAATCTTTTCACAAGTCTTTCATAATAAAAGTCATTTGTAAAATAGCAAAATGCTGACAAACACACAAAATGTTTTTTTTTTTCAATAGTTTCCATGTGTAATATAATCTATGATACAAGTGTTGGAGATTTTTATAAATCAGGTACCCTTTATTATACAAGTTGTAAACATCTGTAATATTATTGGTACAAAATGCTGTCCATACCTGCCTCTTAAGTTACTACTGCGGAGACAGTTTTACTCTCGTCAAGTTGTTGTGCTCCTTATCTTATCTTTAATTATTTATAATCAACGAGTACATTGTTAATGCACAATGTTGATTCTGATAAGCTATATATACTTGGATAATCTACTTTTAAATATGTGATTGAAACCGCTTCAAAACTACCTGAAAACTTTTGAGATGAGCTTTAATTTTGTTTTTATTTTAAGGATGTTTATGTTGCGTATCTCACTTCATGTCCTATACAATTCAGGAACGGTTAAATAAGAATGAGGGTGTAATATGTTATCGCTCATTTTTGTTTGTGGTTATACCCATTATGCGCGAATACATTTTATAGGTATTGACGCGTCTACATACATGCTTCTTTTACGCATTATCATATATCATTCACGTCCTACAATGACTGAATATTTTCAGGTAAACTTGTGTTAAAAATACCATGGAAGAATCTATACGGCGCGTCGGTAGAGGCGAGCGTGGAGCGTTTGTTTCTGATTGTCAACCCCTCTGCTGAAGTCAAATATGATAAGGAGAAGGAAGAAAAGATGGCCATGGCTTCCAAGCAGGCGGAATTGGCCAGGGTTGAGGAAGCTAAGAAACAGGAGGCGGACAAGGGTGAGGATAAGCTAGACAGAATGTATGAATCTATATTCACATCACATCTGGTGTTGTGGTAATTCCTTTAGAGTCAATGTATCAACAAAAGTGATGGTTTCATCCAAAGAAGATGGTTCTTTGCCATGTTTGGTGGAAATCGTTGGAGTGTAGTATTACTAATAAATATATTTAAAATTACAAAATAACGGGTCGGGTGTTTCTATTGTAACTTGTTAGTTATGTCATAGTGGGCTGAAATTCCATAGAATTTTTTTTGAATAATTTTAGATCAATACAATCTGTGGTATGGTCCTCAATGTGTGTAAGTTCAAATTGCAACTAACCAGCTATTTTTGAACTAAAACTGAAAGCTGGCGCCTGTGCGGCAAGCATTGAAATTTCTCCTTACAAAGACACTGACTCACAGGTCATTAATTATTGTCGAAAAATTTCTTCGTTGTTATTTTTATTACATTTAAATTTCTGGTCGACATACCGAGATCATCGAAAGAAGATAAATGAAAACATGAATTCAAAAATTCTAGTTTCTATTATATACCTTTCGTTTTTTTATCGTCATTTTAGCCTTGGTCCGTTGTTAGTGTAAACTTTTCGATCATTATCCAATTTGTATAAATTATGCAAATTATCTAGAGTATAGATTCTAGAGGATTTGTATGTGTGCATCTCTCACACAATCATTTATTGATTCGTGTTTTAAACCAGAGACCCGTCTAATTTACCAATGAATAAATTATATTGAATTTTTTTTCCTTATCCTTTAACGAGCAAACAAAAAAAAAAATATAAATCCGTCGAGTTGATCTCAAGTATCGTAACATGCGGCAATTGATTTTTATTTATATAGCTGTATATAATGGCCAGTTCCACCGTAATGCTGCGCTGCACGTAGTTAAGCAATACGTCTTTCTCAAGCGAAAGCTTATCGATGCGCGCAGACTTAGAACTCGACCCACTAGTCGAATTTTGACTTTAAGTCCGTACTACATTCTTCCGATCAAGTCCATGCTACTTCTGGATACCCTTATATTTCTTTATTAATTAATACCAAATTACCAAATTAATATATTGTTATTTTCGGTTCGGGTTTTATATTAATTTTGTCGATTGTACAGGCACCTTAATAAACTGAAGACGGTTTTAACAAATCTCAAATGATTGCTGTCCCTTTACTCAATGAATCAGAACAAAGAGAATGATATTTAGTTTGATATAACCACCTTATAATTTATTTTTAGAAAACAAACTAAATGAGACGTTTGTTGAAAAGTTGGTCACGCAAATCATCAAGAATGTACAACTGAACATAAAGGACATTCACATACGTTACGAGGACAGCATAACGAATCCCAAAGCGCCTTTCTCTTTCGGGATTACTCTTCACAACCTCTCCGTCCATACCACTGATGAGAACTGGAAGAAGACTGTCATACAGGAGGCAGTCACGAAAATCTTTAAGGTAAGTTACATGCCGACGACGTATCTTGGCTACTCTGAAGATGGCTGCTAAAGCTTTTATCTCTTACCATGAATGAAACATGGAACATTAATATATTTTGACCCTTTATAGATAATATCTACATCGAACTCTGCTCCGCGTAATACGTATGAGTCTTAATGAGCTATAATAAGTATTCAATAAGCTTTACCACGGGAACTTAATCCAAAAGTTGTTATATCTACCATACCACAATTTTTGCAAAGGTCTGTTTTAAGACGACTCTGTTTCCTCACAATGTTTTCCACATAGTGGTGCATAGATGGATTTGAGCCAGCGATGCTCGGATTGAAACTTGGTGGCGTGTAATTCTTTCCGGCTCAAGTTGGTACTCCCATTAATATATTCGACTATTCCATATCCAACTTAGCAGCAATCCTGCCTGCAAAACGTTTTTTATTCCGTGTTGGAACATTATGGTACCAGGGTATTTGTAGTTTCAGAATCACTAACAGGTCTGTGCCCTAAATCCTGTCTAGTGACAGGAAATCAATCATACATAATTACCAGAATTATAGTATCTCATTTTTGTTCTTCAGCTTTACTTCGGATTTCGTATTAATGTAATAAAGAGTAATCTTTATTACTTTCGAAGGAATAATTCGGTATACTCAATTACGTAAAAGCAATATACAGGCACTTTTGCGAAATGTTACTCGATACGATCGTGAAACTAACCGAATGGCAGGTCAAGGCTGGGTCACGTTTAGTGACGGTATGACGAAAAATAATATCCTAGATCAGGGCTTCCCAAACTTATTTTTACTGTGACGCCCTTGAGTGTTTGCCATTTCTTTGTGTTTATGACCGTCGGTCAATACATACTTGGTGTTACATGGTTCCCGCCGTCAGATATTCGAGTCATTTTTATTACAAAAAAACGTGACCTCACTTGATGAGGTCCATTGTCCCAGGTTGTGGTCAGAAAATTATCTATATTACCATCATCTTATGTTTTGGTCTTCTTGGCAGATTCTTGACTTGGAAGGACTCGCTCTTTACTGGAATCCCACAACAGAGCTGTATTCTAGATCAGGAAAGCAAGATATCGAAACGAGACTAGAAAATGAAATCGCAAAAAAAACATCTAAGCCCGATTTCTATCAATATGGTGAGTCATCAATATGGTTGTAGTGTATCCGACGTGAAATGAAGGAAGATTAATTTTGAATATTTTTTAAATGGTTTATTCCAGCATTGGGTCCAATAAACGCCACAGCAAAATTAAAATTAAACCCAAAACCGGAAGGTGACGAGCCCAAGTTTAGCATACCTAAAGTTATCCTCAGTTTGCACATGGAACAACTCTCTGTGAGTCTAAACAAGGCCCAATACCAAGATATGATGCTACTAGCGGATTCGATGGACCGAATGAGTAAAGGAGCGCCGTACAGGTGTGTGCTATTTATTTACGCCCAAAGATGCATAAAATTATTGGAAAATACGATTTTTTTTATTTTACTACTCTGCGTACCGACATGGATAACGACAAGAAAATAATCGATATAATGCTTAAATTTGGACGTATGATGTCATATAGTCGAGCAATCAACCCGCAGCGTATGGAAAAAATATCGACCATGCCGGCCTTATTTTAGCTATACTAACTGGAAAAGAATATTATTTTAGCATTAGCTTTTTCGTAGCTATGTTTATCTAAGCCCAAACACCTAAGGCCAAGGAGTGATATCCTTTCAAGACGTATGTAATTTATTTCAAGGCTTCGTTGCGAATGTGGAAGTAACCCTGCCTTTAAACCAAGGGCTCCGAGTTTGATCTTGCCTAAATTGGCACCCAACAAATTGCTTGTCAAATCAAGTTAATGTAAGGTATTATGAAAATGAGGTCACTGATATTGGTTTAGTAATTAACACTTTGCTCATTAAAATTGAGGTGTCGGAAATGTTTGTTTTTCTAATGGGCTGCAATGATGTCTATCATATACACAAAAGTATTTAAACCGGAACGAAGTAATTTGCAGTCTGCTATAGAAAACCAGGAAAATATGAAAATAACGTGTTATCGTTATCATTATACCTAACTCCATGCTATAAGTGATAAAAATGCATGAAGTACATTGAACGTTTTGTAATACTTACAATAAACTTTCAAGAATATTTTCACTCGATTTCATAAACTGAAACATGACAGGAATAAATTTAATGTGTCTTTATGATTCTTGTCGTAATTAAGCAGGCACCTAGACAGGTGATTGAGACAAGCTAGACTCTCAGATTAGAATGGGTTACAAATTAATCATTACATTGTTTCGATAAGTCGAGTGTTCATATTTGTCACTAGCCTCACAGCTCTGTACTGCCTCCCGCTGAAGGTCGTGGGTTAGATTCCTACCTAGGACAAACATTTGCGTGACAAGCATATTTTTATGTTTGTTCTGTCTCTGGGTATTCTAGCAGTGATTTGTTTCCCATAGTTCAAGTTAAGTTTGGGGCCTAGACATCGCCGTGTGACATCTATATTAATGATTGAGGCAAGCCAATCTCATCATCATAGATTAATTAAGATAGGTGATAACATTCCATTGCATTTGCATTCATTTCACAAACAAAGGGGAAATATCGAATAAAAACATTTTTTGCAATCGCAAATATCATCTATGATAAAAATACAAATCGCTTACACAAATGGTTTAGTATTTAAGAGGTAAAGTTACAATTATAATTTAAATTAAATCACTGAATTTTAAGTTTTCTAATGAAAACTGTTTCCATTTCAGAAAGTATCGCCCAGATCTTAATACCTACAGAAGTCACTACAAAGAATGGTGGCGTTTCGCGTACAAGTGCATCCTTGAGGAAGAAGTCAAGCGGCGCCGAAGAAACTGGGATTGGAAGCATATGTTGGCTCATAGACGACTGTGCAAGGTCTATGCGGAAGCTTACCAGGCCAAATTGATCACCAAAACCAAGATTGCTGCTGAACAACAAGAGGTGTTGGATTGTGCTGAGAAACAGCTTGACTTGTTCAATTTGGTTGTGATCAGACAGAGGATTGAGATGGAGGTTTGTATGACTTAGAACTTTACTGATTTTGTACTCAATAAAATCAGTCTTTTAGATCCTATACTTTGCGCTTTGGGTTTAAATTTTTTCCTGCACCTTTTTATGGGACCAACTTGGAGGTACTTAAAAGCATATAAAATAATAATCATCAAAATCGGTTCACACAATTGGCAGTAATATTGCATAACAAACATAAAAAAAAACATAATCAAAGTGAAAACCTCATTTTTGAAGTCTGCTAAAAGTAATAGAATAAAACGCTGAAAATATTATTCAAGCTACGTAAAGAAGAAAAACACAAAAGTTTTCAGTCAATTAGTTTCATGGAAGGTTCAGATAGGACTCTATGGTCTGGCTTAGCTTACAGCTGCCTAACAGAATTTTTTATTTATTGATTTTACCTACTTGATATATACGTTCGGTATGACATAGTAATGTGTCAGTAGTAGGCACAAATTGATACCATAAAAGATGAATAGATCAAGAACCATTGATTTGGGAAGTTATTATATGAATTTGAGACTATCGAAGTAAGAATATTTTTAAGACGCAGGTAAAATAGGAGTATTTGTTACAGGTGGAAAGATTAGGCAAGCAGGAGGCCGAAGCAAAGAAGTCGAAAGGCTGGTTCGCGGGCTGGTGGGGTAGTAGCAGCTCCGATACTGAAGAACTAGCCGAAGGAACAGCTATCAGTAAGTTCTATCATACAGTCTCTGCAACACAGGGTTAAAACAACTAGACAACTCCGATTCTAAAATCACAAAGTTTAATGTCAATTAATTCCTTTGTATAATTGAAATTTAACTTTGAACGTACGAACATCATCATCAAGGGCGGCCTTAGATATTGCGAGGCTCCGGGCGTATGAGGAATTTAGGTGAGTTGGAAGTGTACAGGGCTCCTGGTAATCAGTCAGCATCCTCCTAAAGACAGCTGCAGTACATCGAAACAAAAAACGGGTTGTTCTGTGAGGGTGCGAAGCCCTGCAAAAGCGAGGCCCCGGGCGGTCGCCCTGCTTGCCATCCCCTAAGGCCGCCACTGATCATCATCATATTTTCTTATGGGTGTGGCTAACTCTGGTGTCAGTATTTTGTAATTTTTACCTGTAATCATATGCCTGTTATCATATTTATGAAAATATAAATAAAATATGAAGTTTGCAATGAATGCCGACCCCACTTAGTGTGGCACAAGGGCAGTTAACCTCAGGTTGGGGGTATTAAATAATAATCATAATAGTTTAATTCAAATATGTAATGAAGACATGGTAGAAATTACAATGTCCACATTAGTGAAAAATAAGTTAATTATTATAAATAATATTACAAAACTCGCTCGTGCTCGATCGGTCTCTGCAAGACTACTCGATCTGAACACGAACGAACGACTGCATGACTGGCGAATCATACTTCTCCATAGCGGACTATGATTCGTTAATCATATAGTTTATTCTGCATTCAGTGCAGTTTTGAAGGATGGCGTTGGTGCTGCCCCATACTCTGCTGAGCAGGGAGGCGGTTTTCTTGCGAATGATTGCATGAAACCCGTTGATGAAACCACAATGGTCGATGCACTGCAGAATCAGGTTTAAAGTTATCGTAAACTTATTATAAATATACCGTTAAATATTTATTACAGTGAAACAATTCCAAAACGCCATGACACCAGAAGAAAAGGCGAAGCTATTCCGTGCGATAGACTACCAAGAGAACACAGCGCCACTTCACTTGCCTGTCGAATACGTGGCCATTGAGAGCTACTTCAAGCTGGATAGGTTACAGGTTGGTGCGCTTTCACTAGTTCTTATTGCTATTGTATGTTTACGTGTCTGTGTTATAATAGTATATTTTTTGTATAGGAGTAATAGAGAAAAAAATAATAATAGCACGGTCACAAAATAGGCATATTTCACTCTTCTTTACTGCATCGTTGTATTTTTTTCAGGTGTCGGTTAACGATGTAGGTGAAGTGCTGAAGGCAATGGTCGACAATGTACAATTGAATATGAAACAGCGGCCCAGTGCTAATGCCCTCAGGTATAATATACCGTATTTTTTTTGGCGACTTTAATATCACTGCGACCGTATTCGGTCCATTTTGATCGCCACACGGGATTACTAGAGATTAAATTTATTTTTGCGCGGAACCCTTATTCTTTTTATGTTATTTTTTCTAACTGCCAGTGAAAGTCCTGTCAAAATCGGCTAATGCTAAGCCAATTCGGAGATTAGCCGGATCAAAGAGACCAAATATTTAAATTTTTTTTTTTTTAAGTACCTACCTTTCAAGTGCATTTAGTAAAAAACGGTTATTTTGTCATTATAAACAGACACTACGATTTTATTTATTTGTATAGATGAAACTGGCAAAAGATGACAGCTGTGTCTGACACCTCAACAGCACTATAAAGAAAACCATTTGTTACAGAGTGGATGTCCAAATGGAATCTTTCACTGTGACCGGAGTTCAACAAGGCGATTTTTTGCCACAATTAGTCGCGTCGAAAGAAGTCACCAAAGATGTCAACTTATTGAATGTTGCGTTCGAAACCAATCCATTGGGTAGGTAATCTTCATTTCAGCCGGCAAACGTCCACTGTTGGACATAGGCCTCCCCCATAGCTTTCCAGGTAATCTTGCAAGATATAAATAAAAAATAAGATTGATGCCTATTATTACCTATCATGCCAATAACATACAATACTAATGGCCCGTTAAAACAAGATCTCGCACTCGTGTAACGAGTTACTTGTCCGTCAAAAATACTCAGCTCTCTACAAAAGTATGAAGAGATCTAGGTTAAAGTTATTATTCTAAGACGGGGATGTAACGTCACATCAGCCTGTAATGTCACATCAGGAACACCACTGCTTGCCGGCAGATTACCAGGTTTGGTGGCAGTACTACTCCGGATGAACTTGGCACATATTCTACTACTTTAGGTTGTTATAATACTCCCAAAACCCGGGGGGATACGTGGGACAAGTGGGAATTCTGACTCACCTACGGACGCTAACAACATGTTTCCTGAGTATAGGTATGCAGTGGTTAATCGCGTTGGTTTTCAATTACAGATGGAGGTTGCGACCAACGGGTGAATGTAACTGCACTTCCATTACAAATTACTTACGACGCTCAAACGGTCATTGAAATAGTTAATGTGTTCAAACCCCCCACCGAGTCTACAGCTTTGACTACGTAAGTGAGATATAACTTGCCTTTTTACAGCGTGAGAGTCACGCTATTATTTAATTTTTAGTCTAATTGTGAAGTGTGAGCAGTGAAAAAATCAAACTTTTTTCACTGCTTGGAATTTCTGCTACTATCAACTGCTTTCGTCAAAAATCAACGCAATCAAAAGATAAGGCGGTTTATATGCTCCGTTTACGCCGCGTATTTTGACTGTCGCAAGGGAATCAAAACCTATATGGGAACTTCCCGTTGACCTAGAACCATTAAAATTGGCAAGAAGTATGTTATCTAGCAAAAGCAATGTTATCTATTCATATCTATCAATATCTATCCATCAGATTACAAGCGGCCGCAGAGAACAAAATATCAGAAATGAAAGAGAAATCGACATTAGGAATGCAGTATGCCGTCCATCACCATACGTTCATAGATTTGGATATCAATATCGCCGCTTCTTATATTATCGTGCCGCAGACGGGAATGTATAAGGGGTAAGTATATTATTTAAACTTTTGTTTTAAGATTAATCTTGACATATCGGTATCGCCGTCAACTGGATGGAGGCACGTAACCGGAATACCTCAGCAACTTATCAGTAATTAATTTTACAGAGGCGAAGCCTGTGTGGTAGTGAAACTTGGTGCCATTGGAATAAAATCTGAGCCCAGATCGCAGGCCTTGGATATCCACAAATTGTACAAAGAAGGCATGGCTGATGACGATATACTGAAGGAGATCACACACCACAGTTACGACAAGATGGCGCTTCACCTTACTGAAATTCAGGTGCGGTTTTAGATATGCTTCTGCCCGCGGTTTTGCCCGTACATGTATAAAATGCTTATCTGAAGTTCCAGGTTATATTCCAGAGAAATTTCAAACCAATCAGTTTAGTATTTTTGGGGATATAAACATTTATCCATTCAAGCTGAAATAGTTTAGGATATATATAGTTAAGCGGTACTATATTAACAGTGGTTCTTTTAGGTGCCCTTATCACACAATTACAAGTACAATAACTTGTAATTGTGTCAGTTTAACTTTTAATATTGCTTTTCAGTTTTAGCACAATTTTTAACCTACTATTATGAGCTGACTAACTCTGGGACTAAGTGGGAGAGAGCGCATATACTTATTACTTTTTGCAACTAGATTATTGCATGTAGTAAGTACATGTTAACGTTTATTCATCCTAAACAGTGGGGAGTTACGCTTGCGAGAGCTCTGCTGCGTGCTAGGTGATATGTTGTGGGGAATGGGGAACCAAACGCCTGGTTGCCTATTGCAATAGAGGCGCATTGCAATGACGACTTGTTACTTAGCTCCTAGTTTAGAAAGCCACATGGTTCGAGCTTAGCTACTAAGTACGACACGACGTGTAGCTACAACCACACAGCCGTTATAAAACTATATTGCCAAACAATTACAATACAAATAAATATAAAATCGTTTCCAGATTGTAATAGCAACGGCAGAAGAAGATTGGAAACAAGCAATCGCCTCAAACGAAGCCACACCCCTGCATTTGCTGCAGCCAACTAACCTGCTGATCCAGATACACAAGTGTTTGATCACTGATGACCCAAGAATGCCCAAGATTAAGATTAGGGGCGAGTTACAGAAGATTGCCATCAGTGCTTCTGAGGATAGGTATTAAATTATTTGAAATTGATGACCCAATTTAATAAAGTTGAGAAGATATAGTTCGGCAGTCATTACTTGGGGGTCATGAAATTATCTGATCATAGTCAATTATTTTCTTGTATTTTACCATTTTTGGGACCTAGTACGTAACTTGGAGGCTGCCAAGTCATGATTGTCCTATCTAGTATAGTATAGACCTTTTGGACATTTCAGTCTAACCTTTTTTGCACTACAATGCGACTAAGTCCTTTTCATATTTAAAAACAGTACGGCCCAAGTCGTATTACTGTTATTAATTGTGAGCAGCGGTTACTTTTTCTTAAACACACGAAAATCAACGCACATCCCATTAAGATGTAATAAATGAATATATTATTTTGTTTTTCAGATTGTTGACATTATGCGAGATATTGGTTAGCACGCCGTTGCCAAAATCCGACGAATCAACTCAGTTGAAGGTATAGAAAATATGATATACACGCGTATACATTTTTTTTTCTTTGATTTTTACACCTTTTATTTCTTTTTATCAAGATTTTTGTGTACAAGTTTGCGTACACAATGACTGGCCGCGTTATTGAGCCTCAAGAACTTCTGAGGGAAATTGGTGGCGCGGTAATCAGTAGATGTGATTAATTTTACTTTGTAGCCATTTTTTATGTTTTTTATATAGTACTCATCTCAATAGTCGTTGGCATAGTTAGATTTGTCTTAGTTTGTTAACGTGACAATTATCAACACCCAAAATGAAAAGCCAGAATTAATAAATTAGTAGACCACCGCATTTTGTATTTGTAAAAAAGAAAGAACATCAATATATATTTTTGAGTATTTGCCATGCATCCCTACAAAGAGGCAGTTAATCAATTGTGAGAAACAATCTTATGTTCTACGAGTTATAATACATTTTATTGTGATTTCAATGACATGTTTCTGTGTTTACCTTATTCAAAAATGAGTTTTTAATGATTTAATGTCGTTTTGACTATCCGTTACTTGTGTCGTTGTTCCTCTCGCATCATAGAAACCCACAGAAAATATGCCGTTTGTGGCTTTCACAATTTATTTAATTGTAGTGTAATTTTTATACATAGTGTCACGTATAATTATCAATTTCAGCATTATCGTGTTTTCGCAGATGTCACCTATAATCGTGTGGTTTTTCAGGCAAGCGAATCTAAAGGCTCAAGTCTATCGTTGCTGAAATATCTCGACCCGGTCGAGAAACAAAGGCGAGATAGCGCGCGCTCCAAAGAGAGGAAGAGTGATGATCAAACAGTGCAACTCACCGAAGTTGAGGCTTTCTTTATCATGAAAGGTAACTTATGGGACTTCTTTTCTTGTGAAGTAGAAACTGTCTGCCACAATATGTAGAATTAAAAAAGGGCTCCGCCTAAACTTTCATACAATTATTATTTTTTAATCTTGATCCTGTAAGTAGTTGAACTTATACTCTGGGTACGACATTCAAGGTTTTTATTAATATTATTTAACCTGTTCTTCATTTTTAGAGCTCGTTTTAAGCGTGAATCGCAAAACATTGGACTCATCGAAAGGCTACGACCGTTTCCTAGTCTTCTCTCTCTCGCAGCTAGAACTGACAGCGACACAGAAAACGTTTACGTTAGAATCCACAGTGCGCCTTGGAGCGGTCGACATGCAACACCACAGGGTCGGTCGCAAAATTATAAATATGCTGGAAACGCCTGAAGTGCCGGGAACGGAGCCAGACGATCTGAACAGCCTCGCGAATCAGTATCTGTTTGCGGTCACTTATAGAAATGTAAGTATTCTTCTCAACCGGTTTCCAGAGGGGGTAATCAATTCTCCGTCATTTATTAATTGATTTGGAAAATACTTTTTCATTTAAGGATATGAAGAATAGAATAGAAATTTAGTAATTAAATATTCTATCATAGAAATTTTGGTAGTTAAAAAAATATAATTCCAAGTAAACGAAATAGCATGTTTACTTTCCTGTGTTTTTCTTCGCTCGTTGTATATCGATTTGTACGTTTCTTTTTGAAAATAGTAGGAGTCGCTTGTTTATTGCAGTAACAACGTAGCGCAGACTACCCAATTAGATAACACAATGGCTACGATGGCTTAGTGAAATACGAATTCACACCACTTCGTAAGCTAAGCTAACTCGCTATGTGGACTGCGGTTATGACGAATTTTGATTGTCCTTTACTTATAAGGGTTTTTAGGTTTGTTCTCGTCAGATTTCCATCAAATATAGTTTTTTTGGGCTGAAGCACGCTGGTGTCCAATTGATGACAAGGAAATCTTGTAAATTTGCTACTGCATTTTTTATATACAATATATTTTTAATGTAATAAATTACGCCCTAGCACATTTACATTAAAAAGTTACTTTTGAAATTTTGTTACTATTGTATGTATTTTTAATGAGTTTGTCGATTTCAGATTGATAAGAAATGTCCTGAATTTAGAAGTCACTATGGGTCGGTGGAGCAACTTATAGAATTGGATTTCACAAATCTGCGTTTGCTACTTCACCTCGAAGGTCTACAAGAAATTCTTATCATCGTCAATGAATATCAGGTTTGTTTGATATTGCAAAATTATTGAGTCACGATAAGTAAGTTCACGATATATAAAGATTAGAGAGGTAAAGACGTATTTTAATTACAGACACGTTTGCAAGCCATTCAAAGTACTGTTGATAGATCAGCCAATGCTGGTGCATTGGAAACTATAATGGAAGATGAAGAATTCTCAGCAGATAATGCAAAGTCTAAAGGTAAACTCATTCTTTTATTTTTGTAAATATCGCCGGATATATATTCGTTTACATAGAGACTAGTCTAGTCCAGGCGCTCGCGTCCGTAGTTGACCCTTTGATTCCCTACACGTTCTCCTTGAGTGGTGCTAAAGGAGCAACCAAAAGTAGCAGTAGAACTTGTGCCAGGTTCGTCCGGAGAGGTACTGCCACCACACCTGGAATCAGCCCCCAAGCAGTAGTGCTGTGCAAGCAGTAGAAGGGTGTGAGTGCCGGTGAAATTAAATGCGCATGAGACGTATCATCCTCATCTCAAGTGATGGACGCAGCAGGATGAATGCGACTCGGTATAAGATCCAAATCTTATACTGAGTCGCGTTACTGTTGTCACTTACCACCAGGTGGGCCTTCAGCTCGTTCCGAAACTTATTCACATAAAAAAAGACAAATTCATTTCAAAATTGTAAGACCCAATCAACCATCTTTAGCGTACTAAAAATATTCCGTAACTTTACAGTGAGCTTCTCAAAACCATCTCGCCGCAAGCAAATCGAGAGCATACAACTTAAAGTGAACGTTAAGATCGGCGTAATAGCGATCGAATTCGCCAACGACCATCGTCGACTGTCGGTGATCCAGTTGCAAGGCGCTACCGCCGGATTGGTTTTGAAGAGTTCATACACTCAAGTCGATTGCACGATCGCGTCGATCAATGTGCAAGATTTGAACCCTATTACAATACATAAAGAGGTATTTATTATATTTCTGTTAGTTCTCGGTGCTGGGCCCATTATGTTCCCAGAAATAAAGGAGCTAAAATTACTACAAGCTACATGAGGTTCGATAAGTTCCTGGTGGTAAATTTATCTCGTGGTTGCAACCCGCCTCGGCTGCGCACGGGTTTTATGTCGTAGTGTTGTATCAGTCTGTTTCGTCGAGTTAAACGTGGTTTACATTTTGGTTACAACTCTCATTGATTGATACTATTCATACTTGGTGTGTTTTTAATGTACATATTTTATTTCCGAGAGGCGCTGGCGGCGCGATGATCGCGTCACGCGTGTCATTGGTGACAGCTTGCTCGCCGAGTTTTACCCGCGCCTTTTCTTATCGTGTCTTGTTCATGCCCTCTGCGACACAGGGAATGCTGGTATCACAGGTGGCAGTGGGATGTGTAACCAATATTTTATTTTATTTTAATAGCAGTTAATCAAAAACAAATCTTGATTGTCAGATTTTCTGTAATTTATAATATTTTCAGATTCTGAAAGTGCTCGGCGGTGACGTCATAAACGTACAAATAGTGATGTACAATCTAGACCAATATCCGAACGTTAGTGATGTCAACATGTCGATAGACGTTCAAATCAACTGTCTGCGTATTGTGTTCCTGAATTGGTTCGTCAGTTCGATGTTGGTACGTATTATTATGTAGGGGTGCCTCGACGATAATAATCCTCAATTTCTAATACGTCTTTCATTTTAGAAATTAATAAGGTCAAACAATTCTATATTCTGAAATTTTGATCAGTTAGGTGTTAATTGGATGACCTGACCATAGATAATAAAAAATTTTAGATGCGTCCATCTTATAAAAATTTTATTGTCCATGGTCAAGTCTTTGAGTTTCTGAAACAGGTTTAAAATTACCGTTCCCTCTAGGAAGAAATTTTCCTCTGGAATTTTTCGAACTGATAATTATTTTTGAAACCGGGCCTGAATTGATTTGACAGATTCCATCTTACAGAAGTGTTGCAGCCCACTACGTATACATATACGTGGGGGGCAAGTTATAGTGAAAATAGATACAAAGCGCTCAGTTTGGAATATCTTTTAGGAATTCTTAAACAACTTCCAAACGGCCCAACAAGCGATCATCGAGGCGTCTTCCCAGGCAGCAGATGCTGCGAGAGCGAACGTCACAACGGCGTACCAAAACTCGACCAAACTGTTACTGAAAGTGCGCTTAGCTGCCCCCATTATAATAGTGCCGGAGAACTCAAGGAGTTTGAAAGCTATGCTCATCGATCTGGGTCGAATGAATCTCAGCAATAAGTTCGTTGACTTGCCAATTGCTGTAAGTATCTCTCTACACGATAGTAAAGTTGACTTAAACTAATTATATTACATAACTAATTAAAACACATGGTTTCGTTCAAAATTATAGTTTTCTTCGCCTAATTTACGCAATCTTATCCAAAAAAACAAAATTCAACTGCTGTATCTAACTAACTGCTAACTGCCAATACAGCAGAATTTTGATTTCAATTTTAACCATTACTTAATCCACACTCGCGCACTCATACATTACTTTTGCAACGAATAGTTAAACATGAAATATTCCTTTAAATAAGATATTTTTTGTTGTTCTTTCACGCAGTTTTTTTATGAATTCGAATGAGGTTTGACATCTTGGTTTTGACTCATTTACGTTTCTTCAAGGATGTAAACAACAAAGTGACAGTCGACGAGTTAACCCTAGAACTGGAAGACATGAAGTTATCTTGCGTGAAGCTATCAGAGGAGAACCAGGGAGTCAGCCAGGAGAGGAAGCTACTCCGTCCCACCAGCTTCAAGTTGTTTGTAAAGCGCAGCCTCTCTTCTTGGTACGAAGCGTTGCCAGATTTGGACGTTTCAGGCCGAATGAAGACTATTGCCGTAAGTATGATTGACATCGACTCGGTTAAGACTGGAAGTTACTGCGAAATCTTCAGTACCCCTAATATATAAAAAATAACAAGGTTTTAGACACTGTATCATATCACTGTATAAATGACAGTTTTAAATCTATGGTCAAGGTAGATAATAATAGTTGAGTTATTAAGTTCTTACCATAAGTTCTACCTTAAAACTTTAAAGGATTTTAATACTCAAGTCGCCGAAGGACGGAACGTACTTTTTGTGCTCCACATTTCCGGTTGAAATACATGAGTCACTATCAGTCTGTTAATTATTTTAGTTAATAATAATCAATATTTTTCAGATCACAGTTGGCCACAGCGACTACAAAAGTATAATGAAGATTCTGAACCAAAACCTTCAGGAAGGTCAGAAAAAAGTAGAGGAAACCAAACCACAGCCGAGACTATCTAACACGACTTCAAAAGCCACAGTAAAGAGTCAAACTAGTAGAGTGCAGACTAAGTCTAACGTAGCTTTTGTTACTTCGGAGGATACTAAGAAACCACGGATTACGATAAAGTTTTCGTTCACCATGGATAGTTTTGTCATTGATTTGATGACTACGGTCAGCGTAAGTATTTCTAATAATATTTTCTAGACACTTGCAACTCGCAAATGCGAGCTAAGTCTACTTCTACGTGGTTTTGTTTCTTCTCGGTTAATGACGATAACGAATGTGGTAGCGTATGTAAACTAGACTCACCATATCGCTGCGGATGCGAAATAAGAGCAAACAAATTCAGCTTAAAAAATAAATGTGCATATTTTGTTAGTTTATTATGTTTAGATAATAGATGGAAAACATTGTTGAAACCGATTAAAGCCATTGATTTAATTGGATTCATAAATCTCCCAGTAAGTAATAAAAAGATATGCCTATCGAGATGGGATGCTGTGGTAGATACTTTGTTATGTCGTAGATATAAAATAGTCCTAATATAAACGCTATTTACTACAATTATAAAAGTCCAATTTCGCATTTCAGTCGGAAGACAATATATTCACGATAGACAACGAACTGGCGCGGTTCTGTTTGGCACTTCTCTCTGTGAAAGGGAGAATGTTCTCAGACAACTCGCTGCACACTTCAGTACTACTCGTAGATTGCACGTTGGACGACACCAGAGCAGGCCGTGGCGCTAAAATAACGAGGTAATTGGAAAATTTCTAGACTAAAATATTCTAATTTTGTGTGAAGTTTCGCAGTGGAATTTTAATCTCAAACTTATTTAATCCTTTTGAATGTAATTATCGCTTGGACACGTTATATTCGTGTGCATATAACGTGATACGGGAGTCCTTAGGAACATGTTTTATTTAATTTATTTTTTATGCAGCGTAAGTGACGGGATGAGCTGAATGCCCACCTGATGTTAAGTGGTTACCTTCAACCATAACAAGAGTAATACGACTAAAGTCGTCCCCGACCGAAGTAGGAGAATACCCAAGTCGCACCCCGTTGCGGACTTCGCCCGAGACGGGGATGTTGTCTAATGAGATTATCGAACCACTTGTTAGTAATAAACTTTGCTTGCTATCTGATCACTTAAGTGATTTTTTTAAATTCTTTTGACAGGTACTTGGAAAGACGAAGGGAGAGCACGGACAAGGATAACTCCCAAATATCTATAATGGAGACGCCGGACAAAATCCGGAGCATGGTCGACATCACGTACACCATGAAAAACTCTGACACTTTTAGTAAGTTACTAATAAATTTTTGTCAACTAAGTCAATGTTTGAAGCAAGGCCCCCTGACTCTAAATGGTTTCCGCCGCCTATAAACAACAAAAATACGACTTAGGTCTTCCCATACTAAAGTATTAGAAGAAGTCGCATCGCGTTACCTACCTCTGAATAATTCTTGCATCTTCAAACTTAAGTCTTACATTTTAAATTATAATCTTAATAAGAATTTTCAACGAACAACTCAGGTCGGCGGTTAATAATTTTTGAAGTGAAATCTTCTTTAGCCGCTTTGAGCGACTTTTGGTAGGAGAAAAACTTCACCGATGACCTCGACATGCTCGTGACGTATTGCGCTTGCATCAGACTAGCGACGCGTAGTATCGCTTGCATCAGACTAGCGACCTGTGTACATGTACTTTATTGTTTTGAGTTTTCACTTATGTAAGTGACTTGTAAGTTACCATACCTAATCCTAAGTTGAACATTTCAGTCGACATGCGTATATTCAGCTTCAACCTGATACTGGCGATGGACTTCTTGAACAAAATAGCAGAGTTCGCGACCACCGGCCTCAAAGACGACTCGCCGGGCGAAAAGATAAAGGAGGAAATCAAACCACTAAAATCTGTTGAGAGATCCGTTGACAGTATCGCGGTATGTTTTTTATTATGTGTTGAAGTAACGGAACGGGCTGAAGGCACAACTTGTTATATGTCATAACAACAGCAATACGACTTGGTAATAAGGATACCTGATCTCGTAGGTTTTTATCTCGTAGGTTACATATTTAATGTAAAACCTGACATTTCAAAAAAATTATTTAATTTTTTTCAGGAACTCAAATAAAGATTTTTAACTTAGATTTTCTAGTTTAATCATACCGAGACGACATAAAAAAATACAATAACTCATTAATGTTCACCATATTTTTTTATCAAAGTAATGTATCCAGTTGCTAGGCAAAGACCCTATCCAAATCCTTCCACGCAACGTAAATAAAGCTTAAAAAAGGTGCATTGCGATTAGGATTATTACAGCGCGAGTGCCGTGCTACCGGTTGTATTTTTTATATATAATTTCTTAGTGAACCCTCTTATTAACACGTTGGGGTTGTCTGTAGTAGGTGCGACTCTCGATATAAAATAAATTCTGCCGCCGAATTTAGGCTTAATTGGCCTGAGTCGAATGCGGCATCAGCCCGCGGCAATCCTCTTTACTGAGGGGGTTATGGCCTCCCGTGGATATGGATTGAAAGTATTTGCCTCCCACCATTCCAAAGGGAGTCCTAAGACCTCTGTTGTTGTCTTGAATGGGGAGAAACATAATCCTTACTATGAATAAACTACCTGCTTGCTTTACTAATTTGGTGTTGTTTTGATGTTTTCTTAGTAGTGTTTTTAATACTTAATCCTGTTCTTATTATTTTAACCATAATAAGTATTAGAATGGAGAATACCAGAATGCTAAGAACTATAGATTATAAAATTACCAAGAAACTTATTTTCATATTATTGTTTCAAATACAAGTCGTATAGGGTTTAAACAGGCGTATTTATATAATAATAGCTCACTCTTCTTGCTATATCTGCGATTTTCGTAATATTATAGCGATAGTTTTTGTACAATTTATATATAAAAACTGACGGTTTACAAGAAGTTCTTTAAAAATTCTATGCATTTATTGGTTTTTGACTAGGCTACAACTTGGATTCACGTTAAGATAAGCATTGCAATTCTGCTACTGCTTGGCGGTATAAATCGAAACTTAAAGATTATGGAAAACATTTTGATTGGTAAATCTACAACGTGATTTAAGACAAATCAAGGTTTTAAGTAGACGTTTTCAGTGACGGAGTAATGAGCATTTTAAATGTGCTTTATTTCAGAAAAAGAAAGTTTCTACGCTATCGACGCCTATACTGGTCGAACCTGTTAAACAAGCCATGATGACGGTCAACATAAAGATTGAGCAGCCCGATATTATTTTAGTTGAATCGTTGGAGCAGAAGAAATGTGATGCTTTGGTTTTGAACGTAAGTATGAATATAAGTGAAGTGAATGAACAGTATGAAGTTAATTGCGGAATTGGACCCTTGTACGCGAACCAACAAATGACTTGATAATTTGAAAAAGACTGACAATAGAAGTCAACGACTGCTATTTCATATTAACACCCAAGATATTCAGGTCAACCGCCACTTTTTATTTTTTTGATATTTTCGTTATTTGCTTCCAATCTAGGCATTATATTATAAAAGATGTTTTATGACTTTATTATTCTATTTTACTTAAAAAGCCTGTTAACTAAGGTTATACTATTTAGAAGTAATTAGAACAGGTAGATATTAGAATGAGTATATTTCGGTTGTCTTTAAATAAATAAGTTCATAAGTTGCGGTTGAAACATAAGTCAAACTAAGTAGTTCTAATACCCCGTGATGGACTATTACAACAACTGAACTGCCATGTCGTACATTGTCACAAGTAACACTTAGGTTTGGGAAAGGGCAACTTAACATTAAAATTAAAATCAGATAAAACGTTTAGTAACAAATATTATTCATGAGTTCACAAAAAAATCTTATTAAAACATGACTAAACAATGTGGAAAGAACAATCAACAGTAAGATAGTAGTGTGTCGAGAGAACACGGCTTGTCGCAGCATTCGGTGACGACCCCACGCTTCCCACGTGATCCGGCAAAAGTGTGAGCCGTGTGAGGCGCCAACCAGCTGAAGTCAACCTCATTCCTCCCCGATCTCTTCGAAGGCTCTTCGTAGTCGCACAAGTAGGCCAACGTCTCGGCTAACCTTCTTCCACAATAGAACCGCTGAGTCTCCGACGCCACGACCGCCAACATGACGAGCAAAGAGGCTACGATGATTTGAACCTTCATGGTGATGGCAAGATTTCGGTTGGTTTAGTTGTTGTTATACAGAGAGATGAAATAAGAGTGATTAGCGTTTGAGGTTCGCACCCTTTTATACTGGATTTGAGTAATTAATATTCAGTCCTTAGACTAGTGCCTTTTGTGTGTAGGTCGTGACATATTTAACAGGTAGATAATGCGTTCTTCACGCCTGGATGAGCCCCATAAGCTTGTTTCGTTAAAATTACTTGGATAAACTAGTTCACAATATTATTCCCCTTAATAGTCTCTACATCATTTTTTATTCTACTTGACCTTACTTTATACACACGTTCAAACTTTAGGTAAGGGTTACCTTTTGTTAATGTTCCTTTGCATTAGACGAATATACATTTCGCTTCGATTTAAGTTCATATAAAGTTAGTTGTAGTTGTATTTTACTTATTGACATCCTCGTCACAAGTACATGTTGCATGTTGATTTCGTTTATATTCCGCAGCTTAATGTAAGACCGATTTCGAAATCACGAACAATTGTACCATCATTGATCAGCAATTTAGCCGAACATTCTTTTCGCGACTTAAATTCAGGCGTTACAATCAGAAACAACTTCAAATGAACATTGAAGCAATTGGCCAAATGGCGTGATTTCGATACAGTGATCGAACACCGAGAGTGGCCGAAACGTGATGCATGAATCGAATTTCTGCCGCAACGGGCAGACGAAATTCTATCGATAGGATTTGAGCAAGCACTAAATATAGTACCTAATAAGAACGCATGATCTTGTAGGTACATATATATAAAATCAAGTTTAAGCCGAGTATTTTTTTAAGAATTCAACGGAAATAAAGTAATTTAACTTTGATCGCTGACTAAAAATAGTTTATATTTTCTTTTTTATGTAACCCAAGCGAAGTACTACATCATACTGATGTCTCTCGTAAGGTTTAGCCAGCATTAGCTATGTAGTTATGAAATATTATTAATGACATCGTTACTTATCTGTGAAAAAACACTAAGTGATAGTGAAAACCGTATCAAAATCCGTTGGTTAAGAAGTTAGCGGAGAAACAGACAGACGATTGCTTTATAATATGTAGAGAATGGCTGCGCCTTGCGGTTGCGATCGTGAATTAGGGCATGAGACGTAAATTCCTATTTATTTATTTTTTATTAAAGTATAAGACAAACAGGTGCGTAGGTGGCACTTAAGAACTTTCCATCGAACAACCCTTCTGTTCACTCAAGCATGCTTTACGTCATACGCACGTCATCTGATTCAGGTCGCATTATGGTGACATGATGCTCACAAGACGATCTTGTGAATATTCATATCCTCAACGGTATAAAATGGTATCCTTTTAGTCCATCGGCACATTCCGATTTCGTCTCTTAGTGAAGCAACATCTAACTACGTCCGCAAGCATGAAATTTCAACTGTTCGTTGTTCTCGCATCCGTGCTAGTGTTATCCCTTACTTACGGTGAGGATTCTCATGTATACTGTGGGAGACAATTGGCGCAAACGTTGGCCATGCTATGCGGTGACGATTACATGGTGAAGAAGTCTTCCCCGTCATTGAACTCCGTGGAGTATGATGGCTTCGGCTGGCCATGGCTCGGACATCATAAGGCGATGGCACTGGCGAGCGCTCGCGGCAAGCGTCAAGGCGTCGCCACCGAATGCTGCGACAAACCCTGCTCCATCAACGAACTACTCTCCTACTGCTGAACTTCTTTTAAATAAGTTGGCTATTATTTGACTAGCTTTTAAGTTGTTCCTGCTTAACTTTGTTATTTATTATTAGGAAATGAATACTATGGATAACTAAATGTTAATATTCATCCATTTATCATAATGTTGATTCTTTCATATTGGAATGTTTATATAGGGGAATAATAAAGGCGAGGATTTTAAATCACTTGCATTTTTCTTTATATTTTATAATTTCAAAAATTTTATTTAGTGATGGATTCCTAGTATCAAAGTCAAATACATAGTGTGTTTCATGAAAAAATCTTCTATGACCTTTGCGTGGAAACTAGCACCGCAGTCTGGAGACTGTCGTAAAATAAACTCTAAAGTAACCCAGAAATGCGTAACTTTTGAGAGATACAATTTCTATAAAAGTCCTAACAAAAAGCCATACTTTAACTTAGGCTTGGCGTAGAAACTAGCTTCACAGAAATGATAGGAAATTGATTTGAAATTGTTTCAATTAGTCAAACACATTCATTCAGAGAAAATATTGATATACTTTGCCCTCACACAATACAATTCTTGAACCTTAACAATGTTTCATAAAACAGATGGAAGCTCGTTTCAAACTTCGCAAGAGCGAAGAGCGAATGGTTGCCGAAGGGGCAATATCTGGCATGCAATTAGTCGTGCGAACGATCGGAGCCACAACGGCTACGCCACGGTCCCTCTTAGCGCCGACTCACTTATCCTTGGCGTTATCGCAACCGCCGGACAGCGGAATGCACGTGGATATTACTGTAACTGATATCAAAATCACTGTTTCTCCTGGTAAGTAAAACTAAAGTGAATGATTTACAAAGTCAAACGCGAAGGATTTAATTCCATTGTAATAAGGCTATTTCTTATATAAAAATCTGTTTCGCGTCTGAACCGATAACCAGGTTGCGATATCAACATACCGATTTCTGTATCCAAGCGGTAACATGCTGTCTTGTGAAATTATAGGCATATCTTATTATACCATTTCTTTATTTTGTTTATCAGAATTAAGAACATGATTGCACGAATATGTATGGAATACGATTTGAACTCGTCAACTTTTGGGTTTACTGTTACAAAATCCTTTCCCTGCTTTCTTTCAACTCAACACCGGAGCCAGCATTTTGTTATTGTGTCTAATATATGTAAATTCAAACACCACTTACATACACAAACTTACGTCTGTATACGAACGCTCACACACGTAGTGGTTAGGGCTGCTTGTGATGCTGATTGGGTTCCAAGGGCTTTTCCGTAGTTCTCAGAGATGGCATATAGAAATTGGATGGACCAAGTTTTCTCGCAGTGTACTTGAGAGAATATTGGTGTCAGGATATAAACGTTATTCAATTTTATCTTTTAGATATTATTGCATTACTGAACCGAGTACTGGCTACAATGACGAGCAGCGAGGAGAACGACGAGGAACAAGACAACAAGGCAATATTCTATGACCAGTTGTGGCAAATACGACCATTCCGGCCAAATGCCTATTGGTTCTTGAAAACTGGTAAGACTTCCCAGAGATTATTTCTGTTGTCGAGGTCCAGTGTTACGGACGCCTTTTTCGGCATTTAATGCAACACAATCACAGTGTGGTTTTTCAATGGATTTCAAGCATAGATTTGAAATTAATATAATATTTCCAGAGGAAGCAGAAGAAGCGATTGACCTCGAAGAGAGCGAGGAAGTGCTGGCAAAGCCTCCCGTCGGAGAAATATGCATTATGTCGTCTCCATCCATTATCATATCTCTTGAAATGGAGATCGGTAATGAGACCATTCCCGTGTTAGTTATGCAGGCGTCGCTCACTGGACAGGTCAAGGACTGGAGCTCTGATGTGAGTAATCGTTTTCAAACGCTCAATAATAATGTCCTATTAAAAAAAAATGATTTTAGTCTTGGAATTGGATGTAGTTTGTATTATTTTTTGTAATATCAATACTCTTTTTACTGGCTTCACAGCTCAGTTGGTAATAGCTTTGCGATGAAAATGTTTCATGTACTCGTGATTCTATACTAAGGTTTTGTTTTTATATTCAACAGTTCAATATGGAGACGACATGGGTAATGCAATTATCGTACTACAACATTGGGCGCGCCGTCTGGGAGCCGCTTATTGAGCCCGTTGAGGTCCTCAAGGATTCTCAGTACAAACATGTGCCTTGGGAGCTTAAAATGGAGGTACTAACATGTTTTGAGAATATATGGCTATACCTTCGCTTACCTAATATTTCACACTGAGGAATTTCCCATGACTAACAATAATTTTAGAATGAACACCTCCGTGTAAAAATATAACAAATCTAAATCGAATCTAAACCGCTTCCATCTCGCTGTATTTCATAATAAAAAGGGTATCAACATTTTTACAGCTGTTAAAATAAATATTAGTTTTGATGCCAGCAAAATCGACACTATATACTTATATATCATTATGTCTCTCAGGTTGTAATGAGGCCTCCTGAACCGCAAGCTGCGATCGATACGACAGACGAGGCGACGAACCTGCAAGTGGTCGCAATGCGGCAGCCAAACAAAACTGTCACCATATCGAGCAGCGAAACGCTTGAGATCACCATCACTAGAAGCGGAATGGAGGTAATGGTTGATTTCCGGATCCATTTCGGTGTTGGTTTTATTTCTTTCATAATGATAACTGGCCGAAGTAATCGTTCACGGTAGTACTGCTCTGGACAAGTTATTTAAGGGAAATTCTGAGCGGAACACTTTTCTATATTCATACGATTTTATAGTTATACAAGTTTATATGGGCAATAAAGAGCTTTGCCGTGAATATATGCGTTTGTCTGTTTAGTATACGGTTTACACAGATAAAACGTAAATACAGTTAGACCTTTAACGTGGTTTGATCTTTAACGTGGTTGCCTATATTCGATATTTCATTATATTGTATTTTCTAGGTACTGACTCAACTGGGAAACTCATTCGCAGCCGCTGTTGCTGACACGGATACCTACGCCGCATCCAAATCCAAAATCGATGACGTACGTTCTTATTTTCGCTTACTGACAATTCTTACTTTAAGTATACATGATAATCTGATACTCTGTAGAGAAGTTGATAGTAACCCTGCCGTTGCCGTGATGGGAAATATTGTATGACGAGCTTATTCTTCACAGTTGTTTCGGATTTTGGCTGTTTGTTGTGTGATTCTTATACTCCATGACGCACAGGTCAAACATGATATCCTAGTAGAGGTATGAGTGTAAAAGCAACACATTCGAAGCCATACAACAAGAAAAGAAGAAGAGTATGTGTGTAAGCGTTGTGTTTGTGTTACCCGCGATTTACCGGGATCAAAAGATTGTTTGTGGGATTGTGTTAAAGCAGAATATTGGTACCAAACTTCATCCAATTCCGTTGAACCGTTGGAGCGTGACACATACAAACTTTCACTTTTATAGTGTGACATAGGCTGTATATAAATTATACCATTCCAGACATCTCGTAAGAAGTTCCTTGGCGCTCCGTACGTCCTCCATAACTGCACCGGCCTCACAGTGAAGCTAATGTTGAAAGACAATAAGGATTTCTCGGTGTTCCTCATTGAAGAGTACAAGGATTGCAAGGAAGTTGTTTTACATGCAGGCGCTTCCGTCCCCTTGCAGTTGAAACATGGCGGTCTTAACTTGATGAAACTCAACGAACCGCCTCCTCCTTTGAAGCTTAATGTCAAGGTACGAATGTGCTTATTCTATCGCGTTTTAATAGGTCAAAGATGACACTTACTCGGCTCGAAGTCTGATGTTGTTTTGGAAGGAATTTTATAGAGAAAGGGGATCGTCTCTTGAATACTGGTTAACAGTGTTTTAATGGTAGCAAATACACGTAGGCACTAATGTTGTTTTTATTTTTTTATGCATCATAATTTTCGGGTCACCTTATGTTAAGTGGCAATCGCCACCCATAAATAACAACACTAACTCAGGTGTTTCCGTACGTCTCACTCTGAGACGGGGATATGAATATCATGTCACTATCTCTTTCACTTTGTTCGCAAACGTCAACTTTGTTAAGTCGCTTTTGTACTACCAGTCTCGCGCTAATTTTCCATAACTTTAAATCTGCATGAGAGTTTTTATGTTTGTTTACCAAATCCATGGTCTTAGGACTTTAAATTTGAAGCAAATACCAATTATTACAATTAGTCAGTCACCTCTTAATATGGAATGGATTTCCATATTAAGAGGTGACTGACTAATTGTAATAATTACTCTGTGGTTCATAAGCCAATGTATTGTCGCAGATTGACGAACTAAACGACGATATACAAATCCCAGTGGAGCGCGCAGATAAGCGTTACTTCACGTTAGGGCGCCACCATACGGGCGGCGACGTCATCCTGCCACGCAACGTGCCCTACGTCGCCGCTGCCGAGCCGCGAGGCCTTATCTCGGACATCGTGATGCAGGATGGTGCTATGCAGATCTATATGCGAAGCGTATTGCAGGTAGCTATGTAGACTGGCTGTATAGACAAGCTTCACATTGGGGAGGCGTCGGGTCATGGATCCTGAAGTCATAGTCATAGTAAAAACAAATTATGTAGTTTGATTAACAAATTGTTATTAGTTAAGTATTTATTCACATACACACAGAGACACTGACACAAATACATACAAAATTTCACCTTTAAAATATAAGTGTGATAGTGTGTACGTGTTTTATTGCTTGAGTATATTATAAAATATGTTTCAGGTCACTAACACGCTATCTGTTAACGTCTCAGTTTACTATATGACGCTCAGCGGTAATGAAGTACAGTTACTAGGCGATGTGAAACCAAACGATGTATTGCGTTTGCCTCTGCAAGCTGTTCATACGCCTACTGCAGAACTATTCTTTTCAGTCGAAGGTATGTTATCCTTGAAAACAACTTTCTATCTTATTTCAATAACCCGACTTACTAAAACCTAAATACCTACGATTTAATAAATCTACGAATTTACATATCTAACCTAAACTCGTAGATTTATTGTATTTCTGGGCGTTACATATAGGTTGCGTATATATACACATAATATTGCTCACAAAAATGTTTCAGGATTCACTGTCTCTGTCTCACCATTCGTTTGGAGAGAGTTGCAACAAGAAGTGAGGATTACGAAGCTTTTACAGTGCGATTCTAAAGATAAGAACAGCGGGGAGAAATTCTACTTGAAGGTAAAATAAAACAACTAGCGCTTAGGTTCTTTCGAAGCGTATCGTTTCTTTCCTTCTTCAAATGACACGTTTCTGGCTAAATCACAATATTCAGTTTTATAAATGCGGTCAGAAATCAAATTGCAAACGAATTATTTAAATAAAGAGAAATACCGTTTACCCCAGGCAAAAATGTTTGTATTAATCTTGATACTCTTCTTCCAGGCTGTAGGCACAATGGAGCAAGTATTCTACGAACATTCTAACCGCCACACGTTCGCATCCTCTTGCTATGACATAGTGCTAAAACCTGCAGTGAAACTGCAAAACTGCCTTCCAGTCGAATTATCGATCTCACAACTAGGACTCCAGCGCACGCAGAAGTTCAAACCGGGAGAAATGTTCCATCTGTCGCATTTGGCACCGAACAAGGCGTCCGTTGTCATTATGGTAAGCTATGATGTTGAAAAGGAATTAACAGCAAACTGGCACTGCTTCCAATAATGTCGAATAGAATGGTTCGAGTGAATGGATCTTTAAAACATTCAATGTGAAGGTTGCTGGTTTGGTTTTAGAAACACATGGTTGAAAATCTGGTATCTAATTCAATGGAAATTAAGATTTTGACTTGGATCATATGCTTAATTTATATCTTTTTGCAGATACAAAACTATCTAGAGAAGTGTTGGGTTTGCACAAAGAACTTGCCCGAAGCAGAATTGGAACTTTCAGTTTGGTCATTCGAATCTCACGATAGCCCCTCAGTGATGACGCTAGACCTAGGAATGCATAGTGTGGACATGGAAGGCACTCAAGTCCTTTCACTGTACTGCCCATTCTGGATGTTGAATAAGACTGGATTCACGCTCTGTTATAGGGTAAGTTAAATTTTCTTAAGTCCTTGAAAGGGTTAGAACAGACGAAAACTTAACAATTTAGATTTGCTAAAACTTGAAAATTGACTAATTTGACATGTCTGTGTGCATGTAATGTGCCTCAGCAAAGCTACTGTGACACGTTATATGCTCACGGACATATGTTAGTGAACATATGTTCACTTGTGTGTAAAATTTGCCGTGTCCAAACGATACATGAGATCTAAAGGAATAAATGAGTTTGAGTTTGATTACATCACAAAACGATGCCTAAGCGTAGACGTACGTCGTGTAATGCAAAAAGACGGGGATTAATTTGACCAATGTCTATAGTTATGCATGTATGCTAACATTGTTTAATGTCTACAATTTTACTTATACTTACAGTAAAATTGTATGTTATGTCAAAACTCTTGAGTAGTATAGTTGCAAGTGGAATGTCAATATAAACTAACACATTGTACTTAATTAAAATAAGTTGAAATCGGTCATCATTGGAAATCATCGTTTCACAGAAAGTATTTTCAAGCATTTTGAAGACCGTTAGTTTAAATATTTCCGTGATTGCAGAAATCTAAGAAACCAGAAAAAGACACCAGCACCCCCAAAAAGGTATCCTTGAGATGTAAAGCTGAGATATTTTTTTTCAGATAGTTTTTTCATTTTATTTATATTTGCTTTACCCTAAGATCGCGCTCCTAATGTTATTTTACGCTTATATGATCTAACCAGCTTCATCTCAAAGCGATATGGTATTTAAATTTGATAGTATTTTTTTGTTGTACTTATAGCATGTCTCTCAATAGGCCAACAGCCCCATCCAGATTTTTAAGCATGGCATTTGACTGTCGTTTTTTTCCCCATGTTAGGTACCCATCATAGATGTCTTATAGGCCGTTTTAGACTGTAAGTAGATAATAAGTTTCATAGATGGGGCTCATTCATGGGGTGGATTTCATTTACTTAGTACGGAAGTATTTAAACAACTTAGTACTTTAGTACTGAGTAAATGAAATACAAAACATAAATATAAATTACAGATTAAACATTCACGTTGCAGTAAATTAATTAGACGCCATTCCTCATGTTTGTCGGTGAGTGCAAACATTTTGTGCATACGTATTGGTACATTTATGTAGTGTTCTGTGTTGATAATTCTTAGAATGTTATACAATATTACATATTCAATTCAGGGACTGGTAATTGGTTACATATGGGGGAAACATTTGTCTGTCAGAAAAAAGTTACTTTTGAATATCAATACTTGTTAAATACTTGCGTTTTTCTAAATGCTAAATAGAGATTGATTATATTCAAGCAATCAAGGATGGAAAGGTCTTACGATTTCAACAAATGGCTTTGCAATACTGTTTTTGTTCTTGTTATTTTTATTGCATGGTTACGCATGAATTATTTTTTGCAGGTTCTTTTTTGAAGTAAATATGCGTCTAGTTTTACTTTAATATGGTGCCAATATTATTTTGTCATATATACAGCGGGGTTGCGGGACTTCATGACTCTTTGTCAGTGTCTAGTAGTTGCGTATTGTCTCTCGTTATCTCATTTGAAATAAAGTTGACTGTTTTGAAAAAAATATGCATTGCATATCTTTTTTGATTGAAACAATACTCACACTCTAGGAACTGAATAAATTTAACACCTCAACCAGCACATTGTTTCAATCTATACATCAATATTACAATATAAATATGCCTAAATCACAACGGGCTTTCAGGGTCATGGCACGTAACACGAGCGCACCAAGTAATGAAGTAAACAAACATTAATACATTATTAATTTCTCTAGAACGTGGACGAGACTGGAAACGTAATATTCCACCCGAAAGACTACAAGGAGCCTATATTATTCTCGTTCCGAGCGAAAAACTTCTTCGGCAAGAAGAAGGCTGCCATACGAGTGGAGTTCGGAGAGTGGTCCGATAAGTTCTCTTTGGACGTACCGGGAAGTTCTGGTGTGGTGCTGTGTAAGCATGAAGGGAGGACTTATCAGGTATGTTGTTCATTTACCATCTCGAATGTCAGATAAAATGTACATGTCTCCAATAAATGTCTGCTTACATCGCGCGAATGTTAATTAGAATAGGTCCTATATATTACGGATGTCTTTACAGGTGGCGGTGACAAATCAACTGACATTCAACAGCTTGACGAAAATGGTGATATTTACACCTTACTTCCTTATCATCAACGAGGCGCCGTTCGCTATTCAATGTCAGGAGTTGAACAGATCCGGTGATCCTTGGAAACGGGTAACATTCTATTCATGTATATATAGATGCTGTTCTGTTTCATAAGTCAATGTCAATAAGTCAAGCTCTCCCTATCCTCTGCGGCCGTATTATACTTAGGGCATACTGACATACTTAGGCATTCTGGACTCTGATAAATAAGACTAGATATAAGACTTACGATACATTTATTGTTTTTCAAAGTGTATTCCCTCGTTATTAATGCATTTTTGCATTCGCTGAAACTATTGTACAAAGCTGTTGGATCAGAATTCCATAATTGTTTTTTACATTCTTTAAGTGGCCAGATCCAGAAATCTACATATAAGGCAATATAATTTTTCGGTATACCAGTTGTTATTTGTCAGCTGTCTAAGACTGGAGTGGTGGCTAAAATCCGGTGCAGCTACGTCTGAGGAACTAGAGCAAAAAATCGCAGTGAATTGTTAACTTTTCCACGTAGAAAAGTTCAGCCACTTCGACGATGTAGTCGAAGTGGCTGGCAACTGCTAGTTGCGATAGTCTATATTAAGTAGTATCCTTCAAATATAATCCGTGAATGATAATGTTCTATACTTTGCGTTTTCTAGGTGGAACCAAATTCAAGCACACCTTTATGGCCAGTCGTCGAGAAAGAGGACAAATTACTGCTTCTTCGAGTTGAAGGCTCCACAGAACACGCTGCTCCTTTCCTTTACACAGAACAGAACACTTGCTGTTTGAAGCTGAATAATGAGGTAATTTTAACGATAAATGAAACTTTATCAGTTGAACTGTGTTAGCAGTATTTGTCTGGAAATCTCAAACCGGAATCCTATATCGTCCCTCCCCTCATGCGACCATATTCATACGGAAACTGAAGCGCTCAGAGCGAAAGCTCTCGCGCGAAGTGATACCATACATAAATCAATCAATCGAAACGAGACAAGCAGCGCTCTGCAAGTTAATTACTCATTATTGCGATGGGCAAGCGAGTGAATCATCCCCTTCCAACGTCCCCAACGTTGGAAGGGGATTATTCGCATCTGCGTTCGTAGATAGATGCTCGCATAGATGTTTCATGCTTACACCTATTGTATTTTAATACTTTTAGACCAGTAGCTTGTGCCGTCTATAGCGTCCTTTAAAAGCCTATTCTGTCATGAAAATGTAAGGGTAGGATGGACATTCGAAGTGAGGCATAGTTTGGAAGTTGTTGTGTTGTACAATGTTTATTTGTTCACAGTACGGCGGTTTGCATGTGGAAGTGCAACTAAGCGAAGGCAGCACATATATCACAGTGCGTCAGTACCGAGATGGCCATGCGCCTGCTTTACTCGTTAACTTCACGCGGTTCAACATAACTGTCTATGAGAAGGAAAACGTCAATGTCAAGTTAGTTTTTATTTCTTTCTTCTGGCATCGCACTTCTATGTATTTGCTATAAGTTAGTATTCTCTTCAAACTTTTAGCCAGTGGTCCTCATACACTAGAAAAGATGACTTACTATAGATTGAGTACAATCGTTTGCGATTGTCCTGCATAAGGACGGAAAGAACAAAATATATCCGCTAATCGAAATAGGTAGAGTGTAACTTTAGAAGTATATATAAGTATTTGTATATTGATACTGGCTGTTAGTAGAAAGAATTTACTCTTATCTTTTGTTTTTCTTTCACTTCATTTACACCATGTACTTATTTTTTACTGTACTTTGTTCTATATTTCTATTGTTATACGTATGTTTTTAGAAAAATACCATCAATGCAAAAAATGATGTTTACATGGGACAATCCTGCCGGACCCCGCATACTAATATTCGAAGCTCACAAGAAGAAAGAAATAGAAGACAATCTGAGGCAAGATGCCATCGGCAACTTTATGTAAGTACCGTGGCAATTTAAAAAGTAACTTTTTTGCAAATCAAACGTATTATCGATCGATTTGATTCACATAGACTACTTTTTATTCTGAAAAAGTGAAGTAATTCTAAGTAGCTTGCCAAAAACATTATATTTTTTTTAATGCATATTTACATATTTTATTAATTTATAACGTTAATTTAATCATTTCCAGGATTAACGAAACAACGCGCATCACATGGGTCTCGTTCCTGGACGGGCTACAAAGAGTAGTCCTGTTCACGGAGGATCCAATACTAGCCAGCGCTGCGCATACGATGGGAGACTCTGAGATAGTCGACACAGAGGTCATTCTGTCCATGCAGGGAATGGGGCTTTCGCTCGTCGACGACCATAAGATGCTTGAGATTGTCTACGTCAGTATATCCAAGTAAGTGAATTATGTTCAAATTATTCGTGTCATCGTCTTCCTGCCCTTATCCCACACTAAGTGGGGTCGGCACAACATGTATTTTTCTTCAATTTCCCTCTGTCAGACGTCATCTCAGTACTCACTCCTTTCTTACGCATATCATCTTTCACACAATCCATCCATCTTTTCTTTGGCCTACCTCTTGTCTCATATCTTTCCACATCCATATTTAAGACTTGTTTTGTATATGTTAAAATTATTCGTGTATGTGACTATTATTATGGTCATAATATGTACTGCATAGGCCATGTGTTATTCTGATAGATGCACACCCCGGATACTCATAATATTGTAAATCCAAATACGCAAGCGGTTAGCAAGTTAGGGCGGCTTGTAATGCCGACTGGGTTCCAAACCACACGCTTCTCAGTAGTTCTCAGAGATGGCGTTAGTTGTAAAGATATTAGTGCGCGCCAGTAGCGTAATTTAATTATTATACTTTAAACTGTACGGTTCAATTGCTGGCAAATGCCTACGGGGGACGGGTGAGGAATCTTGAATTGGGGGGCAGTGAGTAGCCGGCATCTAGTGTTTTCATAACGGTAATAAATTTAGATGTATCAATTCCGATTTTAGATTTGTTTGATGCGAAAGTATCGACACCATATTTATTTTCTTTTAGTTCTGCCATTATCTGGGAGCAATGCAAACTGGGCGCTCGTAGATACAAAAGGATCGAAGGTACGAAGATGCTTGAACTGGAGGAGGCGTACCAACGCTACTTGAACGATAAAATTGTTAGCGACGAAGCGATACCTACAAATGTTATGGTCGACGAAAAGACCGAGGTGAGAAGATTACTTGTATTCTATTTTTGAGACTTAGATATAGGGTCCGCAATTGAAACTTCTTCACGAGGCCCGGGTTTGATTTCCGGCAGCGACAAACTGTATTATAAGGTTTTGAGCTTGAAACAGGCATTAAGCGTTCGTGATTCATAAATATTCATTGGGACCAAGGCTAATGTAAACATTATGTTCGCATTATGTTCAACTAAACTTTCTTAGGTGATTTGCAGTTGATCATTATTTCCTCTTAATTACAAAGGATATTGATTAAGCTCAGCATTTAACAACCCGTCATCTTAAGCGGTTAATAGAAATGTGATCTCCCTCTACTTCGATATGTCACGACCGCGAGACGCACTGCATTGACTCAGACTGACTTATTTCTTTATGTCAATGATCACAATATCGCAAACACTTTCTCTATTCCGAAAATATGACACAATAATTGCTAACTTTCCATACAGGTGAATTTTGAAGAGATGCGTATTATAAAACCGTCCCAACGCCTGATCCGTCGGTCAGAACAGCCCGGTCTATGGGCTTCCCTCGGAATGAGCGCTCACTCCCGCCGCTTACATGCAAGATTACACCGTCTTCAAATAGACCAACAGCTGCCTTTACCAACATTCCCTGTAGCTTTGGCGCCTGTGCCACCGCCGCGGTCAATTGCCATTGAAGACCATTGTGGTAAGTAAAGTGAACCCTGTAGGTCCGCTCTTAAGCCGGTATTGAAGGCAACCTTGGGCAAAATTCTTATCAAAGAATTCTAGAAGAATTTTGCCCAAGGTTCTCTCAGTTTTTGTTCCGACCGATAGCTGATTTTATCGACCAATATGCGTTGTAAAATTCACAAGCATGAAATGATATAATTTTTTTATACCTTGTTCTAATGACCAGATAATTCTAAGATAGTTCGTCGCGCTCCAAAGTGGGTTTATATTTGTATATGAAACTTGTCGAAGTAACTAAAATTTGATTTTGGTCACTGGCATTTCGCAAAAGTAGCTGCAGAAGAGAATGAGAAATGTAAAATTTTTGACGACGATATTTTCGACCTGGAAAGCGGTACAAAATTTACAATCCGTTAACTGTTCTTAATATTTATTATATCATTCCGAATGACAGCAATACCATTAAAACTCTTTATTCCCATTGTATTTGTACAGGTATGAAACCTTTCATCGAAGTATCGATAGTGGAGCGTATAATGGAGCACAGCAAAGTGCGACAGTACAAATACTACAAGGTGCTGATCCAAGAGTTCCACGTGAAAGTGGATATGGGACTGATTAATGCGCTGATGGGAATGTTCCCGCAACGGTTGCTCACTGAACAGGAGGCGGTAAGTGTTCTAATGTATTGTAATAAGGTTCTTTTTTTATCATCATTAGCCTCCTTAGCTATTGTTATATTATTAATATTTTAAATTTAAATATAGACCGTTTTTTCTATGTCCACGAAAACCACGTACCGCGATGTCTAAACACGTCGTAGATCTCTCCTCTCTGGTGAAAACAAGGCTCCAAATTAATGTTATTGGTTATTTCCAATTTGTCACTTTTGGAAAACCTTTAGCAAAAGCCAAATGATTAGTATTATAACTTTATTTTGGTTTCAGCTGGACTCTTTCCAACTTGATTTGGAAAATGCACGCCAACCTCTAGAAGCTTTGGCGGCTATGGGAGTGGCCTCAGATCAAAAACACTTCTACGACAATCTTCACCTTTCACCACTAAAGGTAAGAAAAAAAATATTTTTATGGACATTTTTTACAGCCCTAAATTATGTACTATGGGATCTAGATTACTGATAGAATACTCATAGTACTTTTTTGGTCAATACATATTAACATATTTAGACAGAACAAACGTCTATGTTCGTCAATTAAATGTTTGTCATGAGTGGGAATCGATCTCACAGCCTACAACGCAGCCCTACCTTCGAAGCGAGGTGTCCCGGTCCGAGCATGAAGTTTGTACTCGGGTCTCGTGTTTCTGTGTTTATTTATGCCATCTGCGATACAAGGAATACTTGTCTCGCACTAGGATGAGAGTGTGTAAATGTTTTTTTTGTTTTTAAATAAAACGTCTTATTTTTAGGTCCACGTGTCCTTTTCGCTCGGAAGCGCAACTCAACTGCCAACTTTTGTAGGAACTGTTCTTCAGAGTATTGGAGTCACGCTGACTGACATGAACGACGTAGTATTCAAGTAAGCATTAATAATATTTCATATAATTAAAGTGACAGGACGAGCTGAAAGCCCACCTGATGTTAAGTGGTTAACTCCGCCCATAAAAACTGCAATACGACTTGGTCCTCCCCGACCAAAGTATGAGAATACCCAAGTCGCACCCCTTTGTGCCCGTCACCCGAGACGGGGTGGTTACGTCTCATACGCATGTGGTTTCCCCGCACCCACACCCTTTCACCGGAGCACAGAAATGCGAGTGCACCACAGCTTGGCGGCAGATCAAAAGTTGTGGAGGCAGTCCGGGCGAACTTTGCACAAGTACTGCTACTAAGAATGATTACTATTCGTATTCACAAATCACATACGTACACAGAATTACGCCATTTTTATGCTATCATAGAAAGGGCCGTAGATTATTCTTATTTAACACACTAACTTCTATATTGTATTGTATTTTATTGTATTGTATAGATCTTATAATTTTACAAACGATCCAATTTTTATTTCACAGACTATCATACTACGAGAGAAACTACGAATTCTTATCGCAAAAAGAGATGATAAGCCAAGTGCAAAGTCACTATACGGGCCAAGCTTTGAAGCAACTGTACGTTTTGGTGCTAGGATTGGACGTAATCGGCAATCCGTACGGACTGGTCGTCGGCCTCAAGAAAGGGGTGGAGGACTTGTTCTACGAACCATTCCAGGTACCCAAGAGTGCATTCAAAAATTATCTCCTTGAATTCCCCTCGGTTTCTTGAAGCCTGATTGGTTTGAAATTTAAGCCACCATTTCAGATACGCTCAATAAATGACATGAGATACGCTCAATAAATACTTATCCCGAGCTCAGATGAGATTAGATTTGCCGTTGGTTACTAATTCTTCAGATATCGGCCTTGCAGAAACTGACCGTTATAATTATAATTATAAAAACTTAGGTAATTAAAACCGTAGGAATACTAGAAAAAGTTGAGTGGCCTCATGGCTCAGTTGGTAGCTCTGCCTTTTGTGCTGTAGGTCGTGGGTTCGATGCCCACCCAGGATAAGCATTTGTTTTGTGTCTGGGCGTTAATATGTAGTGTAAGTACAATATGTATTAAAAAAAGTGCTATGTAAGCATTATATCAGTTACCTACTTCCCATATATTATTAGCTATGCTTAGGAAATTGGTTTGGATATCGGATAACCTATGTTAAATTAAAGGAGCATTTATTTTTTGAACTATCCCACCAAAATAAAACATGTATTTTGAGAAATTCTTAGACAATATAGTATTTTTAACTGACTTTATAAAAGGAGGATGGTCTCAAATCGGCTATAAGTTTTTTGTAAGTTTTTTACGCAATTTCTTCGCCAATTTATTCTATATCTATGTCTGTCTACTTTAAATTGTTCACGATAATTGTTTAAATGTTAGCTGACCGTATGTCTTTAAATTTGATCCGTTAATCTAAAAATCCTATAAATGTAAAAGTAAGTTTGTTTGTTATGCTTTCACGCCTAAACCGCTGAATCAATTATGACGAATATAGAAATATATGGGACCCTGGTAAACTTTGTATGAAACAACCGGAATTGGTTGACAAAATCAACATTAACGCGAGCGAAGCAGCATGTAAAAGCGCGTACAATATAAACATTAGGTACTTGATAACACTTCACTTAGATTTAAAATTCTATTGGATTACAAAAATCGTGAGTGTTATATATAAGCATTTCCTTGATTGTTTTCACTTTGTTTCAGGGTGCTATCCAGGGACCGGGTGAATTCGCGGAAGGATTATTCCTAGGTGTCCGCTCTCTAGTGGGACACACGGTAGGGGGTGCGGCCGGCGCTGTGTCCCGAATCACCGGCGCCATGGGACATGGCCTGGCTGCTCTGTCCTTAGACAAGGTAAACTTTAGATCACCAAGGGGGAAAGCAGTTAGTTAGTTATGCCGACAGCTAGCATAATTTATATACCGAGGAAAATTACCAACAACTTGAAAAAGGTAATACTAAGTTTTACTAATTTATGTAATTGATTACTCAGGATTACCAGCGTCGTCGAAGAGATAATATCAACAAGCCACCTGCCAACTTACAAGAGGGACTTGCGAGGAGTGGCAAAGGACTTGTCATGGTGAGTAATAATAGCAGTTTTCAAAAAGCTTGTTTCGAATTTTTTTGTATGTACCCACCGTGTATAACTTCAATGAAGGAATTTGACGGCCTACCTATCGAGTTGCTTTACTGAAGTCTTCATTTATTATATAATCAAAATATGGTTTTCCTTTGGCATAACTTTAGATCCTGTATTATTACAAGGATAAAACAGGGCCTAGAGTTGTACAGACGTCTGTTTCAAAATTTCTTTGTGTATTGTTACAACTTACAATTGTTACGCTAGGGCGTATTCGACGGCGTGACAGGCGTATTCACGAAGCCGTTCGAGGGCGCCCGCGACCAGGGCGTGGAAGGGTTCTTCAAGGGGCTGGGGCGAGGCGCGGTGGGGCTCGTGGCGCGCCCCACCGCCGGAGTCGTCGACTTCGCCTCCGGCTCGCTCGACGCCGTCAAGAGGTGAACTCACGACAGTAACGTCAGAGGGTTTAGGCACTCGACATTAATTCGGACTAGGCTCTGAGATGTGCCTAATGAATATCCGCTTGCTATAGCTAAAGTGGCCCGTAGACGATCAAATTCGATTGAAGAATTGATAGCTATGGGTGAAAGACGATTTTTAATTAATTCTATGGCCCATCTTTGTGACCATAGAATTAATTAAAAATCGTCTACGTGAAAAAAAATCAAATTATCGTCTACGAGCCGTTTTACAGCTACGCTAAGTGCTGGGTCAGGCCGCTTGCTTTACACGGCGTGTGCAACCGGCATGACCCTAAGGTTATTGTTTTCGCATGCGCATGAATTTATCAATTGCTTTTGGCTTCTGGGATGCAGTTTTAAGATTTCAGCTTAATAAATGTTACATCTATCGAATTTTCTACATATTTATGTTTACATCCAAACTCATAAACTTCTTAAAACACGGATTCGCTTAATAATTTCGACTTGTTTTTAGGGCTTGTGAGGTTTGCTGGTCCTTCGGCTCCTATTTCCTCGTTGTCAAAAATAATATACTATAAAATATATCTTTAATTTTGCTATATGCGCAATCACGAGGCAATCACGTTCTAGATCGTTTTATTGCTTTTATCAGAAAAAGGGCGTGATAGAACGATAGTTCTATAAAGTGGACGGGCTGGTAATGCCTCTCTCGCCTTCATTATAGGAGTAGGCTTAGTAAGAAAACAATCGATTTCTTTCTTAAAGCCACAGATCACGCAACTTTCAGTCCGTTAATGTAGTTAAAAGGTTTCGTTCTCCTAAGAAAAAGAGGCAGAAGGCGTCGTCGTAAAATTCGTGAGGAATTCTATGATGTATAAATGAGCAAATTGTTCGTGGTTAAGCTCCGGACGCTAGCTTATGTTTTCGCGTACGCCCTAATAGTGATAGGAAGATAGTTCTACAGGGTGTGGTGGAAGGAGTTCGTGGCGTATTAGTCCGTCCACTTCGCGGCGCGGCGGAAGGTGGCGCCGGCGGGTTCGTGAAAGGTCTTGGCCGCGGTGCGATCGGCTTGGTCGTACGCCCGGTCGGAGGCGTCGTCGACTTTACCTCTGGACTGCTCACGTCTGTTAAAAGGTTCTAGGGTTTTACTTGTCTCGTCAGAATAGGAATCGTAAATCCCTTAGTTCCATATACATCAGTATAGATTAATCTATACTTTTACTAATACTATCCATATGCTCGTTGCGTAAAACTGCGGCATCGTAGATTCTATTACGAGTAATAGTCCCATCATCTGTGTTGTCATTTCTATTCTCACATGAAAGACGAAATTGGACTTGGTATATTCTGTAGTCTTTTTATTAAATTTCCTAATTTATTCGGATATTCTTGTCTCGTACTGTTGGGAACTTGGGTCATAGTAGGCAGACCTTACCAATCAAATCTTAATTTGGGTATTGTTGCTTATCGAGAAAAATCACTATTTTATAGACCTTCGTAATATAGTATGATACTGGGTTGCGGTACATCGTATTTTGAGTAAACTGCTGACATCATTTTATTAATGTGTTGTGTTGGATATATTTATTTATATTGCTTTTTATCTTGTTGTTAATTATGGCTGCTTATATTGCATATAATATATATACATATATATTGATTATTTATTTTAATAAAGATATAAGAAAGAAATCAAAACTATTTTAAAGTTACGTTATTGAATATATTTGTCTTTATTCTATTATATTGTAATAAATGTTATAACCGATATCCATACGTACGATCTTTCTTTGAAGCATTACGAACAAAGCGGCAAGATCAATTTTTATATATCTACAATATTTCCAGAATGGGGAAACCGAGAATAGATGTACCCGCCTCAAAAACTCAAAGTTCATAACTGTTCTAACATTGATTGTGCTTTTATTTGTTATCTTGCGTTTGTGTTAACATCTTCACCTAATATCGCTTGGTTACTTAGCACCTCTGTAGTTATCCATGTGAAATGGTTTCTTAGCAGCTAAATTGGACAGTTAAACATAGTCAGTTTAGATTCTAAATTGGCTCTAAATTTTAGAGCCTCTGTGACTTCTGTTTAGACGCTTGTTTGATTGACTAGAATTTTGAAGGTAATATTAATATTTTGATGCACCGAAACAGGGCGGCAGATTTTTCAGAAGAGGTGACCAAACGACGGGCCGCTAGGTATCTTCCTGTTGACTCTGGAGTGAGACCGTACTCGAGACGGCAGGCGGAGGGGTATAAATTGCTCTCCGAGTTGGAAAAGGTGAGTTCCAATGTACACTGTTTCTGCGAAATAGAAATAGTAAAAAATATAATACATTGACATGTAGGTACTTGTAACACGATACAAATAACAAAATATAAAATCGATACAGTTCTTTTACTTTTCGTGTCATTGTAAGAAATATTTGATAAGAATTCATTCAAGAATTATTCCTAATGTTGTATATGTAGTAATGATACGGTGTAGTAATATATTTTGGCTTGAATTGGCAACACAGCGGTCATCTATGTATACTATAAACGACAAGTTAAACTGGCGACAAGCCATTCTATTGTCATGAGTAAGGGAAGCAGGACTTGCGAAATGTAATTGAATTTTCAGTAATGTGACTAGTTGTACTACATTTTTTGGGTCATAAAACAATATAGAACATTATTAGTAATTAAAATGAATATAATTCAGAAAAAAACTTTTGAAATGACTGAAGTGCCAGCACGTATAGCAATTTTTTTTTTAAGTAGCTTTAGTATCTGTGACCTTTCGCCCGGAGAAGTACTGCTACTACACCAGGCAATCTACCACCAAGCAGTGGCGCATTCGCGCTGTTGTGCTCCGTGAGAAGGGTGTGGGTGCCGGTGAAATAACAAAAAAAAATATTTAAGACATTGCATCCCCGTCAAAGTGACGGGCGCAACGGGATGCGAGGCCCTGAGTCGTTTTGCTCTCGTTGTGGCCGTCAATTCGTCCCGCCACACGCATCAGAAAAAAAAAATCTAACACTGATTTGTTTTGGTTGTAATAGGGTAAATTCGTCAGCACCGATTCGTACGAAGCACACGTCTGGGTAATACCGAACAGAGAAGTGGTTATGTGCACGGACAAGCGACTACTTTACCTGGAGAAAAATAACGTATTCGGAGGGTGGCAGGTAAGATACTATTTTGCGGCGGGTTCGCGGATGTGTGTGTAACGTTCCAGTGTTCCCGCCACTAAGCGGCAGAGGAGGACACCGTGGGGTTTTAGTGGGTCTAGGCCCACATAACCGCTCTGTCTCCCCGTGGCAGGGAGGTATGCGAGTGCATATCCCCACAAAAAAAAAAAATAGGTAAGATACTATTTTGCGTAAACAATTCTTCTATGTAAGCGGCTCCAAGAGAAACATCTTAAATGGAAAAAGCATTATTTCATTCCAAGCTACCGCGGATGGAAGTTGTTATTAGAATCTCTTTCCTCCTAAATAGTGATTCTTTTCAAGATTCCGTACCCAAAGGGTTAAACATATTTATTTTAATAGTAAAGGTTTACACAATCACACAACAAAGATTAGATCCGAGAACAAAATTCATGAACACCACACAAGTTTGGCCATGTCGGTAATCGAACCCGGGATCCAACCCTTCGAAAGAAAGTACCTACCGCTTCGTGGCTAACTTCTATGATGGGCTGTTCATGGCCCTTGTAAAAAAATATACACATTTGATATGAATATTATACGAATTGATTTGCATTACTTTCAATGATAGATCTCATTTATAGACTTGCATGCTCTTAAGGTTTCTAATTCTAATTCTGACTGTGGGATGACTCTGCATCGACCCCTATTTCGACTCTGGTTTAGTGATGAACCCAATTTTTATGCGAGCTATACATGATATTCAATTCAATTCATTTATTTGAGGCCAATCATTAGGCCTATGTTAAAAAAAATATTGCACTATACATTTTTATAACGGACATCCAAATAATACGTGGGTCATGTTTTATGTATACGATGTCCACTCGTATCGCCGTGTCCAATAACTGGTAAATATTTCATGAAATTACCGCCAACGGTAATATACTTGGGATTCTTTCAAATAACCTCGTTTATCTGTATTTTGGGATTGGGCCCTTTGCGCGAGAAACTCAATTCGTCATACATCATAATTGCATAATACATACATAGCATATACTCGTAGCTCATTTATATAGATTTCATTTGTTCTTAAGCTAACGCGATCAGACACGTTTTAATATACATCTTAAGTGTCCTTTTTAAAATTACTTCAAAACCATTTCTGACAACTAAATAACATTTGGCTGTTTGTTTTTTTTTGGATGCTTGTAAATAAAAGGAATATTCATTCCGCAAACTTAAAAAAAATTATAATATATACACTTTATTGTGATTTAAAAGTTACTAGGTGAGTGATATAAAAAATCGAAAAAGAAACTACTTCGATACTTTTATCCCTTATTTTTCACCTTTAGGGTTGAGAAAATATACTTCCAAATCGGTATACAACGGGTGAAGAAAAAAGCAAAATAAGCAAATTGGTTTACTTGAAAGACATTTTTTTTCCAGTTATTTTGATTTCACAACGAAACTATTAAACCGATTTTGATAAACATTTTATGGGATAATTCCGAAAGCATATCCTTTTAAATATTTTTTTACGTAAAAAACGTAAAAAAACAGTCGAATTGACAACCTCCTCCTTTGGAAGTCGTTTGAAAACAGATGGCATACAACAAAAATGACGGTAAGTATAGTGCCATCCACGTAGACGCGCCTACACACTAATTGTCTATCTATACTTCTATTGGAAGAATTTAGGAAGAAGAGTGGGACGCGTCTCCTTGGATCGCTCTATACAGATAGCAAAAACATTAGAACATTAAAACGTAGATAGAAAACATTATCCTCCCGTGCTAGTTGAAACTGTACGGCCATGCATTAATCTTCGTTAATTGTAAACCGGTATTATGATTATTTTATTGAATTGTTTGTACCTTCAATGTTTTCAATTAAAATTTAAAAAAAATTTATAGTATATTCGACTCCCTAATTCCCCCCTCCCTGTATTGTCAGAAGCATTATTTTCAAATGCAAATCAAAAGCATTCACACAAAATCTTATGCAGTATTTTGAAATTCGTTCACAAAACTTGAATGCGGCTTGGACCAACAATACCTGTTAATTAAATTAATCCTATCCCCTCCAGATCGTTTGGACGTACCTGTGGAGCGAACTCCCGGAAGTGCCAACCGCCGTCAACAAAGGGGTCTACATTCCCACCGCCAAGAAGAAAGTGTTCGGAATGTTCCCAAGCTCAGGATCCGGAAAAGTAATCTTCCTCTACGACGAGCAACAGAAAAAGTATTTACTGGCTCAGTGCGAGAGGTTGACGGCCGCAAGCCGTTGACATAAGCTTGTAGAAAGAACCTCCTTCGCTGACGAGCTTAGCGAGTTCTTTCTACTTATCTTCGACTCTCGCACCGCGTTGCTTACTCTCGCCTATCACTTGAATTTACACCAAATGGGCCCGAAAGGCTTTCACTGATTTGCCGTGCTTTGTGAACTTTGTAAACTCGTTTAATGTGTTTGTTATAGTTTTATATATGTGTTACATTCGAGATATTATTGACCTGTTCGAGTTTTACATTTTTGTATAATATTAATTTGTCCTATGTGTCATGCCAATTTTCATAAAATGAACGTTTTGTGCGCTATCCGTCAAGTCACGATATTTAATGAACCATGTAGAATTTCAGTATGGTTCTCTAAATATCGCCTGGGAGATGTGTTACTTCGGTCCGAACATGTGTTTCTTTATTATGAGTCAGTACAAAAATACACGTGTCATATAATAAGTGAAATTGCCAAATTAATTTGTACTTATTTTTCAAGTAACAATAATACTTAATACTGTTTTGTGTTGGGCTATGTATTACTGTGCATTCAGATTAGGAACTTTTTGCTGTCTTCCTCAGTTATTTGTATCTTTTAGCCAAACAGGCCAAGTTCTATTTATTTTCTTACATCCACTCATTTTATGATGAATCGATATTGAAACATACATGCGACAATGTATGTTTGAATTAACATTTTGTTATAATATTATACTTAGGATTGTTCAAATGCTCATTATATTTTACTGCATTAACCAGTTTATACGTTGAGTTTGAGTAGTTTATTATTACTTTTGTTTTAAGGTATCAAATGTGTTAAAATTAAAAGTTAGACTGTTATTGAAAGTTTAACCTTATTGTATTTTTATATTCAGAGGCCTAAGAGTACAAACAAAAATAGATGCCATGTGATTTGTCTAGCCCAATTTGGCAATTATCGGCGACGCATCCTAACGTTCCCTATTTCCGACACTGATTTACGATCAGTTTTAAGCAGTGATTATATAGGTATTATCATTGCACTGTGATTGTAACTGTAACCAAAGTATTCCTTACACGATGCGTTCAGGTTAAAACACCAACGGTCGGAGACCGTTTAGGTTGCGTTCCAGTTTATAGATTGGCCCAAACCTTTTTGTACCAGTGCCTTATGGATGTTCGTGTAGTCGTCGCTGATTTGTTTTACTGATTGTAGCTAGTACGACAAACTGCTTTAAGTCGGTCAGAAGTGTGCTTTTATTAAAGTCCTGTAGCTGTTTTTAATTGTTTAGATGTTCGTCTTTTAATCGTACATTGTGCCTTTGTGGCTTGGTTTATTGATTACAACCGTTGTCGGCCGACTTAAAGTCGTTATTGTGCGCTGGCTCTTATATACTCATGGGTTTCCTCAATTCTGTATGTGACGAGACTTTCTACTTGATCGACACGTTCTATTTGATTTTTATGTTTGTGATGTAAAAATTTATTATATATGGTTTATATTGTTATAAAAAGCATTTACGCGAATATGTTAATCTAAACTTTGTGATCTTTGCTTATTGCACAATATACTTTGTATGATGTTTTGTCTCAAGCTTACGAGTGAACTTAAATAAAAGTTATGTTTCAAAGAATGTGGCCATTTTATTCTAGCAAATTTTCACCTGCTCCTACCTAAAATACAGAAACTCGTGTGTTCACCGGAGAAGAAACTATATGCTCATTGCACAAATGCTTAGTCTGGCCGGGGATCTATAAGCTGACCTGAGCTCGCTTCAAAATTTATTTACCTACTAGCAACAGCTTTGGAGCCGCTTGAGTCTAATCTTTTAACGTTAATGTTTATACACACCTTCACTAGCGGTATGAGTGTAAACGTATGAGTTTTAAACCATTTGCTATTTTAATATTGTAACTGGCTTGCGCACCCAGCAATATCAAGCAACAGACGTTCAAGTCTTTAATCCAATCGAGTATAAAGGACTTTATATTCAAACCATAAAACGGATAGGTATTCTGAATGCCGGCTTACGTCTTTACTGTAATGACATCTTCCATTAATGAACGTTATTAAGAAAAGCTCGTCTGGTTAATAATCGAACTCGAATTAAAGTTCCGCGTCCAGTTGGTGGTCTTCGGAGCGTAAGGAGTTCTTGCTTTATATAATGATCATTTGATTATACAATACATAAGCACAAATTTATCTTGTGTTCTGTACTTATTACTAAAAGCTATCTCGGAAACGGTTCTAACGATTTGAATGAAAATTGTTTAGATAGGGTTTTCCTGTATCCCCCCCACGGGTTCCCGCCTTGACGGGGCGGGGGGGCTTAGTAACCGTGGCCTGGTCACCCACGGTGAAGCTAAGAGGAACCCGGGAAGGGCTGCTCCTTTAGGCTTTGGCTCCAAGCCGAATAGGAGCGGCACAGTAGGTGGCGGTGCCTTATGGGGGGCACCGCAACTGAGGCGGGCTGCGGTGCTGTATGGGCAGCACCGCAGCTGAAGGTTAGGGGCCGCGGCGGGAGAGGAGTGCCGGTATTACGGTGCGCCGCTCTCCCTACCTTCCGCGGCCACGGCGGGGTCGCCACTGCTGGATGGCGGACGCGGTGGGGCCGCAGGGGAAGAGGAGTGTCGGTATTGCGAGGCGCCGCTCTCCCTATCCTCTGCGGCCGTAGTGGTAGGCGACGGGGCCACAGATCTGACCCGTCGCAGGGGGACCTAGGGCGTCTAGACACGGGGTCCTCTGACGCCCTTTCGCTGACCTGGTCCCCGAGGAGGTTGCGACACGCCACGTGTCCTGGCGTGTCGCAAACAGAGGAGTGGCACTAGATGCCAAAGGTGATGGGTCCGGAAACGGACAGCCGCGGCGGGTTCGCGGATGTGTGTGTAACGTTCCCGTGTTCCCGCCAATAAGCGGCAGAGGAGGACACCGTGGGGTTTTAGTGGGTCTAGTCCCACATAACCGCTCTGTCTCCCCGTGGCAGGGCGGTATGCGAGTGCATTTCCCCACGGAAAAAAAAAAAAAAAAAGGGTTTTCCTGTATAAGTTTACCTGTATAATTCTATTTCTTTTAAAAACGCACTTTTTAATAGCAATTTTTTTTATACTAACCTTGCAACTCGCCCCAGCCCCGGTAAGTAGAGCATCAGTGTCCTATCAGAGACTTTTCCGTTTTTCCTTCCGGTGCCAGTTTGCCTTTCCCCTATAGAACTGAGATCATAAAATTAGATACTTACACTGGAGGATTTTATTTTCAGCAAGATCTTAACGTCGCGTCGTGTAGTGAACCGAACAGTATATTTTTGACTCTCAGAAATGGAAGTCGAACGAAGTTTAGGTAAGTATAGACTATCCTAACTAAAATTATAAATGCGACAATGAGTATTTTTGTTTGTTTATTAGGCTTTCATTACTGAACCGCTGAATTAATTATGAGACTCTGGAGATTCTATTTTTTCTCGCTAAAACTTAAAGAGGTTGGGGTGAGGGGAGGGGTAAATTTTGTATAAAACAACCGGAATTGGTTGCCAAAACCAACATTAACGCGAACGAAGCCGCGGGTAATAGCTAGTACAGTATATACAATAGAAGAGCTATGATTCTGTCAAAAAATACAGATAACTTTATCTGAAGATTAATGGGTACCTGAGGAGGTTAACAGGTTACCCGCTAACATTGATATAATTTACTTCGATCCAAAAGTTTCACGGATATGTTTGTTTGTACAATATGTCTGTCAATTCCTTTGATGCAATGTAAATGGCCTGGTTTCGAATCGTTTTTTCTTTGTGTGAATGCTGGTAAGCCTTATGAAATGTGGTTCTTAGCTTTGTTTGGTGGAAATCCAGGTACATGAGCTCTCAATACGTTATTTGATAGGATATTAATGATTATAACTCTGTCTCTCTCTTTTGTCTGACTCTAAATACAGATATTGTTGTTAATTGAAATTGTAGATACTTCAATAAGAGAAACTAAACTTCGCAACGAAAAGTTAAGCGATAAATTGGAAAATTTGTTATGGTAAATATTTTTCTGTGCTTAACTGTTGCTTACTAAGGAGTGAGTTTGTATCTTAAAGTAAAGATTTTATTTGAATAGTTCATGCATAAAATTGTTTGCAACAAACATTTTACATTATGCAAAGAGCTCGGAACAAACCCACCTATCGAACGCATAATCGTGGTAGTTCAGTACCTGCACATACTAGAAACCAGCTAAACTTAGGTAATATGAAGTGCTTAGTTACACATTTATACGACTAAGCAGAAACTGCTATGGCACTGCATACTAATACCAGTACCACTTACAACTATTTAACTATATTATATAATAGTTGCGTAAACGGGACAACTATGATTGTTTTCTTTGAAGAATTTACTCACGTAAAAGTTCAAAGATGAGGGTTGAACCAAATTTTTCGAGACAGAATTTTTGTTTAATGCTAACACTAGCGAATTTTGAAATTTTTTTTATAGGCTCTTAATCTCCAAGGACCATACAGAAGGGTTAAAAGCCAGCGTTTATGCTGAACGATTTTTTGAATAATACGTAGTCTCGCAAAAACTCGAAAATGACTCGGCTGATTATTTTAATACTTTTTGGTTTGATTGCCTTGCTACTTGTTTGAATTTGATAATGGGATCAAGGAAAAGGAAATTTAAAAAAACTTTGTATGGTAATTGCCACTTCGGAATTCTAGTTATACGAAGTTCACCGGGTCATTTAGTAGTAAAGAAGGTAATTTATGACCTAAATGTCAGAATCTAATACGTGAACCTCGTGTTTAGACGATTGATTGAGACATTAGTCTCCTTGCTCGTCAAGTTGTGCATAGGTACATCTCAATATGTAGGGGGAATACGTTTACGTCGTTCGAGTTTTCCCATTTCCCAGTTTTATTCGTGGTTCGTGCCCCCAGGGGCAGCAGGGATTAGATTGGTACTATTTTCACTGGTAATTTATTTCGGGATTGTTTGCAATGAAAACTTGATTTAATTAAAAATCCCGCCTGCGTTGCTTGGGTGTAACTATCAAGAAATAATATTAGGAGTATAAAGAATAGACATGGTACCTACTTGATAATTTATTGTATCATGTGTATTATCAAAGTCAGCATGAGACGATGGGATGAAACTCACAGAAGTTGCGTTTTTTGCAAGTCTCTAAATAAATACTTCACTATGTGTTAATCCAGGATATAAACTGCTATCATTACCTGGGGTCCCGGGGTAAAATCAAATTCACAATTGCTTGTTGAGACAAGTTGCTTGTCTAGATAGAATGCGGTTTAAATGTGACAATACCTGTACCTAGTAATAAAGATTACACTCCTACTCATACTCATATCTCATATTCAAAGAGGAATGGTTACTTATGAACGCGGTAGGCAAAGGTACAAAGTCTACAAAGCAGTCGTAGACTCGTAGACATCGTCTTAGGCGTAAGCTACGGCGTTAAACTTTCGGCTACAGAATAAAACTAGGCAAAGGAATAGTAAAATTTTTTGCATTTTTTATAGTAATTGCGGTGTATCTTTTTTTTCATTTCTGTTTACTACTTAAAAAATCGTCAGACGACGATTTTTTAAGTAGTAAATTTTCTAATGATTTTTCTGTATCGGAAAAAAATTTATTTTATTGTATTTTAATTGTAGCATTTTTTCATCAAATGAATGATTATTTGTAGCATTTTTTCCGATACATAATAAGAATGTGTTTTGATAGCAGAACCGTTGAAACTATTTATAGGACATGGCAAGTTTAGTAAAAGCTTGCGAGCTACCACAGATAACATAAATGGGTGCAACAGTTGGTCTGAGCAGAATGTTACGCCAATTTACACATAAACTTAGCTTACGTGGCAACATTCTAAACTAAATTGTTTGGGCAAAATTTGTGTTACATTTCAAACAATTGTTTTTAATGGTTAAAATAAAACCTGCTACAATAATTTTCCTCAATTTTTGGCTTGTGAGAGCCTGTAAGGTTTATTTCTTACATTTTTTATGTGACTACCTTCTAGGTACACGCTGTGAAATAAATAATGCTCATACAATTGGTTTACAAGTCACGCAGACATTGTGTAACAAATATAGAAGATACAGTCAATTTCAGGACCTAAGAAGTCGAGAAAAAACAATTTATTCTGGTGCTCTGTTTGACGCCTTTTTAAATCCTATTGGAAGGGATTCCATTTTTTTCTGAGCATGATCCTTTTACAATTTGATCTATATTAAATGTTTCATATTTGTATTAGTATTATTATTACTTACTAAATGTTTCAATGTTTTATGTCCTGGAGCAGAGTGAAGTCAGACTATGGAATTTTATCAGTAGTTTTATTCACTTATCTATAAAATTACGGAGTACTTTTTTTATTGCGCTTTTAGTGTAAATTCGTTCTATATTAATATAATATGATTTAAATCTTCAGATCAGAAGCTTGGTAATATTTTCAGGAAGCTTATTATAAAAGCGTATGCAATTTCCTAAATTCGATTGACTTTTTTAATTGGAATCTTGAGTTATTTAATTGATTGCTATTTGTAGTGTTAACTTGATATATTCGTATGGACATATTATTATATTTTCATAGATAATATTGTGAAGTCACTGTCAGAATATTTATTTCTTTGATTTTATTTTCTTTCAGAGACTCACGTGATCACAATGTATATATAGATTTTATGTATTGCTCTCTATTGTATTTAGACTGCTTGCTTTTTTCCCCCAAAGCACGATACCGTATGTTATAACACTATAAAAACCAAGCTAACAGCAGATTGAGCCCTTCTATATATTTATTTTATAATAATAATTTTGTGGAAATTCGTTTTACAATTGGCAAGGAGAATTAAATGCGTTTATTTTATTAGCGTTATGTAAAATATTGTTCTTTGAGAACCATCATTTAAATCGTCGTAATTATTTTTTAGACATACCTGTAGTCCCGAACTTGAAGTAAGTAGATGGTTTGTACACATAATTTTTTGATACTTATGTAGATACAAAATGTAATTACTTAACACGACGGCGATATTATTAAGATATTTACATACATACGTTCACGGCCACCAGGGAATTACCGTATTAAATTACCTCCTCAACCTCATGACACAAATCAGGCAGCCGCGATGAGTTCCTTACATCATTGAACATTATGAATGAACAACGAAAACCTAGTTCAAAAAATCCAGTACAATGTTGCTTTCGAATCCATTACCTACTACCGTGATTTTAAACATCTGGTATATCAGAAACGTGTCATAAAATTTTTGTGACTCTTTGGGATGGGACCATAAAGGATTCGAGATAGACTTTAAAAGTGGAAGTAGAAGGAAATTATCAGGTCAAACAGGCCTTCAGCTCAGTTGGTAGTAGGTCTACCTTCTGCACTATAGGTTGTGGGTTCGATTCCCACCCTGATTTGTGTGGTCAACATAGATGTTCGTTCTGTGTCTGGTTATAAAAATGTATTTATGAATAAAAATGTATTATTTAGGTATCATATTCGTAATCTGGTTCCCATAGTATAACTATGCTTATTTTTGAGCATTGCTGTGTGAAATTTCTATGAAGGTATTATTAGTTTTATTTATTTATTTATTTATTATAAGCGCTTGTATTTTTATTATTTGTTTGGGTATCCTTCACAATAAATAACACATAGTATGTGAGAATTTTAACCAGGCACCCATTACGGTTTATATGATCAAAATACCTACAGCCTTTTGAATGTAGACCAAAAGAGACAGACGTTCTAGTCTTAATAATATCCCCTTTACAGAACATTAATAATCCAAAGTGGTAGGAATCGCGGTGAGATCGCCTGGTAATGAAGAGATGTTAAATAAGTTAGGTACATCATCAACGCTTTATCTGCTTGATTATATCTACTATTATACTGACTTACAAGTATTTTCAGAACAAACGCGAAATAAAGTGACTACTAGCTCCCTGACTTCAGTAATCGATACAAGAGAAGAGGCAGTATATTAGTATAATGTAATATTTATTCTGTGGCAGTTCGCCGCTCCATTGCACATCGTTTAATAACACCTCGGTCATCTTGAAAGCTATCGATCTTGTCTGACACTTTCAACAATGAAATCGCTAATAATAAATTGATAAAGGAGGGAAAGGTAAGTAATAAGACCCCACCTGACCCCACGTAATTTGAACGATGTTAAAAAGTTGAAAGACCCGCAACATAATTGGATATCCGTCCTGTCAGGACTAGATACTAAAATTCTGTTTTTAAAAGTGACGTTTTATTTATTTTGCAAACTTCTTGTGTTTGAAATATTTGCCGAGATTATAAAATATCGGCAAAGATAATAAAATTTTATCAGTCCTGCAAATCTTCGTTCGGACTAGTAGAAATAGGGTTCGAACAAGAAAAAAAAAAACTTTTTCGTGACCAAAAATAACAAAATTTTTACTCCTCCTCTTACAGATTTCAGTTTTGGCTCACTCACTCCTTGTTACATTTACTTCCGCTAAATGGTATACTGTAATGGAAAAATCAATTGAAATAAACCGAAATTGGTAATTTGCATATTTACGTTAAATTGTTCAACCATGGTTATATAATATTAAAACGTTATAAACGTTTACACACTCATACCTCTGCACTAGGATTCCCTGTGTCGCAGATGGCTTGGACAAACACAGAAACACAAGACAAACTTCATGCTCACCACACAAAGTGTGCCCCGGCCGGGAATCGAACCCGGGACCCCTCGCTTCGAAGGCAGGGCTACTACCAACTAAGCCACGGAGCCGTCTAAACCATACCTGATATAACCATAGGTTTTTACATTAAATCATATCTAGGTAATTATGTGTATAAAAATCTCATAGGACTCACACTCTTGTATTGATTTTACATGAATTTGTAGTCCAATTACAATTATTGTTATTGCAATATACGATATATAATATGTAAAGTTAAAGCACAGGGAAACCCTGGATGGACGAACACTCAAGACAAGAGAACAAGCTTCATGCTCACCACACAAAGTGTGCCCCGGCCAGGAATCGAACCCGGGATCCATCACTTCGAAAGCAGGGCTACTACCATCTTTTACAGTCCAGGCAGTCCGTCTATGGAACGCTCTGCCTGTCGACATTAGACATGCTAAGTCCCTTCCCATCTTCAAGAACTTGGTAACGAATCATTATTTGTCGCTTCGATAAGCGTTTAAAAACTTAACTTTTTTTTTTCTATTCTATGCACACCAACATGCCCCTTCTATTTTTCTCTTTGTCTGGTCCATCCAAAGGTTGCCTGGAAGAGATCGCTTTTAGCGATAAGGCCGCCCATTGTATTACCTTATTGTTAATAATTTATTGTTTAACAATTTTTATTTATTTTTTGTTTGGTGATCAATAAAGTGTTATCTATCTATGCCACGGAGCCGAATTGTTTTGTATTAGAGTTATTTTGTAAGTAGGACCTAATTTTATTAGCGATTAAGCTCTAAATGATTCAAAATCACGTCGTGAGAAGCTGTGTACTCTTATTCCAAAAATCAAAATCAAAATTCTGACAAAATTCACCCCATTACTTATTGATTTTCAGGCATAGAAAGTTACTTGAACCGAGGGACGTAAAAGCAATAATTTTAGTTACTACATTATGGAGTTATCAAAGGGATATGTGTGAGATTCGTGATTTTATTGCTTATGCGTAAGTACCCATTAAAAGCAGTTTTATGAGATATTTCGACCAGATACTAAAACTAATCGGGACACAATGACGCAAGATGTTGTCCAAGTAAATAAAGGTCAACTACTTTGTATTGTAGTATCGCACTGACGATTCCGAGAAAATGGTTAAACTCATGTTTCTTGAGGATTTTTTTATATTATGCACAATGTTACGTATATTAGAATTGTATTATACATTATATTGAAATTAATTTTATTAATTTTTAAATGAAAATTAAAATGGAGTTCATCCGAATTTGTTGAAAAAAAAAACAGGCATAGTGCAAATTTTTACTCATTTGTACCCTTTAATGCACACATCACGAAAAATACAAAAGATATAACCGATTTTCTTTGAAAGTTCACTGAGACAAAAAATATATTTATACCTACTCCAAAACCATCTAGAGCATATGATTTACGGAACAGAAAAGTTTATAAAATTTTACCTCGATACTTTATAATGTGGAAAACATTGATGAAAACAATATCCCTAAAGATACAATACTTTCCATGAAGAACCGACAGAAACTCAGAAATTTTTAGATATTCCTGAACTGCATGGGTTCACTCATCTGTTATGAAAGATAAAGTAGACACAGGGCTTCAAGTTAAGACAAAGCGTGTTCTATTTCTCGGCCGATAAGGTTCATACTATAAATCGTGTATGATTCAGTGTAAGGAAAAATGATTTCAGATATGAAACGGAAAAGCTTTGTACATGAGTTTTTTATTATTATTTACATGAAAAATAACTCACTCAAGTTAAAAAATCGTTCAAGTACAATGATCTGCAGTTACGAAAGCACCTCCTGGCATATCCGCGTATAGATGCTATAATGATAACACAAGTAATTTGTATACTAATTAAAACGTCTACAGCTCAAAATAATATTATTATTAAATACATGGCCTGTGCTGGAATTGAATGTGCGAGCTTAGAAGCTGGGCCATGCGCTTAAGGATTCAAGTCGAATAAGAAAACATTTTGTGTCGGCATAACGTCAAAATTACAAAAGCGTGCCAATCTACGAAAATTTACCTAATCTTCTTATGAATGTAATCCTAGGCTGTTGGTAAAGCGCTGCCAGTAGCGCCAAGCTTAAAGCTCCATTCATAACAACGTCGAAATGGGACCGACCATTGTACTCGTAGTTTTATTAATTAAATATTCACTTTCATCTTACATTTAATTGATGCTGGTGTATGGTGTCCTATGATATGTCTTTTATTGAATGTTTACACTCTCATACCTTAGTAAATACTAGGATTCTCTGTATTACAGGTGGTACGGACAAAACCTTGGACCGAAACTGCTGAATGTAGATTATGAACAGTAAACATATGACTGCAATAGGGTGTTTAGAAACATAATTGTTTTATTATTCATTTCCGATACCCGTTGAAAGCTGAAATCTGAAGTTTGCTCAGATGTTTTTTATAGATCATCTAAGTCAAGCAACACTCCGCTCGGTCAGTATTTGGGTGGGTGACCGTTGAGCGGCATTTTAAATGAGCATACGATACTTCCTTCGTGCTTCGGAGAGCATATTAAGATGTCGGTTCAAAAAGCTACGTTGGCCGCGTTGTTGGCCAATAATACATCACACGAAAGAAGACATTATTCTCCCGTGTAGTGTAGTTTTCACTAATATAACGGGGATTCTCTGTGTACAACATAAACAACTAAGATGATCAATTCAAGACAAGAATTCGATCAACGATTGACTACTACCAACTTAGTTGCTCGCGTCCGTAGTCGTGTACCCTTTGATTCCCTACACGTACGTACATAAAAAAAGAAAAACTTATAGCTCGCACCTACAGCTACCCTATATGTTTTTTTGGTGTTGCAGAACTGTCAAAACTATCTGACTACTGAGGAAACATCTTCTTACATGTCATGTCATAACATGTCATAAAATTTTGCTTTTTGGGGAGGGTTCCGTACCCAAACCCTAAACAAAAAACGGGACCCTATTACTAAGACTCCGCAGTCCGTCTGTCTGTCTGTCTGTCCGTCACCAGACTGTATCTCATGAACCGTGATAAAGAGTTGAAAACATAATAAGTTACAATTATTTATTGTAAAGTAGTGTCTGGCAAGGATGACGATATTAATTGTGTGGTAATGCATGACGTGATTTCTAATATTATTCCGAAAAAAATGTAAGAAAATTACGCTTTATAATTTGATGAGTTCAAGTCGGTATTTTATACAACTTTGCCACCTGTTATTTGCCAAAGCCACGATAACCCAAATTATATATAGCCCAAAATTTCTCAGTGCATGCTTCCAACATAGATAGGACCTGTGTTGGAAGCGTGCACTGGGAAATTTTCAGCTTTTATAAAATAAGAAAGGTTCACTCACGGGCTCTTAGACTATTAGCAACACAGTCTTCAGATGTTTTCCGGTAACCCAAACACAAAATTAGTAATAATATTCTTCTATGCCGACTTCTTAGAATCATCTCGTATCCTTAATTAATGCTTTCGGAAACGGAATTAATATAGACGAAGAATATCAAACCAAATTTTCTTCTAAAAAAAGAGTGGTACTATTTTTTTCCTACTATGCGGACGACGTGAGAAAGATCATTTAATTAAAATTAAGCGTGAGCATATGTTTTAGATAGACATCTCTCTGATAGACAAAATAATGTGTATACATATAATGGAACAAATTGTACGTGATGATTCCCGTATTATAATGATGAGAACGTAAATATCGAAACCAAGCATTAGCCTACGTCAAACCGCTATCATCAATCATAAAGTTTACATAAAGAACCGTCAGGGAAAACAAATCCGACTACAAGTGTTTGCGGCAATAAAACAGATTTTTGCTTAATGTGTTCCGATTATCTATACATAAAAATATTTACTTGTTTGGTCCAAAGCATGAGATGATATAACGGGACGGGAGTATGAAATTATTGCTCTAGGTGTTTTTTATGTCGATCATAGATGATTTTGTCCAAACATTTGCATGACTAAAAAACTTTTCTTAATATTAGGTGCAGCATTAGCTGCATTCATTCTATTATAAAACAAATACGAGTACACTATGGAACCATTGAACGGCTCCGTGGCTTAGTTGGTAGTAGCCCTGCCTTCGAAGCGAGGGGTCCCGGGTTCGATTCCCGGCCGGGGCACACTTTGTGTGGTGAGCATGAAGTTTGTTCTCGGGTCTTGGGTGTTTGTCTTGTGTTTCTGTGTTTGTCCATGCCATCTGCGACACAGGAAATCCTAGTGCAGAGGTATGAGTGTGTTTTAAAAAAAAAAAAAAAAACAAAAAAAAAAAAAATGGTAAACTACTATAGAACCTAATTTTTTTGCCACCAAGTAATGGTGTACTTGAATTGCTATGATCTGGTGAAAAGGTGTGGATACCAGGAAAATTACAGGCGCATATCAGGTCTCAGAGTGAAGGGCGCAACATGATGCGACTAAAGTATTACTACACTTCGGTAGGGGAAGCAGGAGATGACCCCAATCGGGGAGCGGCTCTTTACACCCTTCCCCAGGAACGGGCCTCATGGCAACGTGCGAGAGTGTTACTGGTGAAGTTCCTTTTGGACAGCCCAGAGACCCTCGAATGCGCAGGTCGGCAACCGGAGTGTTTTAGTTCGGGTAAAAGTCCCACATAACTTTGTTGTCCCCCCCAGGGCAACTGGTGTATCTGTTGCAGATTAACCTTCGTCAAAAAAAAGGTATGGACAGAGGACATAGCGTAACATCAGGGTGGCAATCGGTTCGGTCCATCACATTACAATAAAAAAGAAATTTGGATTTATAAACCTTAGTATCTGTTAATTTTGGCTACAAAGAATCAGATAATAACCATGGTAACCATACGAGAGGTCTGAATCACGCTTTAAAAAAAATAGTATCAAAGCATAATAAGTATTATATCACCTACGTCTTTGTTAATTGTAACATTTGAATGCAGTGCTTTTAAGGCATAACATATGTTGATATATTGATTGGCTGTTATCCAAGAATAATCTTCATAGCTACCTAACAATGAGTTATAGTGATTGTTATTCGATTACTATGAGTGAATCTGCTTATTCACCTCTTAAATTTTCTTCGGGTTGGCACCTGGGTCTCAAAGGGACTATTGTAAAGTTTATCGTTTTATTGCTGTTATACTAAGTACTTACAGTACAGCATCTCTGAGATTTCAATAAAAATGAATATTGAATTACATTTCCGCCTAAAATACGAAATGGAGTTCGATATTTCGCGGAAAAGCTATTCACCGTTGTAGCCATGATTTATTAAAAACAAGACACGCCACACTCTAACATTACCCGAACATAGAGTAGATACAACTAGAGGTATACACAGCTACAGGTAAACACAACTACAGGTAAACACAAAGATTTCCAATGTCGATTGGTCCCACAGCAACAGAATAATTAATAATACTCCACAGGTCAGTTGCCAGTAGTTATGCGTTCTGGGCTGGCCGTAGGTTCGATTCCCGCCCAGGATAAACATTTGTGACGATGTTGATTCTACAGTATCCTATCAGTAATCTAGTTCCCATATTACAAGCTTTGCTTAGTTTGGGACTAGATTGAGCATTGTAAATGTCCGAGAATAATTTATTTTCTATTTGTTAAAAAAATCTTGCTTTGTGAATTAAATATGCACACTGATATACACGTACTGTACATGCACTTAATTTAAATGGCCTTCGCCCGAGAGGGTAATCACCAATCTTCCTATTTTCACAAATCAATGTTTGTATCAGTTACAATTAAGACTAAGTAAGATAATACTTTTGCTTACCTCTCCAACGGTGACATTTTTTTGAAAACGATTACCAAATGATAATTTAAAAAAAATCTGTAAAAACAAAAAAAAATATTGATCATAAATCCTCAAAATAAAAAATAATAATCGTTGGTGATTATGGTATAGTAAGTATAATATGATTTGTACTTGCACATCCAGGGTCCCTGCCAGCGATTTTAGTTTTTTTATATGTCCATAATACTCTGCAAAAACTTTAACCCACTACGGTTTGTGGTAAAAAGCTCTTTGAACGCAGGACAGACTAACAGAAGACGTTGTAGCCATAGTAATAGGGTTACTTTTACCGTTGGAGTACGGAATCGCGAAGTGCTTTGCCAGTGGCTACGGAGTCCACCAAGTCCGGGTATAGAGGAAGTTCGACTGGTCACATCAAGTTTATATCTGACATAAGCTGATTAGCATACTGCGGACTGTTACAACTTAATCCACAATAACTTTTTGTCAAAAACTTGTTTAGGTGACAAGTTTCACGTTCCGCCCCGAGGCGGGCGGTGGGCGGGGCGCTTCGCTATATAAGCTACTGCATGCCTGAAAACTTTGTCATTGAAAGCGCGATCATATCAGACAGTGTCGTGCCAGCAGTGACTCGCTACAGCTTGACAGGTAAGTTCGATAAAAAAGTTTTCCTTTGTCCCTTTAGCACAACGTGTAAAGTAAGCACAAATATACAAAATGTGCATCATGCCTAGAAAGTTTTTAATATTCACGGTACAGTTAACTGCGTATATAGTTAAAGCTCTATAAAATACATTTTAATTTATCTCATAAAACTATTTCAATCTTTAAATAAATATCTAATTATATACATTTATTCTAAAATATTTTATAGAAAGTTAAATAAAAAGAAATATACATATTTGTGTAAAATTTTAAATTGTTATGTTTTCACTTTACTGTCAAGTATCAAAGAAAGCAGTTCTTTTCTGTTGCTAAATATTCCAACTGACCCAAACATTATCAAAACCAGATCCAAAATATTTAGATCAAAATGTATTACACGTAAAATAGAGAAAAAAATTAAAACATGAGTCCACTCATTTTGATTTCAACCCTGTAATACAAGTGAAAAAAAAAACCACTTCAGAAAATTCATCCCTTATTTTTCGCCCTTAAAAAAAAGAAACATCCAAATCGAAGGAAAAAGTCACAGGAAAACGAAATATGCAATTTCGTTTTCATGGATGATATGTTTTTCAGTAATTTTAAACAACTTAACTATTTAACCTATGTTGACAAAAATGCATAACATTTCAACAAAAAAAAAAAGTATAAAAAAAATTTTGGACTATGCGCAAAATTTCAATGCTCTTCGGAATTGCATTGGTCTAGACAGCAAAACTTGATTACATTAATCGTTGTTAGGGCCAACAAAAACCATCTCCAGTGAAATATTGTATTTTTGTTCTTTTTTCAAATAATTTTGAAGAAAGAACAAAAATAAAGTTCCGCTGAAGCACGTAAATTATTTCTATGGTTTTTACACTTTTTATATGAGAACCTAACTAGTAAATAGTTGAATCTTAGTTTGATTCAGTTGTTAAACATACAAAGATCCAATTTTTTTATTAGTTCATATGCATATTGATGCAAGAGTCTAAAATAATGTGAGTACATCCCGTATTTTATTAATTCATCACAGTTGCGCGGTCAATGATTGAATTATTTCCTTATGAAACATAATTCGTATCAAATTTTAATAATTAAATTAGGTACATAATAATATATCAATGACCTACAATGCACGAGATTAAATCAGTCGATCGCTTGTATTCATATTATTTCGTAATTAATAAAATTTGTAATTACATTTTGTTGAGTATTATTTTATTACATAATATTTGGTAAATAAAAATTGGAAACGTAATCACATAATGAATAATTCTGTTAAAAGAAGAATTTATTGCAACATTATTTCTTTAAGATCAATACTGTCTATCTAACTACAATATTATTAAAGGAATTATATTAATTTTAATGAAGAATTTTGTCAATTATAAGACGCAAAAAAAAATTACCATACATTAACAGTTATTTAAAATTGAAAGCCCAACGTTTGTGAAAACGTAGACCTTGCAACAATTATTTGTCTTAACATTTTTTTGTTTGTTTTGGATTATCTCAAAGAAGATAAAACATCAGTAAATTTACCTGTCGTTAGTATGCGTTTATGAACATAATTATATGTTTGTCTAATATAAGCTTTAAGTCAAACTTTACTCCTAGGTCTTTTACAAGATGACTTGAAATTGGAGATTAGTTGTTTAACGTTTAATTGAAAGCCGTATAAGACCTTGCACGGCTCTTTTTTATGTGAAGGAGTGACGAGATAAGCTGAAGGCCCACCTAATGTTAAGTGGGTACCTACGCCCACAAAGACAGCAATACGATTTCGTTCCTCCCCGACCGAAGTATGAGAAGGCCCAAGTCGCACCAAGTTGCACCCGTCACCCGAGACGGGGATGTTATGTCTCATGCGCATGTGATTTCACCGGCACCCACACCCATCGTAACACAGCAATGCGAGTGCACCACTGCTTGGCGGCAGATTACCATATGTGTAGGCAGTACTTCTCCAAGCGAACTTTTCACAAGTTCTACAGCTACTTTTTTTTGTACCTTTACCACACGGGGTACGTGTAGAGATTCAAAGGACGCGAGCAACTGGACCCTCTAAAACTTTTTCATCTAACTTATCCATGAACTTAGCAATATTCATGAAGTTATAAGGGCAGAGCAGCACCACTGGGCTACTTGGAGTATTTTCATACCAAATAGTTGAAAAGTCAGCAAATAGTTGAAAATTTAAGAAATTGAATCACTGAACAATATTGGACGTAACATACATAAATCTTGGATAAAAAAAAGAATCTTAAATGTTTTACATTTTTATTCAGTATACAGATGGAGGAAGTTCGGAAAAAAATAAAATTTAATAAAACAAAACATAAATTGAGGAATCCAATTTTTAGCGCAATCATACGATGTACCAAAGCAACATTCAACTATTTGGTTGAAATATAACTTAATCTTGTTGCTTGCCAAACCACCCAGTACGTTGTTCATGTCATATCAGCAAGCTTCTATCTATGACTTCTTGGTACGATATTTTATTCCAGGACTTGGGCGGCGATACAAGCCGACAGTGGTTGATTCTGCTTATATTATCCTATTCAAACGTCGTTACAGATTCCCGCACATTGCGTATTCGTATGATAAACAGCTATTAGTAAAGAACCGAAACATACGCCTTTCCTTAAACTACTGCGTAGCCATGTTAATGAATAGAAACTATTAACTTTCTCTTGTGTTTATGTGTTTTTCCATGCCAACTGCGACACAGGGAATTCTAGCGCAGGGGTGTGTAAACGTTTATTTATTATCCGTAACTTCGCTTACGTGAACTAAACAATATTATTAATGTGTTAAAACTAATATTCGATATTAGAGATCTAATGCAAAATCGTTCGTAAATAATATTGATCCATGATATTATGTTCATGTGTATCCACAAAAATTATTCCTACACACGAGCTACCAGGCAAATTATACGCATCTGTGAACTATGATGGGTAAAATATACTCATGGTTAAACAACTTGTTACTAAGGGCCCAAACTAGTAAATGTATAAAAAACAAATCTAAGTATTAAATACGGATCGCGGGAGATATTGCAATACTAATAAATATAATACAATACAATACAAATACATTTATTTCGATCAAAAAATTTAAAAGAAAGTTAACAGGCACATTACGATAATATTTTTTATAAAATTGTTGCAAATTAATATTCTTGATCATAAAATTTGGGGAATGAGGTCGCTAGCTCCCACAACACAGGTTTTACTAGGTTAAAACCTGTGTTGAGATAATCTCTTTCAGCCGTTTAAAAGGTGTACTTTTGATATTAATTGTAGATTGAAAAGAGCGTCTTTCCTTCTTTACCACCATTAGTCTTACTCTACCTAGTGAAACAGCGCGGGTACAGCTAGTCCTACTAATATTATACAATAAACGCAAAAGTTTGTAAGTAATCCATACTTATGATGTTTGTTTCTCAATCACGGCTGAACGGACCTGGATGAAATTTGGCACAGAGATAGATTATAGTCTGGAATAGCACATAGGCTACTTTTAATCCCGGAAAAATGTACGGTTTCTGTAGGAAGACCGACCGCGAGTAACACCGCGCGGCGCAACTACAATAGTATGTTATAAAATACTTTACCTAGATTAGGTTGTGATGCTAAGTCACTAGAAAGTTACGTAAAGCAAAAATAAAATTGATCCGACGGAAATACTTTACTTTGATTGATGAAATTTTGAAATATTTTCTTCTCGTCAAAGGAAAGATAAATATGAAGAAATATGAACATCAGAAATAACTTATCTCGGCAAATATTCCTTCAGAGCAGTCACACTTAAAATAATAAAAAAATCTGTTCTGTAATTTATTTTTCACGTGAAATAGGATTTTTGACCTAATAAAACGATTGTCGTTTTTGAAATGCTAATCAATCACAACTGTTCCAAATCGCTACATCCGTATCTTTTTTTGCTTCTTGGAAAAGTTTTTCGTGTCGAGAAAGCAAAACAAGTTTAAAAAAAAAAACAAAAAAAAAAACACTCATACCTCTGCACTAGGATTCCCTGTGTCGCAGATGGCATGGACAAACACAGAAACACAAGACAAACACCCAAGACCCGAGAACAAACTTCATGCTCACCACACAAAGTGTGCCCCGGCCGGGAATCGAACCCGGGACCCCTCGCTTCGAAGGCAGGGCTACTACCAACTAAGCCACGGAGCCGTTAAAATATGTTACTAAAACAAAAAATCTATTATTTCTTGTTGCTAACTAAAGTTGTATTCATATTACTAAAATTGTCAGTTCACGAGTAAGGCAAAGTTACAAGCTGCAAAATTCACCATAAATCCTCTAAAAATAATAATGAGAAAAGATAACGTGGAAACGGCTCCTCTGATTTCTGATGAATCTTTTAATCCCCCTGTTACCAAGTAAAAATAAAAAAAATGTTTAATTTAGAGCTCTTAAGGTAAAAGCATACCATCCACAGAAATACGGATAAACAAACCTAGCCCTCCAACTTATAATATGCATAGGGACATAAAATGAATTCTTAGACACAATTTATGGTTGTCGAGTTGGGCTACCAAGAATATGTGTCTTTCTAGAGGTACATTAAATATGTACGTACCTCTTAGACTTCTTGAGATCCACGTACTTGAAAAAAATAATGTCTAGCAAGTTGGTCGTGCAGAGCCAAGAATTGTATTTTTTTGATACGGTGAATTCAGGCGTCCGAAAATCAATTCATTGGTCTGGGACGACTGGGCACAGAACAAACATTCATGTTCGCACTCAAATGCTTGTCTTGGGTGGGAATCGAACCCTACGACCTACAGTGCAGAAGGCAGAACTACTACCAACTAAGCTATTAGGCCTGTCAAATTGATTTATGCATTTCAATTCTTTATCTTGCAAATATGTAAAGAACATCTATCTATGTGCGATTTCGATACGTACAGTAACTGTTGAGATATACCCGATAGTACCTAAAACATGATATGTGTTAAAAAAACATAACTTAACTTAAAAATTTTGCCCCTTCAAGAATCAAAGGTTGGTCAGTCAAATAGACGTAGCAGACTTAATAATAGGTTTTTCTTTACCGTGTACGAATCTTAAATATTTTTTTCTCCGCTCAGCATTACTACGTAATGACGTAACGTTAGTTTTGAGTTATTTCAAAAAAAGATGAAACATCTCTCGCAGCTAAGATGAAACATTTCGCATATCCCACATCTTTCTCAGTTGGAAGCGGTAGAATTATTTTTCCATTTCGATGGATTAAGTTGACTCCACAACACAAATCTCAAGAACGCCTTTTCTTGATACTTTAATCTCTTACATTTGCTTCATGAGCTTTTACCTTATTCTACGATATTTTCGATGGAATATGGCAGTCAAATACGATAACGTGACTTTTGTGCATTCCAAAGATTGCGGGTACGAGTTCGGAACGGGTACCACTAATAAGTTTTACTACAGTTCAACTTTTCGCTTGTAGAAGATCGGTGGGAAATAAGAACTATTTCATAAAATATAATCATAAAAAATTAGCATATGGCTAGATCGTAATAGATATTTTTCTTTCTTTCTTTCTAATATAATTAGATAACATAATCAATATAATTTTACAATAAAAAAAATGCAAATCAATATAAATTGTTACAATAGTTGTATCAATCTACGAATTCAAAAAGGTCTTAATGTATTAACGGCAAAGTATTATTGAAACTCGCTACACAGTAATACTTTTTCATGAATACGTAGTTCATAATTATAAAAAAGATATCACACATACAAATTTTTTTTGTAATGACTATGATGAGTATGATAAAAACACAAGCACAGTATTGGTGTGGGATTTGTGTAGCGCCAGTAAATAAATAATGACACGGCTCGACACGATCATTCCAAACCAATTAGACTAATGAACATTAGAAAACGACTATGTCTCACATTTTACACGGTGAAGCGATTGTTACCTTTGTCCATTACTTGCAATACGAGGAATTTGTTTGTTGAGAGAATATTATATATCTTGAAATTAAATACATAACGGCAGTTATTTGTAATACTATATGATGTATTACAAAGCTTTCCGAGCTTGATTATATTGATATATACAATATTTAAGCTGAAAGTACATCTTTGTAACTCAAATATAGTTACAAGATGTTCTCTCATCTTTCTCTTTTTAATAAGTGAAAATGTATGAGATGGCCTATCGCACACAATCATGTTAAATAGATACACATACCAATCAGCGAAACTACGTGTCAGGAACCGGATTAAATATTATAATCAGGCTTGTCACTGAAAATACACCGAATGCTTGAGTTCATTACGCTGATGAGCAAGTCAAACATTGTCTGAGTAATCGCTGAATTACCGAACAACTCACATTTCACTCGTATAGCCGAGAGAGACTTTACAGAAAATTGAAATTTGTGATTAGTTTGCACGCAAAACTCTATTGTGATCGTAGTGTTAGCCTACTTAAGGAAAGCCAGTTGCTCACGACCACAGGTGAGGACAAAAGCAACAAAAAAGTATAAAGGAGAAGGAGAGAAAAAGTAAAAGGGGGAAAACGAATAGAACAAAAAAAGTAGCAGGTAGATCTTGTGAAAAGTTCACCGGATAAGTATTGCCTGGCAATCTGCCGCCAAGCAGTGGTACACTCGCATTGCTGTGTTCCGGTGGAAGGGTGTGGGTGTCGGTGAAATCACAGGCGAATGAGATGTAACATCCCCATCTCGGGTGACGGGCGCAACGGGGTGCGACTTGGGTCTTTTCATATATTATGGACGGAGGTAACCACTTAACATCATGTGGTCCTCCAGCTCGTCGTCACTTCTTTGATTCTACGCCTGATTTGATGTTTAAGTAAATATCAGAATAAGAAAAATCGTAAAGCATTCTATTATCGTCTTCATTTTCGATAATCATTATGGCACGGGTCGGGTAAGGGCACAGTATCGATCTTGTGAGATGTTTCTCGGATGGGTGACAATGAGTGACATATTTCTAATAGAACATACATAACCCAAATCTTCAAAATATAGGTAGAGCCATAATATGTAACTTGACTTAAATAAAACATTTAAACGAACACATATTTACAACTTACCTGTAACTTACATGTCGAATGTATTATGGTAGTCAAAAAAACCTTATTGAATTTGAATTTTATTCATTTATAAACAACTATGGCTGGCCACAACTTCCAAATTTCTGAACTTCCAATTACTGTTACGTTTTCGAGTGTTTGTGGACAGTCAATTCTAGTACCTCTATGTGGCCGGTCTATGGGAATACAATGTTTTTACTTCTATTAAACTGATCAATATTAGATTATATTAAGTAGTCAAAGTGTAGATTTTGCCCACGGAATTCCCAGAAATTAAATTTAGTTTTGCCTGGAATGCATTTGATTACGAGATGGTCTCGCGAAACGGGAGTCGGTCGTGTTTATGGAGCTAACATGATTCCATCTACGCAAATCAGATTAGCTACTGGTCAGTTGGGAATGTTAGTTAGTAAATACGCATCATTTTGAAATGGGACTTAAAATCACTAAAACTGAGTAGGAGCTTAGTCTGTGTTGTTCCGTATTCAAATTAATTTGTACTTTTACTTTTAATACCCGTTAATTAACCCTTTGTCAGATCATCGAAAAAGTTAGTGCAAAAATCATACTCGCTCTTAGTTATAATAAATAGATATAAAATAATATGGTTCAAGCATCTAGCTAACTGACTTGGCGATTTTAAATATAATTAACTGGATACAGCTTTGAAACGAAGGCACCCTCACTCAGTTCACGATGAGATGAGAATTATGAAATTAATGTCAACATTAAGCGAAAGAACCTTAAAAACCGCTCGGTTCTGGTTTAATCGCTTTCCATTATATAAAATTAAAGTTTTGTTTGCGGACGGTTGAATCTTGGTGAGCTGCTACGCCGTAGGCGCGTAGCGTGTAGCACCATTCATTAAAACACAAGTGATTATGTTGGTTCTTTCTGCATGAATTTTCTGTTTAAAAACATAACTTTATGATATCTTTAAGATATATATCTACCCTAACCATTTGAGAGTTACACCCTTGTGGAGAAGAAATGTCAACTGAAGCAATCGCAGACACTTGATGTTATGTGGCGATGCAGTCAACAAAGTTGCACGCTTGAGTAACTATGAGTATTCAATCTCCTCTTAAATATTCCCAGATTATATTTTTACAAAATTGAAAATTCCCTTGCAAACGGTTGTAATATTTAACGGCGCTTAAAGTTAGATCAAAAATGTATTTCAAAAATACCTGTACTCTTACAGACAGAGATTAAATTTCTGAAATCGAGTTTAATCCGAGACGCGTCAGTTGAAAAAGATGACATGAATTCAATAATGATCCAAGTATTTCTGAACCTTGAATAATTTCTCATGCAAATTTTAATTTGTAACGTCACGAATCATTTTATTGTCAAATTAACAGCCTATTTTTGAACAATTTTAGGGATTTAACGTTCTTCTGGAATATATTATGGTTAAGGATAATTATTACCCATGACATTATCTAGTGTTTTACAATAATATTATTTGTTATTAATATGAGAGTAGATTTGTAACATGGAACCATTATGTATGAGAAAACCCAGATCACAACTAGTTGAGCCCGTCCCTTGAGACGGAGATGTAACATCTCAAGACTCTGTGATTTCACCGGGACCCATCCTTCCACCGGAACATATCAATATGAGTGTACCACTGCTTGACGGTAGGTTGCCAGGTACCAGTACAAGTTACCAGTAGGTTGCTCCTTTAGGACTACCTAAGGGGTACGTGTAGAAACCCTAACGTAGAAACCTACATGTATGTCTCCCACCCATGAACGCAAGCAGTATAAACCCCCACATCCGTGTCCATATTTCAACCTATTTTACATCACCGACAAAATAGAATAAACAGAAAGAATAGAGCAGAGCCGAGTTGATAATAAAAACGGGTTTATTGTAAAATTATGCGACCGTGTCCTAACTGGACGGCTGTAAAGTTACTTTATAGTTTCACTGACGTGCGCAGGTCGACATTTGCCATATTGCTTACATAACTGTAATTGAATGCACTCAGAAACCTTTCACGTATTACAGTTTCATAACATGAAGAACTGGCACCAAGAGATGCAGTATTTTCACTATGTCATTTACACAAACATATTCTCGTACTTCGATAGATTGAGAATATTTTTATAAAAGCAATATCTTACTTCAAACATAGGACAATAATACAACTTATGGTTCTGGAAGTCGGTACCGATCCAATCAGAAGTAATGGATAACCATTAAATGATTCGACTTCTTTTTTTTTTTGTTCTGTGTTACTGTTATATCATAATTTTATTTATCAATATTTTAAAAATACTTTGATTACAAATTATTCGTTATATTATAATTTTATATTATAAATTTAATTTTATTTTTAGTTTCTTGCTGCAACTAAGATTTTTGGCGACATGCAGCATCTAATTCATTTTTATAAGTTATTACGATTTAGGATACAGTTTATATGCAATGAAAAGATTGGAACTTGCAATGTGAACCTTAGGGTGCAATGCCAATCGATAACGAATTAGGATTCTCTTGAGTATCAAAAACTAAAATAAGTTTAAACCAAAAGTTTATAGTTAGAGCAATTTAATTTTGTATTGTTTTTACTTTAAGTATTTCACATCCTTTAGTTATCAGATCAGAGTCTGTAAAATTTTTAATTATCAGTACTTTAGTAAAATTTAAACAAACTTGAGTCTAAAACAATTTGAGCCTTTAACTCTCTCATTCATATTGAATAGTATTATTTTTCATGAAAATGCTTTATTTATCCCATAGAAATAACTTTCTAAGGAAACGACAGATAATATTTCTGATCCAGTAAAGGTGCTATTACGGTGTGATCGTGTACGCACGAAAGCACATATCCCTGGTATTGATAACCGTATACGACGCCTTTTAACAAGATCATTATCTTGTTAAGATTCAGTTATGCGCTATACTAAACCAAAATATCGTAAATTGGTATAAGGAACCCATAACACAGACTCTAAAATATAATTGAATGACTACAAAGAGTCACGCAGCAAATACTACTGAATGAATCTGTTAAAATGTTAAATCCTCCTTGGATTTAACATTTTAACAGATTGTCTTTGTTAGAGTAGATATTGTTTTAAATATTTTAGAGTTTTCTTAGTTCTTAACGTAATCTTGCAAGATCAGTAATTATATTATAATATCAAAGTTTTTTAATAAAATTTTACAAAGGTATAATTTAGCTGGAAGTTTATTTAACTTTTTTGTGTTTTTAACTTTTTTAATAAATTTATTGCCGTACCAGAATTATGGTTAAAAGCGTTTTATTCTAAACTTGATTAAAATTGGAACTCCTATTACTCCTAGTTTTCAATTTCTATATACTAGTATAATAATAATTTTTGGAAAGTTGAAGCATTATTAAAACTGACCGTGTTTTGTATGACTACGTATGAACTTTAAACCGGGTGACCTCTTGCAGTGTAACAGAGTGCAGGGTGGAAGATGGGTGTGCGTAGGAAGCGCGGAAGGCAAATATACCTATAGTATAATCATAACCATAATATGCGTTTAACCTGATGAAAATTTAGTTGTTTCAAGTTGTTTTAATTGGCTTATTTATTGCTCTCTATGAAATATGAACGCAAGATACCGTTTTTTCTAAATTTGATTCAAATTAAGACTTATCAAGCCAGTTATCATTTAAGTTGCCCATGTTTTTTATCAAATAATAATAGATGGACAAGTGTATCAAGTTCCCATTTGCAATTCGAGGTCTGGAGTGGAAGATAGAGGGGAGCCGATCAAGCGCAAATACTTATAAATTTATATCGATACTAAAAAATTTTAGTGTTATCAATCGTATTATAAAAAAAGTATTAACATTTTTTTTTTAACAAAATTGACTGTTAGTTAACTTATACTTGATTCACACACTATTAAATTTATGGCAAGTATAATAGATTTTATATAGATTTTAAATTAGTTTCACTTATGACAGAAGTCACAGTAATGGATGACGGAGCCACGGAGTGATACATTGGCTACATAGTTTCACATATTGTTGCCGAGAAGATAGTAATACAACCCATACAAATAGTCTACTCAATGATAGAGGTTCAACGACGCGAACGTCACAAATTAGTGATCGATTTGCGGCGTCCCTCAGCGTATTGCATCCCGCCCGGCATGCGGTTAGTGCGTCGAGCTCTTGAGATCACGATGCGATAAATGAATGAAAAAACAATATCATTTTAATTTACTCACTCTTAATTTACCGCTTGGGGGGTCCAGTTGCTTGCATCCGAAGGTGTGTACCCTTTGATGCCTTACACGTACCGCCTGGGTGGTGCTAAAGGAGCAACTACTGCCACCACACCAGGCAATCCGCCGCCAAGCAGTGATGCACTCGTGTTGCTATATTTCGGTAAATATATCGAGGTGTGGGTGCCGGTGAAATTACAAGCATCCCTGTCTCAGAGTGAAGAGCGCAATGAAATGTGACTTGGGTCTTCTCATACTTTAGAACGGGAAGCTTTCAGTCGTTTTGCCATTTTTATGGGCGGCGGTAGCCACTTTACTTCACTGCTCTGCTCGAAACGTAACATTAGAAGCATAAATAAATAATTAGGAGTCTGTATCTCTTAAACTTTTATCATATTTATCACTCAAAAAGCTATAACTTCAAAGCATCGCAAAAATACGTAAACAAATCGCAGTTTTCCGATAGAAATGCCGTCTTCACCCACGCTATGGTACTGCTGTCGCTGACGTGCACAATTTTACCGTTAACTATTGGAACCGATTTCATAAAAGAAAGGTTACATAATCCAGTCAATAGATACAGCTGTATTTACTTTTTATGGATATGACCAATTCCAAGAATTTCATTATTTCTGCGTTCTTAATTTTTCGTGACGCATTTATACATTTATAAATTGACTTAGCTATTTTTTTGAAATGTTACAAGCTATGTCTAGTTTTGAGGCTGGTTAATTACTGCACGATATCATTTTGGTTACTAAAATGACTACTAAAATTTATTTATAATAACTTGTACACATGCAATCAACGTATGTGTGACATATAAGGTTTTATTGTATAAAACTTAAATAACAATCGGATTAATAAGAATATCCTTTAATTAATTTATAAGGTATATAACTAACTATAATTTGCATGAAGAAAATATAAGTTTTACGTTTTTGTTGTAATTTGTCTTTTTCACTATCGTGTATTCGTATAAATTAGCTAGCTTGTGTTTTTTGACCGAATTCACAATAACCTGTCACAAAATATTGGGTGTGTGTGAATATGACTCCGCCCTTTCTCAACAGATGTCGTTTTTAGTATTGTTTACGTGTACTAATAAATGACCATACTTGTATTCGATAGTACTGAATGTCAGCTATCTAACGCATTTTATGATATTTGGTTGAAGTGTAAGCAACAATTGTTTTCACCTTTTCGAAAATGTCGGTTTTTATTCCAAATAAACGTCATTTGCGGGAAGTGTTATTACATTATTTTATTGCGAAGAAAACTGCAGCGGAAACTTATCGTTTGCTTGTGGAGATTTATGGTGAGCATGCTCCGTCTAATACAACTTGCAAGGAATGGTTTCGACGATTTCAAAATAACGATTTTAGTACTGAGGATAAAGAACATGGAAAACCACCAAAAAAATTTGAAGATGCTGAATTGGAAGCATTATTGGCGGAAGATTCTTGCCAAACTCAATCAGAATTAGCTGCAGCATTAAATGTTGATCGTTTAACTGTTGCAAAGCGTTTACAAATGATGGGAATGATTCAAAAAGCCGGTTACTGGGTTCCACATGATTTAAAAGAAAGAGACATGGAACGTCGGAAAACCATTTGTGAAATGCTGCTTCAAAGACAGCAAAGAAAAGGATTTTTGCATCGGATAGTCACAGGAGACGAAAAATGGATACACTACGAAAATCCTAAACGCAAAAAAGCTTGGGTGAAACCAGGCGAACCAGGCCCATCACAGCCAAAAATAAATATTCACTGTGCCAAGGTCATGCTCTGTATTTGGTGGGATCAGAAAGGTATTGTATATTATGAGTTGCTCAAACCCTCTGAAACTATTAATGGAGAAGTTTACCGACGACAACTAATGCGTTTGAAGCGAGCCATAGAAGAAAAACGACCAGAATGGGTGAATAGACATAACAAATTAGTTCTTCAGCATGACAATGCCAAACCGCATACCGCAGAAGTCGTAAAAAGATATTTAGAGGGACAGGACTGGGAAGTGTTACCCCACCCGCCATATTCACCAGACATAGCTCCTTCGGATTACCACCTATTCCGGACGATGCAGACAGACCTTACTGGAGAAAAGTTTACTTCATGTGAAAGTATCAAAATTTGGATTGACAACTGGATAAGCTCAAAAGACCAGGACTTCTTCCAGCAAGGAATACGAAAACTACCTGAACGATGGGCGAAGGTTGTAGCTGCAGATGGAGCATACTTTCAATAATTTTTTTTTTAATTTTGTAAGCGAACAAATGTGTTTTATTTTGACAAAAAGGGGCGGAGTCATATTCACACACCTATTAGATAAAACATACATTATGATATAATAATATAATAGTTTTTTTTATTAAGCTTATACCTTAATAAATTCGTTTTTTGTGTGTTGTAACTCTCTTAATTAAATGAATTATCTAAGACCGCTTAAGTTTGCCTACCTTATGCGTCCTTAGATAATTCAATTATAGACTTCTCTCCAACATATATCTATCAAAAAGGAAACTTTATTTTCTCCACGTTTTAAGTTGTCCTAATAAAACAGAATCATTTGTTTGCGTAATACGAGGGACATTTTATTAAGCGCTCCGTGACGTGCCTTCGCGAAAATTTAAGGGCCTTGTGACAACCGTGCCCTCCTATCAACAGCCAAAATTGTTTTATTCTTGTTAATAACATTTAATCTAACTGTTATGACCTCTTCTGTACTTGTTTGACATTCTGATATCTGGGCAAATGATATTGAATTAATTTTATAGGCAAAATAATGGGGTGTATTTTGTCGTTTAATACATTAAATTATTTTCTTCTCAGGGTGCATGTATAACACTAACTGAGCATGTAAATTGTATTTCTACAAGTATCAGTCTAATTCATGGGACGACAAATTCACTCCTGTTTAGAAATGAGTGACATCATTAGCGCTACTGAAAAATGTAGAATTACTTGAGTGAGAGCAAATGAGCTACTCTTAACTCACGTTGAATAATGATAGATACAATTTTACAGAAAAAAATCATCCCGAATACTATTTAATTGCAAAAGTAATGTTACCATTCATTCATTTATTCTGGTTTCTATGATACGGATAAAAAATATATTTAATTGGCTCTAATTATGTTTAAGTCCAATTATAATAAACTTATTTTCAATAAGCATACACAATTATATTATATAAGAATTATTTCTATTTTGTTTTCAAGTATCTATAGTTAATAATTGTTAAAATTCCAAGAACATTTATAATATTCGCTAAACAAATAATAAATAAACAATACAAAGCAAAATAAATAAAATTAAAGACAAATTATAAAATTTATAATTATTCAATTCTTATAATTTCATATAAAACATTAATTTTGGTACAAAGTATACTTTGTACTGTACTATAAGGCAAACTCATTTAGGTAAGTAACTTTGTTTTTTAAATGAATCTCATGGAAAACATTTCATTTGCGGTCGCATGTATTTTCACCACATTCAAAATTACCGTGATTACATGATCATGGTGAGGAATGAATCCTACCAAATTCCATCACTCAATCATTCAATTTTCATCCAAAAAGCATCACGTACCCAATGCTGAATGTAAATTTTGCAATATGAATAATAAAACCAAAAAGAAATATATCGCTAAGCTGAAACGTAAAATAACGATATCACGTTTTCCCATGAAAGCCTTATTTAATGCGACTCATTTAAATACTTCCACCTGCTACTAAATCAGAATTGTGTAACATTTTGTGTTTAGTATTCAATATTTAGTATTTTATTGTATGTTAAATTCGGTCGTCAAAGATTAAACAAAACTCAATTTCTAGACTAGACTAGACATTTAAAGGGCTAAAAAATCATGAACCATGAAAGATAACTTATGCAAATTTTCAAAGACGATGTATTTTTATCGTTGACTGAAGACCATTATTGTTACAGAACCCTCAGTGTATTTGTATTGAGTTAATATGGCTGAATGATGATATCCAAGGTCTACACCGTAGGTCTAAATTCTACGACGTAGGTAAAAATACTACGGCATAGGCCTGCCATGAATTAAAATGTTCACACAAAGTTAGTAATAAAGTAAATGTTCTTTTTAGATTACAGAGTTAAACATTTTAAATATTCTTTCAAAACGTACTCCATGTAATGTTTATTAAGGTTCTTCGGCTGCCTGTTGCTTCCGGCGGGATTTCGATTCTCATGAATAATAGGTACTTAGGAAATTTAGTTAAGTCCATAATTTGATAGTTTTAAACACGATTTATTAGAAGTGTCTTAAGGTAAGGATACATAAAATCACACATAACAAAAACCCAAGACCCGAGAGCAAAATTTATGTCCAATACACATCTTCCGCTTGGAGATCAAATCTACCAACTTAGCTACGGAGGCGTTGATAAAATAGAAAAAAAATTTAGAATAATTCAATTTAGCAATGTATTAATTCTAAACTATCATATATAATGGCACCATCATACTACGACTATATTATGTTTGACGGCTCCATAGCTTACTTGTAGCCATGTCTTCTAAGGGAAGGGGTTCGACTCCCGGGCGGGGCAGACTTTGTGTGATGTGCGTTGATTTGTTGCGTCCATGCCACGTGCCTCACAAAAAATCCTAGAGCAGGGATATATATAAACGTAATACCTACAACATTTAACCTTGCCATGTTTCGTATCAATTTCAGAATTTATTGCAAACAAAGTACATCAAAAACTTTTTTGTATTATAACATTTACCGATACGAATTTATATCAAGAAGGATCAGTTCCGCATGCCTACAAAAACATTGATGTTAAATTTATTTCGTACTCGATAAAACATCTATATTTTTTCGTACAAAAATTCAAGTGAATCTTTGCTCGGTCATTAATGAGTTCGTTAAAAGTTTGTCAATATTTTTTCACCGATGCCGGCTAACTCAAAAGTTTTATAACGAGGTTCAATTAATAAATATTATTAATAAGTGCTAGTGGATATCGTGGCATTAGCCTTCTTTGTTTCATTACATCATCATAGGTAGGGCTTTATTTAGGTATACATTCTAAGTAAGTAAATGCAATCAGTGATTCATAGTTACGCAAAGTAGTGGTGCACTCGCGTTGCTGTGTTCCGGTAGAAAGGTGTGGGTGCCCGTGAAATTACAGTCACTTGAAGCTTAACGTCCCTGCCTCAGAGAAACGGGCGTTACGCAATGTGACATAACTCATCTCATACTTTGGTCGAGGAGGACCTAACTCCTATTCCTATTGTTGCTGTCATAACCCACTAACCATTCATAAATATTTAATTTTCAAGTATATCTCTACAAAAATTATGATCTGAGGACTTATGTAAAGTTGTAAAATGTTAAAGTTTTGAACAAATAACTAGACGGGGGGTAGGACACTGTGAAATCGGTTTCAGCATTGGTCACGTTTGATTGGGCAAAATAGTGGTCAGACCCTTCGTATCTCGATTTACTTAATACTTATGAATATTCAATACGTAGATGAAATTTCAGCAAAATTTTGTGACGGTCACTCCAAAATTGTTTTACGCATTAATGAATGCGTGAAACAATTTTGGACTGATTTAACGGGTTGAACTCCTGAAATATTTAGTATTCAAGTACGTGCTCATATTCCAAAACGTACATGACTTTTCATAGAAATATTAGGTTGATTGGGACTTTATAATCACATATTATTGATTATTTCAAGAATAATACCTCTGATGAAATGTACAGCATAAAATTAAATAAAATTACGTACATTCAATGCAATGTTCAATGTTGTTAGTTATGTGGTGGATATTGATCAATAATTCATCACACACGCCAGAGTAATTCGTTTAGTTTTCACCGGCTCCTCAATACCCTCAAATAGGATTGATGTGTGCGGCAGCATGCATAAATCTCAAACCGTGCAATATCGAGCCTGGAAACGATTCGATATTAGTCTGACTGAGCCGATTTGCACGTGCATTCAATCGACATCAAAAAATGCCTCAAAAGTTATGCGTGTTAAATTTTTCCAGTTAACGTCAGTAATAATAAAAAAATACAACATTTTGATTGTAATCGTAAAAAAAGTAAAAAAATCTTTTTCGTAAAAAAAGTATGAGTGTGTAAACGTTTACGTTTACGTAATTTTTTTTTAATATTTTTGTATTGTAAAATAGAAGAAAAACATTTTAGCTGGATATTTGAGTTGACTAGATTGGTTTAAAGTCTAACAAGGTATAAAGCGCAATTGGATATATTAAATTTCCCTAATAACACTACAAAAAATTATTTTAAATATATTTATAATAATAAATATATCAAATAAATAATAATATAACAAAACAGTGTTTTTAAATTAGTACATTCATCTACTTTAAATAACTGACTGATGCGTTCGAAAATCGGTTTAATTTGTGACAGGCATTTTAATTTCTTTCAAAATAACACGTACGAGGCAGGAGAAGTTTTGCATACTTTGAAAGGATTATTGTTTCCTCTGCACACTCAATTAAATTAACCAACATTAGACCTTCTCATGTTCCAACTTTAATTGGGCATACATTCATTTCTTCATTAATATCTTCTACACATATTTGAAACCAATTATTCCAGTAATTTCATTATTAGTTATTGGTGAGTATTATTTTTTTTATTAGGTATTTTTTTTTCTCTTTTATATATAGGCGGAGGTTTCATCAGCGTTAGTTCCTTTCTTCACTTTTATGGTACTTGTATAATACAAAAGTAAAAAAAATATGAAATCGGATTTATTTTAAAAAGTTTTGTTGCTTATGCCGTTTTCCTTTGTTTCTGCTATTAAGTGGGAAAAATACAATAACTTGAGTACTACGTAATAACAAAAGGGCACTCTAAAATCTTATTAATGAGAAAATTAACCTGCCCGAATAAAAAGTATAATGCAAACCAAAAAAATAAGACAATTAAGCATCTTATTTTTATTTGTAAGCATCCAGCATAATTCAGGATCTTGAATTTCGATGGCTTACAAATATAATGGCCAGGCGTGATTGTAATTAAAATTATTTAAATCGTAGCAGATTTAAGAGCAAGCGGCGTAGCTTATATTCACGCCGCGCAAATTTCTTAGGTTTTGTTAAATTGATTAGTACCTATTTCGAAATTTCTTGTTCCAACAAAAGGTAACATAAATATTGTAATTCGGTGTGAACGTTCACGTAGAAACCGCCAATTTAGATAGGCTGTGGAATCACCTTCCTAAATTTTGCATAGTCCAAGTTAATTCGAAAATTTACCGCCTTTTCGATGTAGCTTTTTAGCATCCTATGTTACCCATGTTACTTAAAAATAAAAAGCGAACTGGTTTTCATGGATGATACTTCTTTAAACTCATATTGTTGTAGGTTGAGTATTTAACAATATTTATAAAAAATATTTTTATCAATATATACGTCTATCTTTGTTTGTCGCACAAATGTTTGTCCTGGCAACTGCAGAGACTAAATTAAATTATTGATCTATAAAATGGGTATTTTCCTAACTTATTTCGTTTTCATTGTTACAGATCTTGCGAGCAACTCTAAAACACACAATCAAGTACGTACATTGTCCTATTTAAGTGAACTTTTAATGGAACAGACAGCTCAATATCTGAATAACATCCAAGCCGCGTGATTTGTGCCCATTTCATTCGTGACAAAAGGTCAGAGGATCATAGGAGGGGCAGCCAGTGCCATTGCTACTTCACTTGAAAGTATCATACATTTAACAAGTACTTATAGGAAGGACATTTGTGGCAAAAAAAATTTTTTTCTTTTTTATCCATTTTAGGCCATCGTTTGACCGCTATCTCACCTGATGGTAAGTGATGACGCGGTCGAAGGTGTAACACGATGGCCTAGAAAATACCTATTCACTTTTTTCTTGAACATACCCAAATTGTACCGCTCGGGAAAAAGACACGCAGGCAGCGAATTCCACTCCTTTGCAGTTCGGATTAAAAAGAAGGACTCAAACCGTTTTGTGCGAATCCGAGAGATTTCCACTGTGTAGGGGTGGTACACTGCCGAACATCTCGTCGTCCGTAATTCTATAAAATATAGGATTATATATATTGTATTCAAAACATAAATGCACAACCACACATATAATACATTACTACTAAACTTATAAGCCCTATCTATATCTTTATAACATATGCCTTCGTTCTATCCCACTTCTATCCTAATTTCATGCAGGGGTAACTTAAAGTAAATTCAATGACTTGGAAACATTTCGGTATTTTGGAGTAGAAAGAGCTTGAAAGCATTTTTTTCAAAATAATCGTTATAGATTACTTATTATAGAAGTAAGTAGAAAGGCATAAGTACTATTTTTTTTGGGGCTTTTTATTCATACTTTAAATAGGTTAGTTTTCACTTCCAGTTGTAAAATTTTATCAAAATATATAATAATTGGTTCTCACTATTCCATATCAATCTACATATGTCCAAAGATGAGCCATATATTTCATTGACTTATGCATTTGCATCTCTTGATTTGCTACTTTAGTATTTACCGCTTTCAACCGAAAGGCATCGATTTAACATCTTGCGAAAATAATTGACCTGAATTGAATTCAATTAATAATTGTCTAGTCGAATGATGTCAATGCTATGTCCGATTCAGACTGGCATTTCAAAGCATAAAGTTTATAGGGTTTAGTAACACCAGTTAAACTATTTGGTAACAAATATTTAGTATATAACCACAATAAAATCAAAAATTTAGTGAAAAGTTCTTCTAGATTTTTGTCAAGAGTCATCCTATGGTGTGATCATTTTAAATTCCCAATAAAGCCACATACTGTCATAGAGGGGTAAATAATAGTTTAAATTCCCATACAACTCTATCAATGGAGTGGTTGGGAAAAACCACAGTGTTTTGTAAAATATTTGAACTCTATAGTTAATTACGCTATACTTTTCGCATAACAAGATTGTGGGGACACAGCGTAACGCAATTATGTTTTTGCAATTCAAGCACTTTGTGCATTCGCGTCGGCGTTCGCGCTGTGGCTCGCCTGTTGCCCCGTCCGCATCAATTAGAATGTACGTTTTGAGTCCCACGAAAATAAATTCGGTTCACGTATCTCAATTTATCCTTCTGACGACAGACACACACCAATACACAGATAAACACCAAAACCATCACAAAGATACATCGAGAAAAACTATGTTTTGATTATATCGTGTTAAGTGTAGACTACCACCAACAGAATATCACGATTGTAAATATTTATAATAAGGATTACCATACGCAACCTTGTGGTCACATCCCATTACATCCTTATCTTCAAATCCAGGTATAGGTACATAGGACGGACCATGTATAATAATGTACCCTTTAGAAGACTAAAGAGAGAATATAGAGGGTGTTTGCGATCCGGGAACAATGCAAACAGCCTTAATAGTGCGTTTCAGCTTTCTTTTTTCCGTATCATTGCGCTCATATGCCCATTATTCTCCTCTGTTGACCCTAGCGGAGCCCTGGCTTCGTCGGGACGAGAGGCTCTTGTTATCATTTTATCTTGGAACTAGACTGGTATTATATTCAACCTTTTGTGATCCTCGGTGCTTTGAGCAAACCGAGTCACTTTTTAATATTTTCTGGATATAAAAGCTTCGGCTTGGACAAGTCGTTCAATAACTGGCCTCACATCTCAGTTGGTAGTATCTCTAGGTCGTAGGTTCGATTTTCACATAAGATATACATTTATATTTCGAACATGAATTATATGTGTGTATTGACAAAAAAATACTATATAAATATTCAATCAGCAATCAGGTTATACAAGTTGTGCTTAGATTGGGGCTAGGGTTTTTTTATTTTTTTTTATTTTCTCCGTTAGCACAACCCATGGGGTGTCCCTACACGTAGTTGGGGGGTCCAGTTGTTCGCGTCCGTAGGTACACACCTGCAGAAGCGAACAACTGGACCCCCCAAAATAGAGGTAGAGCTTTAATGTATTGTAATGTCCGTGAATATTAATTATTACTACCTAATGAAAAAATAACGATTTTTTCGATTCTTTTTAACTAAACGCGAAAACTCTTCATGGAAAGCATTGTAAACATTATTTGCGAATCAAATTTGTCCAGCAAATAGTGATGCGGTCTCAATGCGTCGTCTCAGACTCGCTGGGAGCTTGCCAAACCGACTTAATATTTGCAGACGCATTGCTATCAAATCACTATGAGATTTTGAAGCATTTTTAGTATCGGCGAAATTTACTGTCGGATAACCAGAGAAGTTGTAACAAGATTTATAATAATTAGTTATTATATTATAAGTTCGTGTAATTTACTGTTAGTTTAACAGTGCTATGTATATAACGAAGCTTTGAACCTTAATCCAGATTGGTATATGCAATATTATGCGTTTGGATCTACGTTGATTTTATCACGTACCTTTCCCATTTTGAGAACGAGATTTTCATACATAAATTTATCAAAATAATCTGTGGTGGATGCCGCTTATGTTTGAATAATCTCCGTCTAGGAGTGGAAGTAGTAACCACTTAACATCAAGTAGGCTGGAAGCTCGTTCCGTCACTTAAGGTTGGTTTGGTATCACGAGTGCCAAATGTTGTAATCTTTGTAAATGTATTAAAGGCGCCAAATGTATCTACCTGAAATGGAAGCGCATATAAAACAAACATATTCGTGTAATCCCTAATTTTATATACAATAACTTCATGATCAAATGATCCTTTGAGTATCGAGATAGAGTGCTTTGAAGATCTGGAACTGAAATCTCAATATGTTTAATGTCGTAAGATCTCAAGTATCGTTTGGTAAGTTGAAATGCACACGCACGAGTAATACGCATAAAATGTGTCACAGGAGTTCCTATGGCACATTATATTCAGTACATTGGTGACCGAGCTTCGCTTGTTTTTTTTTGGTGTAGGACGTTTTTTTGTAAAAAGCTGCGTTTTACAGGAAATACAATTATAGGGGTTTGCTTTAATAGTAAAACCCTATCTAGGTTCCGAGATACATGAAATAAATATATATACAAGAATTGCCCGTCTAAAGTAATATGATATACATTAGATATTCTGTGAAACCACACTACGTTTTCAGTGCATGTACGTGTAGTACGTTTTTAACCACCATTAACATCAGTTACATTTCCTTTTAAGATTTTCTTAAAACTCCGTCTTTCAGCATAATCACGAAGTGGATATTACATAGAAATACAATCATTACACTATGTGGTAAATTACTAAAAATGATGTCTGAAATTGATTATATCTTTCTTCACATAATATTTCATACGTCACGTTTCATAAATAATTTTAAAACTGCATAATTTTTCGATTACCCCAACCATAACAGTTTTTCTTTTTGAAACAATAATTAACGACAACGTTTTTACAAGTAAAAATGTTGTTAGTAACATGCTAGAATTTATTTTCCAAGTTTTTTTACGTAAGTACTATTATAAATGCGAAAGTTTGGATAAATGGATAGATGTTTGTTACTCAATCACACCAGAACGGCTGTACGGATCTGGATGAAATTTGGAACAAAGATAGATTAGCGCAAAGGTTTTTTATTTAAAAAAGTGTTCCCATAGTCTAGCCAATCACGGGTAACATCGCGGGGCGCAGCTAGTGGTTCATAATCTGTCAGCAATTTTCTTACCCCAATGTAACTTCAGTGATTATATTCAGCTGGTCTGATGATGGAACAGGAAGGTGGCCCGTAGTAATTGTAGAATGTAGTTTATAACAGTAGGTATATGTTACAAACAAGATTTTTCCATGGAAAGGCAGTCATTAGAAAAAAGATCTAAATATTCAATTACGTTAGCGCTGTTTGCGCGGCGTGAGTGATTTTACTAGCCACATTCCCGCCAATTTGTCTCGACTTTACTACCACGTGCGTTTTATCGGCCATTATGCTTATTCCCGCTTTAACACCTATGCCACAGTGTGTGTGTCAGCAGAGAAGCAATGCTCTATATCACGATTAACCCGCTTTTTGAAAGACTCATATTAAAGTTCAGTATAGGAAATATATAATAATAAAAATATTTATGGACATTTCACACAGCGCCACCTTGCTCCAAACCAAGCATACCTTGTACTATGGAAACTAGATAACTAATATATATAACACATATATTATACATACATAATATATAATATATATTAACATCCAGACACAGAACAATCATCTACGAGTATGTACAAGCTATAAGTATGTCAAGCGTATAACCGGTAATTAAAAAACTGTTCACATTAAAGTACCTAACAATAATGTCTTCACTTTAGTCTGTAGACTACAGAGTAATCAACTATAAAATATGTAAATATCAATTAAAATACAAGAAAATGTTGTTACAAAATACACAAATACTTTCTTAATATATAACTAAGCCGTCATTTGATGGTAGCGTCCACAAAATGCTGGCAGCATTGCCACGCTGAATGGCAATACTTAACCTTTGGCCGAAATAAAACTCAGAATTTTAGTCGCACATGGACTCCTTAAGGCGCTCCGCTAAGCCCTTGAAGATTTTATGTACCCCTAGTCCCCAAGGGCCTAAAGTTTCAACTCCAAACGGCTGAAATATATATCCTCCATCAAGAGATGAACTTTTGCGCCGATTAAGAGATTTCGCTGTTGACGCGGCGGATCTGAATTGCACTGATGTTCCTGGAAGATGGGATGTAGCTAAGGTATATACATAGGTAGCATATCACACTAGAAGCTGTCCTAACCTCTAAGGAATCAAAGTCATACCGTTAGGTCTTTTTCCATCGTCGCGCATCAACTCGCTCGGCTCTTATGTAGCAGGAATTGTGGCGCTAAAGACCGACGAATTATGTCATTGTTATGGCGACAACGAATGATAGCGTTATGGTGGAGAATACGGCCAGCACTTCTGAAGCTAGATAGATGGAATATTTCGGTTTTTTGATAATATTCTGTAAAATAAATTAACTCTTGATGTTTCCCTGGGTATGATTGTTTAAACTACACTAGCCCATGTCCTTAAATTGCACACTTTTATGCATACGTAAAACGTGTTATGTAAGTTTTTTTCTACCGTGACCGACGCGCCCGACTAATGCATTTGCTTTTTGTCATTTCTTTTCTAGTCTAGCCATCCATAAACGACAACTACCATAAGATTCATGCGAAAAGACTAAGTTAACGTTTTAATTCAGTTTTTTTACTGTTCCTTCCTAAAATGTTTCGATTCTCTATTATATTGATACTTCTTTATATTAAGAAGAACAATTTACTGTCATTTTGAGGTTGTTGTCTCTATTGATCTGCCTTGATGGGAACAGGCAAAATATTTTTTAAAAGAAAAGCATGAAATATTTTATATTTCATGCTTTTCTTTTTATTATGCATGCACAAGTACTCCATTATTATTCGCAAAAATGTATCTATTGTGTTACAAGTAAGTCCCAAACAAATTAGCACATTGAACTTTTTGCGATGGCTATTCAGGATTTGTAAAAAAGCTTTTGTTAAACTTATTTAGTAACTTTCAGCGCTTTGTCTTCCCTTTTAACAAAAAATTAACAGTACAATAGCTGAAATGAGAAAAAATAATTATGTCCTCTGTTTCACTTTTGTCGCCTCTACTACAAAACTCTTATCGTAAAAAGCTTATACGGAAATGATAAAGTATACGTTTCTTTTATCGAAATATTTTTACTGTGCCTTCAATCCGAGATACTTCATGGTGTAAATACATATTTAGCACACAAAAGTACCCTTCATTGATTCAGCCGTTCCACATCTTATGTTAATATACGGAATACTTAATATCAATTTCGGAGGTTTTCATCTTGATAATTTCTTGATGTTGTATATTTCTACGACTATACTACTTTACTAGTCACCAAAACTGCTTAATAAAATAATGAACATTGAATAAGTAGCAGTAGAACTTGTGCCAAGTTCATACGGAGAAGTTCTGTCTCCATACCTACCTAGCAATCTGCTGCCAAGCAGTGATGCACTAGTATTTTTTTATAATATACGAAGATTTGATCTGAAAAAGCAAGAAAAAGGTGATATTTATTACATCATCGCTAAACTTAGTATAATGATTGTAAAATTTTACGAGAACGGTTGTTAAAAAAATTATAATATTGTATATTTAAATATTAAATAGTAATTTACATATTCCAGTGCCATCAAAACCAATCAATGTGCCAGCTTAATTGTTCATTTTATACTTTATGTAAAGTTCCTAAAACAATTTACCTGTAGATGAACTCTTCTAAATGTCCAATAGAGTGAAGAGCAAAAAGGGTTAAAATAAACAGCCAAAATGCGCTACCTTCTTTTGAAATACATTAATGAGAAGCAATTATACTTTTTAATATCATAATGAAAATTGTCGGCTGACTGTTTTATAATTAAATACTTGGTCGGAGCAAAAAGTGTAACTACAACTCTTTGATGTTAAGTAATCATTTGAAAGAATTATCAATTGAAGGTTGAAATACCTTTTGAAATTTTACAACACAATTACCTGCCCTTTGCCATCCAATTAAATAGAAAAGATGAATTTAACGAATTAGAATATAGTAAGTAAAGTTTGTAACTTCAATAGAAGGCATTACCTATGAAGTAGGCGTTTTGTTCGAGTGGTCCCTTTGAATCCCTACACATACCCTCTGGGTGGTGCTAAAGGACCAATCAAAGGTAGCAGTAGAACTTGTGCTAAGTTCTTCCGGGGACGTGCTCCCACTACACCTGGAATCTGTCGCCAAGCAGTAGTGCTTGCATTACTATGTTCCGGTGGCAGGGTGTGGGTGCCGGTGAAATCACAGGATGAATGCGACTCTGTGTTTAATTCATTAAGAAACATCATTCCACGTTGGAGATTAACTTTAAAAGCTACACTAATTTTCATTCATTACATAGTTCGAAAGAAATGAGTAAATTACTTTGATTAAAACTACAATTCAAATACATTTCAAAATTAGTATTGTTTTTTTTTATGTATTTTGTCGAGGGTATAGGAATTAATATCATCACAGAAAGCATATTTCACAGATGCGGTTACGATGCTTTCAACAAATGATTACATTATTCACTATTTATGCAAGTGTCAAAGTTTATGGGCTTGTACATCACTCCCCATATAGTGGCATAGTGACTTTTCTGTTATCTGATGTTAACAGATTACATTAAGGACACCCTCATTCCATTCGAATCAGTGCTCGAAATGACGTGCCGGGAAATTTGTGTAACAAATATACCAAACTAAAGGTTTGTGTGGATATGACGGAATGAAAATAAGGCATTAAAAACATTTTATGGCGACCGGAAAAGTTTATCTTAATTTTCCTATTAAAGAAACACAGGAAAACACTCGGTATTCGGTATAAATTATAATTTTGATACACTTAGCTGCAAAAGTACAATACAAAAATTACAAAAAAATAACACAAATTAATTTTGCAAAAAGACAGATTTTCTGTGAGCTAATTAATATTTAAACCTCTTTATTTCAATTACCGTTTCGTTGTAATTTGCGTAGCCTGAAGGCGATCATACATCACCTATCTGACGCGATAAATCCCGGGGGGCATATCCTCATAATTTTCCGGCGATCACATCAAGCCGTAACGTAATTCAGTTAGGAAAATTAAATCCAAGAGGCGCCACCCTGTTTTGCGGTTACTTGAAACAAGCGAAGGGAAGCAACATCTTCAAAATAGTGGATAGTAGTTTGTCGGTACGAGTTTGTATGTTTGTTACTCTTTCTTGCGTCAACGGCTGAACGGACTTTTATGAATTTTTTTATGAAGGTAGCTCATATCCTGGATTAATACATAGGCTACTTTTTTATCCCAAAAAATCTATCGCTTTAGTAGTAGTTTATGAATTAATTTGTGAAGTATTATTATTTGATACATCTAACATAAAAAATTTATGTTAATTGTATCAAATTATAAAGATACCCTAGTACGATGAAACATTTTTGTTATAAATACATGTGAATGTTACTATGACTAATTACTTACACAACTATGGACCATACGGAGTCATTTACTTTGTCGCTCAATAATTTCTAGAGACAATCATGGTCATCAATAATAATTATACCGCAATATAATTAAATTAAAAGTCTTAATTGCAGACTAATTAATATGCAACTGATTTCAAATATTTGCAAACAATTGGGTTTAAAATGTTAGAGTATAAAAAATGTTATCGCTTTTTCCATTACAAAACACTGGATGTTCAGTAAGCTATGATTATTTTCTCTTGCAAAAAGAGAAAAACCTAGCTTTTCCATACCACTGCAGTTAAATCAGATTTTCATTTGAAACCCACAGCGCGGCGGTTCTTTGGATTTAACACCTCGTAGGATAAAGCTTTAACGAATTCCTATTCCTCACAAACTCAACGATAGATGAGAATTTTAACACTGACGTGCAGCAAAGGGTTCATTAGTAAGCCCGCCAGTAAGCACCACAAAATCTTTTATTTTTCACACCTTTTTACTGGGTCTAACTTTTATAAACTTTCCTCCATACTACAATGCTATGATTGCTCAGTTTTTTATATACCTACGTTTACATATTTTTTTTTACTCATCATCGGCAAAACATATAACTCATACTCTGCATTAGGATCTCTAGGACACCTCCCGTTTGCTCCGGCCGGGAATTGAACCCGGGAACCCTCGTTTCTGAGACAGGGTTATTACAAAATAAACTGTGGAGCTAGTTGGTTGAGCTTACGAGCTGGTATATCATGGGTTGGTATCGTAATAATTAACTTTGACCTTCACGTGATAGAACACATCGTAAGGAAACTATAGATTTGTGCTAGGAAGCACAAATGCACTAGCTACTCGTCAAGTGGGAAGTCAGCCACCAAGTACCTAAAGGTGTTCCCTTGCTTTCTTTTAAGAGCATGTTCCCTATCCAGTCGTATTGTGGCACCTCCATCGGCTACATAGTCTCTTAACATTAGGCCACTTTAAGCACATATCCACCGTTGCGGGCACGGTGGGCATGCGCACAACCCTAATTCAGGTTGATAGGCTAATAACAATATTTAAAAGAAAAGTTTCATTAACATCGGCTCAATAAAGTCCTAGGTGTAAACTTACTCGTACATTTATGTATGCAATTTTCCGATTTTCGGGAGTTTTTTCGGGACCACAACTTTTTTTGGGGGCTGGTTCTCAAACCCCAAAAAAGTGTGAACCAAATAGTGAAACTTAATCCGTTATTACCCAAAGTTGGTGTAACAAATGTGTTCACGGCAATTTTGACAGTAGCATTAACTATGAAATAATTTTAACATAAAAAATACAAAAAATTATCAAATAATACAATATCTTGTGTTACACTATTGTGAAGAAATATATCCTTTTATAATTTTGTACTTCCAATGCTTATCATCGTACATTGCTTGGGTTTTTTTTCACTAACACAACTGTGACATACAGGTATCTTCTTTTTACCATTTTTCTTATACTGTAAAAATATGAAGTAAAAATAAAAGTCCAAAATGATACTTTTCCAATGTACATGGAGGTGTGGCGCAGACACTGGCCATTGCATCGAGATGAAACATCGGGATGAAACTCATATTTTCCCGTTTTTGTGCTTCCTTTATCAAAGAGCTTCGTTACAGCGCGATTTCCGGGAAACATGATTGGCATGGGCAACGACGTTTCTCATGCATGTTCACACAACTCATAAACGTGTTTTTTCATTTCACGGGCCTCATAGCTTAGTTGGTAGTAGCTCTGCCTTCTGCAGTGTAGGTCATGAGTTCGATTCCCAGGACAAGCATTTGTTTGAGGAACATAAATTTTGTGTTTTGTGTCTGGGCGTTTACAAAATAAAAGTGCTAAATATGTATTCGTTCAGTTATCTAATTTTCATATTACAAGCTATTCTTAGTTTGAGGCTAGATGGCGCTGTGTGAAATGTACATGAATTTATTTATTTAATAGAGAGTAGTGTTGTTCATCCAGCCGCTGGGTTTAAATAATAAATAAATAAATAATCACCCAAAGCCATCTAGCACACCTTTCACTATGGGAACCACATAACTGATACAATACTTATAGAGTAATTAGTAGTACTTGTAAATACTAATGTAGGTACTAATTGCATTAATTGTAAATAAAATAATACCTTATTTTAAAACACGTCTGTACCATCATAAATAGAGAGTAGCAAGCAAGGTAGTAAACGTATTATATCAATGGAGTACGCGGAAAGACATTTCCGGTTGAGAGAAGCCCGAAGATTATTATGGATACACATAGTACACCCATAGAAATCCTAGTGTATATTGGAAAATCCGTAATAATCTAGCCAAGTCTGTTGGTCTATGATTGCTTGCCGCAGGAAGCACCGTTGACCGATTGCTAAGTGACGTTTGCCCAACTTTTGACCGCAGAAATCGGTCGTTTGCTTACTGTTTGTCAAATTGATAAAATTGGTAATCACTAAATTGAAATTACGCGTTAACAGTCAAACTCTATAATCATCTAACAGATGACTCAATACTTAGTACTCATTTAATCGGCCTTAGGAATACTACGGAACACTTGTTTTGTCAAAAATGATGGCTTACATAGTCTGTATATAGCAACATCGTTATCTGTTAAATAATGTATGCAACTTTTTGACATATAAAATTCTCCAGTTATCTGTTGATGACTAAGAGAACATGGTTTGAGTTCATTTTATTATTTCAAACTGAAGTAATTAAATTTTAGAATCAGTGAGATTTACAAGTTCTACACACATTAATTTATATAATCCTCGTGAAATCTCTCTCATTTATGCAACGTAATCAGCATTTATTTCTGTGAATTCTTTTAGTTTGTTCTTTCAACATAAAAATCACTGGCTTATTAAATCCTTTTAAACTTGTAACAAGTTTAAAAGGATTTAATGAGTGCAATCGTAAAATGAGTCTATTGTATTTCACATATTGACGACTCCGTGGCTTAGTTGGTATTAGCCCTGCCTTTGAAGCGAGGGGTCCCGGGTTCGATTCCCGGCCGGGGCACACTTTGTGTGGTGAGCATGAAGTTTGTTCTCGGGTCTTAGGTGTTTGTCTTGTGTTTCTGTGTTTGTCCATGCCATCTGCGACACAGGGAATCCTAGTGCAGAGGTATGAGTGTGTTAAAGTTGTTTTTTTTTTTTTATATCCTTACATCTACGAGTGTTGATTGTCAATGTCACGTTATGTTGGCTATAATCGATTGGGTATATTTGTCAGTGCACCCTTTTTTGAAGTATTTCTGATCTGAAATATTCAAGGTACCATCTATAATATATATATGGTAGATCAGCATAAATAAGATTCTCTGGCGATTCCGCCAATAACGAAGTTTGCAGTTCGTTATCCACGAAGTGTCATCAGAAAGATAAACGATTATGGGTACGCAGGTGTTTTAAAGTATTTTAATCAGCCAATGCGAGGGTAATCGCTAGGAAGATTTCAGAAGAGCAAAACACTAGTCAACTTTGTTGGTAAATGTTTGTTTTAGAAAGGATATGATGAGAAAATACAAGCAAAGCTATTTCAAAATGCGATGAATGAAATTGGTAAACTTATTACTAGGTAATTTTGTGACTATACAAAATTTATATTTTCCGGAAGATATAAATTCGACAGGTATGGTGTGTGAATTGATGTAGTAAGGGATGGGCACCTCATGCTCATAAGGTGCCCACCTTAACCACACATAAGTTGGTTTCAAATATTGTACACCATAGTTTGATGAAAGTAAAACAATGGTGAACGTCCACCTAGATACCTTGCTACAATTGAAATACTCTAATTTAATTTATGAATATTTTAAAACCTTGAACCAAAGCGAGCAACGTTTTATCGATTGCCGACGGTTTTATACGACAGTAGGGCAGACTTAACCATATTTTATGCTGCGAGCAGATTTCCACGTCTCATTCAGCCACAGTGACAATTTCCAACACTGCTGTATAGGACGATGTATAACGTGACGTGAGTCCAACGAAAGCAAACGTAGTGTCGGCATAGTGCACACCTGTTGGCGCGGCGTTTCCAATTTACCGCTTGACGGATCAAAGTCGGGTTATGGATACACATCCATAATATATTATATCAACATACGCCTCGACATTGTAAATGCCACATGTATGAAATATTGAGCCTGTAAGGTGTGTTCACGTCCTTAGCCTATAAAAGATATATCCACCCGGACATGTGGAATTCATTTATTTATTTAGTATAGATTATTTGTCCTGTACGTTTATTTAGAAATTATTTACCAGCAGATGTTAGGTATTCGTACGAAATAATTGGCGGTGATGAGCTCTCCATTTGTCAGACTAGATTCTCGTTTTAGTGAAAGCCAGGAAAGTGAGATGTGCTGTGCTTATATGTAAAGCTACATCGCGCCTCTCCATTCCAATTAAAAATTATGCCTTACGTATCGTGGAATATGGCGTGATTTGCGTATGTATAGTATTCACAAGTTGTTTATAGTTACAGGTTAATATTTGTGGATTTCGTGATTTCAGATTGGAATGTAAGATTTCCATTTTCTATTTGAGACTTCTAAGTGATCTATGCACGATGTATGTTTTAGGCTCTATATGTATCTCTTATATTAGAATAGAATAGAATATAATAGATAGAATAGAATTGGCGGTATAGAATCCTTAAGACTCTTTGGAGTGCGTGGCCGAAACGTACTTGGCTGGTTTTTCTCTGAAACTATCCAGTACTGAAACACATTTTGAGGGAAAATCTAATTTGTTTCGACTGTCTACAGACTGCGTTCTAGTAGCCCATTTGGAATCACATCGTGTAAACACCCTAATAACTAAGGTCCTTATTGATATTTTAATTTATTAAAAGTGTTGAAATATTCTCGTCTATTTAGAAGTACTCAAGGGCGAGCCAAATTTAGCTCCGGTTTTAAGCGACATTGATGGAAAATCATGTTATATTTAATTTGATTAGACAGAAAAAATATAAGTGATTGAAGCTTTCAAACAATAAAAAATGTAAAAGGTTGCAAAGAATTTCATTAAACAGTTAGTAAATTGTAGCTAACTGCTATTAAAAATATTTGCTTGCTCGCGAAATGGTATTTTAATTTCTACGAACACAGAAATGCACTAATAGAAATTTCTTTGTGTAGTTTTATTTATCTATTTAATATGATTTTAATATAAAAGTATCTAGTTTGCCTGTGAGTCTCTGGTTTCTTCAACTAAAGTATTCTTGAGAGATGTACTTTAATGTATTTAAGTATGCAAACTTTAGAAATGTTTCAATGCCAGTCAAATGCGATTTGGATTCGCACCGAGGTATACCACAAATTGATTTCAAATCAATTATTAGGATATCCGCAATAATAACATGTATTCTAAAAAAATATCAGCCAGCTTCTTATTACCCCTCAAAACATACAGCCATTTACAGGTATGTCAGACAGACATTATAGGCTTGGTAATAGATTTTTTACACCTTTGAATAAAAAACTAAAAAAAAATGTAATACAATAATATTAGATTTATTTATTTATTTGAACATGTTCCCTGTAAATGATAACTTATAAGGACTTACCGAATCGACTAAAATATAAATGTGTGCTTCTTTTAATACCAAAATGTTTATACGAGTATGTTTACAAAATCTGGTAAATCTGTCAATGATTTCTAGCTAAAAGCCTTTGTGGGTTGTGTACTTACTAGATCTGATATCAATTTAAACATTTCTCATGACTTTGTGACACGTCAATTTCTAAATATTTCACTGAATGGTATCCTATGGCAAAAAGACGATCAAGATAAATGCATGATTGATTACACAGAGTAGGGAATTCGTGACGTCAGCATTAAAGGTGGGTACTAGTAACCACACGGGGCTAGCGCTCACAGTTTACGCCGTTGACATGGGTAATGTATTGACCTTTGGAGAACTCTCTTTAATATCCCCTGCTCCTTTTGTAACGCTTGTAAGCAGGTACTTTCGGATGTTACGAGGAAAATGTTGGAAAATATTCCTTTGAGTATAACCGATCACGAATAAAAATGCGCCCAATATATTCATGCGTTCATAGCGTACTGTATTTTTATATTTAACATAACGTAACTATTTAAGGTGAAGCTGTCACTTAGGAAACGACTTGTCTTTGTGATATGTTCTTATACAAAACTGCTACAAAGACACTCCTCAGTCAATACGGCTCCATGACTTAGTTGGTAGTAGCCCTGCCTTCGAAGCGAGGGGTCCCGGGATCGATTCCCGGCCGGGGCACACTTTGTGTGGTAAGCATTAAGTTTATTCTTGGGTCTTGGGTGTTTGTCTTGTGTTTCTGTGTATATCCCCATCTACAGAGAATCTTAGTGCAAAGGTATGAGTGCGTATACGTTTATATATAAAAAAAGTAACTAGTTTTTAGTAAATACAGGCATGAGTCAGTTGAGTTAACGCAAATTCGACAGTTTATAGGTGTTATTATTGCAATATAAGAGACGTCGACCTTAATGTCGTGGTTGGGACGGGAATAACCACTTTATCGACTTTCTATTTATTGAGTTCCACTTTTTCTGATGCGTCCTCTTTTTGAACTGGATATTGCGTTACAGAGTTAGCCTCTAAGGAATCAACGAATAGATTGGCAAACCTCATAAATAAATTGCCATGTTGTTGTCTGTTTTTTCGCTACTGAATTTAATTATATCATCAACTAACTTCACCACATACGTACTACATTTTGTATACTGTACTGATTGCAGTTAGCTGCAAAGTCATTTGTATAAATTAAATTAACAAACAAAAGCGAAGAGGATCCCATTATTCTTAAGCCTTCAACGTCCGTTTGTTCAGATATATGTAATAACCCTTCAAAGGTTCCATTAAAAGAGATGTATCTTTTAACAGGAACTCAGAATATGTGTTAATATGACAGATAATTTTACACATAATAAAATCAATTCATGGTACAAATCTCTTATATTGCAAGTCCAAAAAAAGGAGGTTAGTTATTAATTATTATCTCCAAATCGACAAAAAGTGAGCGTGCATTACATACAATAATACCAACAAATGTACAGAGACGTATTCAGCGTAAATGCATTCAGAGATTTTTCTTTACAATGCGTGGCAATGTGAGGCAAAAATGCTCGCTGAAATGCTTAGATTTCTCTAGGCTGACAGGCCGGCATCAGTGTATCACATCGCTTTGTCCCGGGGCAGCTGTAAAACAACCAACACACTGTCGCGTTCCCCAGTAATCAGTTCATTCACTTGCGAGTGGAACTCCGTTCTGACACTGGGAAATACAGAGTTGTCTTTTCTCCTGTTTACTATATATCAGTTAGATATATGTAGCGTTCTATTTTTGTTGAATACCATTCAATTTTCACCATTGAATATTGTCTCTGAAGTGACGAGACAATCTGATGGACCATACACATCAATATACAGCAATACGACTCGGCCTTCTACAAGGTACTTTTTCACCGTATAATCTAAATTATTAGTGAATTATATTTCCTAACATCCTGTTTCTATAATCAACTAACAAATTAGTATAGGTAGATTATATTAGCAGTATTGTTTGTTACTAAAAACTGTTGTTGTTGCTGTGGCATTCAATGCATTAGTAAACAAACGTTAGGTAGATCGAGAATATTTAACGAAAATATCTTGTTATATTGTTGAAAATATCCTATGGCTTGTTGTTCTTCTTCCTTTAAAGGTTCTACCGTATAATACCGTATAGAGGTAAAATAAATAAATATTCAATGATAATGACTGGCCGTAGTCATTAGTTTGTACATGTCAGTCAAGTTATTTGTATTAGAGTTAAAGTCAGTGCAGTTCCTAATGGCTGCAAAAGTTTTTAATTACAACATTTATAGCTCATTTATAGCTGCCGTACAGGCTAAAGTTAAACCGACAAAGTTGAGATAACTCTGATGATATCATTCCCTAGTTGCACTATGCATGTATGTTATAGTTAATTGGTACAACACGGCCGAATTAGAAACTCATATCGCTCATTGCAAAACTTTTGTCAGTTATTAGCTAAACTGAAGATAAAATGTTTACTCAGTAACAACATCAAAAGAGACCGTAGTGGCTGAGCAGTACAGAACCTCGCATTCGATTCGAAAGTATTTGACTAAAATTTAGTCTAATGACGAATTCCAGGCTTTACGCATCAAATACAATTTCATTTCATTCATACGATTTCAAAACAGTGAAAATATTATCGTGAGGAAATTTACATGTCGAAAATTTGGAGTCTTGTGTCATATACAATACCAAGTATGTCTACTTGGCGTACTACGTTCCTGATAAAACTAAAAGATTTTTGGAAAGCCAATTCAGCTGATATGTAGTGAGTGTACTAACACTATGATTCTACATACTTTTTCTCGTATCTCTTAAGAACTTAAGTGTTATTGCTCTTATCATTAGCAGGGGATACCACTAAACATCAGTTGGGTCATTTGCTCATTCTTTCACTTGCATAAAAAGCTCTAACTAGACGACTTTTTAAATATTGGTCTTGAAATTGCGGTTTGAAGTGTAAAAGGTTTACTATGGGTTGACATGAAATTCTAAAACAATATAAATACTATGTTTAGGACTTTTTCTTCATCTTTTAAAATCAGGTATTAAGTTTCTTTCGGTTTATATAGGAATATCTTAATAAATGAATATATGTTCAAATATAATATTTCAAGAAATCCCGAAGAAATGAATTTAAACTGATAACGAAAGAGATTTATTATTATATTAATCTCTCACAAATTGATTATATTCTCGTCTTTTTTTATGTAATGAAAGTGACAAGACGAGGTGAAGGCCCACTTCATGTTAAATGGTTACCTCCAACCATAACAATAGCTTAACCCGAGCAACTGACCCCGCCCTCCACTCGTCTGTCCTACAATTGCATGTTTTTTATAGTAAACAATATAATATATATTATAAGTTATGGCTTTCATCTACGACATTTGCTACGTCGTTAGTGCAATAACAGCTCGTAGACACGTGCTACGCCGTAGCATGAGGGGTTATTTCGAGTGCGTGTACAAACATCTTGTAAATGGAATGTAGCATGCGTGCGATGTGACATATGGCGATAACCGTGATTGATTACTTGACGCGTGACTCCGAGGCTTATGGAGCCTCGTCACGCTTGTCACGCGCTTATATACTTGTTGAACTTACCAAGCGACCGTAACTGTAACATTTACCGAGACGCCTGTTTCAGCTCTTATTGACAGCTAATCATTACATAAAGTCGTAGAGTCGAGAATTGATGAAAGTAAATGTGTACACAATCACCTGCGTAGATACGGCACCTTACTTACCTTAATGGATGTGTTTAATCATCGATATCAGTTGAAATGATTCATACCTATAACAATCAGGGTAATAGCAGGGATTCTGTATAAAACCACTGGCGATTTAATCTCTATAGGACACAATGTTGTACCATTCGTGTGTACGATTATTGCGGACGTCGTCGGATAATTCGGATAAATGATGTTTTCGCCCGCTAGCTGCCAGGAAACAGATGCTACGATATTTTAAAGCCTTTTTGTATGTTCAAATATTTGATGATCCCCGTTTGCGTAACGATCCTATTTGTCACTAGCCCATGGAATATTTATTTGAGGGTTCGCCTTTATTTGTGGTTTTTAATTTTATTTGGCTTCGTAGCTAAATCGTGACTGGCTTCAAAGTCCTGGTCCCTGTTCTGGTCCCTGGTAGAGTTTGATCCCGAGCTGAGGCAATTCATTGTCTTATTGCATAAAATTTTGCATTAGGTCTAAGGTTTGTGCTTTGTGAGTAATAATACTTTGGAAATTAATAAACTTAATTAAATAAAATATGTTTAGTTCAAGTTAATTATTTTTTGAGAAATTTATACTGTAGTAACAAGTATAGGAATATCCTTTAAGTCCCTACACGTACTTCCGGGTGATGCGAAAGGTAAAAGTATCCTACAACAATCTATAGAACTTGCCCAAGTTCGTCCGGAGAAGTACTGCCACCGCGCTTGGTAAATAGATCGCCAAGCTATGGTTCACTCACAGTGTTGTTTCAGTGGAAGGGTGTGTGTCGGTTAAATTACAGGTAAATGACATGTTACGGGGATGTAACGCCTCTCGGGTGAAGAACACAACAGTATTCGACTTGGGTCGTTTTCATACTTAGATCAGGGAGGAGCTTAGTCGTATTAATGTTAAAATGGACGCAGCTAACCATAATGTGGGCTTTAAGGCAAATTCATTTCATAAATAAGTCAAGCAAAGAATTATATAAGAAAATATACATTTATGTACTCAATGGTTGGTTACGGGATTTTTCAATAGTTCTCTTTAATACTTGGTACTCGAAATCTATCAAGAAACTCGTTCTTATTTTGGACAATAAACTTATTTCCATTCTAATATTACATTGGTATTTGGCTACACCAGTATGGGCTATATGTGTGTATAAACCTCCAAGGAGAATACAAATTTCCATTTGTATTTGTCCCAAGTTTTGCGCACAAATATTTATTGGGGCGAAATAACGCACCCAAATGTAAAAATGTGGATATTCAAATCTATATTTGTATGTACTATTATGTTTTGGAATTAGAGGGATAGGGTTTTTATATATGACGATAAACTTAAAGGTTTCTTTTTGGGAGTTTTCTTTGAATCGTACTCTTATTTATTTTTTGGTAATAAATTTGGCTACCGCTATTCAGAACTAAAATTTAGGTTTTGCTAGAAAATTTATAGCCTCAATTTTTTATGCGTTCTCATAAATATTTATACAAACTAGATGATACTTGACTAGCTGGTCCGCTAAGCGGATTATTTATGAAGCACTTCAAATTTCACCGGGACAATAATTGTTGTTATTCGTGGCTTTGTTGTTCTTTTAACTAATCAATAGGAATCTTGAATATAAGTCAGAATTACTTGGTATTAGCTAATAGATCGTGTTTTCACTGAAGGACCGCAGGGTCGCAAAGTGCAACTTGTTGCCATGACAAGATTTGGAAATTAAAGATTTTCTTTGTTCTTATTGTTGCAGATATGTCTCGGAGTTGCAGGCTTGCGCTGGCCCTGTGCAGCATCGCCGCTGTGTGCACGTTGCCCGAATCCAATGCGCAGGCGCTCTCATCTTATGAGAGTGAGTACTTGCATTATCATTATATTTATAACTAACTGCGCCCCGCCGTTTTCCCGCGGTTAAAAAGTAAACATGAGACGATGGGAAAAGACTGACTTAAATTTTCGGGATAAACAGTAGTCTCTGTTTATCCAGGGTATGAGTAACTTTCATTACAAATTTCACCTTAATCCGTTCAGCCGTTTAGGTAATAAATATAAACGGTATGTTATGGAGATTCTCATGCAAAATATACCGCGTTTTCTAAGTAGCAATAAGATATGGAATCCAAAACGGTTAATTGAATACTCTGTGATAGAAGTAAAAAACTATCTCGTTTTAATAAAATAAATACGTATATCGATATTTATCTATATGTGCAAACTCACGTTCTACTAGCGGTGAGGAAAAACATCGTGATGAAAGACTGCCAAGAATGCCATGCAAACCAAAGAGAAAAATTAAGAAATTAAAAAAATTTGAAATATATTCGGCTTCGGTTGGTAGTAGCCCTGCCTTCGAAGCCAGGGATCCCGGGTTCGATTTCCAGTTAGGTCTATTTTGTGTGGTAAGCATGGAGTTATTTCTCGGTCTTTTGAGTGTTCGTCAGTTTGTTTCAGTGTTTCTCCATGCCATCTGCGACACAGGGCATCCTATTGAGAATTTACCTACTTCAGTTGCTAAGAAATATCATGCATTAAGTCAAAGTCAAAAATCAACAGTCCATTTAAAAAAACATGTCACTTTTTACAAATAAATATGTAACTACAAGCTCACGAGTCTTATCACCAAGTTTAGAGCTTTTTCAAACCCTATCCAAATGAAATCAATCTATACCTAAGTTAACACAGCACATCTGGAACAACTGATTAAATAATGCAGTGCAGCTCAGTTTACTACCAGCTTGTCATTCGCACAATAGCGTAATACTCGCGAACATTTATTATGTTCTCAGTAGATCGAATAATAGAAATTCATAGAAGTTATGCATTGTTTTGGAAATTAATAGAATTCGTCTTTTGTTTCATCATACTGAGATTTAAAAGTGATTTCTTATTCTAGTATCAGGGATAATACTTTATAGAAAATTAAGTAGGTAAGTACTTTCTGAGAATTATCATAATTGTTTTATTTTATTTTGAATTATTTTATGACATTCGTGACTGCTATTCTTTACAAGCTTATTAGGTTGAACATCTCTCATTTTAATGTGCTCATAGCAATTATAATGGAATTAATAAATGTCTTTTATAAAATCCTATTACGTTTTCTTGTATGTAAGATTAATTAAGATACAGTTAAGCAGGTTATTATTAGAGGGAATAGTTATATTTATGAAGGTATTTATAACCACAATCTTAAAATATCGATAACAAGATCTCGGTTTATAGTAATGTGACTAAGTTTAAATTAAATAATGGTTTAATTCCATGAACTGAATCATAGGTTATCGATTATTATTAGGATTTGTACTCATTTATATTATTAGGATTTGTACTCGTAGCATCTGTTTCCTGGCCGCTATTGTTTTTGCATGAATAACTGAGCTAACACTTTCCAGTAGAATAAATCATTGCGTACCAAACTGTCAGCTAGAACCAAACTTTACTAACCAATTTTCTAACGAGACAGTTTCTCATCCTAGTAATGACTTGATATACTAAGTACAAACTTGAGAGGGTGGTGGCCCACGGTTACCAACGCCAACTTTCAAACTGAAGGTCACTGGTTCAAATCCCGAAGTGCATGACTACCTTCACGTACCTATTCTCAATGATAAAAAAATAACATGGTGTTGAAACTGATATGAATAAAAAATGGAAGACAACTTAGCATTCTAATTAGGATCCCGTTGTAAATCAAAATCCATACACTCGGTTGTCGAGAGCAGGTCGGTGTCCGTGCAATGGGAACATAAGAAGCGTCTACCGAATAGAACTATAGATCAAATGATTTTATGAATATTCTTTCCTTATAAGAGAACCATTAATATCAAAGATGGCTTTAAAGTACCAGGCATGTATCATGAACTGTGGTAGTCTATAGGGTCCTCATTTTTTGCTTCTTCTCCCACAAATGAGGATCTTCGGTGTTGGATATTTTGAGGTCTCGTAGTTCTATAACTTATTGAAAGACGGATGTATTTAAAGTTTTAACTATTTAGGTAGAACAGTTCCAAAGTCATAAGCTGTGAATACTTATTTTTAAGGGAATTTGATGCTTGTAGCTACTATATCTCCAACCCCCAAATAATAACAAAAGCTAGAAAATATTGGTTCATCATTTATATATTTAAAAAAAATACCATATTATATCCTATTACTTGTAGGTATAGATTAAAACCATGACAGATTAAAAATTGAATTACTGGTTAGTCTTATTCCAACTCGTATCGCGAGAGTATCGTAAAACTAATCATAATTTTGATTATGTAATTAAAATAATACCTGAATATAATGAAGGCATGATATAATTATTTGCGGTCCAAAAGATATAGCCCAATTTCTTAACGTACCAGTCTCTAAGGGTTCAGGCTTGCTCTCACTATCCAAGAGTGAAAGTGACAACCCGATAGTACAGAAATACTAACTGACATATAGACCCTAAACAAATGAAATAGGGAATCTTAAATTAAAATTCCAAACCCTATTATTTCGAAGGTCGCTATTTCAAACCCAATGGTACTAATGAGTTTTTCGCTTGATATATTTAGTCTCCATATTAAACAGCGAAAAAAAAAATCGAGAGATTTCTTCGACGTTATTTTTCACCGTTACGGCTAGGGCATTTTTATTCTCGATTTTTCGCCAGCTGACCCAAAAATTTAAAGGGGTGTTTTATGTATTTTAAATGAAGGCACCAATTCACATTGGGCCACATTCCGTGTAGTGGGAAAAGTAGTGGTACGAATGTTGTTGAGTTACGAAAAGCTGATTACCTTATAAGGAAGCGGAATACTCACTGAAAGCTAAGACATATTATACATTGAGGCGCGTTTGTGTATTCACTCATACAAACATTGAACACCATTTAACCACAGATAATTCCAATTTACCGCACATACTATATAACTTAAGTCATTAACCAAACAGTGTATTTGTCAATCTCTTAACACTTACAAGTTAATCTCGAACGTAAACAGCTCAACGTAAATCTAAGCACGCCACCAAGTTGTCACGTAATCTATTAAGCTTTGTTACACCAGTTGTTATAAAGCTTCAACTTGCTGGTTGATAGTTTTAGTTGTAAGCGTTAAATTGGATATTTATTGATTTACATTTGAAAAAATAGCGGTTTCCCCTTAATGTCACCTACGGATAGAAAAAGTTCTAAGGATGTATTTATCGCCGCAGTTTTCGTTCGTCTTCAACAATAAAAAATATGTACATGTATGTGGCTTATTTGCTAGTAGCCCTGCCTTCGAAGCGAGGGGTCCTGTTCGGTCGGTTGTCGCTTGTAAAGTGACTGTCTCGGTCTCAAAACTATAGTAGTTTTCATTTTTCGTTCTCATTTTTCCTGTCCCTTTTGTGGTCCCGTTCCCATTTGCTTTTGCGTTCTGGATCTCGTCCCGTCCCCGTTTCTGGGCTTGATTTACAAGGATTGAGATTTCCAAATAAATTAATGTATTGTCAATAAAAAAAGCACTCATGAATAACCATTCTATTAGTGAAAAAAATTATGTAATTGGATTAGTATTATAGCTATGGAAATTTCCCCTTACAACCTAACAAACAAATTTTACATCTTTATTATATTAGTAAGGATGGATCTCGAAATACGTATTCAAATGTCAAACGAATGAAAAATTATTGACGAATCGGGCCCTTAGCCTTCTTTTTCCTTTGAACTTATTGTAACGTTATTTAGGTGACACGTTATCTTGTTACCCTATTACCTAAAGGCTTAAAGGGTCAGGATTACTAGAAAAGGAAATTATAACGAAAAAAAATATAAGCCTTAGCAACCATACGGGTATTAACTTGCACCATCGATATAAAACAAGGTAATTTATAAAATTCTGTAGTTGCTATTTATTTCTGTAAGTGGCTTTCAACCATCAAAGGAAATTTTCAATCATCATCAATTTCCTGGACGAAATCGATCGAAATAAGTTGATATAAGAATGAGTGAAGTGAAATCCTTTTTATTGTAATGTAATAAAAGGCTCGGGAATAGTTTTCGGACATTCGGGAAAGCTTACAAACTCGATCGGTAAAGAAGTTTTAATGTCGTATGTGCACATTCCCATTTCCTAAATTCTGGGGGATGTAGACACGTAGCGATACCATTGATAAAGTTCGAAATTCACCTGTTCTGTCCAAATTGTTTCGGCACCAAAATCTGATTAAAACTTATGAGGAACTGCATGGAACTTATAATCACAGTTTGTTCGTGCTTTGACAACATGACAACATGGATTTCTGAAGATATTGGCTAATTAAGACCCCCTAGGCAACGGCACGACTAGAACTTAAGATAAGTACGGAGGAACTTTCGCTAGGATTAATGTAACAGAATATGCAAGCTTATTCTGTTTATTCGATTATTAGTAAACCAAAGCACTGTATGCTGTATTTTTTGTTCGGGAACATAAAGAATGTACCCGCCTGCTAATTGAAGTATTTTGGTTGACAGAAAAAGTCATACATACGCCAAAGTTTTGGGTTCTAATGCGCAATAAAATAATTCTATGATTCAAATAGACAGTGTTACAAGGTGAAATATTGTATATAAGTATGTTCACACGGCAGAGGTCAGCGCGTCTGTTTCGGATGATGCCTTCACATACCCTTCTACCTCGGGTTTCCGGCGACTGATTTCTATAAATAGACAGCTTTTTAGAGAAACCTTAATTTCATAACACCCGGTTTCATTTCCATTGCCCTCTCCAAATTATGAGCTTCGAATCTTCATAAAAGTACATGGTTTTACTTTCATACACCAAACTTACCGTTTTCAAGATATTGTACATTTAAGATTTTATTACCATTTAAAAATACCCTTTTATTAATTACCATATTTAAATATTGACTATATCAGGGAAACTAAATATTTTCAGCGTTGAAAGTGATAGAACGAACTAACTTCAACTCATCTGATGTTGAGTGGTCACCGCCACTAATTGATAACCAAAATATTAGTTGGGGTAGATCTTCTCATACTTCGTTAGGGTAATACTCAGGTATTATACTAAAGAAATATGAGGAGGACTCTGAGGACGTTACTCTGGAAAGACTTGACACAACTTTTTCAGCTTCTTCGGGTTTCTCTTTTCGCACCACCCCCATTATTGTCTGTGATCGACTTGAAGTGACATTTCAAGCTTTATGCGGACTGTAATTACATTAATCATGTCGTTTGAAAATGTCTCCGTCAAAATAACTGTTTCTACGGGGCTTAAAACAGTTTAGCGATTAACGTTATGTAATCGTTTTTCATTTCTTAATTGACGTTTAAACTTTAGTAGGCTAATACCTCCGTAGTACCGATAAAGTTTTAACAAGCAAACCATTTTGCTTGTTTATTTCGTAGTTGAGTTTCGGTAACTCCTGTTTCGAATCCCTAAAGGCTTGTTCCGATAAAAGTTACGTTGTTCTTCTTGATTGTTAAATAACGTTTAATGGATAGTGGGCTTATTGCGATTGGTTGCATCTGTTTTTTGGGACAAAACTATTTAAAAAAACTTTTTTTCTTCTTAAAAAATCATACGTGTGACGGTAGTTTTACAGTGACTTTTAATACGATAGTTACCGGTTCCAGGCTGGAGCAGGTCAACAACATCGGGTATAAAAAAAAAGAAAGTTCTAAATAATATATTCAGGAGTATCCTAGTCTTAAACGATGGGAAAAAATATGAGAGAATCTGGCGTTTTATACGATTAAAATGGCCAATCCAAATAGAAAAATAAAATGCCTATTAGGTTTCTAAGGTGCAATATAGTCATAAAAGGTCTCCATGACTGGTGACAGTGAACTTGGTTGATACAATTCCCCGCGCAGGGATATAATATTAGTATAACGAGCATAAGTTCTGTTCCCGGTCTTAGGTGCTTATGAGCATAGTGAACACCAACTAAGACACGAGTAACGGTAGCGTTTATCACTGAATTACCCCACAGCTTATACTTCTGTGCTGTGTGACGAACATAGATGTTTATTCTATCAGTTATCTATTTCCGATAGTCCAAAGTAAGCTTAGTTTGGGGCTAATGACCGTGTTTTTTTTTTTTTTTTATTAACTTGGATGATTTTATTACAGCGTCAGCATCATCAGATGGCCGCAACGGCTGGGATGCGCTAGGCGGCCTGTACGCGCTACTGGCACAGCACGATGCTCTTGGCGGCCACGCACTCGCACGCAAGTCTGTGCGTTCGCCGTCGCGCCGCCTGCGCTTCGGACGCCGGTCCGACCCCGACATGCCGCCACAACCGCCTGTAAGTTATCTTCATAAAATATTCGCTGCTATAACTCTACCAGTTGGACGTTTTTAGCTCATGGTGAAGCTTGCTTGGCTGTTCTTTACGGATAATCTAAGTTAAGCAACTATCGGCCCGGTCAGAAGTAGGATGGGTCACCGTTTAGTGGCATTGAATTTGTTTTGGAGGGGACGTTAAGATGACGGTCCCGGCTATACTAGTCAACAAGCCATGTCGGAGGCCACAAAACTCCGATACCAGAGTTGGCCACTTTCTTACACCAAAGCTAATTTACGTTACGTTTACATCATGAAGAAGCAAACTTTTAAACAGCCGTGATTTCATATCCTCAAAATTTATTTAACTCTACCACTAAGACCTAAGTTAGTACAAGTTTTGTTAAATTCAAGTTGCGTGTTTCAGTACAAGAACAAACTCCCCCACAAGTCTCTTCAGATACAGGATCCTTATGAATAGCAACTATATCTCGCCAATTTTTCATAAACAAATAGATAAACATCTGTAAAGGGTAAATGTTTATGTAAGAAATATTGTCTTTACTCAAACAGGAAATAAACTTAGTAAACTCCCACACGTTTCACCTCTCATAGGTAATTTGATGTACATTCAAGTTTGTAAGTTTGAACACCACGCACTTCGTTAAACAGAAAATAATTTATTAGTCAAAGCCGCGAAACTCTCCTGTACAAATGATAACGTGATTTGCTTATTTAACAGTCGGAATAATTTGAATACATCAACGAACATGAAGTTAATATAGCAAAGTTTCAGGTAAAACGTAAACGGATTATAAGTTCAACAAGTAATTTATGTTCTATTCAGTTACTTTTACCAACCGTACACAGTCGAAACTTTTCTAATGTGAATTGTGTAAAGTTTTGAAGCTTAAAAGGCATCGATTGAATTTTAGGCTATGCCTTGGTTATAGTTATTGTAAATTCATACTAATTCGGATGCATGCCTGCACATATTCGTTCAAACAAGGCTAATCGCAAATCACATTCAGATTACAGAAGAAATGGAATCAGGATCTAGGATGGTCCTTAATTATGCCTGACTCCGGCGGAGTCTCTCCGGTACGGTCAGTACGAGATTCTAATTGGATGTTGTTACACAAAGCAGTACTTCCAACTCTTGTCAAATATTACAAGTACATCACAGCAGCAATTGAAACAATAGATATATATTTAGATAGGAATAAAAACTTCCTCCTACTCGCGTTCTTTTTACTGCCTTATCATTACTGGAATCTCGATTGTAAGTGACCTCTTATATTTAAGGGAACGTAAGGATAATTGCAAGACGTGGGCCCTGAAAAACCTTGATTGTTCCACAGATATATATACACAATGGCTTTCATCTTTTGAGTGAATTACATCGTAATTTCATAGGCCGCTGGGTTCTGCGGTAATTCGATTTTGCGTAACTGACAGCTTCTCATTTCGTTATCTGTTACCAATAATATAGGTGGGAGAAAATATTATTGTTAAGGTGATTTGGGAATATGATATTGGTACGCTTCGTTTATTTGTAAGGATTACGTTCAGGAATAATTTCCTGAAAAATGAAATAGGGAGAATAAAAAGAGAAATTGATTGATAAGCCCTAATCAATTATTGAGTAAAAATGAATAGATGCTTTTGTAAACTTAATTTTTTGTCGTTTAAGCTCTTGATTTTTCAGTATTCCCAATCTTAAGTGAGGCTTAAAAGTAACGGTTCAATAGATTTGTATTTTGATTCCAGCATGTTACGAAGTTATTAAACATTGCAGAGTCAATGTTTAGTTTACATACAGCGTTTTGCGTATATTAGATTTTGAGTCATATAATTTTTTGATAACTACTAAAATGAAATATTACTGCTGAATATTCACATAAGTATAAACACTTGTTTGTATGACAAAAATTTAACCAATCTATATGGAGTCGTGTAAGTCAATTTGGCTAACTTCTAACACCCTTTCAACCCCAATTTTATAAAGTCCCTTCCATGTTCCATTAGCAGGGATCGAACCCACTCGTTCTCAAAATCAGATAATATTCTATTATGATAACGATTTAATAGTTTCATCTTACCGAGGTTGTTACTATTTATTTTGCTGGTATAAAAATCATCCGAAGTGAACAAATCCGACGCCAAACGACGAAAGGTGTTACATATTGAATTAACATAAATCTTACACCGGGATCGTCACACCGGGGATGTTACGTTCCATAAGCGTTTAATTTCATCGGCACCCACCGTCTTCCATCGGAACGTAGCAGTGCGACCGTACTACAGTTTGATAGCAGATAACCAGTTGTGCCTCTCCGGGAAAACTTAACACAAGATCTGCTACTACTTTTTGTTGCTCCTTTAGCACCACCCTTTGGCACGTTTAGGGACTCAAAGGGTACTTATCTACGGACGCGAGCAAATGGGCCCCCCAACCAACTGTTTAACTAATGAATAAGCACTAGTGTACAATAGGGATACTAGCATCCATATTCATGGAGGCCTCCCTACATCAAGTTGTTTTTTGTTAACGGCAATTCAGACTGCCCAAAAGGCATTCATTACATACGATATATCGAGTGCAATAAAATAAAATAAAATCCTTCGACGAGCGAGAGTTGGTTCTAATGTTCCACGCGACCGTGTGGACGTTGCTTAATTTAAATATTAAGACTCGAGCAACATAATCTAGGCATTAAAAATACTCTGGAACCCTTCATCTTTTTGAGCTTAAAAGTGTGAATAATGCATAGATATAGTCTAGTAAGTCTAAATATGCCTTTTAGCACGATTTTCTCAAGGGGCCCAGGATGCACTCTTGTGGAAACGGAGACCGAGTATTAACCCGGTCATTGACATTCACGAAAACAGTCGACCTACGAATGTTACTCAAATTAAGCACAGTATCGTGTATTTCTATCTATTACTATGTTCGAAATCAACAAAGAATAAAAGTCAAGACTTAGATATATATGTCCTTTTAATTCAACCGGGTTCAAAAAAAGTTCAACTACTTTGGATGTCATTTTTATTTCCAAGAGTTTACCTTCAACGCCCTATAGATATTTCTTGGAAAAGTTTCACCCTTAAAGCTAGAAAATAGGGAATGAAAGTACTAAAGAAGTCGGTTTATACGAATCACTATTTTAAACAATACTAAAATTTGTGAGAGTAAGTAGGAGGTATGCACAAAGGCGAGCTAGCGTCAGGTATAAAAGGTAGTTTGTGCACACATTGGTATAGAGAAAATAAATTAGAGTTTAAACTCAATCTAGTATTGTAGAATAAATGATCATAATAAATATACCTAAATAACATACTGTTATCATGGGTGAGGGTCACCACTTACCATCAGGTGGGATCTCAGCTCGATCCGTTACTAATACACATAAAAAAAACCTTGCCTTTTATTTTGTACATAGATATTTACGACAGTAGTAGTTTATATATTTATTAGTTATCTTACAATACATATGTGTGTGTTTATAAGGTGTATAAATAATTATCATTATATTAGATGGATGAGTTGGAGGAGCTCCTGTCACTCCGCGATGTGCGCACGCCCGTGCGCCTGCGCTTTGGTCGCCGCTCAGACGAACACGCCGTGCCCCACACCTTCCCTCAAGAGGTAAGCAACCCAAAATAAGTCAACAATAAACATGCTGCAGACACCGCGCGGGAGACCACCGATTAGAAATCGTTCATACACTTAATTCCGTTTACTAAAAGTCAAATAGATTATAGAAAATATAAATTTTTAAACCAGTAAGTCGGCATTTCTGGGCGGGTTAAGCAAGTACCATATTTTAATCGGGTTAAGCAAGTACATAAATTTCCCTAACGAAAGTTTTTTTAGGAAAATTTATGTATACAATGTATATACACTTGATAACTAAGTCCGTTTCTGAGGTTAGCCGGAACAAACAGACAGACAGAAGGTACTTTATGTACTTTACCGTACCGTATGTATTGTACTTTAAAATGTATTTATTAAAAAAGCTTTTATAAGACAAGTAAAAGTAAGGACATGAAAAAAATAGTTCTATAATTATAATAGTATCTTCTGCTTCTAGTGTATTTGTCATTTTATTTTTATTATTATAATTTTAAAGAAATCTTCTGTAAGACGTTAGACCGGGTTGGGAAGACGCCTACTATTAATCCAAAGAGCCGAGAAGTTTTTCCCTTGCAAAAATGATGGCATGGCACTGGCATGTCCAAGAGTCAAAAAAACTAAAACATATGTCATCCCATGGTAGATTAAAAACCCATTCACTCTCACATGTCAAGAATACTCCAGTATCCCTGTCGCGAAAACATTAGAGGCTGCTAGGGATACCAATATTTTGAACAAAAATAAAATGACATGGACCTTTTTTAAGCCACCGGTCACCCCTTGTTTCCTTCAAAAGGTAATCTCTATTGTTTCAGGCTGACGAGCTGTCACAACTGGACGAGTTGCTCTCCCGTGATGTGCGCACCCCTGTACGTTTGCGTTTCGGCCGTCGCTCCGACGAACAAGCCGTGCCACATGTGTTCCCCAAGGAGGTAAGCATTAAACATAGCGTCATTTCCTGTAAGGCAGACTGTTACGCGTACCGTCAGCGCTGAAGGTCGGCGCGTAGCTGGTCAGCGCCCAGTTCTCAGCTTGAGTTGTTTTAATCTCGTGCTGATCATCGGGAAGAACAGACGCCAACAGTGATAGTTGATAGAGTGATGCAAGTGGAAATAGTAGTAGTTGTCATGATAAACAAAAATGTTTATTGGGTATGCGCGTCAGCGGCTGTTGTTCAGCGGCTGACGCGTAGCGCGTACCCTCGCGCTCGTCCGCTGACGGTCGCCAGCGCTGATCACTCAGCATCACTTTCAACGTTTCATAGCAACAATACATATCTTGGCTTGTCTGCGCCGACGGTACGCGTGACAGGAAAACCAGCCTTATAACATAAGACATACTTATAAATCTCCTTGTATGATGCGAAACTTTGAGTAGGCCACGAAAACTTTGAATTTGATTTCCATGATATGAGTTTCAATGATAAACTTTGAAGATGACGTGTTGTTGAGTGTTACCTCCTTTCTTTTTGTCATTTTTGCGTAGGTACGACTTCACCTATGACAGTTTCTTCGCAATCGGATGAATGATACGGTAGTGCCTAAAATACGAACTCAAACACATTCATTTTTACAAGTGAAGGTGCTAAAATCCAAATGTAAAATCATCAAATCTAATATCATCCAATCAGGTTTATGGGCAACAAAAATACGAAAACTAAGTAGTCCGTAAGGACAATGTAAACAAGGTCATTCCACATACCATGTCTCCAAAACCTGGCTCAGTACTAAACCTACTAACCACCAGTAATAAAATTCACCGACATCCTCATCTCAAGGTGTTATTGATCGACACACCGTAAAGATGCTGTAAAACCTTTGTAATGAAGTTATTTCCCCAAACTAGGCATTACCATTTTTTACGACTCGCTGATTTGTGTCGAGTGTCCCCTTTCTGTTGACAATCGGATACACCTTGGGAAAATAAACAGAAGATTTGTATCCCCAAGATACAGGTTTTCCTTTTCAATTTGGCTTTGTTCCAGTATTTTGGATGATTTATCATGGAAATGGCTGTTTACTTTCTTGGAATAACACTATATTACACTAATCACACTTAATATTATAAAGGCGAAAGTTTGTATGTATGTGTGTGTTTTTTATTCCTTCACACGCACAAACGGCTCTACAGATTTGAATGAAATTTGATACCAGGATAGCTCTTTGATTAATATACAATACTTTTAACATGGAAAGGAAAATAAAATCATAAAAATACTTAAAAAACTAAAATAAAAGTTATTAATAAAAAGGGTAAAAAAAAAGATTTGCCGTATATCCCTAAAGGCACTTTTATGATGATCAAACGCAGATTAAGCCACTTTACATCTAAAGATCTAGCCAATTGCCGATGCAAGAAAGTTTAGATTTGATCGTTTCGCACTAGAATATGAGCATGATAGCCTAAGGGACCAGACGCTGGGACTTTCAATCCAAAGATCTAATTCTACTCTTAATTTACAATTGTAACAAGCTTTTCGCTTGAAAATTTTGATGCGCGCATCTTTCTCAAAATAGTAAAGGAAAGAACATCTTAAGAAAAACAACATATAGGTACTATATAGCCAACAATTTTAAGACATGTGGCATTTATCTATAAATCCAGATCGTACTCATTCACCTTCACTAGTACAGGGTAGTCCGGGGTCCCTGCTGTAGGAATGTTAGAGGCTGATACTATAGGTAGGACACTAGCATACTCAATCATTTTTTGTACCAATCAACAATACTTCTCAATAACTATTATCTATGTCCAGGAGCAAGACCGGACCGCGCGCGCCCCCTCGATGCGTCTTCGTTTCGGACGCCGCTCTGACAACAACATGTTCCTCATGCCGCTCGAGGTAAATACGACACATTGCTGCCTATAGTTTGTGGAGTTCCATACCCAAATAGGAATGTGAAATCCCTATTACCAAGCCTGCAGCGTCTGTCTGTGCAACCTGTTAGTATGAGCTGCATCATTCGATCTGTAGTCGTAGCGGACTGAAACATTAATTAAATACAAGTATGTTGAACTGTATGACAACAAATATTATGGATACATGTTCATTAACAGAAACTTAATTTAATCCTCCCTGAAGGAAAAGGTGGATCGGATACTTGTATGTATATGAATACCTGAGTCACATCGTACTGCGATGCGACTTAGGTATTCATATATACAAGCGAGAAATTCCATCTCCTCATCTCAGGGCAACTTGTGCAATAGTATGAGACATATATAATAGAAATAAGGCATGGTTTCTATTTATGTTTTTCCCTCATCTCTATTGTAATACATGTGTCATAAATATAGCATTTATTTTCCAGTCGACGCTCCCTAAGGAAGTGAAGGCCAACGGCGTGGAAGACGAGAGGCAACAGGAGTAGATCCCAACCCACCGCATATCCGCAACGTACCAAAACTAGATGTAATTCCGCTCCATACCGCGTTCTAATCTATAAACATATTATAAGGAAGAATTTACATACTCTAAGTGTCAAATATCTTCAATTCTTAGATTTGATTCAATCGTTGTATGTAAATAACCAGTTAGAACGTATCGATGTTTACTGTCTTACTGTCTATCTTACTGTTTTATCTAATGTTTCCTTCGATGATCTGTGATTAATTATTAACTATATTTTGATTTGTATTGTATTTACTACACCGCTGTATTTAATCGTATACTTAACTAAAGTTAAATTTCAAGTTAATGTTTCGAGGCTATTTTAATTTAATTATTTACTTTGTTATATTTTTATAGGTTTTATAATACTAACTTCTCTAGCGAAATATTATACATTTTTAAGAGCTGGGTAAATGTAAAATTATTTCGCTTGAAATTCTTAGCACTCAAAAGATGTTATTAAACTTATTCATGGCGTAAAATGTTATTAGAATTAAGTGTAGTAAAACTATGTTTAGTTTTGTATAGATAGTTATTTATCATAGTGCAATTGATGAGTTGAAATAAAATGATTACCAATGGTTCTTGCTATTTTATTCGGTCAATGTAACCCTCCTTAAAATATATGAAAAATTGTCTAATTACATCTTTCATATAAGTTTGAAGTTATTGGAAAAACTACTGAAATTCTGAATACTGTCACTAATATTATAAGGGAAAGTAGAAGTAATATATCGAAAATAGAAATTTTATGTGTCTGTCTGTCTTTCTCTCTGTGTGTGTGCGTATCATTCACGCTCAAACGGCTTAATAAATTTGGATGAATATTGGTCCCAGGATAGTTAAAAGATATTAACTATCTTGGTACATTACGAAAAAAATGATTGCTTATATTGAAAATTTTCTGTGCATACAAGAGGAACAAAATTTATTTCCTGATAGTTAAAATTAAACCTCAAAAATCGAGTTTGATGTCAATTAATATAGAGTCAAATTAGAATCCGGTGTTGCTTAAATTAATTCAATATTTTATGATCAATCTTCTAGTATCACATTATGCATTAGGGGGAGTCGTTACGTACATAATTTCAATTTAAGCATGAGTACAATTAAGACTAAGTAATAATTGGTGGGATAATCACACTAATATTATAAAGGTAATAAAGGTAATAGTATATATATAATCGCATAAATATATATATAATACTATTTTTATGCGGCAAATGAAAATCGTCAAGGTAGTAACTACTGTAAGTAGTATCTGAATTCAGAAATTTTTAATCTTATATTGAAGATGGTATAATAAGTTCAGTAGACCTATACTTTTTACCCTTATTAGGTAGAAGTTCTTAATGAAACAATCTGAATCGAAAGGACTTCAATTTTTTCATCACTTTTTTTACACCCTTAGAGATAGAATTTTAATGGTACCTATTAATATACCTTATTCAATTAAAAAATAACCATCCAAAGCGGCACAAATGCCAAATCTTGTAAAAACATCCAAAAAGGAGTAAAAATAAGCAACTTCGGAATTGAGAATCTCCTCCGTTTTTGCAGTCGGTTAATCAAAAAGGCTTAAATAATTTTAAGTTTGATGATTCATAATATTAAAAAATACTGCAATTAGACAGTATTTAACAATACGGAACCTTACCCCGGAACCGGAAACTTATCCATTATTTTCGTACTCCTGTCAGATCAGTGAAATGAAGGTAGAATCTAGTAGAAAACATAAATGTGTTGGCTAACCAACCATTATGCGGTAAAAGTATCCAAAAAGTTGATAACGAGGGAGAAATAATATCGTAAAAATATTTACCGTTCATAAACAGTGTTTATTCTTTATCTGTGGCAGACAGTTCCAAATTAAATTGAGAAACAATTTTGGTGATGAGAATTTTCATTTTACGAATGCTGTTTTTTTGCAAAAGTATAACCAAATGCTTGTGCAATGTTTGTACAAGGAAATAATACTGCCAGGGAATATCCATTTCTGCCGCCAAGCAGTACATTACTGTGTTCTGTTGATAGATGCAGGTTGGTGACAGTGGTGAGAAATTCCATAATTCAACACTCAGAGTGGCTGGCGCTTTTTGCCGTTGACATTTTCACTATTGGACGTTTTAGATTCATATTTTCATTGTTTTAGTCATGGTAAAAACAAAAGACCTTAAGAGGCTATACAATCCTCCTGTGAACAAGTGATTTCGCAGAAGGAAGCTAAAATAGCGAGGGATCGAGAAACTTCTCACCTTATCAAGCGACGGAGGATAGGCCGCAGAAAGGCATACGAGGGCTGTCTGCCGCCGTAACTAACCTCCGGGCGACGTATTTGGGGTTTTCGCCGCCCGATGAGGTCCCCTTGTAATTCCGACATAATTAATCCGAAGTCTACGCGGTGTACAGGTACTGACAAAACCATACAAAACCAAAAAAAAAAAAAAAAATAAGACTAGACTTTCCCATACATAATTTAAAACCATGGACATTTCATTTGCCGCCATCTAGCCCCAAACTAAGCTACTGTAATACGGGAACGAGACAATATAATGCTTATGTATTACTTCTAAATACAAACATATAATTTATATTAACATCCAGGTAACTAATGTGGGGTACACAGTTTTTGGCTGTGGTATAATTTCTTAAATAGTTTTGAAAGTTACATTCTATATATCTAATGCATTTAGCATAAGAAAGATAGATTGTATATTATTCCTCAAGAAAAGCAAATACATTGGAAAAATAAATGCTATTTAGCATTTTTTTTAGCTAAGCTTAACATATAGTAAAGGTTACCCTACCATAAAATAATAATTGAACATGATATACCTTAATATACAATAATATATAAATACGCAACTAACTGAAATATATACAGAATATATACCATATTATTACTATCTCTACTTCTATTTTTATATTGCAAAGAGGAATGATTTGTATTTTCTGTAATGGATGGCAAAAACTACATAAGTAATTTTTAAAATTCTTTCAACTATAAAATTCTAACAGCGAGTAATACTATACTAATAGCATATTGTATTTCAATTTCAACAAAATTACAGATCCCTGCAAAAAATTTAATAATGTAGGTATAAAAATTTGCCTATAAAACTCATTATTTGGCGTACGCTTGAAAGCTAGTAATGGTACCAATATAAAATAATGTAGGTACTACATTTTCATTGTACCTGCTTATCATAAGTACAAAAACGGCCTGTCTAATTGTTGACGAAGGGGAATCTGCAACAAATACACCGGTTGCCCTGGGGGGGACAACCGAGTTATATGGGACCAGCGAAAAGCCCTACGATTAGTATATTAGTTACCTACACAATTTAGTTTTAAATCATGTTTCACGGTATAATTACAACTCTAAATTGCACCCGTGCGAAGCCGGAGCGATTCCATACAATGATAAATACATAGTACTTTTTTATTCATTATTCTGTATGGGCAGTTGTGATACAATTTAGATTTAAAGACTGTCGATGACGAGAATTGACCGAAATGGATTACCCAAGCTCTTAATTAATGGGTATCAACAGATACAGATATCAATCTTTCACATGTTTTTACTTTTATTTTCACACCTATACAGTACAAACTTCTATGATCATCACACGAATATTTGTCCTGAGAATGGAACCAATGATCTAGAACGCCGATGGCACGGCTACTACCAACTGAGCCATGAGGCCAGTCTAAAATATAGAAACCTTATTTACCATATTGGTGCACATAAAATGCATTTCAGATTTTGCAACGTAAATAAACAATCTTAGTACTATTATAAATGCAAATGTCTGGATGGACGGATGCATTTTTATGACTCAATCATACAAAAACGGTTTAACCGATCTGGATGAAATTTGGTACGGAGATAGATTATAGTCAGGTAAGATAGCCAGGTAAATATTACCGCAGGTAACCCCGCGGGGCGCAACAAACAGTATTAGTACAAAATATATATACAGTGAAATACGTATAACCAATTCGCGACGCAGCAGGCAGCTGGGGAATCTTCCTATTCCCCTTGTCAATACGTCACAGGCAGACTTCTTGGCGATGCTAATTAAACGTCTAATTGGTTACTAAGACCTACTTGTACCGATACAAATGTAGATTGCAGCTGTCAGGTTTGCGGGTATTCGAAGGAATTGTTATTACGACAATATAATATCTTCACTTCGATGCTACAAATAACTGAAATGTTTAGGCAACTTTAGAGCCTAAATATTTCAGCTATCTGGAAAGTTTTCTCGGGGTTTACTTGAGTTTAGTTACACACATGCTCTTGCAAAATTTTACTTTGCCCTGTCATTTATTTACCGCCCTCGTCACAATTTAACCCTCGTTACAAAAATAGAACTAGGTACTAGACAATATATTTGTGTTACAAGGCCGTAACCGGAAATTTACTTAGTGGGGGTACGATATAGTAAAAAAAATTAAGGTCAATATTTTTTTCAGTGTATAAAAAAAAAAAAATATTATTTCAATTGCAATGTTATAGTAACATTGGATCATTAATCGAGGTCACTAATTAAGAGTATGAAACGGTGGGTTGGCTAAGTTCATTGTTCTCCGCATCGCCCTGAACCTTTTTTTCGGTTTTGATATCAGATTCAGGTGAATGAGCTTACTTATTCGTTTGAAAACAATAAATAAGTCAAGTCTGTAAATTTGAAATATAAAGCCGTCTTTTACATATGGCATTAAAAAACCTTTATTCATAATTCAATTTAATTGTATTAACACCGGTTTGACGGGAATTTTATGGCAATTATACATCTCATGTTACAATATTTTATATTCGTCCTTCTCTACACCGCAGAGAAAATTTATAACATGTATTTTATATGTATCATTTTTGTGTTATGTTTGAATCACATACCAACATTTTTTAAAAGAGTAAAAGCTCAATCTCAAAAAATTGGTAGGTGATCTTTGTTGTACTTGTTAAACTTTTTAAATTGTACCTATGTTTTTACTATTTCAAATGAGATTTATTAATTGTTTATGACTAAATAAATGAAAACAATGTGATCAATAAGAATTTTGAAAACAGAATAAAATTATTTTTTGTAGCTTCTTCTAAAAAATATGTGGACGACTCGCCACATATTTTTTAAAAGATGCTACAACTTTATGCTTGTCATAAAAATAGTGGCAGCAGGTTATTGAAAATTCATCGTAATGAGGATTATATCTTTAGTTGGTTTACTATAGAATCACGTCAATCAACTGATTTCATCTCATATTAAAATATCTGAATGCGTATCAATCAAAAAGAATAACTGCATGTCATTATGATTCATAATATTACGACGGCGCGGGCGCATCATCCTGGCCCTGAAACACAACATTACACATGCACTGTTTTAGTTACATTATACTAGTAGGTAGATGAGAATATATATGCAGGTATGCGCAGAACACCTGTTCAACTATTTTTGTCTATGAGATGACTCTTAACATACTCGTAACTACTCAAATTCATTTCTTTACTCACTTACAGAAGTAATTCATATTAGAATCTCTTCTTCAAATTTGATATTAAAACAATAAGCATTACAAGAAAATGTGGTTTTTTTCCGACAAATTATTATTTGTGGTAAACATAAACGTGGCCCTTTAGTAATCTTTCGGGAGAAAAGGCACTTTCAATTCTCCCAGCGCCATCTAGCCCCGAACTAATCATAACTGGTACTATGGGAACTCATATTAGAATACTTCTATAGTACTTATTTTGTTAATACATATATATAAACATCCAGACACAGAACAAACAACTATGTTCGCAACAAAAATGTTTGTCGAACCCACGAATTACAATACAAAAGCAGAGCTACTACCAACTGAACTGTGAGGCTAGGCAAACAAAAAAATAACCCGAGAATCGACGGTTTGGTCCAATATTTTATACCTTAGAATACCTATGTTTTTTTAAAGATATTCGGGTCAACAGCCTTGGTTATTGCTGTCGCTTCCACGCACAAAAGCCAGACTGCTATAATTTTTACTTGTCCACATTTATAAGCGAGTCTAAAATAATTCATGTAAACTAGATAAAATTTCAGTATTCGACGTTGGAACCGTTCATTCGATGACTGGAAACCGTAGGTAGCGTACTTAGTGATAGTAGTGAGTGAGTTTAGGATCAAGGATACAAAGCAACAGCTTTGTTTGTTTATATCAGGTATGGCGATCCAATAATTTTTGTTGGAACAAGTGTTCTTAACGAGTCATATTTCAATATATCTCGAATTTAGCCACAGTTTTACAGTTCGTCTAATCACAAGTACGCACCAATTTAATGTTTAAAAATGTAAGAGTAATATGTACTTTTGGTGATAAACTTGTAATCAGAACTGGGATCTGTTCTTGTTTGTGTTTTTAGTTGATTTAAAATTAATATAATTTCATATTAATCCTTTGAACATTGATATGTGAGCGTAACACACTTTGGAACTGTATGCACTTTTGGATTGGACCGACTTATAATCATAAAACGGTAGTATTGTTTTACTAATAGAACCCACTCAATTTTTTTTTTTAATTAAGTTTCTAATTTATAATATTTGTGATGCCACCGTTGCTACGAAAAAAATTGCTACCATATTTATTAAAATTTATGGTTAGTAAGAAATCTTACTTTTTTTCTTAAGTTTTTAAAAATGGAAATTATACCTATAATGTTTATGTTGTAAATCAATCACAAATAGCCACGTGCTGATCGCAGAAAACATTGAAACATTACAGGTGATTTTTCTGGTCCGGCGCATCCGTGGGCGGTGACTCCCAACTCCGCCTCGCTCTTCAGTCAGAGTCCGGCATCCAGGCCGCTCGCACGAACGCCGCACCAGGTACACACACCATCACACTGCTTCATAACCACTAATAAACGCTGCTAAACATCCGTGTTGTTTTCTTCACCTGGCCATATCACACTAACCCGCGTAGTTTTGCAATCGGCCGTGACATCAAGCGCCCAAAATAACCCCACCACCAGAGCGGTTCATCAAAGTACCATTATAAAGCTAATAACAATTCTATAACTTTTAATATAATCTTTTGCCTATACGGAAAATTATATTCGCAAATCCAATGCTTCGTAGTTACGTGCAATTTCGTACATTCTAAAAATAACGCGCCAAGCTATTCTTACATGTCTGGATTTCACTGAAAGATTTGTTTCAACCTTGATGACCGGTATTGTTAACCTTGCTCTTCAGTAAACAACCGCCTAAGTCACTATTTATATTTTAATATCTCTGTGTTGATGCGTATCCTCTCATTGTAGGTCAAAGCACAGACTAAATATAATTCAATTCAATGTCAATAAAATTTTACGCCCATCGACGAATCGCAGCAACAAACCGTCCAATGTTTATAGCCGCAGCAGTCTTCGAAATAAATCAGTCACTGATGAGTGTTAAGAAATATTTCAAACAAATTGAAAGTAACGAACCGACTGCGAAGTGAAATAAAAAACAGGTAACAATAATATTTGGTGGAGAAAGCTTCCAAACTCCAGCTATCAAGAAATGTATAATTCCGAAAATAAAGTGCGCAAATATTACGCAGGCGGCAAAGAGTCCAGCACGAAAATAGCCGAACCTCTCCGTCCACGATGAATATCGCATCTTTCGAGCAGCATGGACAAAACGAATAGTTTTTCTTACACCTACGCGAATTCTCTAGTTTAATAATCAAATTTATTGTTTTGCATGCACCGATAATGATTTTGTTTTGTTCACGATCAAAGACGACTTTTAATAAATCTGCCAAAAGAAAGGATTAGGTAGGTAATTTGTAATACCACTTGAGATTCAAATTGAAGAAACCATTTTCTTCATAGTTGGGTAACAACGAGCATTCTTATCGCGCATCGCTTTGTCGCTTGTATATTTTTTGAAGGTTTAAGTAATATCAAAAGATTTCCATTTATAAATTAGCATCATTGACAAAAACGTAACGAATTTAAATAAATTTATGTAGACCGTATCAAATATATATATAAATAAGCGACTGACTTCATAGCTCAGTTGGTAGTAGCTCTACCTTCTACGCTGTAGGTCTAGGGTTCAATTTCCACTCAGGACAAGCATTTGTGTGACAAACATACATGTTTGTTCTGTGTCTGAGTGTTAATATGTATTTTATGTTTGTATTTACAAAAAAAATATAAATATGTATTCTATCAGTTATCTGGTCCCTATAGTAGCTATGCTTAGTTTGACTAGATGGCTCTGTGTGAAATGTACATGAATAGTTATTTATTTAAAAATGATAACAACGCTTTCTATCCGCCAAACGTTCAGCCTGTCACAGGAATTTTTCTCTGAGAGGTTTTTGACGCAGAATGTTGAAATTTCGCATATTTCTATGCCAAACATTAAACTTATAAGGTGGTCTAGGGGGTAAAGAGACGTGGGAAAAATAGTATTTTCTTCGTCGTCATAACAGCTTGTGAAAAATAGAATTCAAAGAAATTCAGCGTTCAAAAATGTTTTGTCCATGTGGTTGCGTATTTAAATGAATATTTTTCATTTTACTAGAGTGCTGCAAGAAAGATTACTGGGTATAATTAATAAATCAAATATTTTACACTATAAACTTGTTCTTATTTGTTTCCAAATTTACATATTAATGTCAAAAAAATATCTATTCTTATCACGATTTGCCTTTAAACAAACTCAATTCAATAGCTTGGTAAATTAAATCAAAATACCATTTGCGTCACGCATCTTGCTACAAATCACTACTATGATGTGATGCCACGCTAAGTGTTCTCAACTACGACAATAATATTAAACTCCTCTTAAAGTAGCTTCAATTAGCACAAAATCGTCGTAGAAAATTTATCCATGTCATAAGTGTCTAGATATTTATACCATTTAATTTGTGTGAGTACCACAATTAAAATATTTAGACGCAGCGGTTATCTTGCGAGTCACGGCAACACACGCTAATTCCGCACGAGAATAGACCACTTGTGAATGATCTCTTCCGCGTCCATTTCGCAAATACTCGTAATCTGTACGTAAATAAATCTGTAGCAAAATCGTTCACTTCCCACTCAAACAATAATATACCTGTATTTAACAGTACATACTATGACTCCTTATTCCGTGAAGGGAAAATCATAGCCAATATGGACGTCATGTAAAAATATAAAAAATACTTCATACCCATCAGAATATCGTAGGATACTTCAAACTTCAACTTGCACTGTGGCTCAGATGCTTATGGATATTTTTAAGTGATTGTTTAATGAAATAATGATCTTCTTTTATTGGAAATAAGTTAACCCTTGCAACTTGACTTCAAACAGCAGCAGTAGTAACTAGATATATTAGCAGAGTTATACAGGCTTATTGAAAATTCAGATTGAATTTTAAGCTATCGTCAACTTAAGCTTTGTCTTCTATACAAATAAAATAGTAAAAATGCGTCTTAAGCAATATTCCCGAAAAATCTGGAAGCGAATATGAAAATGTATCCTCACAAAGCTACCTGTCTCCAGCACATTATTCGGAAAAAGTATGATAGCTTTCCAACGTCGGGTCGTCTAATAAAAACGCAATAACACGGTGTGCCTCGCCTAGCCGGGGGCATGAATCTTGTAGAGTGTAATAAAATTATCTCATGAGGAGGATAAAATTTGTCACCCTAATTTTTGGACGCTTCTAAGGGTAAACGCTCCGTAGCGAGTGTCAATCAAAATTTAGTATAGTCTATGGTGCATTGTTAGTTCGCATGTTTCCGTGGCATATTTATACTGACCTAAGCTAGGGGATAGGGGCTATGCTCGAATCTAAAACCTTTGGGAAATAATTTTACGAATAACTTTAACGTTACAGCACTAGGTACTTTAACGTAGCTTTTTGATAGAATATACATGTTAAATTTGAATTCTTTAAATAATGCTTGGTCATATTAATAATAAAATTAAAAAAAACAGCCTGTTCTAGAATGAGATGTCGGTAAAATTAAAGGCATCCAACAACTTCAAACAACGATTTACTTAACATAGAACTATTTTGTAAATTCCAGCGCTGAAACGAACGAACCAAGATGGCCACCGGCCCGAAGATAGTGCACAAGCAGTTCAACTCGCCCATCGGGCTGTACTCCCAGAAAAACATCCAGGAGACTCTCACCAAGCACCTGCAGAACCTCGACAATGGCACAGTCGGGTAAGCACAAAATCATATATTTTTTCGCTGTGACACGCCACGCTACGCCATGCCACGCCACGCCACGCCATGTGACACGGCACGCCAAGGTTTAATAGTCAGTTAACCTACGAAACATACGAGTACATGTCAAGCACTTTCAGGTGAACATAAAATCATTTTATATTGTGAGGTCACAAGTTGGAGCTGGTAATTTGTAGCTGTAATAGCGTTTAAAATATAACCGGTAAGCACAAATTCAATGCAATTAATAAGTATGCAAAATGGGGCCGTGACAGAATTAATTAAATAAGCCTAGTTCGTCTATCAAGAAGACGAAATTAATAAGGTGTTCATCACGTATTTTATATTATTTTGCTTTGTTTGGGAAATAAACAGTACATCATTATTTATTATTAATACTACATATACATATGCCAGCGACGTATCCGTCATCAGGTTCTACAAGTCATATGTGATATGTAGTCTATACTAATCAATAACTGACATTTACAAACACAACTAAGGAAGAATTATTCAAATAATTCTAAAGTGATGCGCTTATGCATATAAATTCGTCAATGGATTTTTATCTATATAGATTATAGGTACCTCGGCAAGGAAACGCTAAAATAGTGCTGCCAACAACAACCCAGAGTCCTTCTCCGGTATACAAAGGAGTTGGGATGGCTGGGGTAGGGTTTAGGTAACAACGGGGGACAATGCACAATACACCCCTATGCGGGACGTCAGTGCAGGCCTAGTCACCCCCACCCAGAATTAAAAATAGGCACCTCGGCAAAAAAAAATCCCCATTCATTATACATAATTATACATAAAAAAAATATTTCGATTAAAAACTCGATGAACTTAATAATCTTGCAGCAGGTTCTCGTTAAGGCTAATGTTAAAGCGAGAATGTAGGCGAATATGCGTTTGCAGTTTGCGCGTTCCATTCGCAAGTGACATAAGCATACATCATGTATCCAGTCAGTCGAAAAAACGTGTTGTAAACACAAAGAAAAACAAACACATGAAATGTAACACGCCAAATATTTTTTACTTATTATTAGCTGTACAGCTGGGATATCGCGGATTCTACGCGGACCCGTAATTTTTTAACTTTTTTTTAAATAAAAGTGGCCTAAGTTACTCCTTATAACATCAGCCATCTGCCAGTGAAACTCAAAATCGATCCATCTATATCGGAGATTAGCCGGAACAAACAGACAGACGGACAGACATACAGACAAATATTTTTATAATAATTTTATAATAATTATATAATAAATGTGTTTTTTATATGTACAGTTTTTATGTAAAAAGCTGTTATTTTGACATTACAAACAAACACTTACATTTTATTTATTTGTATAGATTAACTAAAGTGTCTCATATCTTCTAGACACGTATAGTTTTCTTATTAGAATGAACTATTTCCTAGCTTATCCAGGAATAAAAGAATGTTCTCCTTTCCATTTAACATATTTCCAGTTCATGCAGCCAACATGAGCATGACAGACTAATGAATCAGTAAGTGTCAGTAGTATTTTAACCTGACGAAGTATCTGTATGAATGTAAAATACTCTTCTGAGTAAAGACTGCCATCATACCTATTTCTGCATATTTTAGGAGTGTCACTATCGACGAAATTAAAGCCATATGAATGTTCCTCCTCATGTCTCAGAATGACAGACGCGAGTGATACTACCTTCTCAAAAGATCTCAAAAGATCATGAAATTGGCTGACGATATGTTCAGCTTAACATCGGGTAGGCCCTCTGCTCGTTCCGTCACTAAAACCTTCAGAATAATATAATTGACGCTACATGTTTAGCTAAATTTGATTTTTACCTTTTCCTGTATTAAATTGTGTTAGCTTCACCCTTCAGAGGAAAACGATATGAGTAAAAATATCCATTACCGACTCCCTCAAATTGGCTAGTATCCTGCTGTGTTGTTTTGTTACATTTACGTCACGTTTTTCGATATAATAAAATAGGTAAGGGTGGTATGCCATTGGTAGTTAATTAACCAAGAACAGTATAATCTGAATTATATTTGAACTATCTGATTTTACAGCACAACAATACAAGCTTTGACTAGTTTGGAAGCCACTGCAAAAACGGTGTAGTATATTTTATTGAGTCCAACTTGTCATTATACTTAGTACTTCCAACAAGTGAGAGTAAAACAAGCTCAAAAAGATTAAATTAAATTTTGCTTAGATCCACGATTTAAAGATTTGAAAAGCTGTGACTTTTCATCAGCGCACACTATAATTTGATAGTCATAGAATACGTTTTAATGAAATTAAATTTGTGAGAAAAATACTATTTATTTCATCATTTTCTTTTAGATATCGTAGAGTAATAAAAAACCTTAGATCATATGTTGTTCTATAATAACTTGTTTAGCTATTCTAAAGTTTTCGTCAATATGCGTTCAGTAATTACATAAATCCTAAAAGTCTTACGATATTTCTATATAAATAAATATTTAACACATATTAAAAAAAAACATATAGAAGTACAGTTATTGGTCATTTTTTTATTGTAAACGGAATCATGGTGCTTGCGTCCGTAGGTGAATACCCTTGGAGTCATTACACGTGTCCCCCGGGTGGTGCGAAACGAGCAACCTAAAGTAGAGCAACCTAAAGCAACCTAAAGTAGCTCTACTTTAGGTTGCTCGTTTCGCACCACCAGTTCGCTCGGAGAAGTACTGCCACCACATCTGGTTATCCGCCACCAATCAGTTACGCACCCGTGTCGCTGTGTTCCGGCGGTGTGTGGGCGCCGGTGAAATAACAGGCACATGAAGCGTTACATCCCCGGTTCAGAGTGATGGTAGCAACGCAATGCGACTTGGGTCTTCTCATACTGAGTCGTATTGTCGTTTTCTATGAGCGGCGGTAACCACTTACCATCACGACGGCCGCTAGCATGTTCCATCACACAAATTTCATAAAAAATATTTAAGCGAAGCTCTCCGGGAAATTTAGTGAAACCGGGTTTGCAAACTCCTGTAAAAAATAAATACCGTGTGCTATTAATGAAATCGAATTATTCACAGTATATTTATGAAAAATAAATGCGCTTTAATATTTTACTATTCTAGTCGACGAGCCATGTTTGAGGCTTTCAAAAGGCTTGAAAATTCCGAGATCTGAGTTGACCAATAAATCGCATGAACAAGCAGGTTATATGCAGTGTGACCTTCTTGATAGATTAGGCAAAACTGACAGATTAGCAAATAACATGCAAGCATTCAAATTAGCTAGTCATTAGAAAATGTTAAACAACAGTAACTAATAGTACTTTATCTATCGAAATTTTCATGTTTTTGCTATAAATTGTACCACCCTAAGAGTAAGATTGCCACATCCTTTATAATCAATTTCACCGTTGCATGACTCAGATAAAGCGTTTGTTGTCGTAGCTTAAAAGTCATAATTCACGACTTATGAGTAAATGACTCATTTTCCACTTAGAAATTAAATTAAGGTAAAGGCTTCACCCGTTATTCATAACTTCGTTTAAGAAAATCATTGTTTTGTGATAATTTCACTTTCGTATTGTATAATTTGGCAAAAGCTTAGGTGTTCTATCTCACTGTTTGTATGTAGGAATGGAATCTTTGCTCCTAATACGATTTACGTCTTGCCTATGATGTTAATAATAACATCTTAGGGTGACGAGAACAATCTCGTCACCCTAAAATTGTAATAGAGTAGACCGGTAATGTATAGAAATTTGTTTTATTTTTACTTTATTTTTTAGTTGTGCCACAGAATAATTAATGTAGTAGCTTCTTAGCTCGCGATGCGATATGCGAGTATTATCGCATATTAAATATGGGTCTTATCAACAAAACTCATGGTTTTCCCACTTCGCCGATTATGTTTTTTTTTATTGAGATTTTCCATGAAAAATAAAATAACATATTCGTGCGCATCTAACGTGTGACGTTTTCCTCATTATGTCAAATTACATTAAATTTTCAATATAATTAGTAATCTTATTTGAACCTCAGAACCTTAACCAACCCAAGAGAAAGCAAGCAAAAAACCCCTCGGAGACAATTCGTGGAGCTGTTCCTACGTCAAGAGTAGGGCAAATCCCTATTCCTAAGTATTTTTTTTTTATTTTTTTTTAAATTTGTGATCACATATTTTAAATAAGGCTTTAAAAGGAAGTTTCTGATTGTTAAAAGTTTTAAATTTATTATATATTATACGTTCAGTTGCTCGCGTCCGTAGGTAGGTTCGAAAAATCGAAAAGAAAATCGCTCCACTCTATAACTTGTAAATCTTAAAGAATGACTACTTTTTTTTTCAGGTGTAATTACTAATTTTTCCTAAGGAATTTTACAAATACAAACATTGCTTACAGATCAATATGTCTAATTTATAAGCTTTAAGTGCAGGGACTATGTTTTGTAACAAGTCGATGATACGGCCATCGCATAATTATTTGAACAAGCGAAACGGCTACTAAGTATAGAGTATTGGAAGATTGTACGGTATCTCGTAAGAGGATATTCTATATACTAACTTTGATCTTCTAAGGCTTCATTCGATATAATTGTTAGGGTTCATAGTGGTTATTGGCTAAGGTAAAATCTGATATAAGTTTAGTATTTAAGAAGGAGAAGAACTTGTTCCATGTTCGCCCGTAGAAGTACTGCTACCTCACCTGATAATCTGCTGCCAACTCCCGTTACTGTATTTCGGTGGAAGAGTGTGGGTACCGGTAAAATCACATGCGCATGACGTTACATCCCCGTCTCGGGTTACAGGTTACGCTATGCGAGTTAGGTCTTCTCATACTTGCGTCGGGGTGGACCTAAGTGACTTGACTGTTGATGTTAACCACCTAACATCAATTGAGCCTTCAGCACATCCCATCCCTTTCGTTGAAAAAAAATCACGATTATGATATTGTTACTAAAATCTGTGGGATAGCTTATCAAATATATCGCTACATCGTTAGCATGACGTGTTTGTAACTTTTTTATCTTCGCCCGTTGTACACCGGTTCGTTTTTTTTTTATTGATAGGTTGTTAAGAGCGAGAAATAAGGGTAGAACAACAAACAAACAAACAACGTTAACACACTCATACCTCTGCACTAGGATTCCCTGTGTCGCAGATGGCATGGACGAACACAGAAACACAAGACAAACACCCAAGACCCGAGAACAAACTTCATGCTCACCGCACAAAGTGTGCCCCGGCCGGGAATCGAACCCGGGACCCCTCGCTTCGAAGGCAGGGCTACTACCAACTAAGCCAAGAAGCCGTCTAACACACACGTTAACACACACGTTTTTTTAAGATTTTTAAATAAAAGAGCGAATTAAGAGACAATGTTATCTATGACTTTGGCTTTGTGGCTATACGTAGGCAGGTTTTTATAACAATCAGTCATTGACTCATTCTCTAAATATAATACTGAAAATAGACTGCATAGCGCAATAAAGTGGCCGAAGATAACTCATGATGCGTGCTGATGCCAATAGTCGTATTAAGTGTGACTCATAAAAGTCATATTCAAAGAAAGGTTAACACATTCGAATTGGTTGTATATTGGGTTGTCATAATAGCTATTATTGTGAGGTTACGTTTCGATACGATACGATTTTCAAATATAAAATGTATGGGTTCAATCAAAAGTGCAAATGATACCTAGGAACTAGTTTCTTATCCCACATCACATTTTATCTTAAGTATGTTATCGCACAACATCAGAAATATCCCAGCTGGCATACCTACTCGCACTTTTATAAATAAGATGTTCTATGCATTTTTGCAACATTGAAATCTTTTCCGTTATCAGAAGATGACGTTGCACTAAATATGCTTAAACCTTTAGGTACATGCTTTAATTTTTAATACAAAATGCCTGCAAGAAATTTTTTGGCGGCTCCGTGGCTTATTTGGTAGTAGCCCTGCCTTCGAAGCGAGGGGTCCCGGGTTCGATTCCCGGCCGGGGCACACTTTGTGTCGTGAGCATGAAGTTTGTTCTCGGGTCTTGGGTGTTTGTCTTGTGTTTCTGTGTTTGTCCATGCCATCTGCGACACAGGAAATCCTAGTGCAGAGGTATGAGTGTGTAAACGTTTACGTTTAATATAAATATTTCAAAAAAAGAAATAAAGCTTTCTCAGTTAATTTTGGCCAACCAATTTCAGAGCTCGTGCCACTTGGCTACCACGCTCTCATTGTTTCCAAATTCTAATTAGCCACTCCTTTCAACGATCATAAAGATATACATACCGATGATGTTATCAAGACCTTTCATTAGAGCGGGCACCGTGCCAAATCACACGAGGTATTTGAACAATGCAAAAGGGACAAAACGATATAAATATCGCCCAATTTGCGAAGAGCTGGATTTGTGGGTTCTCAAAGGTCTTGCCTTCCGGTTTTGTTGAAAGGTTTAATTGAAGTTAACCTAATATTATAAAAAAATTGTCACTGTTGTCATTGTTGATGGCCATTGTCTAAACGTGAACTAAAACAGTCTGATGTTGATGACAAAACTTACTCGTAGGATAATGTAGTATGACAGTAGTTTTTATAGAGATTTCGTAATTTTCGATTTGCATAGCCTTGACTGTAATATTCAGTGAGGTAACGGGGAACTGAGCGAGATAGCAGGATAAAACTAAGTTTAGCGCTTGTTCAAACCCTACCCTACCCTGGTTTGAACAAGCGCTAAACTTAGTTTTAAGAATGCATGATCTCGTAGGTACATTTTCTTAATTGGCGTTTCCAAGTCTTTTTTTAAGAATTCGACGGATATAAATATTTTTGACTTTGACTTTGACTTTGAGTACTCAGCAGCCCGCAACACTATTTTCAGTGGGCAGCGGCGAGCAATAGTGGAAGATATACAAGATAATTAAGATTTTTTTTGTCAAGATGTTTCTTAAAAGTGTATGAGTAGCGACATTTTCAATTATTTCGGATGTACAATATTGATCAGTATGATCACCGCTATTAGTAGCCGCCGCATATTACATTAGTACGCAGTTAACATTAGTACTTGGTAATCAGCAAATTTCTCAATTTATTTTTTAAAACTTATATTTCCATTAAAACGTCAACTACTTTTAACGAGCGATAAACGCGAACTTGTTTGCATTGTCGTCATCCGTTAATAACAGTCGCTCCTCCTGCTAGGATTTCGGCTACTCAAAACATTTAATATAAAATATAGGATAATAGCGTACCTCTGCCGCATTTCCGCCATTGGGCAGCGGCCACCAAAAATGCAGCCTCAGGGAAAGACATGTCCATTGCCCAAGCCCTTCAAGCCCCTTCAAAGCATATTTCCAATCTCACTCGTCATGCATTCCAGAGGTGACTCAGGTAGGAACTACCCGCGTCATTGAAGTCTGTCCAAAGATAACCCGGCGGGCGATTTGGAATGCCGTTGACCGTTCAATTATGGAGCACTCGGAGGCGCCGACATTTGCTTAAGGCCTTGCATACACTTTAGCACTGGTGTTGTCATACAAAAACGCACTTTTTATATAAATAAATAACATATCTGTTAGTTTACATAAAAGTGCGTTTTCAGGATGCTGAAAATAAGCTAAAAGTGAAATTTTCTCTCCATACTCTCTCTCAGAAAGTGGTTATTTTTGTAAATTTTTATATTAAGAAGAGGATGTTTGGTTATTAGATCATAATAGGAATCGAGTTTGTGAAACATTTCAAGTGCAGGTCAAGAGCGTAATAATTGTTATCTCTTTCACGCAACAGTATGCGTATATCTCGTTCTGTTTTAATCGGTTTCGAATACGAACTCGTCATGGATCCTACTTATTAAAATCTTTGGTCGGACTACATGTTGTTACGGTACATGGAAAGGGACCCACGCGTTACCTAGATAAGTAACTAATAATATAAGATGGCTCTCATGTGAGGCTTCAGAAACAGATCGTCAAATGATGGAGCCTTAGCTCAGTTTTTAGTAACTCTGCCTTAGAAGCGAGAGATCTCGGGTTCGATTCTCGGCCTGGACATACTTTACGTAGTGATCATGAAGTTTATTTTCGGGTCTTGAGTGTTTGTCTTGTGTTTCTGTGTTTTTCCTGCTTCTCGTCCAATTTACTTCAGGGTGATAGATAGCCAGCCGTTTGTCCTACCACAACGTAAATTCAATTTAAACGTATTTTTTACGACCGCAAAGCGTTTTTTTAAATCGCGGAAGCTAAAAGTCATGTGTGCTGAGGCCCTTTATACAATTTTGCACAACAACTACAACATAATCTACATCATTGTAGTACTAACTGATAATGTATCTATCGCGCGGCATGCATTCCGAAACCCGAAAGATGCGCTAAAATAGATGCGATAGTGCATTTAGATTGGAGCTGAAAGATGAATCCTCCAGTACACTTTGTACTGGTTGCATGAAAGTAGAACGTTTATGTGTTTCTAGAATTGCACTCACGATTATTCGTAAGTGCTAGATTTTCCGATTTTCTTGGTTCAAGTGGATCAAAAATACATTGATATAAAGTCTAGATAGCAAGACCAGCTATAAATGCAACATTTTTGTTCGTGTGATCAATGAATCCTAAATAAATGTAAGCATGGTAGTTATGTGTTTAGGAATTATGTAACTTTGAAGGAAGGATTCTAAAAAAATCTCTCATTTTTTAATGTAAATAAGTGACGGAACGAGCTGAGGGTCCAGCTGGTGGTAAGTGGTGACTCCCGCCCATGACAACAGTAATGCAACTCAGTATAAGATTTCGATCTTACACTGAGTAGCATTCATCCGGCTGCCGTCTACGCTATCAGTAGTGGGTTTGATTATCACCCAGGACAAATATTTGTGTAACGAACATTGATGTCGGTTCGGGGTATTAATACGTATACCATATGAAAGTATTTACAAAAAAAGTTCTATTTAAGTATCTATTCGTTATCTGGTCTCCATAGTAGAAACTATGCTTACTGTGAAGCTAGATGACGCTTTGTCAAATATATAAAAATTTCCAAAAAGAAATGTGGCCCACTTAATGTTATTTGTATTTCTCAAACATATAGTACATCTCATTGATCCTAAACCAAATACGCAAAAGTTTTAAGACATTTTAGAATTTATTTCAAAAAAGTAAAATTAAGTGGAGTAGTTAAGAACTAAATTTTGTGAATAAATAAACCAGAGCTACCTAATTCGTTAACTTTCGTGTAATTTAATTTGTTAAAGCTTACAATAAGAAAACCAAGCACCTTTTGTTATAATTTAGGTCAGGTACCATCAAGATTGACCAATTTAGGAAACGACAGATTACGATACGGTAATAATTTGTGTTTTATCTTTTTTCGCCGAATCAACATACCAACTGTATTTGAACACGATTGAAGTACAAAACATAAATTACACCATAGTCACACAGAACATAATCAGTCCTAAATATACTTGAAAATTCCGACACAAGGGTTTGCCATTTATACGAAACAAGCAGACTAAATGTACGTTTATGAATAAGGCTCTTACACAGTCCTTATCCATTAAAGTAAAACATGATTAATTCGTTATACGTCGGTGCAAGCAGGTAAATGCAGCTTGGGATACAATTTGTAGGTAGCCGTAATTAAAGCAGCAAGTCGTGCACATAATTGCTTGATGAATATCTTTATAATCTACGTCTTGACGGTTATAGGCTAAAATAATGACATAAAAAATGGGCATAACAAGCGTGCGATGCGGCGCACACGCAGCGCAGTCGCGTGGTGAAGGTGTTCCGGTGCACATTGCTGCACATATTCTAAATTCCGGTTCAATCATAAACACAAAAAATACTTAATCTAGATATAAATTTTAATAATCTTATGCAACTATAAAATGCAACATCAATAATCGTTTATTCTCCGTATAATTACTGATAATTGGCAACGTATTAAAGAGCCATAAGAAATTCTCGAACGGTCCTCGACTCATCGAAAAATTTGGCACTATACCGGGTCTACAGTCATCCGAATAAGTCTAAATATAAAGTGAACAAAACACTGCTTGCCTAATTAATTTGTCGTGATTGGTATCGCGTGTGTGCTTAATTATGGCGACTGTCGTCGAAATAAATGGGTAAGGAATATTTTACTGCTTGAATACTTTGTTTATAATCTTGTCGTAGTATCAAAACAACTAAATAGATTAATGGCACATGTTATTAATTGGTTAATTTTAAATGAAAAAGCGTCATATACCTAGTTTAATTCTTTAAAGAGTCTCATTTAGCAACCTGTTTGCTTGTTGATATAAATACTGAAATAAATTATTGATAACCGACTTTCACGTGTTTGATCGGGATGAAAATAAAGGTAACTAAGTAGTATTTTAACTCATAGCGAAGTCATCTTCGTCTCGGTTTATTCATGCATCGCAACCTAAGACATAGTAGGCATCTGACATTGACATCCGATCACTCCCAATAAAGGCGCACTGAGGTGAATGTAAACCCGATTTCTTTATATGGCAGCTGATTATTACTGGTTCGTAATATTGATATTTATTTTAAACAAGTGAGTTACAAATAACATTGAGATAGGCGCTGTGGACCTCGTGATTGCAATTTTGAAGCTTAGGTTCACTCAAAATAAAATATTTTGTATTGCTTACGTAAATCACATTATTTAAACAACCTGGAATAGCCTTACCAGGTTTAAACTATTGTACATTGGGCACATATCTGAATAACTAATTAAGACAACTGGGTAGGTATTAACAGGTTGGATCATACCTAATAATTATGAAGAATGAACATAAAATAAGTAGAACTAATTTTTTTATTACAAGTATACTGACTTTATTATTTAAGAAGTGACTTACTAAATATGAAATATACCTTTAAAGCATGAGTATTATACAGATATATTTTATCGAATGAGGTAAAATATAAAATATTGTTTTTTTTTATGTTTATTACTAAAAACATAGAAACGCATTACTAAATTCATATTGAATATTATTAAATCCAAACTCAACAACAAGTAAATTACCGTAACTTAATTTCTTTAAAAATAAATTTTATGTATACCAACGTGAAAGTAGGAATCTTTGCATCTTTGAATGACAAAAGCTACAAACTCAAATTAAAATGGATAAAGAGAAAGGACTTTAAGTAATTTTAAGGTAAATTTATGATCGTCTAATTAAAATTCATATTTTTTGAATATTATATAAAATATTGTAAATGTTATGAATATGTTTTTTTTTATTAAATACTCAGTTACATTATTGTAACTGAGTATTTAATAGGTATATATAATACTTATGTATATACCTAGTCATTTCTAATTTCATCTTAGATCATAGCAGCAAAATTATCTGAAAATATATATAGGTATCATTATATGAAAATATGCCTAATTGGTCGAAAATTACGTTACATTAAGTTCTAACAAACTTTTTGATAAGAACCAGAAGAAGCAAAACAAAAGCGAAATAATTACACTAATTCTATTGGTTTCACATAATTTAATCCCGATTTAAATCGATACAATCTGAAAATTGAAGTTGGTAACACAATTAGTGGAAGTTACTTTGTCGCAGTCTCTTGTTCCCACGTAGATACCCATATAACTGAGTTAAAGTTTTTACGTCACTTTCTGGAATCGATTTATGGGTGAAAGTGAGTGAACCGGCAGAATCATAATGAATGAAATTGTCAAGTTGATTGTAAATAGTACACCAACAGATCGAGTGCCCTCAGAATATCGAGCGAATTTCAAAACTCCAACCGGTTATATACCAACCAATTATTATATTTTGAAAACCTTTAAATAATCGTAATTCTAAGTTATTTTAATACCAAAAATGTATTCTGTAACCTAATATTATGATTTAGAAATTCTAAACTTTACCTTTTAATTAATAAACCTCCATCTCAACCTCCATAACAAACAACGGGTACACACCTAAGGACGCGAGCAAGCGGTGTTTAATATCATCAAATTTTTCTATCTAAATAGTATAATTTTTGTTCCAGAATTGACTTTAACAATCCGGCCACCAACAAACCGGCAAACCTCGCCAACTCAGCAGTCCTGAGGATGCTGGAGGAAGAAGATCGTTGTCGCAGGGGAAGTAAGTATCCAAAGACACCAAATTAATTGTTATCAAATCTGCAGTTATCTGCTGAATATTATATGGATTGAATGTCTTGATCTGAAACCATTATTCGATCAAACACACCCGCGACAATACTCTGGTGCATTTGAACATTGTATCGGAAATATTATTTTTACCCTTCGGTTTTACGTAATTAGAGGAATGATAATATAGCACGAGGAAACGTAAAAAGCATCAACTGCTCAGAGTACGCTTTTTCCCAGAATATTGTGGATATCGAACCGTTGAGTTACATCTGAATGTAATACGTTTGGGAACTCCAAAGGTGAATGTGCATATCTATAAATACCCGAACCATCTGCATACTGAGCCCAGGAGCTTACTAACACAATGTACCCTGCTTCGCCAGAATTAGACCCCACTCAAACACAAGCTATTATGGAAACCATGGTCCACGCAAACCGAAGATTCGACAATTGTTGGCCACCAAATACTTCGACACAGGGTTACAAATGGAATGGAGAGAAGATCATAAATAATTCCCAAGGTACCAGATATCTGGTAGAATAGAAATTGTCAAATTCATTCATTCTCATGTCATTAAGCATGAGATCGATAGACTTTAGACAATCAGAAAATCACCACTCATCTATATCCAAATAAAGTACCTAGATGGAAGCAAGTTGTTGTAATAAACACTCATTCTTTGTTTACGCGTAAAATATAATAGCATACTACAGAATCAAAATTTTTGTTTTAGTCTTAATTATTGATGATTATGAATTAGCAGAAACAGTGGTAAATATTCTTTTTCTACGTTTTATTTCTTTCTCGGTGACAAATTTTAAGTATTAAAACGTTAAGGCACTGCTTAATCAGACTAATTAAATTAACGCAATTAGTGACCTTCCTTGTTAATTGCAGTCGCAGAATTGTTTTTTTGCTTGTATTCAAAATAGCTCGTTTCAATTCTTACTTGATGAATTTGTATGGCAGACATTATTGTCTTGGACTACAAAATAAAATTCAATGAAAGATTAATATATTATATATTCTTATGTACTGATCTATCAAGTTTAGACTAGGGAGATAGCCGAAGTCGAATGGTTCATGTATAGCCATGTCTAGATATCTAGTCATCTCTCATCGCTTTTCTTGCTTTTAATTGCTTGTTGCAAACATATTCTAACACTTTTTGTTGCACCTGAACTGTAGCATAATAGTATCCATCACTTGAGAGTTCGTTTTAAAGCGGTTGCGTTAGCAAATTCTGTCCAGACAAGTGCAACAACAACAGGAATACCCTCTGCACACCGGTAAATCTCCACAACGGATATAATGATTCATTGATCCGAATGGTCGCTATTTTGGATGGGGTTACGCACGGTCATATCTTTGTCATTGATGTGAGGACAAAAACTCGTCCGCAGTTGACGGAAGCTTTCGGTAGAGCAAGTAATTTGGCAAAGATTGACTTTTCGCAAATGTGTATTTATTTGCTGCTGTTGTTAGTAGTTCAGAATCGACAGCGGAAGAACAATTGAAGCTATGCGTGAAACAGTGTATATTGGTAATAGTTCTTGTGATTTAGTAGGTACCATTTGTCCACCATTCATTATGATCTCTACAACTATATCTGAATTGAATAGCTCTTATGAAATTCATACACCCTCCAATAAATCTCTGGTTTCCATCGTGTTTTAAAATAGTGCCTCGGTAGTGTTTATACAGGTGAATAAATAAAAAAAGCTTTTTTTACGAAAGCCGTCCAATATGAAACTGATATTGTAGAATACAAACAACGACTCCGCCCGCAAGCATTGTGGAATACAAACAAACAATACTATCGTTTGTCGTACCATAGATTGAAAAACTGCAATTCTTGCAAAACTCTAGGATTAGCTTCTTAGCCAGGATAGCAATAGGATTTTATAAACTATTTAGACAAATTAATTTAAAATGCTTTTGTCTTATTTATTGTTGGCCGTTAATACCTGTAATGTAAATATTATCTCCGGAAAGCATTGAAAATGAAAGTTTGTCTATTATTTGTCCTTTTTGTCATGTGAGTAGCATAATAATTCTCATAAAACCGTTAGCGTTCAAGTCCAAACTGCATAAAATGCGACTATAATATTACTGATAGACTCCCGAAGAGTCTTCTAATTTCGTATTCGGAATTTTAGTAAAATATTGATCATTAGTTATCCGCAGAATATAAAAAAAGAAAAATTCAGTACCATCGCAAAGGAAAATTGCAAATAGTGTGTTTGGCAGGCATAGAGCATAAATTCCATTGGAATCAGATTTATTCTCTATGATTTTTCCGATGAATGCGGTTTAAAAATACGGAAAGTGTATTTGTTTGACGTCAGTAGACTATTTCTATGACTCTGTTCTTTGGGTCGTTAATCAACACGTGAATCAGTCTATTTGCGAAGCAGGTGTGGAAAACATGGTAAGACAAGCGGGCACTTTCAGTGCCACAGACACCTTCAGGTATATTTTGCTGAGTAATTCCTGTTGTTGACGGGACTCTCTTGTTTAAGACTAAAATAGTGGATGAGTCGTCTGCTCAATCGTCTGTACTGAACTACATATAGTGCGTACAATTAATGACTCCAGATTTATTTCTTAAAGCAAAATAGCACATTAAAAATTAATTTTTAAATTTAAATTGGATTTTTTTTTCTGAGTGCGTGTTTAGTTTTTTCAAAAATGTGTGTTGAATATATAAAATATATTAAAAAGAAAATAAAATACGAAACGTGTGTTTAAATTACCTATACAAAAGTGCTTATGTAAATTGGTGACTCAAAAAATAATTATTTATTATGGCACAATGATTTGGACATAATAGAAAAACAGCGTTAGGACAAAAACAGACATGCATATTTTTAAGTAAGGAAGCATTTTACTTACGTTGCAAGATTACTGGGGCGTATATTTGACAAAAAAATGCACTGTATCTTTGCAATACACGGATGTGAGCATCTGATAGTATCTACAATAGAATCCACAATTAAAATTCTCTGAACCGATCAACTATTATTGTATTACTGGATATATATTAAAGCTACACTAATAAACATAGTACGATGTACCTGATGATGACCTGATTAGTGATCAATTACTTACACGCGCTGAGCTCTAGTTAATAGACTTATTCGAGGCCCAAGGCATTGACAGTAAATCGACTTAAACCTCCGGATATCGTCATATACTACCTACTTATTTGCGCCGTGGTTAATAGCTAATAAGTATGTATACCGTGCATATCGGGGATGGCCCTAACGGCACGTCATTCGCAACTCATAACCAAGTTGATATATGACCAATATAATAATAATAATATTTTTTATAATAATAATATTATTATTAATATTAAAAACATATTAATTATTCATGAAATACACATTTATTATTGATATAATGTGTTTCTTTAACACCTTAATATACTTGACCATGTAGTTCGTGCTTGTGATAACTAATATATAATATTATATTTCTAAAGCTGTCGCCATTGCCTTAGAGATCTCAGATTTTATGAATCACGAGTGATTATCCGTCGCAAGAACCTATTCTGGATGTGTAAAGCTTAACTAATCCAATAAGCTATTCTATTGAAAGGATTGCTTCTTCTAATGTCACATGTCTTCCAACCTTTTTAACTTAACTCTTCTACGACAAGCCCGTTTCTCTCTGATTTATCTTATCATCTTATTTTATCTTATTACTATAAACGAGCAATTCTTGAATATACATTTATTTATTTCGCGTTTCTCAGAAACGGCTCTAACAATTTGGATGAAATAAGGATCATACTCGTAGTATGGTATTGCGCACATAATGTTTGAAGTACATGTATTAACTCATAAATTTTGTCTTCGTATAAATTGAGTAGGTTAGGAGCGAAACTTAATAAAATTCTAGCTATAGCTAGAACGAGGGTGTTCTAGCTATATACCTTCTTGAGAGGCAGTAAAGCCCATATCGTCTCACTTGAACTATAATAACTATTAGATGGCGAAGACTGAATGAAGCAATGCATATATGTTATAATTTCAAAACTACTTTAACCAGTACTGTAGTAAATTATTTGTTTATTCACTGCTGAAACTTTGAAAATATGTTTCAATTTAATTTCCATTTACCACAAATATATGGTGCACTTAAATCTCAGTCGCTCTGCAGTTCCGCAACAGGTTAAATAAATTTCCGTCTCGAATATTTCGTTTTGAATAACAACCCTTTCTAGTGCGTTGGTTGGTGCATTGCTAATTAAAATGGTTTATTGTTTCGGAAATAGCATGTCATAATTTATTTATTTCATTCGATTAGCGCTACCATCCTTACTTTGTTTTTATGAACCATTCTGCTGATTGCGTGGAAGCCATCTGAAGCAGCCTCTAATGTTCCCATTGTAGCGACGACGGCCTACTCTCGACAAGAGAGAATGACTTTAAAAAAATATGGTACCACGATTTCAATACACCTAATATTGAGATCGTGGTGCCTAAAGGTCAATATCCCTGTAGTAGGTAGGAATTCGTACTTCTATTGTGTAGGTTTGATAATCTGTGAGATTTTCATACTTAGTTTAAAGTCACTCCTCTGGAAGTATGTGGATTATGGGTACTTTTACGCATTTATCCTATTTAAATACTTTGCTTAACTGACTCCAAGAAACTTCTCTAAACTTGTTACAAGATAGTAAAATACCTCCATCTTAAAAATTTAAGAAAATTTTCCACCCTTGAGTGCGAAAAGAAACATGATTCAATTTAAAATAAATTTACAGCTCTACACCACGTATAGCTTATTTCTCTTCTTGACATTTCTCTATGGAAAAAGGTTTTATAAAGTCAGCAAGATTAAGTAAGAGTAGATATAGGTAACATTTAACTACGATAGTTTCAATTCAATATTTAAATGAATCACTTGTATGAAATACCTTCCAAGAGCGATTCAGCTTGATAAATTAATACTAATATACATACACAGTGAACAATGCACATGTCGATGCGGTCGGCGCAAAATATACTGCCTAGTTCATGTAGTACTTATATAATTTTAATATCTCAAAAACTAGAAGGCGAAATAGAACGAGCCAAAGCTTTTTTTAATTAAAAAAAAAAGTACCTACATACTAAAGTGTAGGTACTAAAAAGCGTGTAGAAAAGCTTCATCCACTACGTAGAAAATATGTTGGCAGATATGCGCTCTAACGTTATGAATAACAATTATTATTACTCAGGGAAATTTTTGCTGCGTCAGATAGTGTCGATAAAATGTGAGATACCTTGACTCCTCGAGGCCAGACCTGAGTCAGAAAGAGACGCTGAATGTGATCTTAAATACGTGCAGTCTCAAAATATAATATGCGGTAGGTATTCTACACCTGGCAAACGAGCCAAGTGGCCAGTGGTTACTAGTTGTCCTGGCTGGCAGCGAGACGCGCGTCTGGAGTGCCTATCGGATTGATCGATTAGTGCGTGAGTTCCTGGTTTATTTTTGCTACGGAGTTTGGATTAAATTTCCAGATTTTGAAGTTCTGTTCGACTATTTCCAATCATATCTGCATATGAAAAAAATATTCACAAAAAATAACGAAACAAATCTCAATTTTAAGTCTTCACTTACACGCACGTAATATTAACGTATCTACACCTATGTACCTGCTTGCTATAATTATCAAAATTCCTACTTCCTTTCCATAACACTTAAATAGGTATATATCATGGATAAATTACCCACCGGATCTTGCTGACTCACTCACAATTTCAAATTAAAATTTTGCGTTGGGTTTCCCTTTCCTGTTCCAAAATCTAATTAAAACTTTGAATTCAATTCTGAGTTGCATCCCTTCGTTTTGTCAATCTCATTTCGCGATAGTTTCTATCTGCATCTTGTAGAACAGCGATTCTTAAAGTGGGTTCCGCGGAATCTTGGCGTTTCGTAAAAAAAGTCCGCGAAATTATTTTTATTTTTGGCTGTTATATAGGTACCAGTAAAACGCAAATTTAATTTCGAAATTCGCAAAAAAGCGCAAAAAAGCGCAAATTCAGGTCGAGATTGGATGCGAACATACAACTGTCGAACATAAAACCGAACTATAAGACAATACAATTCTTGTTAAAAAAATGAAACAATTTCATTGTTCACATTAAAAGATAAAGTAAATAATAAAGAATTTTACTTTCAAAATATTTCTGATAAAAGCTTTTGTCGTTATTTAAATTACTTCGATTTGTAATCACTTGATATGGGGTTCTAAAAGTTATTTGGTGGGTGTCCCGTAATCTTAAAAGTTTAGGAACCCTTGCTGGTGAGGGCTGTTAAGCCACATGTTTGCATCGTGTAATTCCGAGTCCTCACTAAACCTTGCGCTAGTGATACAAGTTTGCTTGCGTCTAAACTTCTAGCTCAAAGCGACGGTTGTGATGGTGGAAATTCAATAAGTAAATTCCACTATACGCAAAGTTATCATGCGATGCGACGGCGCGACGTATACCTAGTTATTTTGCTATCAATGGCAATTATTAGTAACGTTTGTCCTTTTAATATATTGGTATTACTTATAACTTTTTCCTTTAAAACCTGGTTTACTTTTAGATGTCAATGTTTCATAATAAATAAATAGAAGATAGAAACAGAAGGTCTGACAAGAAGACAATTAAAGTGCAGATCCGATTAGCGTGTTCAGTTTGATAAACGATCATAAGCCGAAATAAAATATATTTACTGTCTGTTATACGGTTTGTTGTAGTTATATTTGCCACATCAAAGTAACAAGCAATTTACAAGTCTCATCAACCGAGATACCGTATTTTACCCACGTGTAAAAAGTATAAAATTCAAGGAAATTTGTTATTTTGTGATATTCTGGCGCAAATCCAACGTGTTGGTGGGCCGGCTGGGCTAATTTCACCAAGATGTGTCATAATAAGAAGCGGTGAATACAGAAACACGTCATTCCTAGATATCTCACAACGATTGAGATTGTACACGAAATACCGTAAAGAATGCTTGAAATTGTTCTACCTCTCGCAAATTTTATGTGGAAATAAAACTCGTCTATATACTTTGAAAATACTAGACGTTCACACTAGATCAAAAACTAGGTCGCACCTGTGTTTTATGTGCCCAATAAACTAGGTTTTAAAGCTCATAACTTGTTACAGGCCCGAAGAAAGTGGTGTGGCCACCAGCGCCCGAAACCAACGGATACCACTCACAACAGGTAAGCCGTCTTCCCTAATTATGCATAAAAGATATGTATATAAAGATATAGGCATTGACATCACTGCTGCACATAGCATACGCTTGGTGGCGGAATATAATTGCATGTGTAATTTTAAATCATACAAGAAGCGACCAAAACTTTCACTAACTGTACCGGAGTGTTCTTAACTACTATCAGGTATAGCCTGTTATCAAATGCGATCTCACGAACTTTCTCAAGAGCTTGTCATTTACGTAGCAATAACCAACCATGAGGGCTTTGGTGGCCTCTTGTGTGCAGGTTAAGTGACGATGGTGTATTATAGAAACATTATCCCTACAGCAGAGAGAGAGTACCGCGTTCTACAACAGCGCTCAGCATTCCCCCCAACCCCAGAGCCAACCGCAGGCTCAACACCAACCCGAACCTCAATACCAGCAATCACCTCAATACCAACAATCCCCTCAACCTCAATACTCGCCCCAAAGCCAGCCCCAGTACCAACAACCTCAATACCAGCAACCTCAGTACCAACAACAAAACCAGCAGCCGTACTACCCCGAGACGCAGTCGAACCACTGTGAGGGCAAGAGACAGCAACCCACTGGACTCAGTAAATTGATACCTGTTAGCCCGGGCGCTTCGCCCGCCGTGCCGACCTACCGCCCCGGCCCACCGTCCCCCGGTGTGGTGCCTCAGCCCTTCCGAGCTCAGCCGAACCGCTGGGCACCAGTCCCGGCACCCCTCTCTCCTCAGGTATCTAGGTCGCAACCGAGCCGGTAGTCTAGAATTTTATGTTTACAGGTACATGCACGTTTAACAATTAATAATATGTTCAGTGTAACAATATTTAGGGAACAAGTTGGGCAAATATTGTTAGGTACAATACTAAGTAAACCCTTATATTTAGCTTTTAATGTTAACTAGCTCCCACCATAGGAGAAACTGTGTTTTGGTACTTGGAACTCTTTTGTTTTTGTGACAACGGAAAATTATCGTAAAATTAAATGAACGAACCGATTTAATTGTTGTACTTTCTTAGCGTATACTTAACAATTCAATTCGTGATACCAAATCAAATAGGTTAACTTAATTTTCACGATAAGTGTTATTGTTAACCCACTTGAGTAATAATATTTTTTTTACAATAATATGAAAGGTCATTATAAAAATTTTTCGGACTTTTTACAATTAAACGACATAGAATTTGTAACGAATAATATATATTTTTATATTTAATCTTTGTTTGATTATGATGATTATGTTATGATTTTATCTATATGTTGCATGCGCGCGTGTTTGAGAGTGTATAAAAAATAATTATTGTGTAAACTTAAGGATGTTATAAATTGTTTATAAAGATAATATTTCGGCAAGTAGCCGATTAAGGAACACCTCATCGTTGAGGTGTGTGTGTGTTTTTTTCTTATTTGCGTATTGTAATGTGATAATTTAAGGGTAGGTATATACTGTAACAATTTTAAAGAACTTTAACGAATATTGTGGATAATTGCCATGGCTGAATGGTGCCTCGCCGATGCTCCTAAAACGTAACAAAATTTACTCAAATTGTAAACAGCTTTTTAATTGTTAACAGCTTAATCGCACATTAACAGATGACCAATAAAGGCAAGAATTCTATTTTGATAAATAAATTGCAATGTTTTACTTTATGAAATTACGGTGCTATACATATCACTGTTGAAACATCTGTAACTAAAGAAATAACAATCAGTTTCAGCCAAGTCCTGCAATTAATATCAATATTTTGTTTCACAGCCTCAGAGCCAGCAACAATCGTACCCCCAACAGTACTCACCACAGCCGCAGTACTCGCCAGACTCATACTCGGAGCCGGCTTACCAGCCTCCTCAGAGACAGTTTGAGCCTCCGCCGTCTACCATAACCCTTCGCCAGAAACAGCCTGTCCATCAAAAACCGCCACCGGTATTCACTAGCCAGCCCGCTACGGCATCTTACCAAGGTATGATATTATGCTAGTACTGTCAACAGTCGTAACTAAAGTTTTTTCGGTTTCAGTTATTACCCCACGTATATATTAATTTGTTGATATTGGTATCGCAGCAAGCTATCTTATCCCCCGTTTACGTTTCAAAGTACTAATTTAAACTTGTGACTATCCGTAAAAGGTTGCGGTAATAAAGCCAGATTGGCATGGATAAACCTACTAAGTAAGTTTAAAGTTCCTAGCTCGAAAACAACATTGTGCTTACGCTAAGATAAAAGTTCTAAATTCACTTACCTACAACTGCCACCAATATGAGACTCAAACACGTAAAATCTTGAAATCACGACTACTTACCGTTCGTAGAGCACGTCGTTGTATACATACATTGTTTATAAAAAGTTTTTTATATGTCTCACACTGTCGCTTAAAGAAAGTGACTTACGACTCGTTAAGGCTTTCATGATACACCTGCGGATCGTTAGCTTCTTTTATTAACACCATAAAATTGTAGATGGTGGGGTGCAGACTCAGATTTGAATTACCTAAGATAACATCGGAATTGGATAAATTAACTGCATAAACTCAGCACTAAAAGTAACTTCTCGTAATTGCTCATTTAACGAAATTTTGACGAGTCATTATTCTTTGATAGCGTCCTTGAAATAGGTAATATGCGATGGAAGAGTTGCAACTTCGACTAAAGCCAATTAGGTATAATAAAGGCCGGCTGCATATATATCTAAGTATATAAAGAACGCATTATAAATAACGGTGTTTATACTACCATTAGGTACTGACTGATATATCAGAAGTATGACCACGGAAAGCAGCTCTGAATTCTAATTTGCGGTTGTTGGCTTGACTGCACTGTTTTAGTTGCCTCAGTGGCACAATAGGTGGAGAGCCAGTTCCTAAAATCTTCCTGTCTTAGCCCCCAATCTGTTTACGGCTGTGCAGGATGACTGGATCATGCTATGTAGCATGACTACATGCTCCAAACTCTCCACGCATAAAATTCAAGTTACTACACGGTAGAGTCCATTTCATAATATCACATATAAAATAAATATGGTAACGACCTAATTTTACTATTCACCACATATTCGGTTCTATTCTATAGGAGGCGTCAACATGCGTGGAGACCAGAAGTGGCCGCCGCAGGAAGTGAAAGAGGCTGTCGCTGCTGAGAACGAAGCGAGGCGGCAGCTCGCCAAGGGCCCCGCATGCAGACCACGCAAGGTATAGCACAGTGACAGTTCCTACTATAAACAAGACCACGTAAGGTATAGAAAAGTGACAGTTCCTATAAACAACAACACAGCAAATGACCAATTGAACACACCTGCCCTCTTCGTTAGCTAGCACGACTTCACATGTATTCCACTACCGCCGTAGAAAATCGGGAGTGGCTGAATTGGAAACCCCGTCGATATCATGTTGTCATCTATACAAATAAATAAAATTGAAGTGTCTGTTTGTAACGTCAAAATAACAGCTTTTTACTAAATGCATTTGAAAGTATATGCGGTACATTTAACAAAAATAAAATTTGTTCTGTATTTGTTCCGGCTAATCTCCGAAACGACTGGACCGATTTTGGCGGGCTTTTCACTGGCAGATAGCTGATAAGGAGTAACTTAAGCTACTTGTATTATAGAAAAAAAAAACTACGCGGATGAAGTCGCAGGGAACAGCTAGTTAATATATAAATTTAATTTGACTACGCTCTCATCCTATCTAGTAGTACAAATCTACTATGAACAAGTTTTGAGAATGTTCGTTTATGCGCGGAAATACTAATTTGTATGAATAAAATGGGTTTTAAATAATTATAAAATAAAGGTAAAATATTATTTGGAGCCTGTTTCACCACTGCCTGTTGAGACAGTATATTAAATATCGGGAACAGACACGGTGAAACTGGCCCTAAGTAAAACACGGCGAAACGGCCTACTTTAAATAAACTACCATTCAAAGTTGTGACCACGTGAAATAGAGCTCTGTTCGTGACGATGAATTAACTAAAAATTTCCATATTGCAAAATCGTTCAAACATCGGTCATACACGACCTCATTTCAAGATCACTAATTCAATACAACGACCAGAAAGAGATACTTACTATTTCAATTCGATATTTATTAATTATATTTTCATTCGATTGTGTACGTTATTTATAGCCATGATTTACACTAAAACCTAGAGAATGATGCTCTGCCTCCGAGTAAAATTATCAAGAACAATGCATGAACATTGTATATAGTTAAATTGTAAATACCTTTGACACTAAAATTATCTACGTAAAATCATTGACAACCTTTAAAACCTGGATCTACTATGCATGAATTTAATTCACGCTAAGAATCCCAATTATATTAACAGATATAAAATACCGGAGCTATTATTTTATTGCATGAATTTGAAACGAATTGTCTGTTTTAGCCGCGCCAATATGCGCTGACCGATCTAATAGGAATGAACGACGCGTAAGCTTGGTACATACCTACCGGACGTAACCTTTGTAAGTGGAGCTGGGGCCTATAGATATGTAACTACTTTGCAAGTGTACACCATGCTGATGTGAATAGCAAAACAGATACAGAAGTCTGTGAAACTGAGAATGACAAATAGAATGGAGCGCAGATTTGCACAATAGCTACATAAAATAGAAACCAGGTTCTGTGTACCGCCTGCTAACCGACTTCGGCAATTGAAGGCGTAGAATAGACGGGATAGACACTTAAGCTTTGCTACACTTCTTAAAGACCAATTTCAGTGGTTAAATGTGATCATAATGTTGAAAGATGAAAATAAATGTTGAGGACTTGTTTTAAATATTTTGGCTAATTATTCTATCATAATGAATAAAATATCTATGATTACATCAGACTACCAATTTAGACTATCAGAAGTTTAACTCGTTAGCTTTCTCCATTATGATACAGTAACTGCTTAAGTTGTATCAGTAACATCATGAAATCACGTAGTATTAAATACACATCTCTCAAACATCCCTCTTTATCTAAAGCTTGGCATAGTGACGTGATATTGTAACTAAAATCCAACAAAATCTACGTCTATCCAACTCTTCTAGAGCAGACCTTTCAAATTTGGATAAGTGAAAACTGAGGTTTATATTTTTATATGCAAAAACTAAATCTTTGTATCTTAACAATGCATTATACATTCCAGGTCAGAAAGGACTACACTTCCTTCTTCGCACAGCACGCCCTGAACCAAACCTACCCTGGATACCGCGCGCCTCCTGGCACGCAACACTACGAAGAACTTTCGGGCCGATCTTCCTACTAAATTAGTTTCTTAGCCACTAACCGTATAACATCACTCAACCTTCGGGATATCCACACTATGTCTTACGTAACAATGGTTTTGGAACCATAAACTACAACACGGTCGTAAATCACCTATCAGCAGTACAAATGAATAACATAGGGTGGACATTACCATCATGTTTATTGACGTCACCGAATAGTAGTGTCTAGATTTTCGCGTAGGGGGTGGTTCGTGATGTCAATAATAGAACTCATAGTTTCATTATTCGGAAGCAGAAAGGAAGTGTAAGTACTTGTATTGACTTTAGGTTTTAAAGTCTACACGCATGTACAAGATTGGTTCACAATCGGTACTTAATTGTAGTTTTAATTTATTTTAACCATTAATTAGTTTATAAGTTAATATTAATAACAATCACGAACATTTAGTTTGCACATTATTGATTAGAAATTCATCTCACTGCGACTATATGTTTTTTGTAAACAATTACGATTAAACGTGCGGCTTTAATAAATCCGAATAACGAGGCATTGCTTTCTAAAAATGTATATAGCTCAATAAGTAAACAAAAAACAATTAAAAAAAACGAAAGCACTTATCAATGTTGCTTTAAACTGTTTAATAGTGTAATATTTGTCTATAGTATCGTAGCAACCTAACATTCGTAACCAAATTGGCTAAGCTTATTTACCTAGTCATCAAGAGATTATGGAATTATTTTGTATATAAAATGTTAAATTTACTTTCATTTTATTTGAAATTACAATGTTAATTATATTTTAAATAAAATTATTTAAAATGCACAGTTCTTTTTCATTCGAATACTAATAAACATTATAGAATAAAACAAGATATTTATAAGAAAATATTATATTATTGTACATTACATACACTGTGTACAAAACACGCCAACAAGCCTAGTTGAGGTGCACTCAATAAATGCCTCGAAACAACGATCACTAGCCATCTAAGTATATTTTATTATGTACAATCTCAACAAAACCGTGTAACAATTTATAAAAGCATAATAAATTCAAACATACGGATGGCATACCTATAATATCACAGAGGTAACCATGACCGTTCTATGCACACGTGGTTAACAGGAAACCCACACACATCCGTACCGTGTATGGAACAAATCCCCCTGAACCTATCTGCTGAGATAGGTTCGACTTTGGATATTGTAGGTTGACAAACCTTGGTAAACATGTAAACTACGTCAGGGGTATGTTTAGTTTATATTGTCCAATATAAATAATTTCTTTTAAGTGCTGACAAGATCTCGGCACAGCCTCTTCCCTAAAACCACACGGATGTGTATGTTAAATCATTTGTAATTCTAACTTCAGCTAATTTAAAGCCAACAGATTCATAGTCAGTCACAAAATATTAGTTATGATAAATGCTCGTAATAAAACATCGTAACATTCCATACAATATGAACAATAGTTTAACATACATTTCGATTTTAAAGTTACATTGTTTGAAAAGGCACCAGTAGCGTTATTAGGATTCATATTGATCATATTTATAACATCGGTAGTAAATACCAATGTGAGGCAATGTCTTCCATTTTCACAGTTCATTGAAAACTAGTTACTAGTTATTTGTAGGAATACAGGTTTATATATTTAAGGGATACATTTTATTTACTTTCTACTGGAAAATATACTAAGCTAATGGCTGATAAACTAATTATTATGTCAAAACATGTCAAAATAAAATATATTATAGTAACTTTACCAATTTATTTTGGTAGTTGGAAGAAATGATTTGTAAGTTTGGTTAGAGGGAACCACGTTTCTGTGGTTTCTGCATTACATTATTCATAACCGAAAACGGGATTAGCAAAGTCCCGTAAAGCTACTTTTTACCATTCTAGAAACCCAAACCAATGTAATATTTATCATCTCCGTTCAATTTAAAAAAAAACATCTAAAGGTGCCAAAACTATACAATTGGCAAATGACATAAATTTAGTACTTGAAACACCCATAACAACTATAAAATTTAACAAACCAGGTGGTTTGGAATCCCATACCACAATTAATCTAAATTGAAATTATGTTAGGAAACAGTAATTTAGTTGTGTGAATGACGAGATATAGTCTCGCTGCAGAAGGAAACGGATTCTAGCGGCTAAGGGAAAACTTGGAATTGGGTGAGCCGTGTGATCTTTGATCGTTGGCGCCGCCCATTATTATAAGCTATTATTATTATAAAATATTTTTTGCTTACTATTCAAAAAATATTTATACAATTATCTGTCGCGAATCCGCCAAATATTGTCTCCTGATTTCAGCAAATTAATTATTAAATGTTCATATAGTTCCTCCATTTTCATTTATGTTGAGCAATAAATATTATGTCACACTATATCTAATTTTTGAAGACTCTGTTATCAGCTCACGATATAACTAAACCCCTGATTACGACTTGACCTTCAATTCAATTCAAACTAATTATTTCAATTTAATTGAAATTTGAATAAATTATTCACTCGTGTTATCCAATGTAATAAATTGAATTTGTAGTCATGGACCACGCATACTAATATCATGATCTTATTTTACCTATCGTAACATAATAATACACTATGCAATTTTCTATATTTACCCAGACTTATCCAGAATGAGGTTTTGTAAAAAGTGGACCGTTATGATTTGAGGTCATGCCAACACCGTCATACGCTTTGAATCGCAAAATCATCATAATATGTAAAGTAATCTGCAACCTTATATTTTGCTTGTTGAAGTTATTTCTTAGTTAAAATTGGTTAAAATTAAAAAAAACAAAGAAACAAGATGTAAAAATAGTAATTATTCTCGTCATACAGACCATTAATCACGTTAATCCTTTTTAGAAAATGCGACAGACTACGATAGTTGATTTTTAGAATTGCGCCGTTTTATTGACCTTTGGTGATTCTGGCAAGTTTTCATATCGGTAGAGTATTGTCAAAAGAGCGGTGTAAAACGATATTTCAACGCTCTGATTCTCCTGGATCTTACGCGAAAATTTGTCACGTTCTCTGAACAGAACGTTCACGCTGCCAACATCCATCTAATTTAAGAGTATTCCACAGATGCAAAGCATTCAGTTACTTGACATGTTATCGGTCATGTGACTTGACAGTGATGATTTACGCCGTAGGACTAAACAGTGGTGAAATTCACAACGTAAGCTAAAAGTGTGACGTCACAGAAGCAATTTGAAAGGTGTCAGACAAGCGAGAAGCCCTGGGTTTGCTGTATGGCCTGCAAGAGGTAGTATTTGAGCCGTTCTTTGGTCTTATATCGCGGCAAGTCGAGGAGATTGAAACAGGTGTGCGCCACCGGATAGAATCTGTCGTCAGCGACCGGTTGGATCCTTATCTGTAAAGACATGATATTCGTGGTTTAAAAAAGGTCTGATTACCATCAGAGAGTCGCTGGCTTCTTTTAAAATAGTAAGAAAGGTGGGTGTCTGAAAGTTGGGATAACTCATTTGGAGGTGAGATTTTATTTAAGAAACAAAATAGCAGCAGTTCAATAAAACTTTAATACTATAATACTATAATGATATATATTTCCTATTATTGAAACAGGGTCTGCCGCTATTATTAATTAAGTTAAATCTGGGATTATCCTAAGTTTTACTTATAGTTTCCAGAGTAACATTTAGGAAAAACTTACCTTGATGTCTCTCATCCCCTGTATAGGAACTCTGTCACTGCCAGTCAAAAAGAGGAGGAACTTCTTTTTGTCTTCGAGCGGTAGTTCATGGAAAGTCTCCCAGAACCATCTGCAAAAATAAACCACAATTCATATTTCAAGTCAATCTTAATATAAAATAATTGCAATAATTAACTAATAATGAATATTCATGGACGTTTTACACAGCATCATTTACACCCAAACTGAGCTTGTACTATGGGAACCAGATTACTGATATTATATTTTATTTTCTTATTCTTGTATTGTATTTTTTTTCTAAATACATACACCCAGACAGAAAAACGCTATTCATTATACAAATGCTTGTCCTGGGTGGGAATCAAACCCACGACCTTTAACGAAAAAGGTAGAGCTACTACCAACTGAGCTGTTTGACTAATCCCGTTAATTGGAAGTAAAGCTAATGTAAAATGGACCAATCAGGATACAGTACTGTTTAAAATTTAGTTTCAAGTTGCAAGTAGCCAACTTTGGTTTCGGAGTTGCCAAACCGCCCGAAGGGAGAGGTACTTTGTCAAAATCAAAGTAAAAATACTTTGAATTCTTCAAAAAATACTTGGAAACGTCACTTTTTTTATATAAATATGTACTTGGAAGATCATGCGTTCTTATTACTAAGTTTATCACTTGTTGCTTAGATGATCCGTAAAGAACATTTAGCAAGCTTCACTCGATTCAACTGTAACGTTTACCTTATCTGTTGATCAGTGGCCGTGTATCCGTTTTTATATTCGCAATTATTTTCAAACACTTCCCAGTCATATTCCTCGTTGCCAATCACAACCGACATGAGTTCGTGTGACCTGAATAGTTTTATAATCCTACCGCCGCATACCTGGAAACGAAATCGTAAAATGTATTTTTATATTTGTAAACTACTAATGATATGTCGGCTTGTGGCCGTGATGATTTATTTAATCCGGGTCAGTTTTATTTAGTTTACGCTCGCTTAGTTCATCACGACGGTTTAAAGAATGCGTATGCGTCGAAACATAATATATTTATATTTATTTATATATATATATATATATATTACGATTTAAGGTATATATTATATGGGCCCTTTTTTTTTTTTTTTTTTTTTTCGTGGAGAAATGTCTTAGCATACCGCCCTGCCACGGGGAAACAGAGCGGTTATGTGGGACTACCCACTAAAACTCCACGGTGTCCTCCTCTGCCGCTTAGTGGCGGGAACACGGGAACGTTGTAACACACATCCGCGATCCCGCCGCAGCTGCCCGTTTCCGGACCCTCCATGGGATGGCAATGTATGCCATCCTCCCTCGCCACGACACGCCAGGACACGAGGCGCGTCGCAACCACCTCGGGGACCATGCCAGCGATAGGACGTCAGACTACCCCGTGTCAGACGCCCTAGGTCCCCATGCGACGGGTCAGGTCTGTGGTCCCGTCGCCTACCACTACGGCCGCAGAGGATAGGGAGAGCGGCGCCTCGCAATACCGACACTCCTCTTCCCCTGCGGCCCCACCGCGTCCGCCATCCAGCGGTGGCGACCCCGCCGTGGCCGCGGAAGGTAGGGAGAGCGGCACACCGTAATACCGGCACTCCTCTCCCGCCGCGGCCCCTAACCTTCAGCTGCGGAGCTGCCCATACAGCACCGCAGCCCGCCTCAGTTGCGGTGCCCCCCATAAGGCACCGCCACCTACTGTGCCGCTCCTATTCGGCTTAGAGGCAAAGCCTAAAGGAGCGGCCCTCCCGGGTTCCTCTTAGCTTCACCGTGGGGGACCAGGCCACGGTTACTAAGCCCCCCCGCCCCGACAAGGCGGGAACCCACGGGGGGGATATTATATGGGCCCTGCATTTGTGTATTTACATTACTGTGTTGCCTGAAATAAATGAATAAACAAAATTAATGAATTTACCGAATCAGAGAAACCTTGAAAAATCCATAGCTGTCTCCAATTTCCTCCAGGGACAACTTTTTCAAATACCACTATACAAGCGAGATTGAAGGGGCTTTAATCCGAGCCCAATCCGGATATTTGGTTCAAATACCGTTTCCTACCTTTCCCTTCGCATCGCCGTATTTGAAAACGTGAGGCACATACATTTTTCATGTCAAAAAATTACCTCGTCTGGATCTTAACCAGTGTCCGTCGGAAATTCCGCGACCATACAAATTGGCCGTTAAGATTTTGCTTTCAAGAAGACTTAATGCAAAATATCATAATCTTACCTTCTGGAAACCCTGATTGAACGCTTTGAACTGTGTCTCCACGGACTTATTTAGGAGGAACTCGACATACAACTCGACGTATTCGGCTTTGTTCTCGTGCGTGACAGGAATGTTATCTCCGCCCTCCTTTAGCGAGTGCGTTTGAATCTGATCGAACACCTCCGTATTCACGACGAAATATAAACTGAACACCTAGAAATATTAATTTAGGTAAGATAGAGATCGAAATTGCGGTAACGTGCTGAAGGCCCACCTGACTTTAACTGCCCAAGTATTACTGTTGTAATACGACTTAGGTAAGAGAAGACCCAAGTCGCATCCTGTTGCGCCTGTCACTCGATGTGGGGATGTAAATTCTCGTGCGACTGTGATTTCACCGGCACCCACGCCCTTCCGCCGATTACCATTATTATCAGGTGAGGTGGCAGTTCTTCTCCGAACGAAGCTAATTGTGAAAAAGCACAAGTTCTACTGCTATTTCAGGTTGCTCTTTAGCACCACCCACGAAATACATGTAGGGATTTACCTACGGTCCCCCCAAATGTCATTGCTATGTTCTGGCTAGAATGGCACGAGTATGTATTGTAGCTAGTCAAATTGTAGACAGATACGACGTCCCAAAGTGACGGATACAATGCGATGTATTTGACATTTAAATAGTTTATTGTTATAAAAAAATTAACCTCTCAAATGTCAAATGCCAAGTCATACGCGAGCGTGATTAGTGTAATACAAGTAGTTTCAAAGGTTCTAGAAGATTTCAGTACCAATATAAATCTATGCGTTATCATAGTCATTAGGTACTCACTTCTTCGACATCCTCATCGGGATATTCCAGCAAGCTTCTCAGACTGTTCGCCAGTGTCGGATATAAGTCAGACAAATCGTCCAACATCACAGACTCGCCCAATATTTTCTTGTACAAAACCAGCGGGAACGGAACGTATATTATTATAGAGTTGTATATAGCTAGGCCGTAGATAGCTCCTGAAAGAATACAGCCAGAAAAACCTAATTTAGACACCAGTCATTAGTCATTCTCTAAACCAGTGTTTTTCAATATGAATATTAATATGAATACGTGACCCCTTTACAGGTTAAAAAGATTCTGGCGACCCTCTTGGACCATAGACAAACTTAGTAACTGAAGAAACTATGTTTATGATTTTCTGCCATTATGTAAAGACCTACACTCTGCAAGAAGCTGCGAGGACACAAAAATATCCAGAGCTGGCTGAAATAATGTTTTTATTGTAGTTTTTTTGCTTTTTTCCTTTTCCTTTTTGGGGTCGCGACCCACAGATTGAAAAACACTGCTCTAAACCAACCGGCTAAGTGCGATTCCATCTCGCAAACCGAGGGTTCAGGTTCAATCTCGTACACCGATTGTATATTTTAGTATTCGTTATTGAATCCGCCATAGTACCTCATATTCTGTACCAATTTCAGTCCGCTACAACTGACGTTTCAATAGATACTACTCATTAATAATAGCAAAGACAGACGTGTCCCATTTGTATGGCCTAATACAAGTTTCATGGAAAAAATTTACCCCTAAAGGTTAATTAGGTTAAGGAAATTAGGGGATCACCGTATTGAAGTCGAATTTTGGTTGTTATTAATTAAAGTTGTTAATTGTAACAAACAACTTACTGCGCCAGTAAGTTGTTTGTTACAGTTCTATGGAGAGTCTGAAGTGTGCTGTGATTTTAATCTCAGTAATGACTGAGATTAAAACCACAGCGACGAGCCACGATCAATTGCTAGAAGTACTACAATTATTATTACCAATCAAATAGTACATGATGTCATCTTCAAAAGGGTTATTCGAAAACCAAATCATGTTGGTTTCCTCAGACTGTTTGAACATCCCGTATACAGGGTCAAATATCTCCTTGAGCAGCAACCAGAAGAATTCTTTCTTTACTCCGCCCGCGTCTTCTGCTTCTTCACCAACGAATTCTACCTGAAATAACATTATTTATATAGAACTTTTCATCTGAAAGCCGCTGGTTTAGGGCACGTACCAATAAGTTTTGTACTTGAAAATGTATGTACTGTATGTATGTGTATTGATATGCCACCGGCATTAAATACATTAGACATTATTATCGTAAGGAAACCGACATGTTCTAGAAACAAATATTTAAAAGCATGATCCATCTACCTCACTATAATCTAATACTCCTAATCTATACCTCCAAATGGGCTACTAAAATTCAAGTGAGTAAACTAATTCTCAACATAGTTAAAATTTAACCTTAAAGCCGATGATTTCTCCTATCATGCAATATGTAACATTTTATTGCCTTCAAACTCAAATATTTGAGATTTTGACTAGGTCTGCTGGATTGGATCTCCGTGATATATTAAATTCCATTCACTCGCACTTGTCGAGGTCTGTCTACCTGCATACATTATTAAGGCGAGGTTCAAATCCTAACCCCAATACAATACCCTTTACACGAAAACCGGATTTACTTTAAGCTATTTCTTGAGATGTGAGCAGTCGCGATCTGCGACATATAATAGTATCCCTGATAACATGTTCTCGAGACACAGTCAAGATAAGGAAAGAATCCCGTCCATACTCGTAAGACGGTAAACATGACTTAAAACCGGACTTACTTTAAGCGGTTTCTTGAGGTGCGAGCTGTCGTGACTGCTTATCTGCGACATGGTATCCCTCAAGACATGTTCCCGAGACACAGTCAAGTTGAGGAAAGAATCCCGTCCGTACTCCGAGACGGTAAACCTCGACGAAACCCCGAATTCTTACGGCTAGTGCTAACAAATACACATGACTTAAAACCGGACTTACTTTAAGCGGTTTCTTGAGGTGCGAGCTGTCGTGACTGCTTATCTGCGACTTGGTGTCCCTGACGACATGTTCCCGAGACACAGTCCAGTTGAGGAAAGAATCCCGTCCGTACTCGGAGACGGTAAACCTCGACGAACCCCCGAATTCTTACTGCTAGTGCTAACAAATACACATGACTTAAAACCGGACTTACTTTAAGCGGTTTCTTGAGGTGCGAGCTGTCGTGACTGCTAATCTGCGACATGGTGTCCCTGACGACATGTTCCCGAGACACAGTCAAGTTGAGGAAAGAATCCCGTCCGTACTCATAACTCGGGTCCGTGAACAGTCGCGTGAACATCTGGGTCGCGGCGCGTGAGATCGCTATCTGCATTTGTAACTGCTGGTCTATTTTGAGCAGCAGCGATTTGCACTGGACGTCGAACAGGAAGGCATAGTTGCACATGTGCGATTGTGATGACTGAAATTAGTAATGAGTTATATTTATGTACTAGCTGTGTCCCGCGCCTACGTGTAATTTAACAATTAATAACGCAGCCCAAAATTTTTTTTCTGAAATATTAGTTTTCGTCACTTCTTATAACATCAGCTATTTGCCACTGAAAGTCCTGTCAGAATCTGCCATTGTGCAGGGTATAAGTATGAGTTATACTTACATTTTGATCAGACAGCCAGTTGATGTAATCCGATGCAATATCAACGTAGTTACAGAGCTCTTCAATGTAGAAGCATTCAGCTGAGATCTTAGGTTTCTTTGGATTCGTAAAGTTTATTTTGTTCAGGGATGCTAACGCGTTGAGTATTTGTATTATACTATGAGTAAAATATACTTTCTGAAAGAGAATAACTTTAAATAACTCACAAATTCTAAAAGATGTCGGTATGAACATTACGATACAGAAAGTACATATGTCGTCGTCGACTGTTCCGTCCGTACTAGCCTCTAATGTTCCCATTGCAGGGACACCGTTCTACTCTCGATGATTGAGAGTGAATGGGCTTTGATCTAACACGGGAGCCGAATCCGGATTGGTAGATTTATTAGAATTTTTGGTTCTACGATATGCCGGTTTCCTCCTCCCTCACCGTTTCGAGAACAAGGTAATTCGCATATACATTTTTCAAGTGAAAATCTCATTTGTGAACCTTCAGAATTAAAGTCGGCGTCTGTGCAACTGGACCACCACGCTTTCGTCTGTTATAATAATGTATAAATATTATAAATAGGATTTATAATATTTCAATCTTATATTTGAATGTCAATATAGTTCTTTTTTTTACAATTAGAATATAAATAAATTAAAAAGTATTTGGCAGTTCAGAAGCATTCATCCCAATCAAAACTGTTAGACAATGAATACAAGTAAATATGCGATAAGCTTTACTTGTGACGTCTACGTTCCCATGGTAACCCAAAAGGTAAAAAGAGGTGATGAGATGTTGTTTAAAATAGTTATAAATAGTAGTTTGTTCACCTTATTAGCCCGCACCACGGGCTGCATTAGTTCGTATACAATAACACTCTTAAATATGTCCACCAACATTTCAAAGTACTCCGTCGGTTGCGACTCCCACCACAAATTGACTATCTTCTGTGGGTGCAATGAAAGGTTATTGTACGCTTCTGCAAATGGACCCTGAAATTAACCATTATGATAACTATTATCATCTTATAAATAAAGTTTGTGGTAAATAAACTCACTGTATGTACAAACTAAAACTAAAGTTACTCCTTACAACATGTGTTTATTTGACAGCGAAAGTCTCGTAAAAATCGGTCCAGTAGTTTCGGAGATAAACAGGAACATAAATATTTTAAATTGCTTTTTTGTTATTTGCAAGTGCATTTAGTAAAAATACTGTTATTTTGACGTTACAAACAGCCACTTCAATATTTGTATAGATAAAAAAAAAATGTTGTAAGTACCTGTAGTTCAGGGTGTCTCCGAGGATTTCTCATCTCGTGGTAAAGAGGTAGTATAAGGAACATTCGCAGCGCCTCTGCGTCCGGCGGCGAAACTTTCATTTTCTTTATTATACTATCTGTGAGATTGCTGAATATCTAAAAGGATATACAAATTCATTAATTTTATACAATACATAAGACATAAAACCAAACCTTCTTCACGGAAGGGTTAGGCAGGAATTACTATTGTGATTATAATTCATGGACATTTTTACACAGCGCATTCTAGTCCCATACTAAGCATAGCTTATAATATGCGAACTAGATAACTGATAGAATACTTTTAAAGTACTTTTTTTGTATACATACACATAAAACGTATTAACACCCAAATACAACTCGAGAATTATGATATCATGGCAATGTATGGCGAGTTCATAGCCAATATTATTCCCTTTCGAAAAACACGACGACAAACTTTCCAGATTAAAAAGAAATTATTACCATGACAACATACCATCAAGGCCAGTTCATTATATAATGTCCATAAAAATCGCTACGGTGTAATCGTGTTTCTATGCAATGAGGCTTTGTTTTTCAAAAAAAGACATCAAACACCTGGACCACAATTAAGTGTAAAAAAACACGTTTAACTCACAAGTTCTTTGATAGAGGAATTTTCAAATCTGCTAACTACTGTGAAGGCTTCCTCCGCTTTCTTCAAATCCACGCCAGGAACCTTCGTATTGCATCCGAAGTGTGCATTATTCGGCATCAGGAACGACGCATTCACGCATGCCAGGGAACCGAACACCGTCTCTAAATATGCCATTAGGTCCTAGGGGAGAGAAACGGATTATTACCATTATTACACTCATACCACTGCACTAGGATTTCCTGCGTCACAGATAGCAGACTGTTGTAGTTGTAGTACTTCAATATACGTCCTAGACGACGATGACACATTTTGGTTCTAAGATTTTAATCTTCCTCCGTTAAAATAAGGAAGCGGTATGTCACCCTCGTCGAACACCTTGATTGTACTTTTGACTAAGATTATCACAATCACTTTTCAGTGACAGTTTTAATAGGTAAAACGTAACCGCTATTACAAAACTTGAACCAACAAGTTTCTCTTTTCAAACTTTACAATAGGCCAGGAGTAGCGTCAAGATATTATTTGTTTCGCATTGTCCAGTAAACTAACGTCTACTAATTCAGACTCTGGGGATTATAGAACGCGCCTTTGAATAACAGAAACCACCAACCTGATTCACAACATCACTGTCTTTGAAAACTTCACATGTAGCCAGTTTGGGCAGTGTCAAGGTAAGTATTTGCTTGGCATGGTCCGGCAATCTAAAGTCCACCGGGCCGGACTTGTCCCCGTTGAGGATTAGGAAACTGTGGTCACCCCCAGCGAACACTTTGATCGGCCCTTTGAACACCTCCTGTGAGAACTGAAAGAAACGTTTTGGTTGGAAGGGTTATTTGGGTCAGAATACATGAGTGCAGTCGCAACTTTGTCAGTTCTTAAGACCAATGTTAAGACTCTCATGCTAAACCAGAAATATGCTGGCTTTGTGAATCTAATGAACAGTTTTGAAATGTACCACACAATGGTGACGCTTTCCGGTTTGAACGATTCTTGAATATTATTCCAATACCGGATAAACCTTCAAACAAAACCTGACAAAATTACCGACTACACAATACATTTACGATTACACAAAGCGTGCGATTACTAAATATTATTACATGCAAAATAAAGACACTACAAAATAAGCTACCATATTTATGTGCTAAATAATCGTTATAGTTACACTAGAATTGTATAGAAATGAACTTGTTGATAATAGAGAGGAATGACTCAACGTTTAGTTTGGATGCGGCCGCGCTGCCATATCTGGCGATCGATGAGCGCTCGAGTTTCGTTCTCTTCTTGGGCTGGAGGGGACACCATATTTCACTATTAGTTAATTTATCTCGCTATTCGATAATATGCAACTAATCAATGAATCATGCAGTCTACATAAACTAGTAGCTACTACACAAATGGCTACTACCTACTATTCACCTTGCTTGGACTTGCGTTTTCAGTCTGTATCAAAAACAAGAGTGTTAGTTTTCAGTAATAATTACTTAAATAAAGAATGGGCAGTAATTCAATTGTTTTTCAGATGAGAATAAAGTTAAAGAGAACCAATATGTATTTACGAGCAATCATTCGTTTTAAAAGCCATAATATCCAAAATTATTTTTTGATTGAAAATTGTATAATTTAGCACTATTTTACTCTGGGGATGTTACTATAGATAACAAATTAAAATCATTTTTCACTTCTAGTCAATTGCAAAAATAAATATATCCATGAAAACCAAAACCATCTACGATAGAATGGCCAGTGCTTTCCTTTATTAGTCGAAAGATATTGCTGTCATTGGATCATTTAAAAGCGACTTGGTCACATTACTATTTTTTCACTGCTCAGCAAAAACACCTCGACAAAAATGATCAGTGTGACCTAGAAAAATCAATTTGATAATAAAAGGATCGATTTCTAAGATAAAATTAAAAGTCCTCTTACAGCAAGACAATTTTTCTTAGCTGTAGCTGCTCTTCATGACACTTAAATTGATTTCACTAGTTCTCATGACTAAGTGACATAGGCTAAGCGAATGACATTTCGGGCGAGTTGAGCCGAAATACTACATTAGTATTATAGTAAAATAAAAAGTAACTTCACATAAAGTGAAACAAGCAAATTAACTAGAATTTAATTTGTTTTGATTAGGTACTTTTCGATTCATATCATTCTGGACACCCCGTAAGATTATCAAGTACCATGCCCCTACGCCAATTTTAAGCAAAATAATCAAGTTTTGCATCGTAAGTTAGGTATTCCACAACAAAAATTGCCTAAAGCGCACCACTGACACAGCAAAATATTCATATATGCCGTTCTTTGTACGTACGAATACAATTTAGAATTTTTAGGATGATAACCGATAGACTAAAAGACCCAAATTACATTGCGTCGCGCCCGTCACCCTGAGCCGTGGATGTAGCGTCTCATGCGCCTGAAATATCACCGGCTCCCACACCCTTCCACAGCAACACGAGTGCACCACTGCTTGGCGATGGATTGAATGACAAGTTTTGGTAACATGTTAGGCACTATAATGTTATGTTACTTTGTAAAGCTGTTACTAAGACAACAAATATAACGTGACGTAAATATTTTTAGTTGATTTTGAAGTGCATTACAAGTCGTTCGTTACTACTTTTTCTGTTTGAATTTACGTTGACTTTTCAGTAACTACAGTAAGTTCGAAGTTACCAAAATCTTTTATTTTGTTTGTTTTATAAAAAGAAACATAGTTTGACTTGATAATTTTAGTACATCAAACATTTTGCTGTGTGAGCGGTGAGTGGGGTTAGTTAAAACATTTCGACCCGACAGCCAATTAGGATCAGCGAACACGGATAGAGTGGCATCGAAACGGCTAATTTACTAATTAACTTTTACTACTGCTACACAGGATTTAAATTTGTAAAGCAAGGTTTTTGTTACTTGATAATTAAACATTTTACAAAAAATCAGTTATATTTTTTTTTGTGTTTACACATTAGATAGAGATGGGGATAGCTTGACGACAGGAAGCTGACACTGAAGCACAAACAACAATTTCTACACCACACCAATTTCTGACATATATAGAAATTAATAACATCAACATTCAATTGGTGCTAAAGCTATCAGACACGATACATCTCAGGTGCAGATATTGGTTATATACACTTAAAACTGTACCAGCGTGGATTGTTTACACGAAGCAAGTAACTCGCATGTCTATAACTTCACCACTCTATCCTTTTGCTGACCCCCACAATACTCACAGGCGAATCGTCACTAGGCGTGAAGGATACAGGCGTGGGGACAAGCGAAAACGCCATATGCGGGCAACCGAGCTGGCCCCTAGCCCCGTACCCGCACGCTAAGATCCGCTCCCCCACCCGACAGAGGAGGTGCCGTCGGCCGCACGCGATCTGACTCACTGTGCTGCCCATTAGCTCCATTATCTAGACAAGGCCATTTTCTTAAGACGCACGTTAAGAAAGATTTAATTTCCCGTGTGCCAGGACCGAAAACTGACTGGAATATTATTTTTACTCTTGGTCGTTTGGCTCATGTTATTATGTTAAACTCGAATAAGTTGCATTTAGTACTCTAACAGCAGCAATATTTCTTATTGCTACAGAGTACTAACCAACATTTTGAAACAAATATAAATGATAAAAATTCACATTAAGCACCCACGATTTCAACGGAATGCATCAATGCGAGTGCAATAAAGCCAGGCCTACACAAGTATTAAATAAGTATAGGTGGTTTACCTTTCTCGGTACGACTTCGTCCTTCGTAGTTCCATGCCCAGTCTGTCCATATTCACTGGTCCCACAAGTGAACACTCCCCCGTCCAGCGTCAAAAATACTGTGAAATCTTCTCCACAAGATATGTGACACACCTAAAATAAAAAGTCAAAGGGTTGCAATTCCAGTCGTAACAGTCAGTTTACGTTGAGTTGGAAATAAAACTAACTAACCGTATTGTGCATACAATAATAATGAATGAAGTAGAAAGGTATTCAATTCAATTATTATAATTTATTTTATCTTTCGACATTAATACACTTAGACAAGTGAACCAATATAGACAATAGGATATCCCTCGCGCAGTTCAGCAATAAATGGTTTCGCGAAAAAATTACTAGCCGATCCCATATTTTTTACCCAGGCACGTTTTGCCAAAGAAATGCACCAAACTTCTTCCGTCACCATGGTTCGCCGAACCCCTAAGTAAACAACTTTTTAGCGGTAGAAATGTTCACCGAAAGCTACAATAATCTCTCTAAAAGAAATCTCGCTCAATACTGATTATAACTGACAAAAAGTACTGTTGCAAACTTTGTAAGGTTTGTTTCCCCTATTTATTGAATCTTTACTTTATTGATGTACCACGTACAAATTTAAGGGTCATGGACACTACGTTGGACGAAACAAAAAGCTTTAAGACAATGCCTTTGTAGTAGTTAGGCGGCGGAAAAGTGCTTACAAGTTTGGATAATTATAAGTTGAAAAAAACCTGTACCTTAACATTTCTCAATGTTTTTAAATGTGTTGGATAACATTTGTTTTCTCTGTCTTGCAACCCCAACTGTCCGTGTGAGTTTTTTCCCCAGCCGAAAACAGCCCCAGATCTGAAATCAATAATTTTATTTTTAGTTTGTTAACTCTACAAGCGAGGCTTGCGGGATTCCAGTCACGAGTGTAAGCTGGAATGCATGGAAATATTCGCCGAAATACTGATGTTTTGGATTTGAAAGCTACCTTGAGTGAGATCAAAAATCAAGATCCATAAAATTTGCCTATATATATTGTATATATATATATTTTGGATTCGAGATATTTTTTGAATAGCACTTTTACCTTATCCCCCTACCTATCCCCTTATCACCCTAAGAATGTTTATAAACAGATCTGATAAAATACTAAATTAAATATTTTGTCGTTAATATTTTTTCGATATTTTGATTATGTGCGTAATAACAGCTTTTCATGAGAATCAATGACTACATTGAATGGCGTATTTGTATAATTGAAATTATTAAGAACGAGAGTTAGGAACTGAGAGAAAGATATTGAAAAGGGAAATAGACTGAATGAGGCAACCTTCACTCCATTTCCATACCATTCAAGAGCAGCCAAAAAGTGTCACAAAAGCCATTACTAGCCGTGTTTTGGTGCTAACTGATAAATTGTAATGAGGGCGCTAAAGGTACTATTCCTAGGTATGATGCCAACTGCAACAACAGGGATGCAGGTGCATAGGATGCTTTGCAGACGCGGTGCAGAGAGCAGTAGCGTGCAATTATTCCGAAAGTAGAAGTACCTGTCACGACTGGCATAGATTCAGTCGCTTTGAATAGTTTAGGAAGAAAGCATGTCGAATATTGGTGAAAATAATATTCTAAATAGAATAGGAAGATGATGACCTGTGATCATGCATGAGACAGACAGACAAGCCACTCGTCTTTTGTTAAAATGCAGATCAATTGAACCAATTGAACTTATTTGAACTAATATAGAAACATTTGATTGAGGACAAAGTTGAGTGTAGAGGTTATTGTCGATTATATAAAAACAGTTCGATTTTGTGCTCGGTCTTGTCAGTTTAGTCCTTTTCTCGTCTTTCTGTCCTCTCATCAACTGAGGATGGACCTAAAAATGTGTCGTGTAAAGTAAGAAAAGACGTTGAGTATAATATATAATAGTTACGATAGTGAAGAAGAATTATACTGAGACTACAAAACTCAAATACTAACACACCCTTACGTCTGCATTAGGGTTATCTGTGTCGCATGGACCCCCGAAATTACACCAAAAGAACACACAAGACAAGAGATTAATGCCATGCTCATGAAAAGTTTGGCCGGGAATCGAAGGGGCATACCTCGCTACGCAGGCAGGGTTACTACTAAGCTACAAGGGTGTGGAGTGTAAAGGAAATAAGTAATAAATATTAATTGACATTTCACACAGCGCCTTTCGAGCCCCAAACTAATACATGGGAACTAGCATAGCTTGTATTATGGGAACTAGATAATAAATAGAATATTTATATAGTACTTTTTTTTTGTAAATATAATACACATTGACACCCAAACAAAAGAACAGACATTTATGTTTGTCACATAAATACTTATCCTGAGTGGGAATCAAACCCACGACCTACAGTGCAGACGGCAGAGCAACTAAATAGATGCAATAAAATTGATATATAGCATCAGCAACCATTCTATGAATAGTATTGCAATCCTTAAGGCCCAAGTCAAAGTTCCTTTAATCAAAGAGTGTGTAGAAACTTAAAGGGAATTGAATAAAAGGAAGGCTAAAGAAGCGTGTATGTATAAGTTTCTGTGGAAAATGCGTAAAAACGTCTACCGGTAATAACCTCAAAGTACCTGGTCAATCGATCTTCGCTCAGGTTTTCTTTCCGTTAATTATATCTTTTGGATACCTACGATTCCATATTGGTTGTTAACCAATACTTACATCGTTACTATTGGGTATGAGCCGGATTTAATCATATAGGTCCATTTATTACCAAGTACTTACGAAATGGCGCTATATAATTTATTAAAATGATTTATTTACAAAAAATATTTAATAACATACTATCTTGTATAGGTATATAATTAAATAATTTTAATAATACATCGGGCTTTATTATAATTATATATTCTGTGGTAAATTTCATTATCAAGAATAATATTAAAATTAGTTTGGGACCTACACTTATCTAACCACAATTGATAGGTATGTTGACATGAAATGTGATTACAAACAAAATAAATATGATAATTATTATTTCCATGATTATTCTGGAATCTCACTAATCTAGAATATTATACTAGCCAGTCATTGAGAACCGATACCATTTGAAACTTACCGACAATTCTGGGCCAATAATTGCTGAACATCAGGTGATATATCCACAAACGCAACCTCGTCAGTGGTAAAAGAATAAATAACTTAGAGATATTTCATAAAAACTCAAAAACTGCAAAAACCAATATCCTATTGGTTGCAAGTACTTAAATATAGTTTATAATTCCACTTACTTAGACAAAACGAATGTATGGTTACTGCCGCAAGCAACTAATGCAATGGGTACTCCGAGTAGTGATGTGATATGCTGCGGTATCATTTCTTTACTGGACATAGTGCCTAAACCACACTGACCAAAGCTGTTTGCACCCCATGAATACAGATCTCCATCTGAAAATAATAGATGTTAAAATTTATGCAGCTATATTGAATATTGATGGATATAATTTATACAATAGACATAATCATAAAAAAGTAAAAAAAAGATTTGTTAAATTGTGTTCAAACAACACGAAACGAAGCTTTCACGAAACTTTCCAACTTAACCTAAGGTATATGTTTTTCTACTAAATGACGCAGTGAACTTCGTACTACCTTTCCTATACAAAATTACAATTTTCGATATTTTTGTTTTCTGGTGTAGTAGGTTTAAAAACGAAAACAACGAAAACAAAACGAAAGCAAATCTGTCGAGCCATTTATGATTTATTGCAAGAAAACATAAGCAGTTAATTTTTTTATATGTATAACATAACTGATGCTATACGGAAGCAAATTAATGAGAGAAATGGTATTATGTCAAGCAAATTGTATACAATTAAATACATATTTTGTACGTATTTTTGGCTATGTAAGCCATAATTTTGACAAAACCTAGTGTTCCATATGTTTTGTAAAGTTAAAATTCTACTTACTGTTTGACAAAGCTATACAGTGATATGCACCGCAGGCAATTTGAATAATACTCTTAGTGGCCAATCCTCTGACAAATCTGGGTTTGTCTTGAGCATGTGCTCCCAGGTTACTGCCAAGCTGACCCATACTATCTGAGCCCCAACTGAATGACTGACCCCATTCGTCAACTGCCAGTGAGTGCTGAATTCCACAGGCTATTGCTGATATTGTACACTCTTTGAATGTCTCAACTGGAGCTAAAAAAGAGGATTTAATGTTTAAAAAACACAATACTAATATGTGCTACAATAGCTTCACAACTAAGGTGGTTACTAATGTTGCCTAGAGCGAAGAGTCACAGGTTCAATCTCCTACCAAGGCAAACTTTGTGTGATGAATATTGAAGTTTATGCTCAGTCATCTGTGTTCATACCACCTGTGAAACAAGATTATGAGTGTGTAAATATTTGTTGTTGTTTAGTATAATTATTGAACATAGGTAACTAGGAGTCATTATTCATTCTAAATTCCAAATTCACTTGCAAGTGAATGAAATTATATTCAGCATTTTAGCTTTGACATTAACACTATAAACAATGTTTAGAAACACATTTAGTAAATCACCTTTCAATCAGTTCAATTACAAATGAAGAATACTTTCAATGGGAAATGGAATAAACAAAATGAATGGACAGTTTTACTCTACTTATTTACGTATTATTCAGGAATTTGAACAGTATGGGTCAGTAAACTGCATGCACCTTGTTAATCATGATTCAAATCTGAATCTCAAAATATTTCAACACTTCTTTTTTACTTTTCACATAGATGTTACAATAATAACATAGGTACAAACCTGGAATCCTTCCTTCATGATCTTCTGTGTGGCGTCCAAGTTGTCCCACATCATTGTTCCCACAAGAATACAGATGTCCGGCATTAGTGAGGTACAGTGAATGGAACTCTCCTGCTGCCACTGACTTCACATGACTGCTCTCTTTCCATTTTGCCAACGTTGGTTTGATGACCTGAAACAATTCGTAAATTTGTAACCCTTACCTTAGTGTAAAAGAGAGAATGTAATTTTCAGTGGGTAACTAACAATAAGTAGTGTGAGTTGTAACTGTGTAAGGCAAGTACCTACCTACGTTACATTTACTTACCAAATCAATAGTTTCAGGGCCTTCAATACACAGTTCATGATGAGTTGCATTACCCCAGCAAAACATTTTAACTAGACCACTTTGTAGCTAGTTGTGATAACCTCTACATGAAGCCCAGTTCAGTCTGTTATAACGCAGGTATAATAAGAATTGATGAAATTATATTGGGGGGATTAATTTCACAGCATTAAAATTTATCTTCAACGTAGAATAAAATTATTAGAAAATTCATTTTCAAAAGTCGAGAACAATCTTGTTCAACATCATTTTGTCATTTTTCACAATCAATCACAAACGGATTATGTCAATGTCAATGTCAATTCCCTACACTGATAAATGGTATGTCAGAAATTCCGAAATTACATCTCTAAAAAAATAAAGGGCTTTGTGTCGTGGATACAACCGTGTGTTTTACGTGAATACAAGACGTGTACGTAAAAGGACATTACGTGATGCAATAAAACGATTTCAAACAAGTGGTGCTTCCTTCACCATCACAAATTCTTCGATCTTTTAGCTATTGATTGTTGTAACAAAATTTTGGATGTAGATGATGTGGCTGCAGCATCAAAATAAATTCAATGTCAATTTTTGTCTTCAAAGCGTTAAAGTACCACGAAAAGCTAGAAAAAGAAAAAAGAAGAGGAGAGACTAAAAACCATAATCTGTGTTCAACTTTCGAAGGCTGCAGACATGATAGGCAGCACTCTCAAAATGCTGTAGCAGAAGAATCAGTGTCCAACAGGCAAGCCCGGTTCAATCATTAAAACGTGGTTTGGCGTCCAGCTATCAAGCTGAGTTTGTTTTTACAGTATTTCAAGATTTGTCAGAGTCCGTTAAACAAAAAATTAACATGAATAAGAAAATAAATTAAATTAACATAATTTATGATTTGAAAAGAGTTTTTTCATACAGTGCAACAATTAAACATTTTTGCTATTTTCCCATTCGTATTCCGATCCCTGATTTTGTTGCCCTTCCTGGTTTGGTACACTTTCTAGATCCTTGTAATCTTACTGCCGTACCTTTTAGCTAAAAATCTAATTATGAATACCAAACTTCAAAGTCTTAACTACCGGTTCAGTAGTTTCAGATTCACTACTACTCTCATGTTGTTCGCACTATTGTGTGCAGTGCATGTGGCATGCGTGACAATGAAAACAGTCTGTTTTTGGTTTCCATCTAGTGTCAGAAAGCAAAACTAAATCGTATTTGTAGATGAGTTAAAATAAAACTTATATTAAAATACATTCATTAAACGTTTATTGTTTGTATTCCAAAAGCAATGTAAATTCATTTATTGAATATTGAAGTAATATTTACATTTCTTTAATGTTTTGTCGTCAAAAAGAACTAAACAAGTAAAACCATAGTTCAAACAAAAAACTTCCTTAAAACTTATGCGGCATGGATCAATATACAAGAGCTATGCTGCTTGTATAGTCATTGCTGTAGTACTTTCTGTACTATGTGATGTGACAAATACATAACGAAAATACATAGCTGTCGACGGGACGTTGATCGGCCATATTTGTTATTGTGCTGAATTGGATTTATTTATATCATTTGATTGATTTTCATCTGAGAAGTTTCTAATATTTTGTGATGTATCTAAGTTTGTTGTATTCCATTTTTATGAGCTTTTATCTTGTGACATAAACTAGTTGTACGCAAAAGAGTTATGCATATATATTGACTGTGGATACTCCAGAGGTAATTCGCTGAAGCTATCCAGCGAATTCTTTTGTAAACCTTTGAGAAGTATTTCTGTAAGGTGGCGGGGGCATCTGGCAGTAATGGAAAAGGGGGAAGACCTGCTCCTGCCCCGGTCGACGTGGGGTCTCCCTTACTCGATTGGGAGGAGGGAGACCACTTCAGCTTTGAAGATTCCGAACGTTTCGAGGAAGATTCCTTGTGCAGCTGGAGTTCTGAACCCGAGAGTTTGTGTAACAACTGGCGAGGTTGGAAGAGGCCCAACCCTCAAAACTCTTTCACCGCGCGTTCTACGAAAAAGTCCGTTCAAGGTAACCAATGCATCTCATCCTTTGTTTCCGAAAGTTTGGACAATGAGTTTAGCTTTATTTCTTATGTTTATCAATATTTGATATTGAAATAAGTAGATTTTGTGTCACAATTTTGTTTTATACTTCTGAAGACACATCAAAATTGAAAGTTTTCATTTGTATAGTCATATATGTACCTACTAATTACATGTGCGTACTTATGTACAAAGAACAGGTGTTGTGAAGTCATTTACCCCTGAGCAGTTAATAATACCCTTTGGTTGCAATTCAAATCCCTGCCATTGACTTAACTTTTAAACCTTTTGTTTTATTCAGGTTTCATTGTAAAGGCTATGTTGCAACTTGATATAGAATGGAAAGTTTTTGATTTTTGCTTTCACAACTTTCACTGATTTTGTTAAACGGTGACAGTGAATAAGCTGGAAGAGCCTGTAATAAGTTTTGTTTTTAAAATAGAAAGTAATAAAAAAACTGCTTTGAAATTTGTTATAAAATTGGAATAACGAAAACAAAAGTTATTTTACAAACAAGCTTTTTTCTATGTAATTAGTAATTAGAGACTAAATAGAATCTTTGAAATAGCTTAAAAAATTGTATGACCTATAAGCATTACTTTTTCGAATATTGCATGTAAGAAGACACAAATATGTTTGAAACTTTTTGATTATCATAAGGGACACCAACCATGACAAGTTTTCTCTAGCAAAACTCTTAAGTCATCATGTCACTAGATATTTAGCATGTCATGTTACACAAGGCCATAGTTAGTGGTGCTATTTTTGGCTGTGTGCTTTCCACATTATGTAACTAGTGTAGCAGCCAAAATATTAGATTGCATGTGTATTAGATACACAAGGCTGGTTAAAAATCTATCAAGCTTCCATCACTACCATTGTCTACTGGTCTACTCCAGACAAGAGAGAGTGAACAAACTTCGTCACTGTAATAGTCCATCCCATTAGCAGATATCTCATGCCATTGTATTTTGTTCAAGGAACTGTAGGCTTCATAAATATGTTTTCTGTCACCATTTTAAGAATATTGTGCATATAAATAAATATTCATGGATATTTCACAGCATCTTCTAGCCCCAGACTATGCATAGCTTGTACTATGGGAACTTGCTAGAGTAGTAGTAGTACAGTATTTTTTGTTGTATATAGATACATATATAATACATATTACACCCAAACATGGTACAAACATTTATGTTCATCACACAAATGTGACATGCATTCGTGTGATGAACATAGTGGAGTCGGAATCAAACCTAAAACATACAACTCAGAAGTCAGAGCTACTACTACCAACAGGGCAGTAAGACCAGTAAAATTTTAAAATTTTCAAAGATTAAACTCATTGTCACTGGTAGTGAGAGTTTTTTTTTGGCTTCTATAGTTTTTAATTTAAGGATAACCCTACTATTATACTAAGCCTACTACATCTGTCCATAAGCCAAAATAGGCTTAAATTTTCACATACATTTTTATCATTTTAAGAATAATTAAAAAACAAAATCCTTTTGTGTGGGAGTCCATCTCACACTTAGCCAGTTGCACTATCTTTAATAATTGTTGTCTTTGGATGTTATGGTGCTATGTCACTGAAATCCTTGACTTCAGATAATACAGAGCTATAAAATGCAAGTTTACAAAAAAAAAAAGCAGTTGCCATCCACATAGTAATGTAGTCCACCAATTTAGAATTTCAATTAAGATACTTAACTCAATATGACCTCTGTGTAAGTAATTAGTATTGTAATAAAGATGGGTAGTTGCAATTACTAATTCTGAAGCAAGTGCCTCAGAAATTGCATCATTACTATTTAGACCCTGAAATTCATGATTTATACTAAATTGTTCAAAGAGATTCCAATAGTGCTAAGTCTAGACATATATTGCAATTTAATGTATAAGAAACATAATTCAGATCTGGCTGATGGAGTATAGAACATTTATTTTATTTTCATAACATTCTTTTGCTTTATTGTCAAACAAATGTCATCTCAATAATTCCTTGTCAACTTAATTATGTCTAAGTATAATTTGTGCCAATTCAGTTGCCTATAAACTAACAGAGGGAGATAGCAATCACTTGAGAACTGCACAAGTACATTTTATTATTTAATATTTTTAGCAGAGCCAACATCATAGTCCACAGAAGGTTATTGAAGTGTCATTCTGATTGTAAACAGAATGAAAACCGAGCCTAATTTAGGTGTTAGCCTCAATTAATTTGGCTATTAAAATTATTTCCTTTAACTCAAAATCTCATACACAAAAAAAAATTAAAATGTTTTAATGACATTTTGTTTTGAGTAGAAACTTGTACAATTAGGCAGTTAATTTGAAAAACATCTTTGGTGCTGTAATTAGTAAAACAGGTTATTTTATGGTAAGCTTTGTTTAAACCACAAGCCAGGTGGTTCATTAACATTGTGAAAGTGGGCAAGGATCCTGCGCTTAGTGTAACCAGGCTTGTTACACTAAGCGCAGGATCTAAAGAAAAGCATTTCTTTACTTGTTAGATAGTTCTTAATTTTTTATTTTGTAGGCCATTCAAACGATGGCAGATAAAATCCTAATGGATTTATTACTGAGCTCATATTTTCCTACAGAAAAAACAGTACAGACGCTGAGCGAGCTAGCTGCCAAGTGCGTTGCCAGTCACATACCCTTCGAACTGGTGGAACACGTTTATCCACCGGTACCGGAGCAACTGCAACTCCAAATTGCATTTTGGAGTTTCCCCGACAGCGAAGATGACATCAGATTATATTCGTGCCTGGCGAATGGATCTGCTGATGAGTTCCAAAGAGGAGAACATCTTTTCAGGGACCGGGCAGTTAAAGATGTTCTGCAGATTGGTAAGCATTAAGTTGGAATAGTGAAGTGACTTACATGTTCATATGTATATTTTATAGATTCGCCGTTATGCTACAAACTATAATAATCTATCTATAATATGTATGACACGTAGATATATAATCGCCCCTTGCTTTCTCTTATTCTTATTCATAGGGGGAGTGGCACGTAAGAGTGTAAGGTAACGTAAGCTTACACGCGTAAGGTGTGAAACTCGTGTAAGGGTTTATTGTGCATTTTTAGTTTAGATGAATATTCGATCTGAAATTATCGCCAATCAGTATTAATTACATAATTATATATATCCAATAATTACAAAAAGTCGCGCTTTGTCTGTAAATAAGTTCTTAAATTTTTTATGTCAACGAGAAAACTTGTATGACACCCAGAATTGACTGGCACTGAATTATCATTACTATCTCTCAATTTCAAGAAGTGTCATTTTTATATTTGCGACGTTTTATCTTTCATATTTGTCGCGACGTTCTTATTGCACCTTTTAGTTCATAAATATCTCAAAGGGGAGACGGGAGGCAATCAGATGTCTCCAAGAAGTCTTGACACTCCAAGAAATCGGAAGACTTCAAGAAGTCCGAATACTACACGGAGTCTCATTTATTACCACAGGTTTCCACTTGTCAGCAACAGTCACCCTCAGCATGCCTCGGGCGCAGTTCAACGTCGCCGTCACATTTGACAGACAACGGATAGTTTCCTGTAACTGCACATGCTCGTCCACTGCTCATTGGTGTTCGCATATAGTGGCCGTATGCCTTTACAGAATACATTTGGTAAGTTGATCAACATTACAAATATATTTTCGTTGAGACATGTAAAGTTTGTGGTTATCGGTTAATTAATTCAAAAGCGGTACGAATGTAATGATTAATTCAGGGAATAACAGGCATGTTTACTGCAGTAATCAATTTTACGGTGACTAATTGAATTTGAATTGTTATTTATTTTATACCTGTAGTAAATATATGGTGTTATTCAGAATGAAAACAAGCATAGTCACTTTGTTTTGAACAAACTGATGTTCATGGATGTACATATTCCGAATTCGGGTCACTTATTAGTTGATGATAATTGCCCTGTGTGGCTCTGCCTACCCTTTGAAGGAAAACTCGTATATCTATATAGGAAATTTATATTCTAGCCAACACAAGTATGCCTCAGAGCACCCGTATCCGAATCCCTGCAAAGATTACGAAGAGACCAGCTACAGAAGTTCGCGCAATACCTTATATCGGAACTACCACGTCAAGTTTTGCCCACGGCTCAACGTATACTGGACGAGCTATTGTCAGCACAGCCCACCCAGATTAACACGACCTGCGGCGCTCCAGACCCGACCGCCGGCGCTTCGGCCTACGAGTACACCTCATGGTTCCTAGATGAGAAGACATTGCATAATAACATCAATAAGATATTAGTGAAGTTTTGTGTTCCAGCTCCGATTGTGTTCAGGTAAGATTTGATAAAATTCTTTTTTAACAGTATTTATGCTTGAAATCATAAATTGAGAAACAATATGCCCAATAGTACTTTCTTTTTTAACAGTATTTATGCTTGAAATCATAAATTGAGAAACAATATGCCCAATAGTACTATTTTAACGAAACCCAAACGGGTCAACTTCTCTACATTACGTTACGCCAATGAGTCTCTTATAGTCTTTGAAGTTCTCCCCTTTATTCTAGTCGAATAATCTACTTAAAAATTTAAACGCCAGTCAACCTATAAAATTGATTTTACCCAATGACAGGCTAAAAGTTCATTTGAAGTAGGTCAAGACTGGCAATGCAACAGGTGTGACATGGTCGACAGTTGCGTTATGCACACGCGCATTGTGTTGAATTTACTGATTATATTGTTAAAAAATGATCAATTTAGTTGATTCGCAATTTACAGGTCGAAATTCTTTTTGTTTTATTTGCGATAGACCTTCGCTTGTCCTCAATTTCACCTGATGTTGCGTGGCGATGAGGTCGATGATGGAGCACGAAAGTCTAGAAGATATCTATTTACCCTTGACTAGAAGAGGCCCAGGTTGTGGTTTTCAGGAAAAGCAGACACTGGCAAAGTGATAGAATACTTTCCTTAGTTGTTTGCGTTATAAGAGTAGAAGCGAAGCGTTTTGAACGAATAGGTGGTATTTCGACATGTTAGGTTACTGAGCCGTTCGTCTGCTCGTCCTGGAGTGAAAGGGGGCTGCTGGTGTTAGGTAATTCATTCAATTAAATATTCGTGGCGAAGATTGTTTAAATGTTCTTTATAGATCGTCTAAGAGCAACTCAGCCCGGTCAGTATTTGGATGGATAACCGTTTAGTAGCATTTTAACTGAGCGGCTATAATAGGCGATAACGATAAGCCAAGAGGGCCTCTTGGCTTAGACTTCAATCATCATACAATATTTTCATATGTCTATGACAAGTTACGCCGTATGCCTGCAGTTAGTTACCCAGCGACTCCGTAGTTTGTTATGTGGCTTCCATATTCTTTATATCGGCTAGGCGGTAGGTCCCGTAGAACAAAGCATAGGGCTAGGTCTAAAGGGGTGTTAGGAGTGTGTATCTGTATGTCTGTCTATGGCATCGTAGCTCCCAAACGATTGGACCGATTTGGATGCGTTTTTTGTTTGAAAACTTGGTCGAGATGGTTCTTAGCTATAATTTATGAAGATCTGTTCAGATGTTTGATGTTTATCAGTCCAAGTTTCCAAGTCGTGTATCGGCCAAGATAGAATGTGATATAGGTGCTTTAGGTTCAACCTTATTTAGGGAAGTAACTTGATTTGCTATTTCCACCAACAGATCTAGACCAGAATCTTTTGTATTTAAGATAGTGTATCTAAGATCCTTTAGTCGATTTATAAAAGATTTTTCGGGTTAAAAAGCGGCCTCTGCATCTTGATACGCCATGCTATAGTGCCTATTATTGTTTCTTCCTGCCTAATTGCAGTGAAATAAATAGAATATCAAATAGCGCTTATCAGCATTTTTTATCATACACAAAATTGAGTTTTATTGTGCTTGCAGTCCAATCATCGGACCCAGGTCGAAGACGTAAATACGCGGGTTTAATCGCCATGAGTAGTTTCAGTTTCCGAGGTTTGTATTTGCCATCGTTAGCTCTGTTGGCCTACTCGGCTATTAGCTTTTCAATTTCGCTGAAAACACTCCCCCATAATCTTGTCTAATCTTGTCTGCTGAACAAAACCGTGTATAGGCTCCAGGGATGACAATTTCATGTTAAGCTGCAAACTTATTTATTTGTAACGTCTTCAATTTCAACTTAGTTTACGACTGCTCTTATTTGTGCATGATTAATGCACGTGTGGATCTACTCTCGATTGAGAGAATGATTGAACTCCAATAGTTCAATAGCTACAAAAACGCATATTCATTTCAAGGAAGATTTATAGTAAGTAGGTGACTAATATCGTTCATACTTTCAGTGATGTCAACTATCTAAGCACTAGCGCGCCTCCTGCCGCGGCCGAATGGTCGTCGCTTCTGCGGCCGCTGAGAGGCCGAGAACCAGAGGGGATGTGGAATCTACTCTCGATCGTGAGAGAAATGTTCAAGCGTAGCGACCGGAACTCCATACCGCTGCTCGAGATCATTACTGAGGAGGTCATGGCTTGTGAGCAGGTAAGTGATTCCACAAGGTGTCGTTGGTTATCTCGCGATGCCTAAATCATTGGTACTTATGTTTCAGCACGATGTAATATCGTATTTATGAGAAAATGCCGAAAGTGATGTCAACTGTATATAAATGGTTAAAATACTGCAAATCCACTAAAATATTAAAATGTTTTAATGATTATACGATACTAATTGCGCCCCGCGGTGTTGCTACTTAGCAATATCCATAATGATCAGACAGCGAGATAAAAAAAAATGAATAAAATTATTATTGTACATACTGCCTCTACTTTTTAACTCGTTACCACGCGGATGGTAAAACCGCGGGCAGGATCTAGTCAATTATAAACTAAAGCGACCGATTTTGTTCCAGATAATTGTATGGTGGTACAGCACTAAAGCAGCGCTGGTAGCATGGGGCGGCGGCACGGTCGGCAAACACAACGGCACGGGAGGAAACTCATCAGCTCAACACGCGTGCTCATCATTGTGCGACGAGGTAATTCATAATCATCATAATTTTCACGTCTTGTTGAGCGAAAGCTAGGGGCCCTTTTTAGGGTTACCCGTAGACAAAGGATAAAGGAAACCTTTACCCATTCTAAGCCATCTTATGAACCATAAGTCTTAACGGGCTGAAACATTCACATAATGTTTTTTAATGCAATGTTGTATTTTTTATTTGTAATTTACCCTTGACAAATAAATAATACAATCTGTGGGAAGCCTTGGTGTGCGAGTCCGAATCTCACTTAGCCGATTTTTATGGCGTGACGACTGAAGACTGCTACTTCATACAACCCATGTCTTTCAGAAAAGACAGCCGTCCATAAGTACCAACCAATAAAAACAACGGTGATGTAAAAGACAGGAATTTAACCCTCATGTGCCTGTAATTTCAGCGGGACGGACCCTCGTAACGAAATTTAGTAACGCGCACCACTCCTGTTAGGCGGATTACCAGGTGTGGTGGCAGTAATTCTTCGGACAAGCTTTGCACAAATTCTGCTGATACTTTGGGTTGTTCCTCTCACATCAACCACGGGACGTGTAGGAACTCAAGTTTACTGTCCGTGGACGCGAGCAACATGGTTAACCCAAATATTCATTTTAATTGAATTTACAGGTTGTAGTTTTGTGGCGCCTTGCGGCATTGAATCCGGGTCTAGCGCCACACGAGAGAGATACATTACATGAACAATTTGCGCAATGGCATCTGAAAGTTCTTGATAAGGTAATAAAAAATAAATTCTAAAACAGATATATTAACACGATTGAAATAAAATACAACTAATTAATGTGGCTGAAATAAAATGAATGCTTTCCAGGTGGCAAAGAACCGAAACAACTCGCATCTAACAAGCGGTACATCTTCGTCTCACTCCCGGCATTCGAGTCGATCCTCTCACTCCCACCCGCCTTACATCAACGGTATAAGCGAGACAGAAGTATTCCCCGGGTTCCATCCCGCAATGGAAGCGTGCTTCTTAGAGTGGGACGACTATCAGATTCCCGGTGTGACGTACACTAAAGATCTGAACCCGTTGTATCACAGTCCGTTTACTATCTTCAGGCATGCTGATAAAAATAGCTCTGATGTCCATCAGGTGAGTGACTTTAGTAACAATTATTTCCGTTTCACCATTGTTTGGTGAGTTCACAGATTAATATCACTGATGATAATAATAATATTTAATATTTTTATTCACAAAAAAAAATTAACAAACGATGATTTCTCAAGCTATCTGTGATGGACATTAGTTCAGCTAAATTGGTATATCCAATAGATAGAAAATAGCGAGTCACGGTTTCGGTAATTAATAACCCTTTTTTTTGTGTCATGACTCTTGAGAGTGTCGTTATCAGCTGACGACCCGCCTAATGCTAAGTGGCTACACCCTTACATAAATAACAGCGATTCGACGCAGGTCCTCCCTTACCAAATATAAACTGTAATTAGTTAAATGTTTTATTGGGTGACGATTACCAACTTCAGCTGATATTATTATAGTAAATGGCAGGTTATGTGCTTTACTCGTTCGTTTAAACACGGGGGTCACTAAAATGTAATGCCATACCATATCTGCTTTATTTAAGTAAGCATTTTTCTATAGGTTTATAATTTTAGACCATAGAAGAATTCAAGAAGAATATACATTCTTCTATGTTTTACTGACTTCAAATTCTATTTAGGTCAACTCATCAAAGGCAGTACTGAACAATGAAATGTCACTCAGCTACCGACTGACCAACCCTGACCCTTCACATAGAGCCATAATACGAAGAAGCAATCGTCACATCAATCTCGATTTATCCATGCCCGGAACTTCTGGACAAGTAAGTAGACTGAACTTTATTGTTTAAACTTTGAAGTCAAAACTTGAATTTATTTATATAAAGTCTACAATTTTGTGACGTATCTTTTTGTAAGAAGGTTTATTTTTTGTTTTAGACATGTGTACAGATGCCAAGCGACATCTCTCTCGAGCCGACGAGAGATTCGGGACCGGCTGATGGAAATGATGGCAATCATTCAAGTGTATCTTCTGAAGGTCAGTTTTTGACCTCTATCGTCAATATACTAATATGTTCACATTAAATATATTGCTAAGATAAATATTTACAATATTAATCTAAAACTGAAATTAACATATAATAATAGTGCCAAATATGCTAGTTGCCAGAATAAATGTCACGATATTTTGTTCCAAAAGGAGTAGACACTTCATATTATTTGTTAAAATCTACTTTACATCATAATCAACTTCTATTTTATTTATTATGGGCTTAATTAATAAATGCATATGGGCGACAAATTAGCTAAATCGCTTTATATTATATCCTACTACTATTATAAAGGCGAAAGTTTGTAAGTATGGATGTATGGATGTTTGTTACTCTTTCACGTAAAAACTACTGAATGGATTTGAATGAAACTTTACCACAATATAGCTTATACATCAGAATAACATATAGGCTACAATTTTTGAGGTTTCTATACAATCTATATATATAAAAGAAGTCGTGTTTGTTACAACACTTATAACTCGAGAACGGTTGGACCGATTGCCATGGTTTTTGATTTGTTGGATTTGTTTCCGTCCCGAATAGCAGAATAACTATTAAAACATTGGAAAATTAACGAAAAAAATAAAATCAATTTATCCCCGTATTCTCCACGGGAACGGGAACTATGCGGGTGAAACCGCGGGGCGCAGCTAGTATTCGATATAATTAAGTAGTATGTCACCAATTAATGTTTATAAATAAAGTCCAATATATTTAGTAGATTAACGGCGTTGATTTGTTGGTAACAATATTCATTACGACATCCATAATTTATAATCTCTTTAACTCCGTATGAAACAGAACAAGATGCATGCAAGTGTAATTTTGATTTTAATTGGCACCATCAAGATCGATATCCACCAAAGTATAGTTTATTTCATTCACACTTATAATACATGTGCGATTTTTCTAGGTTTTTGTGAAAACGAAGAGGAGATCCTCCAAGCTAGCAGCGGCGACACGGACTCCCATTCGTCCAGTTCGCCCCCAGTGTCCTCGGATGACGCGACGCGAAGGATTTCTCAAGACGAATCCGTGTCAGATGACGAATGCAACATGTATTTCTACGACACGGCGGCGGCGCGACAAATGAACGCTTGCAGTGGCGACGAAAGCTCCCCGCCTTCAAGTGGGGTAAGATACTTGGTTATTGGTTTCTTACAGTGTTTTTAAGAAAAATTGTTAAATATTTCCTAGATTGAAATTGTCTCAGATGACTGATATAATATTTTTTCTATGGCACCGCGCGACCGAACCTATTTAAAAAACGACTTATCCTTAATATTTGGCCTTAGGGGTGGATTATTGTTTCGAGTGGGTGAGTTGAGTTGATTGATACACCCTAACAATTAAAATTCGCCGAGAAATCGCGTAACAAACATACAAAAAAGTACCTATTACCGAATTGAGAACCTCTTTTTTTAAGTAGGTTAATTAATGGTTGCAAAGGCGAAGAAAGCTTCCTACTAGTGGGTGAAATCCCTTATTTTAAGTACACATAAAACTCGAGATAAGTCATATCTGACTTACTGGTCTTAGTCTGGTGGTTACTGCATCAATATAACTTTACTTTCAAGCCAAATAAAATTTAATTTTCGTTATGTATGTGTGTTTTATTAGGTATCATCTCAGTTCTGCTCTTACTCCTTTGTAATATTAGCCCCATGTAGCCTATGTCACTTAACACAATTTTAAATTTTCTATTAACAGGCGGGGCCATCAAATAGCGTTACTAACTGGCAATGCACATGGGAAGTGTCCTTCGCCCGTGCCGAGGGTTTGCAAGCTCACGGCCACGCGCGTGAGGCGTGTGCCTTAGGTGCTCGCCTGGCCAGAGAGCTGCTAGCCCATCCACCCTCTCTCACCGGCTCTACATACTCGCCGCACGAGAGGAGAATGAAGAAACGGCATATACCGTTGCCAAAAATGTGTGCGGCCGCTCATAGGCTGTCGTGTCTTGCGTCAGCCACGCTCGCGAAATGCGCATTTTTATGCACGGTAAATATTTAGCACATTAAAATGCCATTTAAGTGTCAATCCATTGTCACTCACCAACTGAACTCTCCGCACGAGGAAGAAACGGTATGTGACATTGTCTGATAATGGTCATAATGGTTGCTTCAGCCATGACCTAAGAAAGCAAAATACTGATAACTTCTCCATAGCCATCAAGTGGCCTTGAAAAATTTTGTCGGAAAATAGTAATGTGCGTTATAATGTTAAAAACAACTACGCTTACACGATTCGTTTGATAAGTGATATAAAATGATTACGTATGGAACCATAATAAAGAGTGTGTATCGCCACAATATTAAAGTACCTAGCGTAGTTCATTATTGTACTAAGACTTCAACTACGCTCTCTAAATGCGGGTTTATATTCAAAGTTTGAATAAGCGTAGCTTTGCAAGGCGGGATTCTGTATTATTTTACTTTGATCTATCTGCTCAATTTAGTGTTCTCGCCTTGGACTGTACGTGAATGGTCATATTAACAAAGAGTTTTATTCAGCAGTAACCTTCGAATTTCCCAATACACTACGATATGAGATTATATGAGTAGTATGTAATTATTCTCTTCAGGTTTTGGCTGAATTCAGCGAACACCACGAACTAGCGTTCCGAGTCGGTTTGTACGCTCTCGAAATGGTTCGCACACCGGCCAGCACAAAAGCGCTTGAAGTGAAACTGAACAATCAGGAAACGGAACTTGTGGCCCTTTTGAAGAAGCTTCCCACTGGACACGAGCAGTTGACCCTTGCTAGGGAAAAGGCTATGCAGATCCGAGACGGAATTTTGAGGTAAATATTGTAATACTATCGGCAAGCATTAAAAGTGGTAATCTCGTAAATATTATGACAATAATTTCGACGAACGATGGCAGTTTACTAGTGTTCACTGTAGTTCACTACAACCTACTTTAACTGCTTTGCTGTCTCTTTTTGTTTCTGTGTAATTGACAGTTAGTTGCTAATTACGTTACGTGAGTTACGGTGCTAAATTTATGAAAATTAATAAAATAATATTTTCAATTATATTTTACATTCCTTTTCGCCATGATGCATCTTATGTTTGTTATTTTATGTTAACTCTTCCTTAGCTTTTTAAGTTTTGTAAGATCCAACATTCCCAGCTTTAACGTTCATAAGCGCTCTGTATTGAGCCAAAATTGATTGTAGTATTCACTATTTCAGGAATCGAGGTCCGGCCCTTTTGCCAATCGCCTTAGCGAGTTTCTTGTTTGACGTACTGGTTCTATCTGCAAATGATAACACTAATTTGATCGTAAGTATGTTTATCATAGCTTTGTCGACGGGTTCGTTCTCGCGTTTCGTTACTTAAAGAAGCATGTTTATCTGTATATTTTTTATTTGTATAAACTAATTCTATATGAAGTAACTAGTCGCATTGTTACTGAGGTAGTACAAACCAACGAGCACTTTCAAACTGAAACTCATACTTATTTATTCCCATAATACGTAAAATTTTACACATACATGTAAACATTCGTGAGTATATAACGACTTTTCTTTATCATATTATATTACCATGGATAGTCGTAGACACGACTTGGGAATTCTAGCGCAATTTTACGAGTGCTTAAACATATTTAATTCCTATGTATCTGATTGTCCACAGGCAAGAATGCCGCACGATGAAATGTTAGGCTTTGAATCGGCCGTGGCAGCATTAGGACTCAAAGCAAACGTATCGGAGGCTGACCATCCGTTGCTGTGTGAGGGAACGAGACGCCAAAGAGGCGAGCTCGCGTTGACTCTTCTCTCTTACTACAAGGATGACCCCGTCAAACTTGCTAGGATTATGAACAAGGTAAGTCGATTGTTGCTTCTAGATTAATTGGTTCTAGAATAATTTCGAATTTACGTTTCTAATTGTTTCGAATAATCACTAACAGCATAGTTGGGATAACAATGCTTTCAAATTTACGTGTCAAATAATTTTTCATCAGATCAGATTTTTCAAGTTACATCTCTTTGCTGGCTTTTTTAGGGTTTTGCAAAGGATAATGGGGAGTCCTATTACTAAGCCTACAATGCCTGTCTTTTAAACCATATACTTTATGAAATGTTCCCAGATTGTGTGACTGTTAATAACTAATATAGATCGGTGCTCCGGAACCCTCTTTGTGCGAATACAAAAACACTGAGCCGGATTTTACTTGTTGTTTCAGTTACTTGACCGCGACATCCACCAGTTGACGAAAGGTCCGATGGTCAGTTTGTACTACACAACCAACCCGCGGCTATCGGCGTACCGCCCCCCTCCGCCTCATTGTGACGTCAACAACTATTCACATCCGGGGCCTTCTATGCAGCAACATGTGAGTATTTAGTAGCTTAGCTGGTAGTAGCCTTACCTTCGAAGCGAGGGGTTTTATATTTTCGTAAAATGATCTTGTGACTTAAATATGTAACGACAATGCGTTTAGTCATTATTCATTCATTGATTAGCCATACACCCGGTTCGAGTAATCATCATTGAGCTGTGATGTGCTCTGCCGTGCCACAGTTTAAACAAAGGTTTTTTAATAAAGAAATTACTCTTAGTTCTCTCGTAGCGCAATTTCATCTAAATCGCTTCGGCCTCTTTTTCTTCTAAAGATAATATTATTTCTAGAAAAAACGTGTTAGCAGTGTAGTTAGATTTGTTTGTCCTTATAATGCGAGAGGAGCGTGTGTTATTAAATTTGTCATTTCATTTATAGGGAGGCGGTTGCCTGATGAGTAACGACATGGAACGTCTGATGGTATCTGACAGTGGACCCTCGCAACACGCCCACTCGTCTCATTCTACCCACCACATCTCTACTAGACCCAAGGATTGTAGGTTAGTAGTATAGAGGTGTAGTTCGATTCCCGGCCAGGGCAAACTTTGTGTGGTGAGCATGAAGTTTGTTCCCGGGTGTTTGTCTTGTGTTTCTGTGTTTGTCTATGCCATCTGCGACACAGGGAATCCTAGTGTAGAGGTATGAGTGTGTTAACGTTTTTGTTTATTTAGTATTAATTAATCATCATAAACTACTTATGAACGTAGTCCCCTAAGGGCGCGGATTCAGCCCTTTCACTCTACGCGAAGAACTGGATACACTCTGCAGCCACTATACGACAAGTTCGTTCATTTGGCTCGGGCTGGGGGTGTTCTATACTACATTGGTCTTCTTACGGCCTACCCTCAATTTGATCTTATAAACTTATTGTATCTTAATATCTTTATTAGTAGTACACTTGATAGGTATCTGTAATTTTTTGGTACCTAATTGATTGACGTCATTGTGGCGCTGTAAACTGATACAAATGTCCTATTACAGTGAAGATTTTATATGATTTCCTTCAAAGTAGCATATTATTTCCAGATTCAAAGGCAAACGCATCTATCCTTCAGTGCCGAACCAGCCGTCTGAAGCGCTGGCACACTTTATGTTCGAGCTCGCTAAATCGGTGCTTTTCAAAGCTGGAGGCTCGTCTAGTACCAGTCTCTTCACACAGACATCTTGTGCCAGGGAGCATCATGTACCTCACAGGTATTTTTTTTTTTTTAGCACTTTTATAAACATGCGAAAATAGCGGACTTAAAGCTAAGAACATTTTCTACCAATAATTAACCAATAATTATATTTTAATGTGTTTTTATTTGTGTCAATTCCATAATTTTACTAGTTCTTATGACTTTTGTATTCTTACTTTTTGTTCTATGTACTTTTTGACAAAAGTAAATAAATAAGAGTTTAAAATTAAACCAATAACTAATTTTGTAAAATAAATATATACCTTACCTATCTACTTAAATAATAATGTATAAAATTAAATACATAGGCATATAGAATAATGATGTTTAGCTGATGATGACAAATCGCTTTGGACTAAAGAGTTTTTCCATGTCTCTTAAAATAAAGCTTGCTAGGGAGCCCTTTAAAATTAATTTCATTGGTATTAATTAAAAATAAACACATACACTACTAACTATTATATTGGTGAATTTATTTTCAGAGGGTTACACATGGCTGCGTTTCAACTGGGTCTGTATGCACTGGGTCTACACAACTGCGTCAGTGCAAACTGGCTTAGCCGTACCTACTCATCACACGTCAGTTGGATTACGGGTAATTTCAATTCACAATGGATTATTTCTGTCTTTGTAAATACCTGTGCATGTCTATAACTTTTGACGGCTCCCTGAAAGATTTAAGAAAAGAAACATCCAAGTCTGTCTACATTCTACAGTTATTTTGAAACTATAATATTACACTGATTTTGATAAAATTTCTATGGGACCAATCTGAAAGCTGAAGTATCCTTTCAAATAAAAAAAGAATTTTCTATATCGGTTGATAAATGACACAGAACTGAGGTCAAAATCAGAAAAAAAATACAACTTAATTGATAACTTCCGTAAGCCGGTTGATGATAATTCTACTTTTAATTAATGTATGTTACTTTTGATATGTTTTAGGACAAGCGATGGATATCGGAGCGCCCGCTATTTTGTTCCTGATTGACGCTTGGGAAGGACATCTGACGCCACCCGAGGCTGCCGGTATAGCTGATAAGGTAAATCGTAACAATCGTTATAATACAAAAAAATAGTTAACAATTTGAATAACTAGTTTAGACGTAAATTTAGCTGTTACTATATCAAGATAAGAGGATCTATTTGACGTGACGAAATGTCGGCTCACCTGCTGATAAGTCATCACCGCCGCCCATAAACAGAAGTACTATCGTTCTATTGAAGTAACAAGTCGCAAATCGAATTGCGTTACGCCCGTCACTCTGACGTTTAATGTTTTTTAACGTTTCATATGCCTGTAACTTAATGGTAACACATGAGAGTTGTTGACTTTGATTTCTAGTCATAGCTTTGACTCCTCGCTCCGCGCTCTAATTAAGATTAAACTTGAAATGTAACACGAGGGATCTCTACTTCCAGTTAAAAACTCATGAGTTACCATTAGTTGTTTCAATAATTATTGTTATTATATTGAGTACCTGAAGCTTTTTTGTGTAAACTTTTTTTTTAAATGCGTTTTTAGAAGGCCCTATTTATACAAATTAGAGAAACGCGAATTGATCGTTTAAAGTAATAAAGACATTGATTATGATACTTAATAATACGTTAATTTCAAGGAGTGTCCAGAAGTGTTAATTAAAAACATTGATTAGGCCTGATACCACTGTCTCCGTAGAAGATTATGAACGTTTGCCTGCCAATTTAGATAAGCAAAACAAATGGTTCTTTGTTCCAGGCATCGTCGGGTCGTGATATGCATACCGTCCGCGCCGCCGCCGAACTAGCATTGTCCGTCCTGCCTCACTCCCACGCGCTCAATTATAGCGAGATCCAACGAGCCGTGTTGCAGTGCAAGGAACAGAGCGACGCCATGTTGGAACGCGCCTGTCTCACAGTGGAGGCCGCCGCTAAAGGTAACCTCAATCCAAGCACCATTGTAATGTCAAGAGTAGGCCAGTATCCCTGGAGTGAGGCACATTATAAACTGATACAGATTTTCCGAATAGTATCATTTCAAATCTAGATTCCAATCGAAGCTCACATCACTTGAACTATTCATAATTTTTAAATTTAGATTTCCACGTGTTCTCAGGTGGTGGCGTATACCCGGAAGTCCTCTACACTGTGGCTCGGTATTGGCACGAGTTGTACCTCCGTCAGGCGAGCGAAGAGGGTGAACCACTTCCGGCGGAAGAGCCGCCCCGTCCGCCGCCCGCGCAGCTCGCCGTCCCGCTGCCGTACCCGCTGCCGCACGCGTTCCCGTACTACGCCTACCCGCCGCCCATATACCAGCTGCAAGTTCAACAGGTGACAGCATTATGCTCTAGTTGTGCTAGATTAAAGCAGAGGGCACCACTTCTTGCGGAATAGCCACTCGCCTGGATAATCATTCTTATTTTAAACTTATCCTTGCTCTATTGTACTGAACTCGTTCTGGTCGCTTTTATACGTCAGTATATGCAACATTACGTGAAAAGTGACGGTGAAATAAATGTTCATGGACTATCGAGAGTAGTCCGGCTTTGCAGTAGGAACTTTAGAGGCTGGCACTGGTACGGTATTTGATTTATAATGGTGTTTTATTTCAGTACGGCGGTCCGAGCGGGCCACCGCCGCAGTTCGCCCTGCCGCAGTACTTCGTCCGCGGACTAGCGGTGGCGCCACCGAGCCACGTGCCCCCGCCACCGGTGTGCCAGCAACAAGTGGCGCACCACACTGCACAGGTTCGATTATTTCGCATATTGATTAACTATTTCAAAACTGCTTTTTGCAGCTTGTACAATTCAAATTTTGATGTATATTTATTAAGGTTTGACTTAGTTTCAAACTTGATATGTTAATTTGAATTGAAATTTATTAATGTTAGTAATAGCGCTCGTGGCGAAGCTTCTAACCAGTTACTTTACAGATCATCTAAACTGAGCAACCCTCCGCCCGGTCAGTACTTGGTTGGGTAACAGTGTAGTGACATTTGACTAAGCGTTTCTGTGCTTCGGAAGGTCCTTTAAGATCTTGGTCCCGGCTACACTAGTCGATAAGTCATTTCGGAAGCCTTCGGGCGGGTTGAAAACACTAAAGTTGGCTACTAAGTCACACGAAATGAGAAATTAACCTAAAAATTTGATATCTTGAAGTTACTTTATTTTGTATTTTAATGTATTCATTGATGTAAAATAAATATTATAAAAATAATTAATATTTAGTTTAGAATACAATTTGTGTTATCTATGAGATGGAGAGTGGACGATAATTCCAACATAATGGAAAAAAAAAATATATTGTATATATTATCGTCTTTGCTTCAGAGGCCTTGAGATGTCGTTCCCGGCTGTAAAAGTCAATAATTCCTTTAGCAAGTTTGGAAATACCGACACCAGTGTTGCACGAAGAAAAATAGGAAGGATACACTTTGTGTCGCGAGCATGAAGTTTGTTCTCGGGTGTAGTCTTGTGTTCTTTGTTTGTCCGTGCCATCTACCCACAGAATAGTAGGGGTGTGAGATCGTGGTCTGAAGTCGGCCATTTTGTCCAGGTGGTCCAGGTGGCTCATTCAGCCGTCCCGCATTCGGCCGTCCCGCCGCCCTGCGTGTCGCACCCGCCGCCGCCGTTGCCCGTCAATGTCAGCGTGCACAATGCGGTAACATTGATCACTGTGCGAAACATTTTTAACGTATACTCAAACAGCACTGCGAACATACACTTCATGTTGGGGTGTTTTGGAATGTATTCGACTGTACTTCGTTTCTGGTGATAACTAGAAATGTAATGCAGTTATACTTATCCAAAAAACGATATCAATTCAAGGCAATTCAGACTCGTGCAGTAAAGGCACTGGAGACGTTCCAACTTTAACTTGTGAACAGACGTGAAGGAGTGACGGGTTATATCATACTAATATTATAAATGCGATAGTTTGTCTCTATTTATGTATGTTTATTACTCCTTCACGCCTTGACGGCTATTATGCGGATAAAGTGAAGTCAGTTTGTTCCTATTAGCGGGGCGCAGTTAGTTATAATATAGTCGAGAGTTTAAATATACCCTTTAGCTTTAGTATACCAGTTCTACATCACAAAAATAAATTACGCACGATGGGAACCTAAGTTTCTAAGGCGGAGTAAATAACTTAATGTGGAACGTGCTAAATCAATTTTACCGGTCACATACAGTGACAGGCACACAAGAGCGTTAAACTTGGTAAAGTTTCCAAAGTACTTAGATGCGTCTGCCAAAATATGATTAAAAAAAGACTAAGAAGACATTAAACTATACTTGTTATGCGAAAATAATCGTGGAGCGAAACGCAAAACCTTAAGATTTCATGTCTACAGTGCTGCTTGAGGATTCAACCATATTATAGTGCCATTGTAGACTAAATTGGTAGAGCTGTCATAAGTTTAGTGTCATGAGAATATTTAATTAGTACCAAAATTCAGTCAACCAATTTTAAAATAATTAATTTGTTACCCTTATAATTCCATTTGCAGAACTCAATAAATCACTACTTAACCCAAATTATATATTGTGGTCTCATCGTCGTTATGGAATCATAATTAAAAACCATATTGGTATAAGCCCAAATAAAATATCATTATCAAAAAAGCATACCATTTTCGTGTTAGAATAATGTTATATATTGAAAATAACAACTTTTTTAGAACATAACACAGCACCCGCCTCCGATCCCGCCGCCGTTACCGCCGCCACACAACGCTCAACAAGTGAACGTACAGCAAGTAAACATCGGTACCGTGAGCAATGTGGGCGGAGTGACCGGAGTAGGGGGTAGTGCCCCTCCCAATCTCCCCCCAGGACAATTGAGGAGACTACTCGCTGCTTATCGAGTCGGGATGTTGGCGTTGGAGACGCAAGCCAGACGAGTCCACGATGACCGTCCGCAGAATAAGTTTGGAAGGTGAGTTGGAGTAAATGCTACGTAGGTACATTTTACAAAGATTAATATCATTTAGTACTTCTAATGTTCCTGCACTGGGAATACTAGAGGGTGATACTGATATCTAGTAGCCCGTAGGTATACAAGATATGTAAATGTATCCTATTTTCTTTTTTTTTTTCTTGTTAGCTTAAAATTTAAAAATTATTTTCTGGATTTACTGCTTTGTTGCGTTAAATTTGAACTATGATTTAGTGTGTTTGGTATTATTCTATAGTTTCTTTTCGCGTTTCCGTTACATTAAAATTGATATCTACTGCAGTGCAATTTAAATGTTTGGTCATATCGTATCGTTTGAGCGCAGTCGACATAGCCAAATTATGTACTAATGTAGCGTGTTGTGGTTGTCTTCGGTACGAAAATAAGAAGAATCGGAAAGCTCAAATATTTTCCATATATTGTGCTGTTCGTACAGGAATCCACCGTACGGCGAGCACGTAAAGTGGCTACTCCGGGTCTGCAAGCGACTCGGGGCGCAGTATCTCCACCAGTTCTGCGTATGCGCAGTCAACTCCGTTGTGTCACCCTTCGTGCTCTATGAGCTGTGTGTGGAGAGCGCTCATTGGCTGGCTCGAGGCGGGCCCCACCATCTTGTGATGCAACATCTGAGAGGAACCCTCGCTCCGCTGGTGCAGAAATGCCAGCAGATGTAAGTTATGAAATATAAATGTATAGTGCTTATACTATTTCTACGTATGCGCAGTCAACTCTGTCGTTACAGAACGACACCGCCTGTTCCAAATATTGACGAAGTTAACACCTTTTGTATTTCAGACAATGATGTTTTTCAATTTAAAAACAACTGTTCTGTCCTCCATATTTCGTGTATCATAATGTTGCTTTTTTATCTTTCTTTTGTGTTCTGTACAATGATATAATATTTTAAAGTCACAACAAATATTTTTCATTGTGACTAAGTTACTGAACGAGATACAAGCCTACCTGATGTTAAGTGGTCACCTACGCCCTTAACGACATAAATACAGCTGGGGGTCTAAAACTGGAATGAAAATACACAAGTCGCGATGTTTTAGACCGTTACTCTGATACATGAAGATTAAGGATCTATGAAACGTCTCATGCGTTTGCTTTTTCACCAGGACACACACATTTGAGCAGCAGGCTGAATGAGTATTTTCACAAGTTCTTATGCTGCTGAAAGTGATGCGATCGCGTAAAATTGCTGATACCACAATACCATTTGTTATCAAATCTCAGTCAGTAATCTGATCAACCTAAAAATTGATCAGACCAAGATCGATCCTTCAAGAATGTTAAATACAAAAGTTCATTGGCCTCCCCAGGTACATTCAATGCATCCATCAGAAGCTGTATCACATAACCGCAGTTGAATATGAAGAGTTTGTCAGCATAGTCCTATCTGCACGGACTGCCTTCCAACTTACCCCTGAAGGCAACGCTCAATTCAAAGAGTGGCTCGCTTCTCTACGCAAGTAAGTAACTCCTATTATAAAAATTATTAACATGTTTTTTAAGTTGCTTTTTTATTTTCGCCGGTGCCATTGTATTCGATCCGTAGGCTGCCAATGCTTATTCCTATCAATATTTGTTTTCCAGTGAACATTATACTTATTAGATATTGCGCATTTTATTATAATCGCCTACGTATTATCAATGGTTATTTATTTAGCCATGCATAAGAAAAACGATATATTATTGAATAATCAGCTTATGTTTATTAGAAATAGATAGTTGAATTAAGTTTCTTATATATTTCAAATCATTTTCAACACTGCTCTTTTGTTCAGTGACAAAGATCGACACCCATACTTCAGCCAACTGCTCTCGAATACAATGGCACCGGCATATGGACAATAAGCGAAATATGAGAAATGTTTTTAGGTCGAAGACGTGCAAAAAGGACCTCTGGACGCAGTTAAACGCAGCGCTCCAAACGAACGGCAAATGACGACGGCAGCCGATAGTTTGTCTCGTGCGGTGTACCGCGCGCAAACTGTCACACCACTGGCCCTGGCCCCGCTATCGGCTGTACCAACTCACATTCTAAACTGTATATAACATTCGTGTTTGGAATTTCAGTACTCGTTCCCCACGCCCGTATACGCATCGAAACAGTGACACACTGACGACTGTGCTACCGTTCGCGTATATAGATTGTAAGACACGATTGTACCGATCTGACTAATGAATTATCATATTGCACTGTTTATTATGCTCATTTCATTTTCATAATTTGCCGGTATTATGTTATTCAGCTCTTCCGAGTGACGTAGTTCTATCATTTTTAGTAATAGTTTAAAAGTATCGATCTCATTTGAAAATGCAAATTGTTCGGTTCACAGAGAAATGTTGCTAACTCCTGTAATATTTTTCATTATTGTACAACAATATTTTGCTTTCACACATAAACCTCGATGAAGTATTTATTCTGATTGTCAATGACAAGATCTCAAAATGTAAATATTTATTAGCGTTCTGTTATTATTACCATTGTATCATTTACATATTGATGTTTGAATTTACTGTACTGACACGGAAATGCAAGCTCATTTCAAGGTTGTGCGTTATATAGTCTGAGGTTGATTGTATCTGAGTACTTGTATGCGTTTATCTGGAGCGACTCTGTGAGGATGTTAGCAACATTTGCTTCAATTTGAAATGAAGCCCAATGCAAGATGAAATTACATCTATTCTCTTGTAAATTAATGTAACTTGTCTATCTACCAATTATCTATGTAAAAGATTTTATGATGCAAATTGAATCAATTTTTTTTTTAATTTCTATCGCTTCAAGTCTTCCCCAAACTTGATATTTGTAACTAGTCAGTGGTTTTGAAGATCCCTTCGGCAAGTCCAGTGGAGCTTCAATAATCTAGCTCATTTAGTTTCAATTTTTTTATTAGTTAATTTGAACCGGCGTGTTTTTTTTACCTTTCATATGTCCATGTAAAAGGTGTTAAATGAAAGCGATTGCTATATATTTCATAATTTAAAAAAGTGGCGCGATCGACTTGTTTAAATTATGAACAATATTGGTTTATTTTTAGTTAACTCAATTATTTTAACTCAATTCGATGTAGTTTGGTGGACAACACTTAAACATGTACTTAACCTATTTATAACTACTTAATATTTTAACTATGTAAATGCTACCTGCAACATTAAACACATATGTAGAATCGTAGACATGGCCTTGAAGAATACTTAAATAATGAAATAGATATAAGGTTGTCCGCCCAGATGAATTCACTACGTTGTAGAAGTGTACACTAGCGAATTATTTTAAAGATCTCTCACTTTCGACTAAGCGCTAAAATATTATCGCTTCATTCGCGTATATTATAGTACTATAATTAATAGTCCTTTATAAAATCAGTCAGGATACTATCGAGTAAAATGTCTGTTGTATTTTAAATTTATTTACAATCGAGTTAGGTATTGTCTTAATTGGTGTGGATTGAAATGTTGGTCAGGAATGATAGTTTGCGAGAGTACGAATTGAAAGTACAACGGCTGGTATTGGCGGTTGGCGATGTCTCTTATGTTGACAGTTCTTTATAATAATAATAACTCAGCGCCTCTTCTCTCCTCAGTGTGTGAGGGTAAGATGACAAGTTAACTTTAAAAAAAAAACAAATTGCTTTGTAACTCATACCAGCCGTTGAACCTATAAATTGTGTAAGTACTATTTGAGATAAAGTGGGGTAGTCCCAGTTGAATGGACGCATCAGAATATTAGCACTCGAAATATAATAATTTTGTGCGGTTTCGAGTGAAAAGAAACTAAGAAGGTTAAAAATGTTTAATCGAAATATGATGAACACGATAAATTCAAAATTGATTGCAATAGTCCGAGTGAGGAAATATTGGCTTAAAAAGTTTCAAGCGACCTAAATGACGTCATTAGACTACAAAATATTTGACAGAATGTAGATGATGACCGTCGATTCACTATTTTTGATATTCTCTTGTCGAAATTTGGAGTTTCATGAATGTTAACGTAATGACGTCTCGTGGAGATAAACGTAGATGTGAGTTCGATTTGCGATAGTACTTTATTTACACGTTTATATTATATTATTAATTATTCATATATTATAATGCAAATTAGCATCTTGAGAGCCTTTGGATAGTGACTAAAATGTATGGCGCGTTCGCTGGCAACAAACGAACCAACTTATAATAAAAGGTAGTTATTGAGAAAAATATGTAATAAAGTATTTGTATTTGAGTTAATATTATAAACGATAGCTATTTAATCTTTTCTCAAACCTAAGATTTAGCCGAAAGGTAAGAATTGACATGTAAAATTCATGTTGAGGCTGAGTTGTATTTGCCTGATTTTTTAACTTGTATACATAATGTTTTTTTTAATAATATGTACTACATATATCAGCCAGTTTTAAATGTATAACAGTGAAATAGTGAACATTGCAAATGTTAAAAAATGTATATGAACTCTGTGGCTGTTTGGAGTGAAACGGCAATTTCTATCACAATTATTTTTTAATTCCCTTAATTAATTTCCTAAATTATAATTGTGAAAGAAATAACACAGGTCATCTATTTTTGGCATTACATTAAAATAATGCAATTAAAAAAATACTATATTGCCACTGATTGAAGGTACCTGAACTATCTCTGAAAGTAACGCTTGTAATTGTTCACAGTAAGATTTCGTAATCCACTTTTAATGGCTAATATTAATAGTGGAAAACCCAATCAAATGTAAGAAAACAAAGCATTCGTTGATGCCTTTATTCCTACTTAGTGTTATTCCAATGTCAATAAGGTAATACTATAGAATAAAACCTTGTATTCAAAGCGTTGAATACATAGGTTTACTAAAGATATTGTGAAAACTAAGATCTTCCAACCACTAAAGCAATAATAAAATATCATTTTATAAAATGTATTTTGTATCGTGTTAGCTATTTACAACGTGTGAATTAGTTATTCGTATATTATTGAACCTACAGAAGTTTCTGTAAAAGATATATTGATATACACATGGATGGATATATACATAGTGTATACATTCGTATTAAATGTTTTGTCAGTGAGTATAATAGTGTAAAATTCCGCGGCGAGTATTCGGATGGACCCACTAATTCGTCTGTAAATTAAAATTGTGTAAGAAATGAGAAGTTGTGTCTAAGTTGTGAACTAATTTTGGAGTGAGTTGCTGTAATTTGCATTCAGGAGTTGGATATATTATGTAACTAGTCTTATTCGAAAGTGGGTAAATCATAACAAAATCCATATTGTGCCTTGCTTGATATCAACTCATCGCGGATAGATTATACGTCACGAGTGATCCGATGGTTTCGATAGTTTAAAAATATCAAGACTGACTTGTAACTTCAACGATCTTCTGATACACGCAGGTGTAATGTAACGTTTCTTCTTGATATAGATAACCGAAATTTAGCAAAAATTGCGCGATTACTATTATAATAATATTACCGATTTTGTCACAGTGGCGTAATGTGTCCGTATATCTGTATATCAATAGGCTAACGTAAAAAAGTTAGAAGCTAGATTTGTGAAAATTCTATGGAAATATGACATTGGAATGACGAGTTTGTTGCCAGCCCGCGCAGAGTAGGCTTAGTTTAATATCTTTATAAATTTAGATGTTTACGCATTCATAAATTGGGGAATGTTTTTCAGCATTCATTAGATAGTAAATTATTAGATTGCTAGTTAGTATAATTGATGTTCTTAAAAGTTTGATATGGATGCAGAACTCTTAATTTGAAACCTTATAATGTTTATAAAATGTTTCATCGAATAGATATTTATGTTATTTCTGAAGAGAAGTATTGTCAGTTATATATTATTACATACACTTATCTAATAGATAAATTATAGCAAGACTTGTTTCGCACTTACCAATCCGTTAATAATGCACTTTGAGCGGGATATACTTTGCAGCGAAATAATATATTGTGGCGACTTTGCGAGCCTTATTATTTACATGCATGAAAAAAAGGAGTTATTCCAAAACATAATTAGGTTACCGAACGACTAATAACAACGTATATATTTGATAAAATAATGCTTTTTGTTGCTATTCAGTAAGATGACATGTTAAAAGCCATTATCACGATAACTTTTGCCGTCCATAATTACTTTGCGAGTCACTAAAATTATAATTTTTATTTAACGACGTATTACTATTACTAGCATAACTTTCAAACTACTTAAAGTATTAAGACCTCATTTATAAATGTGTATAAGCCGTAGATGAGTCTTAATTTTTCGTGTGTTACTAACGACTTCGAAACAGAGAAAAAAAATTAGTTAATCTACGGCTAATATAGCTCTTATAGTCCAAATTATCTGCTCCACGGGCATTATTAACTATAACTGGTCTTCTTTTCTGCGTATTTTGGCATTAATAAGTACTTTGTCTTTGACTAAATAACTATTTTTACACAAAAGAACATAATGTATTTAAATTAAATTAAATATATATATACAATATATATAATTCATATATCGTTAGCTTCGTAATGTAACGTTAGTTTAACCCATATTTTTATTAGTCGTTTAATGCATGTTCGATAGTTGTAATTTGCGCAGTATCAAGTGTTTTGCAATTCGTTTTAAAGCTTTGTGGTATTTGTATTTATTAGCTGATCATCAGTTTCACATATCAGTTGAAATTTTCTTCATACTGTACAACATTTTATGCAGGTGTCGAAAGGCATGTTCAACAAAATCACATTTTCCCCCCATCCGCTAGTAACAAGAATGTAGCTACGCTAATAGACTTATTACTCGTAGAATGAAAAATAACACAGAAACTATTCATTTTGATAAATCTATAAATTCGAAAGTCTTGCTCTATGATTCGCATCACTGTTTTATACAGTAAACCTTTTTTAGTATTTTAAAACGAATACTCGTTTTTATATTTATTATAATTTACGAATTATTCAACATGTAGGTACTTACTATTTCATTACATGCACGTTAACGCTTAACCAGCTCAGCTATGCGTAAGCGCAAGGAATCATGTGAGCTGCGTTGAACTGATAGTAATTCGAAGTAAATTTCATACTTAAGTAATCTATATTATTAGCATACAGTTTAGATTGACGCAACATCCTTCTGGCAAGGACACTTTTGACAACTTATATAATGTTCTACAGTTAGCATCAACTAAATCTTCTAACCCATGGTTACCCAAAGGCCATTTCAGATGTTAGTTGATATGAGATGAAGTGTCATATATCAAGAATATTTGGACCTATAAGCAGGCTTGATAGCTAGCATTTTTTTTGAATTGATCCCCCTTTTGATACCTTGGCTTGAATAGCCGAATTTGCAATGGTAAAAAGAGTGGTGCAAATTGTAATAGCATATTTGCCGTTCGTAACAATACTGATTTTTTACTAATAATTTTGTTTAATATAATTTTAGATGTTATGATTAGGTTTGCTTCTGTAATACTCATCGCAATGCAAGTAGACTTAATTTCTACGTCACATCACAGTCAGTTTTACATAGGTATCAATGTAAGCAGTAAAAGGAAGTCTGTTTAGTTCTAAAACGACGATGCATAATTATTTTATACATCTGGACTCGGTAGTTTAATTAATACACCTAAGTGAGGTGTCTCCGCCTATTAAAATATGTAACCATTATACAGTTAAATGGCTACTTATTAGTACGTAATAAAATATTATTATTTTAAATCCTCATTGCTCTGTCGTCTGCAAATATTTTGAATGTACAGTGAAAAGGAAAATTACTGTTTGGTGAATTGTGTTTGCTGGTGAAACTATTGCACAAAATGTTTGTTTTTTTAATTAAGGGAGTCACAATAGCTTTTACTTGTAAAACGACCGAATCGGTTTAGTGATGTCAATCTCTAAGCTGACATAATTCCACACTCGAAAATTGACAAAATTTAGGTCATGTATTTTAGATCAGAGTCCATAACAGGAAACTAAAATTGAAAAGTTTGAACTGTTACATAATCTTATGTGTGCATTGATGTTAGCTTACAGAACCGCATTCCAGGAATGTACTGTCCAACTATATCCCTTCCGGGCGTAAGACTGACAAGATCATTCAAATGTAAAATCATTTTATCAGGATGCCCAAAAACAATTTGGTGGCTTCTTTTTTTAATATTTTGCGTTCTAGTGCTTGTGTTTTTCATTGGACCTCATTGTTTTACGGCACCCTGAAGCCCTGTTGAAAATATTTATGAAAGTTTAGCACTAGACATTTTGCTCCGTTGTCGCGAATGGTTGTAATTATAAAATATTATAGATAATATTAATTAGTGAAATGATAGACTGTTTTGCACTATTCCTGGTTTGACCGTATTGAAATTACTCATGTTGTCGCTTCACATGCAGACGCGTGTATGAACACTTTGTGATGACAAGTATGTTATTGTAATTCGATTCTGCGCCTTGCATGTCTATCAACAACGTGATTGGTATATTACTCCAATATCCTACACTCAAGTTTCCCTTAAATCTCGAAATATTTTGACCTCTAGAACATTTTATTATTACTTTTACGATTACACATTTAAGTCTTTTGGCAAAATATTTGAAGTAACATTATTTAATTATTCAATATACTTATTCTATATTAAGACATGTGAGTTTAATTTAAAATGTTTATTTGTCGGTACAGGTGGTTAAGTCGTGTGATGAAAATTGGGCAATGGACTTTGATTTTTGAATTTGAAAATGATGCATTATTCTTCACACGATTGTCGCAACCCGTGGTGGCAAATATTCAATCGTCGGCCGGAATAATTATTTATTTTCGCGTAATAGAACTTTACACCCTGCGTTTGTGACTGAACAAAATAATTGTTCCATCCGTTTCCACTCTTTTATGTGATCAAGCGTAATTTTTATCAGACATACCTTTCTTACTTCTTAATCCGATATGCAGATATTTCTGCAGGCTTGAAGGTGGTGGTAGGTACCAAAGTTGTTACAGTACCCCTAGTTTATGGAGTCTGTGGCTCAAATTAATGTTTGATAAATTAATATTTTGTATCTGATGCTACGCCCGCGTGGTTAAAAAGATGTCCTACGTTTGCTCTGGTATTTAATTAATATACTTAACAAATTTCATCCAAATCGGTCTAAATTTCGTGATTACATTTTTCATTACCTTAAACTTTTGTATTTATAATAATTGATGGGACGAACTGGATCGGATACCATAATTACCTTAATCGATTATGACGACTTAAGTAATTTTATAGTTATTCATACAAGTTATCAAAAACATTTCGTTTTAAGAAATACTCATTATGATAAAAACACTTCTTGTCTTAGTGATGTACTATCGGTTTCAAAATAGAATAACCTAATTTGTTACAGCGATAATAAGATTTGTGCTACTTATAGAATACTATATCAACCGACCTCTGATTGCACTTAGCCTAGGTGTTTCCTACTCCTTATCAATGTCCATGGTCAATAATACAGTATGAGTACCGATGGTTAATTAGGTACCCTTGTTTCAGTATTGAAAAATCAATTTATAAAACAAGAGACTGATCAAAAAACAGCCGATTTCAATTGTTTCATTCCTCATTTCTCTCCCTTAGGGGGTACACCATACCATTTTAAAAAGAATCATCCAAATCGGTATACAACGGGCGAAGGAAAAGTCACAGGATAGCAAAACATGCAGTTTCGTTTCCCTACCTTTGGATGACATATTATTTCTAGTTATTTTGATTTCACTACCAAACTATTGAACCAATTTAAAAAATAAATTCAATCTGGAAGCATTATCTTTCCAAATATTAGAAAAAAAATCAAAATCGTTTGATAAATGACGGAGAACTGAGGTATAAACGTAAAAATTATATCGAATTTATAATCTCTGGACAGTTGGTTGAAAATATAACCGACTTAAATTCTAATATTCCCTATTTTTCGCCTTTGGGTGGTAGAATTATTCCATTAATTTCTATGGGATTATTGCGATGCATCTTCAACTAAAAAAAGAACAATTTAAATTGATCCACAATTTGCAAAACGAGAACAACTAAAACATAAAGAAGGGACTTGAGAACCTCCTCCTTTTTGAAGGTCGGTTTAAAAATGTTTAATACACAGATCAATTGCTTCGTAATGGTAAAAAGATAACGAGACATTACATTTATACAAACAACAAAGTAAGATTTGCAAAAAAAATCAACTATCAAGTAATTGCTCATCTTTAACCGAACAGCTTGAGAACCAGTACTGCTTAGCTTAGCATCTGCTTAAATAATAGATCGAGCTTCGGAATATTAGCGATTTAATTTGGAAAACATATAATCAAGGTACACGAGTACCGAGGTACCAATGAACTGACATTGCAATCGGTATGTTTATAGTTGTGATTGGTTTTATTATCATTTTCACTGTCTGTTCTATTGCGTCAATAGGTTGTGCCCAGAAATGTAGTGGAAATGAAGTTCGCTAAATTATGATGTGACCAATCAACCTTATTTAACATGGTCACAAAACCTTTGTTATAAATTGATGACCTCAACACAAAATTATACGACTACGACAATTAATGTCTCTTCTGCTCAAAAGCAGCCTCATCGTAGCTGATGGCAACATGGCAACATAGGTTGAGCACACTTTGCAAATTGGATTATGTAGTAGTACATTTTGTTGTCCCTACTTCACTCATCGTATTTACTAGTCTCACATGGCAAATGGTCTCCTTTTCTTCCCCCCTTTCCACACTTGTACTTAAAAAATCTTTCATGTTTTCATTTAAGTATGCGATGAAAAAGTGATGAGTGAAATTTATAAAACTATTGCACTGCTGGCTGAGGCAAAAATGAGGCTGCTTTCGACCAGAACAGCCCATTATTGATATTGACATGTCAGTTATAGCATTGTCGAATGTAGTAGATATTGTATCTAATTTTAACTTGATCTGTGCCATCCTCGCCGTTACATGCAGTACCAGGGTACATGGAACTTAATCGGTGCCACCTTCTCCCGGGGACGAAACTATTTTTCCCGTCTGCCCCGTTGACCGGACTGAACCACAGGGTGGATGGTGGGTGGAGAGTAAGCCTGTACTGTGCCTATAACTGACATATCTATTAAAAGAATGAAACACCAGGGACACAAATAGTTGTGTACAATTATGCTATTTTTTATAGGATTTTAATTTCGCCTGCACTAAGACCGCGCCCGAAACGGGCGGGGTCGATAGCGTAACAAACGGGCCGCATGGATCGCACGCTGCGTTGCGTGATTACCGCGTGTGTACGCTCGGTGTGATTGTGTACCGTCAGCAAAACTACACGTGCTTTGTTAGTAAGTCGATTTGAACTGGTTGATATATAATCTGCTGGATTATCGAATTACTTTTTGAAATAGCTATAAGTTATTGATACACTGAAGTGAGCTTCCGGGGTTGACCTCCTTTGGATACATAATGGATTCCTAAGTTGTCAAGTTGCCACAAACTACCAAAATATATCCTTAAATCCATAGAATTCGAACAAACGAAGTTTTCAATTCGTAATGTTCATTTTTGTACTGTTGTTTTGCGATATCTCGGCGAACTGAACCCTCATGAACTGAATTTGATGATTCTTTTATTTGAATCTGTAGATCCAAGGTATATAAGTTTGAAGAAAGAACAAGGGCAGTGATTTTTTATATTTTTAAATCAAGTTTTTTTTTATTAAGTTTTAAAATTAGTATCAATATTATGCAATTTTCATTTCATAAGTATAATAATAACAATTGCGTTGTTATTGGGGAAAATATATCGTTATTGTCGCAATAAATTATGTCACATACAAACGAGAAGGTTAAACAAACCATTCGTAGATGCATTTATCTCATCAAATGTGCAATTGCAATCTTATTGACATAATTATAGGTACCTCCGAATGCTCTTGATATGTCGTGTCGTATTAAACTAAATGTCATTTATAAATAGTATAAAATAAATATCATCTGCGGTTGACGCGATGTTTGTAGATAAATAAATAGTGTTTTCTGATCTAAGTATAGGTATTATGGTTTCACGTCACGTCACATTTTCGACGGCTCCGTAGCCCTTCGTAGGGAGAGGTCCCTAGTTCGATTTTGAGCCGGGGCAAACGTTTGTTACCGGTTTTTGGGTATTCACTAGGATTCCGAATCGGATGTGATGAGTGTGGGAGCGTTTGTTTGAATAAATAACCACCGTATCAAATGCTTCTTTGTTTTATTCGTTAGGATATTGGATATAGGTACAACAGAATATTTTGTGAAAATTCAACTGGGTACCAATTACGGTTCAAAAGATAAAGCCCTTAGGTAGATATAATTGGGTAGGTATGGCAAACAGGCAGAACTTGGTATAGGTACAAACTTGGTATGTTTTTTTGTACGGTACTCTAAAAATATATAACTTCTGACTACGTCAACTACATTGTTTGCTTCTGTACTTATTCGAGTAGATACTTACTATTTACCGCCTGAATTATTTGATTTGCATTATTGGTTAGCCAAAATTAATACACGTATCATGGTATGATTTCCATGAGAAATGAGAGGATCCAAAAACTTTTTTAGATCTGTATATGCATCTTAATCCAATGTACTTTGGTGAGTGGGTAGTGTACTTTGAGTACCATAATATTATATTATTAACCGCCTCCAAAAAATAAGGAGGTAATCAATTCCGTTGTATGTTTTTTATGTTTGTTACGCAATTTTTCGCCAACTGTAGACCTATTTGGATGATTCTAAGGAATCATCGAAGTCGGTCCACAGTATACCTCCAAGGTGGTCCCATATTTCTATGGGACCACCTTGTTCATGAAGAAATTCGACCTCTTAGTGCGTCAAATAATTAATGAAAGTATTGAAGTTGATTCATTCAATTCATAAACCAGTCAATCATTAAGTATATTATGGACGTTTCATTCTTACCTTGTGTATTATTGAATTTTGAAGTACTATGTGTATGTCTATGTTATAAACCTGTCATTCATGGCTGCATATTTTGTACATGGGCAAGTGACACTGATGGTAGTAGTCATGCACTCGTGACTGTAATTTCACCGCTACTTTCAAATCCATTAGTTCTGTTAACACTCCTGGTAATACACCGCTAAGCAGTGCTGCACTTACAATCTCTGTATTCCGGCGGAAGGATGAGGAAGCTGAAGTTAGAGGCCCGTGGCTCAAAGTGATGGGCGCAACGCGATGCTAGTCTTCTCAGACTTCGATAAGGGAGGACAGGAGTCGTGTTACTGTTGTTTCTGGACGGCAGTAACATCAGGTAGGTCAATTCGTTCCGTCTTCACATAAAAATACATGTCGGACACAGCAATACCAATGAACTTACTGTTTTCTGGGTTTAGGGTGTAATGCACACGTGTCCGTTTTTGACTTTACTGCTAACTACAAAGATATTTTAGGATAGTGTAGTGTAGGTAGTTTGTCGTCGAGATGTTTGTTTACTAGTACGTACCTGTTACTCAATTTTATGTACGTAATGGTGGAAAACTAAATGAATTGCGCAAATATTTGACACCACTACAAAGTGTTTTACTATTACTTATCTATAGTGATCTTTATGAAGTAAGGTATGGTTTGTAAAAAAGTAAACGTTTTTAACAAGTAATATAAGACATCAAGTTACATTAAATACTCATAATAAAATGCCTTTTAAAATTAAACTACTGGGAAACACAGTTCAACAAGAATTGACAAAAAGATTATTAGTTTATCGCAAAAAGTGTACGTGTACATATTTGGCAGTTACTGAAGTTCAATAATATTTACATTGACAAATTATTGAACCTCTTTCAAAAGCTCGATGTATTCACCCCTTAAAGGCCATGCATGCGGCCCATGCAACCACGTCTTTATCAATATTTACACTATCTTACGCTTGTTGATAAAACTGTTGATGTTTCCATTGGATGTTACGAGGGCGTGTAAGACTCCGCCATATACCTACTGATTGCTCCTTATAGCTCGCTGTTTGATAGTAACTATTATTATATTCAATGACTCGATGTCAGTTTATATAAAAGCTTTGATAACCGCACGTGCTACAGCATTCTTTGCTCGTCCACCGCGCGTGACGCGCCACCTCGGCCTATAAAATAATTAATTAATTTTTATTTTCAGTATTATAATTTATTAACGGTAAATATAGCATCATTCATTCATTCTCAATTTAATAGTAAAATTTTGCAAGGGTTTAATTTAACCTTTTAATTTATTTGTGTTTTGGTTGGTTTAAATATATTTAGAAAAAAATGGCTTACTTGCAATCCATGCCCAAAAATGAAACAATGAGACTGCGTGAGAAGCACGTCGGGTAAGCATTTTTTAACTATATTTATTTTTATATTATTTTAACCTTTTTCCAAATCTTTATTCAAAAATTTTCAGTATCCTTTATTATCTATTGGAAATGAAATTACATCCTTCGATTTATCTTGCTTGACGTATAGCAAGGATGACTTGTCAATTACCTCTATTAGTATCGTCTTATTTTGTAAGATGTGTATAATGATGTTAAACATTTTGTTTTTGTTTTCAGTGCAGCCTGTCAATTGTTTTTCCGTTCGTCTCCCTTGAAAATCGTCCGAGGCATAGCCCAATACATGTATGACGAGCAAGGGGAGAGATATCTGGACTGCATCAATAATGTGGCACATGGTAAGTCTTAACTTTTTTTCTCAGAATTTCTGCCTTTCTTGTTTTTGGAAACAGCAAATCAAAGTTGAGCTAATTGCTTAGGATTAGAAGGGATCCTATACACCAAACCTGCCGGCCCGGCGCCCTCCGTAAGCTGGTTTCGTTTTTGATATCTAAAGTGGCGGAACGAGCTAACGATCCGCCTGATGTTAACTGGTTACAACCCGTTCATAATCAATAGCAAGACGACTCAGGTCCTCCCTATGGAAGCGGCCTAAGTGACTTCTAACCGAGAAATAGAAATGTGATATCTCATTCCTCTCTAATATTAAAGTTAGGATCCTTTAAATTACTCTTACCTATACTCGTGCGACTTTACTTAAGCAAAAACCATTATTATGTCATTTTTTACACACTTTTACACCGGTCAATAATGATGGTATTTATAAAATTATTCAATTTTCAGTGGGACATTGCCACCCCCACGTCGTGGAGGCTGGTAGAAACCAAATGTCGTTGATATCGACTAACAATCGCTACCTCCACGATGAGATCGTAATCCTCGCAGAGAGACTTGTGAAGTCCCTGCCGGAACCTCTCTCCGTTTGCTTCTTCGTCAACTCGGGCTCGGAGGCCAATGACCTCGCATTGAGATTGGCCAGAATACACACTAAGAACAAAGATGTCGTCACACTTGACCAGTAAGTATATTTACCGGTCTCGATTATTTAGGGACGAAAAATCCTGGCATATAAGTAGGCCCTATATCCTGATATATTATATACAATATTATCCTGTCATTTTTTCTCTTAAACATTTGGCTATCAGCTTTTTTACCTGCATACTTATAAACCTATTTAAAATTACCATGTTACCCCATAGGGTCTTTTTGTAACATTATACCCCAAAGGGTAGAAACCCTGATCAAAAATCAAAAAAATGGCAATTTTTATAATTTCTTTGAATCAATTTGCCGTCGTAATATCGGAAAATGCCAAGAAGTCCCAGTTTCGGTAACTTCGAGTATCTCGAAGTATTTTTAGGGTGCTACTAGCCCCTGTTTGTTACAGCGCGTATCATGGTCACCTAACGTCTATGATTGATATCTCACCCTACAAATTTAACCTACCCGGAGGGCCAGAGAAACCAGATTGGGTCCATGTGGTAAGTAATTAACGGGTATAATATGAAACCTTTATTTATGTTGTGTAAAATTTGTATATTTCGTAAAAATTAACATTCTTATCGATTTCAAATCGGGCTATCAATCATTTTTCTTCTAAATATTATAAAATAATATTTCTAAAATGATAATTAGAATTGGATTGATAACACGTAGTTCATTTCAAAAGGCGCTCTCGGCGTAGATAAAACTATTCAAATCTCATAAACTTAACACAAAGTATGTGGCCCGTTAAAACACGAAAAAACAGCGTGTCAATCGTATGGTACAATAGAGCTTAAAAGTTAATAAAATCCGTTCTACGTAGATACTAGTTTCAAAAGTTCAAACATTAATTATTATTTTTTTAAACCACAAATCGTTTAGATAGTTTATTGATTTAAGATTCAGGTTTGCTGAAGTCCCAATGTTGTTATTTCAAAGCGTCTAAAGACTGGTTTAGTAGCTTAAGGAGGTTTCCAAAATGATCACATTTACGAAGTTGTCGTAAAAAACTTACCTTCTTATCATTCGTCCAATTAATGCAAAAGCTTTATACACTTGGCTAATCTACAATTAAAATGAAGTTAATTAAGTTATGTTATCATATGACCTCATTTTTTGAGCATGCGACCAGTGGGTGCGTGATAAAGGTGTTACAAAGTTTGTTACTACGTAATTTATAGTCAAAATACTTAGTTATAAATGTCGAAGGTTAATATACAGTCAATCGTTTCAATTAAGCCATTTTAAATTATATCACGCTTTAAAACATCGCTCACAGATACTTCGTGGACGTTATGATTCCATTGTTTAAATAAGTGGCCTGTCATTAGAACAGAAACTGAACCGAATTTAAGAATTTGATACCCATACCATATAAGCCAACTTTTTTATAGTGCACAGGCCCTAGAATGAAATGCAGATGATATCTAATGAAACTATTGAAAAAAATATTGAAAAGGAAGATTTTTATCGCTGATAATAGTCTAAGACAATTTTGTGTTACCCAGGCGCCAGTCCCGGATGTGTACCGAGGAAAGTACACGTACCCTAACGACTCCCAATCCGAAGACGAGCTAGGGAAACTTTACGCAGATGAAGTTGAAAAAATCTGCTTGGAGGCAAAGCGTAGCCACGGAGGCGTTTGCGCATTCATAGCCGAAAGTCTGCAAAGCTGCGGGGGACAAATTATACCGCCTGATGGCTACCTACAACGCGTGTACCAGTAAGTATCTACATAATGATACTCTTTAACCTAAGGCGGCTTTGTATTGGTTATCAGTCAGCAAGGAAGATTCAATTATGCGTAGTATTTCCTTATGTAACGCAAGGATCTAAGCACTAAGTTTCTAAAAATTAATCTCCTTTGAGGGTCAAATATGGAGTCAATTTTGGATATAAAAGTTGATTCCTGATGGATTATGGGAAATCACATCGAGTACAAGAGCAGACTATACAAACTATTTGTTAATCCTAAGGAGTCAACTTCTACATGCCAACTTTCAAAATCGATTTTCGTATTGTATACTCGTGAAAAGGAACAAATAGCCAAGCCAATTTTCTCAATAGTGCATTCTGCATGCCTGACAAATTAGATTAACCTTTGAACTACTGTATCGAGCTACAAGGTTGGCGCCAATAGGATAGCACTATTGATTATTAAAATAGACTACCAACACAGTACATTGCTCCATTATGCCTTATCAGTGTGATTAACTCACGAACGAGTTATGATGTAATACATAAAATTACTAAATAGGGATAATCTACGAAATAATGACTATTGTAATTAAAATCAAGAACTTAACGATCATGACGTTAGTTAATGTTTATACCTAAATTGCCTATAAGAATTACCTGAATTGTGTAGGTAGTGATTTAGGAACTTACGTCAAAATGATCAAATACTTTTAACAATATACTTTCACTAAAGTACCTACTTACCTACGTCAGATTATTTCTAGTGGCTCGCCCCGAACTGAGAACGCGCTTGCTTGCGTTCATTTTTGAACTGTAAGTTTTTGGAGCCATTTCTAATCTTGCGACGTCTATTTCTATAGGTACCTTCACCTTAATAATAGGTGTTTGGTATCTACAGATGAAGAATAGTATTTACATTCTCGAGTTTTAGTTTCAGATTGTTAAGAAAATACTAATCAGTGTTATGTTTACGTAAACTAAATCTTGAGAAACAAAACTCCCAGTTAACAGATTTTCCCCTTAGACACATGCCTACAAAATACTTTCGTCATTTCACAGTACAGGGATGTTTCAATGAAAATATTAAATAATTGCTCTGTAATGGTGAAATAGTCCTTTGATATTTATTCCCCCTATCTTAGAACCATTCGGATGGTTCCGAATGGTTCTAAGATGGTGGTTAGTTCCAAAAACTTTAATCTAAATCGAATCAGCATACCTTGGAAGGATACGAAGTTAAGATTGGATAGATGGTGTTATTGGTAGTTTTGGGCGGACAATTCCATATTAAATACATACATACATACCGACACTGCCGATTAGTCTTAGTTGAATTAGAGAACATCGCTCTCTTTGCTCGGTCGTCCAATATAGATAAGGTTAGTAATGTTTATTGTTTTGAATATGCAAACGTATCTAAATTTAGCAAGTATAATAAAATCTGGCCGTGACTTTACTCCCTATGTTTACTAATATATGTACATATCTGAAAATTTCCACTTGGATTGATAGATAATAATATCTTAGTGTTAAAGACCGTTGATATAATTTCACGTGCTGATCTCATGATTATATCGCAGGTACAATCAATATACGTGTAGGTAGGTACTCCATACAAATAAATAAAATTGAATTGTCTGTTTGTAATGTCAAAAACAATAGCTTTTTACTATGCAAATGAAAGTATACGGTACTTAAAACAAAAAAACAAGTGTTAACAAACAGAAAGAAAAAATGTATAATTATATTTTTTGTCTGTCTGTTTGTTCCGGCTAATTTCTGAAACGACTGGACCGAATTTGACGGGACTTCCCTGGCAGATAGCTGACCCTTCCTTAAGGACCCCCTGTTATAAGGAGTAATTTAGGCTGTTTCCCGCACCACAGTCCGCGTGGAATTTAACCTTTTTTTTGCGCAGAGCTCTAATTAATTTTCTACAATAAGAATAGCCTATGTTACTCCTTTTAACATCAGCTATCTGCTAGTGAAAGATCCGTCGAAATCGGTCCAGCCCTTCAATTTTATTTATTTTTTTAACTCTACACTTCTCTAAACAATCACTTCTTCGTTTTCAGGCATGTTCGCGATGCCGATGGTGTGTGCATAGCCGACGAAGTCCAAGTGGGCTTCGGTCGCGTGGGAACCCACATGTGGGCATTCGAGACTCAGGATGTGACACCTGATATTGTGACCGTGGGCAAACCGATGGGTAATGGACACCCAGTGGCTGCCGTCATCACCACACCCGAAATAGCTAAGAGCTTTACCGATACCGGCGTGGAGTACTTCAATACGGTGAGTTTTCATGGTTTACACAATTACAATTACACGCACCATTCCGTGCGCGATGTTTAGCATGGCTCAGGGCTACAGACGCCTTGATCATTTGAAAAATAGATTTGCTCCATACTATCTTTTCAAAACTGTGTATGAAAACATCGTGAGGAAACCGGCGTGTCCAAATTCGCCTTTATAAATAATATAAGTAAGACATAGTGGGAATGAGTATTTCAAATAGCTTTATCTACCACAGTAACTTTCAATATTTACAGCCAATACGCCACAACATTGGTCTTTGTTCTAGCTCATACTGGTTCCTTTGTGACGGTGCCTTACTTTTGCGTTAATCCATTATGGACGCGTCATAACCTAATGAAACAAAATGATTATGGTATTATTTGCGTCTGGATTCACCGTTTGTTTTTCTCGTTTTCACACCACAGCATGCAAATTGTGGACCAAGTCAATATTTGTCTAAACCGTTATTCAAATAAAGGCACTCAGAACGTTATAGCCAGTGTTATCGTATCGTTAATCAGTGGCTTAGATAGTCATTATTAACTATGAATCATGATAAAATATGAACGTAATAATGTGAAGTAGGAGTGAGACTACCTAATAACGTCATGAAACCCATACGTGGTCAATTTTCTTTAGTATTTGACTATTGTATCTTATTTTTTTCACACTTAGTTTAGTCTGACCCTTTAGCATGTAGGCCAGTAAAAATATAATTTAACCTCGCACTAAATTTCCGATCCGAGTCCGACTAAAATTCCGAGTAAGTGACCACTAAAACTTATAAAAAAAATTGGACCTGAAATTAAAAGTTAAAAAAAAACATACTTAAACTACTACTACTTGTGTAGAAAGTATAATAGTAACAATGCGCAACTTTGTACTTTCTATCTGGCCTCACAGCTCAATTGGTCTTCTGTTGTAGGTGGTGAGTTGAATTCCATGATCGGCATTATTGTAATGAATATGGATGTTTGATGTGTGTCTGAGTGTTATTATGTAATAATTTATATGTATGTTGCTAACAATTTAGTAATACTATCTCCCCAAGCAAAGGCAAGGTTTCCTCCCAGTGCATCCATGAAATATTTCCTTTCTTTCGTTTCAGTACGGAGGCAACCCAGTCTCTTGCGCAATCGCCAACGCAGTCCTTGACGTGATCGAGGAGGAGCGTCTACTAGAGCGGGCGTTACGCGTCGGCAACCATCTCCTCACCCGATGCGAGGCGCTCAAGCACAAGCACAGATTGGTCGGCGATGTCCGCGGGAGGGGACTATTCGTCGGAGTGGAACTAGTCACGGATAGGGAGAGTAGGACGCCGGCTACAGCTGAGGCGAAACATATTGTTAATAGGTATGATCGATCATTAAACACAATACCTCGACACGGTATACTAGTGTAGAGTTGCCCACCTGGTGGTAAGTGGCTACCCCCGCCCAGGACAGATTTGGATCTTACACTGAGTCGCAGTCAACCTGGTATTATTAAAATATCAAGAATCTGAAATGAATTTCCAAAAAAAGTGCTAATATTAACTTGAATTTAATTAAGACAATGCATCATTAAGTATGTATTCTACACAAACATACTTGGATATTCATTTCTACGAGTGCCTAACTCTGAAACGCTTTCAAATTTTGCCATTGCTACGGTCATACATATCCTGCCTGAATTTTACCTTATCAAACTTGCTTTCTACAATACTACTTGTGTCTACAAATCTGATATTTTGAGTATACATTTTTGCAACGTAGATTATGACGTCTTTCTCAACAAATCGTTAAGGTTAAACTAACTCCAAAGACAGCCATTATCTATTTGGGCACTTATTATATTATCGGATTTCAAAACGGCGCGCTTCTATGATTAGCAGGTAGTCAAAAACTGTCGGTAGCCTTCGATGTGGTCTGGAACTTCCGCCAAGCTATTTAATTAGCTTTACTTGATATTAGTGAAATATTTTCAGAATGCGCGACGAGAAAATCCTGATCAGCCGCGACGGACCCGACAGCAATGTCCTGAAGTTCAAACCTCCGATGGTTTTCTCAACGCAAGACGCTGACAGACTTGTAGAGACCTTAGACCGCGTCTTATCGGAGCTCGACGGCAGAATACCTGTCAACAATCTCAAGCTCGAGGTAAGTTCATTTGACGTAATGTCGAGTTACGTTTTAGCCAGTTCTGTTCCTCGCGTCAGTAGGTGTGTACCCTTTGATGCCCACAAGTACCTACCCCTTGGGTGGTGCTAAAGTAGCAACCAAAAGTAGTAGTAGAACTTGTGTCAAGATCGTCCGGAGAGGTACTGCCAGAATAATTGTTAGCAATCACATATTCGAGGTAAGTGCTCTATAAATTTTGACTCTTTGTGAAATGTCCATGAATGTTTATTATTATTTATAATGCTTATGTTGTTATTCATTCACAGGTTCGGGTGACCCCCCTCGACAATGACGCAAGCACCAGTCAAGTGATAAAGACAAATATACAGCAAGGCGTCAAAAGTTCATGATAGGATTATTCTATTAGCTTTTAAGGATATTCGAATATAATTGTTTTGTAAATATAGTTTAAGAAATTGACTATAGTAGAATTTGTTTAGGTACATATAGGTATTATTTTAAAGGTGTTTTCCAAAAATAAATTATAATCAATCTTTCCTTTCTGAATGTATTTGTCTGCTTTCATTGTTATTTTATAGTATGAATATATCTGTATATATATATTATTCTGTGTAGAAAAGTATAATCCATTCTAAGCAGAAAGGACACAAAAATTGTCTAGATTTTTGTTGCAAAAAGTGTACTGGTTCTTGTTTATTTGTTTTTTGAGGAATTGACTAGGTAAATATAAAAAATAAGTTCATTAAACCATGCTTTTATTTGAAACACTATTACTAATAAAAACAGAAAATAACAAACTTAAGTAGATGATATCAAAACAAAAATTACCTAATCGTTGGAAATTTCTGAAGCTGCAACAAGGTATCAACTTGTTAGCTATATTCAACAGCACTAAAAATAATTGCTGTATTTTAGTTAGTGTGAAAGAATAACGGTTCACATCAACAAAAAAGAAAAATCTTAGTCACAATCGTCATCCCTTTTATTCTTATACAATTCATGACAGTTTTCTTGAGTCACTATAATTGGTTTTGGATGAAGTGTCAACGCAGCTTTTATTTGCTTTTTCATTTGAGACATTTCATAACATGTTGAGTATGGACTGTATGGGCACTTTTTGTAGTTGGCGGTATGTCCACTGCCGCAGTTGGCACATTTGATGGAATCTGATTCATTGAGAGTACATTTCTTGTAAAAATGATCCCCTGCACATTTTACACATTTATAAGCCCCATGACAATATCTCTCAATGTGGCCCCAGTTTTGACAGCGATAGCACTGTGTAACTTTTCGATTGGGTGGCTCCAGGGTAACATCATATCCCAGCAACTTGCGCAAGCCTAGGATAGCTAACCCTTTCATATCATAAGGAACAACAGCTAGTAAGAGCATGTTAGGACTATCTTCATTTTTTGTTTTCATTTTATGGACTCGAATGAGAGGAATAGACAAGGATTTTATAACTTCTCTTACTTTGTCTAAATTGGTGTTCTTCGGGAGACCTTTTATGACCACTTTAACTTTCTTCTTTTTAGGGTTGCCAAAGGTATGATAAGGTAACTGCTTCTTTTCAAAGTACTTTATAAGGAACTTGTGATCACTGTGCGAGCAGCAGATAATTTTTGTGAATTTCTGCCCGAGGGTAGGCTGATAAAACTTAATCTTCATACTGAGGATTTTGTGCACATGATCTTCTAGCTTGGCTGGTTTATGCAAAAATATGGGTGGTATTTTTGATGGCTTATGCTTAGGCCACTCTTTTATCTTCAGTTTAAAATCTACGTCCAAAATTGTATCTAATGGTGGTACCACAAAAGCTTCACAATCTTCTGAAATTTGACATTCTTTTACGGCTTCTGATAGTATTTCTTGATCCATATTTAGAATAAACCTAAGAGTTATACTTTGCAGTAAATATAATGAACTTAGGGACCTACTTATTTGGAAGACTAAAGACTGCAATAAGGCAATAACTAATCATCAAATTGTAACCAATAGTAGTCTTTGACTCTTTGATTGTAACCGAACCGAACACAGATTAGGATTGGGTAAAAAATATCGATATATTAAAATCGATATTTTAATCTCGATTTATCGATTTTTGATATTTATTTCCGTGTATTCCGTGTATTTATGTCCGTAATTCCATTTATCTTTAGGAATTTTGTTCTTGCATCATGTCATGTATCATTGTATATTATAATTATTTAACCAATTCTATCCATCTATTCCCTTTCTCCTTGAACCATATTTATTTTAGTTGATTATTATATGCCATAAACAGGTACAACTAAAAAATGTACATGGCCTGGTTTTAGTTTATTTAAAAGACTTAAATAATATTTCGTTGATCAGCTGTCACACATCAAATATTATATACTTCTTCTTTTTAATTAAGATATATCTAAGTTAAGATTATATTTTAACTTTGGTGTGCGACAGCTCACCAACGGAGTGCAGAGTTCCCATCTTAGGCGTTTTGCACCCGAATTTAAGGTGAAAACATGTAGGTTGGTTTTATTTAGGGATTTGAAGTTGTTATGAGCATTTTTATGTATTTTGTTAACTACAAACAATTTCTTTTTTTTCATCCATATAAATAAATGTCAAGGGTTTCAGACAAAATGTTTGATTTCTCAATCACATTACAACCAGATTAATCTTACATTGTATAAGTTTACTGGAAATAAGTTCCTTGTTGTTTTCTTCTTAATAAATATAAATATATCTCCTTTTCTAATGTGGTTTTTCAAGGAATAATGACTAAAAATAACGATATAACATCGATAAGTACTTATTAAAAATATGTTCTATACAGTATTTTTTTTATCACATACATTATTATGCTACTGTCAGTTTTGTCAGTGCAGTCTGTCGCCTGTCAACTGTCTTAATAAATCTATGGAAACCAAGAAGATTAGATATGATACCTTTTTTTTTCGTGGGGATATGCACTCGCATGCCGCCCTGCCACACGGAGACAGAGCGGTTATGTGGGACTAGACCCACTAAAACCTCACGGTGTCCTCCTCTGCCGCTTAGTGGCGGGTACACGGGAACGTTACACACACATCCGCGAACCCGCCGCGGCTTCCATTTGTGACACGCTAGGACACGTGGTCCAGGTCAGCGACCCCGTGTCTAGACGTCCTAGGTCCTTAGGATTAGTTCTGTGGATCCGTCGCCTGCCACTATGGCCGCAGAGGATAGGGAGAGCGCCTCGCAATACCGACACTCCTCTTCCTCTGCGGCCCTATCGCGTCAGCCATCTAGCTGTGGCGACCCCGCTGTGGCCGCGGAAGGTAGGGAGAGCAGCACACCGTAATACTGGCACTCCTCTCCCGCCGCGGCCTCTAACCTTCAGCTGCGGTGCTGCCCATACAGCACTGCAATACAGCAACAATTACAAAATAATTCATAAAAATAAAAAACTTAAAGTTTAGTGCTTTTTACATGCTACCAGTGTCCCGTTTCGAATGAAAACATTTTATACATAGGTACCTGATAAAAGTATGTCTTGTACTCTTTTTTGAATTGCAATGGGGAGAATTGAACAATAGATTAGATAAATAATAGAACTATCGACCATCAATAAAAAATAAGACGATAGTCGGGTGATCCCCATTTTTTTTATGAGGTAGCATCGCGCAGCTGCGTCGGCACGTGCGCTAACTTTCTTAAGTCCATACATTTATCTTTGTCTACCTTTGAATGTGTTGTGCTATTTTTTGTCCCTTTCATCGCAACTTTTTGCGTTGGACCCATATTTTTAATAATCAATATCTACCTACCCTAGCTATAGGTATAATTTTGAAAATGATAGTTTTCAAATTATGAACATTAATAAACGTGTTATCGAGATATTTACCATGAGTTGTGAGTTTTGTTGACTCCCGAAATTTCGACGCAGTTACATGCGTCATGATCCCGGGCAAATCATAATACCCGGGTAAATATCTCGGTAACATGAATAATAATTGCTATAGGTAGGTAATAAGGGTCCACACATAAACTACCTAAGTAGGTATATTAAATTATTTGTAGGTATCATTAACACATAGTTAACTTTGAATCCTGGATAATTGCGGTAAATAAATAATTAATAGTATCTACCTACTACCGTACTTCAAGGTGAGGCAAAAATTATATAGGTATCAACTATATCTTCGATTAAAGTCTTATAAGTATAGGTACTTATAAGACTTTAATCGAAGATATAGTAGTCAGGTAGGCCTGACACCCCCCCCGCGGGTTCCCGCCTTGTCGGGGCGGGGGGGCTTAGTAACCGTGGTTGGGCTGCCCACGGTGAAGCCAAGAGGAACCCGGGAGGGGCTGCTCCTTTAGGCTTTGCCTCCAAGCCGACTAGGAGCGGCCACAGTAGGTGGCGGTGCCTTATGGGGGGCACCGCAACTGAGGCGGGCTGCGGTGTCGTATGGGCGGCACCGCAGCTGAGGGTTAGGGGCCGCGGCGGGAGAGGAGTGCCGGTATAGCGGTGCGCCGCTCTCCCTACCTTCCGCGGCCACGGCGGGGTCGCCACCGCTAGATGGCGGACGCGGTGGGGCCGCAGGGGAAGAGGAGTGTTGGTATTGAGAGGCGCCACTCTCCCTATCCTCTGCGGCCGTAGTGGCAGGCGACGGGGCCACATATCTGACCCGTCGCATGGGGACCTAGGGCGTTTAGATACGGGGTCATCTAACGCCCTTTCGCTGGCCAGGTCCCCGAGGTGGTTGCGACACGCTATGTGTTCTGGCGTGTCGCTAACTAAGGCGTGGCACTCGGTGCCAAAATGAGAGGGGTCCGGAGACGGACAGCCGTGGCGGGTTCGCGGATGTGTGTGTTAACGTTCCCGTGTTCCCGCCACTAAGCGGCAGAGGAGGACACCGTGGGGTTTTAGTGGGTCTAGTCCCACATAACCGCTCTGTCTCCCCGTGGCAGGGCGGTATGCGAGTGCATTTCCCCACGAAAAAAAAAAAAGGTAGGCCTGACACACATTGTACCTTAGGATTTTACCCAGTTTATTGTACCTCGTATTGAATTTGCTGCTGAGTTTTAACCTTAAATGGTAGGTACGAGAATACAAATAGGTAAGGCCTTGTTCTTGGTTGGTAGGCTTTATTATGCATCTAAGACTAATCTAGTATTTGTTTTCACAAATACTCAAGCCTCAAGCTCATAGTAGATTTTTTTTCGAATACCTACCATAAGCCGTTGTTACTCTCTTCAATCAAATTCTATTAATTTAAAAAGGAGGCTTAGTTGGTAGTAGCCCTGCCTTCGAAGCAAGGGGTCCCGGGTTCGATTCCCGGCCGGGGCACACTTTGTGTGGTGAGCACGAAGTTTGTTCTCGGGTCTTGGGTGTTTGTCTTGTGTTTCTGTGTTTGTCCATGCCATCTGCGACACAGGGAATCCTAGTGCAGAGGTATGAGTGTGTTAACGTTGTTGTTGTTTTGTTGTTTTGATAGTGACTGTTTAGTCAATAAATAATAATGTAATTTTTGTCGTATTCTAAGCTAAGTCGTGTTTCCGTTGTTATTGGCGTAAGTTACCACTTAACAAAAGCAAGACACGTCAAATCAAAACAAAAAAATCTTCTTAATTTTAGAAAAAAAATTATAACCTTTCTGAGTTTTTCGTAGCGTATTTAGTTAGAATCTTATTTTAATAGTGTTTTTGGAAGTCAGAAATGGTTCTCGTTCTAATTAATATAAAAAATATTTTGTAATAAAACCATCCCTTTTGGAGATACGTTACCTCAAAGGAATTAATCACAAGGCCACGGGCAGACTGACAAAAACCCTTTATTTTATTATTTTTCAATGGATAATACGTTGTTGGGCGCAAATATGGCTTTGACAATTTTACGCGGGTTTTTGGCGAGCGCGGCAGGCTCTGAACGGGTTAAAAACGAATATATTTTCATAACGATATCAAGGGTACCGCTTACATACGGTACGGACCTCGGCTTGGGTCGCTGCTATAAGAAAAGGCTGAAGATTGAGAGAAGATTGAAGAAATACGCACAGAGTGGGGAAAACGGAAATACTTCACCCAACCGGCGCGTCGCTTTATAAATGCAGTGTTTGCTCTGTAACTGGATGACAAGAACACCTTCGAGTCTATCCGTCCTCTTATCATCAAGGCCACCAAGGATATCTTCGGATGTACGGAGAGAAAGTTTATCCGGAGGATCTGTGTATATCCGTAGCTCCCAAACGGATGATCCGATTTTCATTTAGTTTTTTTTTTGTGTCATATATAATTTTATCCCGAGTGTTCTTAGCCATGTTTCCTGAAAATCTGTTTAGCCGTTTTTAGTCGGGGTTTAATAAAGGCTATTATTAAACTGCTATTAACGAAAATATCTATTCCAATTCTCGCGAAAGATTCATGTTTGTGGAGCCAAGTTTAGCGTTTACCAAATGTTATGGTTACATTATCTACGCGTATTTTATCGGCTTCTCATTTCATTAAAGGCCAAACTGTCAGGGAGTCTTTTCTGAGCTTGAAGTGAAATGTTACATTAAACAATATTTTCGCCCACTGAAAACGTGAAAATGAGTAGGTAGGTACACGAAAAAATGAAAACCTTAATATAATATTTCAAGGCTGCCTTCATTTTACGATAATTATAATGCATCATCGGGTCTAGAATACGACATAGGTAATGTGTTGCTGTTGAAATTACAGATTTATAGTTTGAAGTGCCTCACCTCAAAAGATTTATGCTTAGGAATATCTATTCATATAGGTTTTGGTTAGAATTCAATGAAGATCCGATAAACTATATGAATACTTGAAGGGTATGGTGCAAGTATTATAACGGTCTTTCTCAAGGAGGTCTGCTATCTGGTAGATAATTCTTGTTATTCCCAAGGGGTCAGACCATTGAATAACGGTTTCGGTTTTTATTTGTATGCAGGGAGAATTATTATTACCGTGTCTTCTTAACCAATACAAAGACGAGTCAAATCTTTTTGTGTTTACGTTCGGTGCCCGTCATTCACTGTAAATTATTCTGTGGCTAATCTTAAGAACTACTGTCTGGATTTTAATTTTGGGTTTGTACTAAGGACTCTCAGACTTATCGGATAATATCTTTCTCAGGTGAAGATCTAAATTTAGGTACAGCCTTCGACGAGGCAACATCTTGTCAAAGCTTCTGAGAATGTCTCGTGAGAGGCGAAACACGTGTTGACTCTATTTCCATTTCATTGGAAATGTTAATAAACGTAAATTTTATTAGTTACAAATGTACAAGTTTTTGTTTATTAAAGAATAAATCTTACAAAATTTACAATGGTGGAAAACTGCCAAAATTGAAAATATTGTCTACCTACAATTTTAATACATATTTTAGTTTTATAAATAGGTATTTTCCCTTTACAGGTGACAACTTGCATATTTTCTAAGAAACACAGAATCGTGATTTTGTGACTCATGACTTTCGTTATGAATCAAACAAATAGAAAAGTAGGTAAGTACTTACACCAAAATGTTAAAACCAAATTCGAGATGTAATTTTTCTTTCACACAATATACGGCATATAGGACGTTGATATATATGCCGTTTATTGTCGTGTATTGCAAATTTATCCAAATCGAAAACAATTCGAAGTAAATCCTTATGTTTATGTTCCCAGCAAGATTAATTCAAATTAGTATAATTGCGCCAATTTTCATGGGCTCTACTGAACTTTTGTTACATTTGAGCAATGTCGTGTATAATAAAGTGATAGGGGAGTCATTATGTCCGGATATACGATTAACGAAAGTGGTTTGGCACGCGTGCTTTGCCCGCATAATAATATGACGTCACTGTGTGATGTCACTCTTGCCAATTTCAAGCGATATGTCGAACTATCGGCCAGCATGTATCTGCATTTCGGATGAGTTCGTTTCTAGACTGCTAGGTAGATATCCAAATGCGATTAATAGCTATTTTTCTACTGAGCCGCTATTAATCATTGATTAATAGCGGCTCAGTAGATTGAAAGAATACCACGATTCATGCGTACATCCATGTACAATCCATGCATACATCGTAACAGAGATTCGCATTTGGATATCTACCTAGCAGTCTAGAAACGAACTCATCCGAAATGCAGATACATGCTGACCGATAGGTCGATATATCGCTTGAAATCAAATCGGTTTCGTAACAAAGGGTGAAGGAAATCCTATCAGTGAAGTCTATAACGATTATCTGTCAATGTTTCTATGTGTATGCCTGTCCTACCTTTTAAGAAATTAATATAACTCATCAGACAGTTTAATATGCGATAGAGTAATCACTTTCGCTTGTTGAGCGAACAACTACACAAAACCAACGTTGTAGCCAGACTTTAAAATTTAAGCAGGGATGAAGTGAACGCCGAAATAAACTAGTCCCGAAATCATTTGCCATTTCATAATATTACACGAAACATAAGTACCTACTAAGCTAGTTTATAGACGGTAGGCGCCACTTACTAAAATCAAAGTCATGTAGTGTAGTCATGTACAGAACACGCAGCGGTTGGTGACATTACCCGAACATCGACATCGACACGATGCTTCTGAGATTAGGTAAGTGACAATCTACGTAGTTGTCTACATACCAATCTGACTATATAATAAATGCAAGGTGTAAGACAACTCGAAAACCAAGATTTGAAATAGCTAGGACAACATAGATATTTCAATTTTAGTTCTAGTGGCTATCCTGTTCTCACGTTGTGTATAGGAATATGGTGCACGGACCTGAGCTTACTGAGGTCTTTTATTACAAGCTCTGTTATTCAATAGAGGTACTAAATTAAAAAATATTTAGGTAAATTTAACACAACGTCATCTAGACCCAAACTAAGCAAGCTTTTGTACTATGGTATAAGATTACTCATAGAAATATAGAATTAATGTAAATATATAGTAATAAAAGTTACATTAAAACCGGATACAGAACAAGCACATATGGTCGCCACATAAATGTTTGGGTGGGAATAGAACCCAGGACCTACAGCGCAGAAGGCACAGCAATTATCAACAGACTTGTGTGGCCAGTCCTGCTAAATATTACTCTTTACAGATCATCCTAAGATGGGCTTAGAATTAGATAATAAGCAACATGTTGAGACTTCAGTCCTGTATGTATACTCATGGCACTTTCTTAGAAACTGTAGGCTATCGACTTGAAATATGGCATAATCGTAGAGCTTGCCAGACAGGAGAAGATAAGTACCTCCTAGTTTGATGGACGGCCCCATAAAACGTATTGAAAGGATCATAACGATAGATAAAATTCATAGTCGAGTTACGACATGAAAAATCTCAAGAAGGTAAATTATAAATTTTAATTTTAAATTAAAGTAAGATTTAAATTTTGAAGTGTTTTTAATTATTCCTAAAATTTTACGCAAATAGCCATTTAATAAAATAAACCGATGCTTCATATAAACAAACAACAATTTTTTATTAAATATGCTAACAATTGCATTCAGGTAATTGAAAGATAAAAAATAAAAATAAAACGATTTTTGTATCCTTAAAGTATAATACAGGTATATTATCATAGCGAAAAGATAATGTTCCTGATCAAAATTATTATTGTCAGAATTAGTCAATTTGATATCATAAAAAAATCTTTGTAATTAAAATTAAAATTCCCAATTTGTTTATAATCTACACCGCCCACTTAGAGTGCACATTGTCTGGGATCAGATCAACTCTATATTAATTTAAATCAAAGCAATGGTAGCAAAGCTATGTGATTTTGACATGCCTTTTTTATGACAGTTATAATAATAATAAATATCCATGGACACAGCGTCATTTAGCCCCCAAACTAAGCACAGCTTGTACTCTGGGAACTAGCTGATAGAATACTCACATAGTTTTTTTTGTAAATACATACAAATAATACTTATTAACATCTAGACACGGATCAAAACATCTGTTAGTCTCATAAATGTTCTGGGTGTAAATCGAACCCACGACCCGCTACATAAGTCATTGACACATAAATGAACCCCACAGTGAAAGTGGCAGAGAAAAATATGATATTATTTGAAACTGTGATTTGAGAACCAACATAATTTTTGTGTCAATATCTGGGACTCCGGATCAGTCTGCCCGAGAGATGCGGGCGGCACGCTTCGTAGCACGCGACATGGACCTATTGTTCATTCGTGTGAAAACTATACAAAATCACAACTTTTTTGATAAGTTTTTGTGATAGGCCGCCTGATGTAAAGCGGGCGTTCAATAACGGCACTTCGAACAGTAATATACAGAAATCCTATTGAGAGAAGATGAAATGTATCTGACTAGTATGTGAAATTTCAACTTTCTTTCCTGTTACTTCCCAATTCCGAAACGCATTGATCAAAATACGAGTGCAGTACGGATAAAGAATGGGTGTTATGGATACTTCCACAGATCAAAAACTTAGATTTTGATTTATTTTGAAACAGATTTTGTGTTATTACAAATGAAAAAAAGACTATTAAGATGACCTTGCTTATAAACAATTCCCATATTTTTTACCACAAACATCCTTTTGCCTACAATTGCCGATATAATGAAATGACTCATGTACAAACCCAGTCTGCTTGTATAAAATAAATAATTTCATGGACACTTTATACGGAGCCATCTAGCCCCAAACTAAGCAAAGCTTGTATCTACTTTAGCTTTAGGTTAACACGGCACCTGTCAATTTAAGCTATTTTCATCAGACAATGTTCAACAAACATTTACTTTTGTCACACAAATGCTTGTCCTGAGTAGGAATCGAACCTATGACCTACAGTGCAGAAGGCAGACCTTCGACCAACTGAGATGTGAGGCTAGCCAATATAATATACATATCAGGTTATATTTAAATATGAAGACCGAAAATTATTCACAAAAAATTTAAAAAATCTGACAGGTTGACGTCTTATAGACTTCATATGCTTACAAACATTTCACCAAATATATCACAGAGCCAACATCCAAGGTGGGAGACACCGCATAAAACTACTGTCTCTTGACATATTGCCCCGAACGTCTACAATCTCTACATTTATATTCAGCTCCCGAACTCTGATCCAAGATAAGTAATGCGTTTTACAATAACGATTTTGACGGCCGATTCCATTTCAATACGAAATTATTCGTTTTCTGGGAACGCACCCTAATGCATAGGGATATCGATTTTGACCTCGGCCTAAATATTAATGAAGTGAATGTTAAGTTATTCAGGTCTAAAGTTATTCATGGCAAATTGTAATACTGCTTGGTATGTTTTAAACACATTATTAAACGTAAGTAAAAAATCCACGTCTTCCAAACTTTTTATAGATTCAGTGGGGGTTAGCCGTGCTGGTTGGTATTCTTGGCCTTAGAATGCAATGACAACGGACAAATAAACAGACAAGAAAAAATACACACAGACAGAACTTGTAGTCTTAGTAATGCTAAGAAATGGAAGGGAAAAGCTAAAAGAATCCTTTTTTTTTAAAGGTTCCGTTATTATTTTCATAATTTCATGGACAATAACCTATCGTGCTCGAAAAAGTTTACAAACATTTACCTCCTGTGATTTCTGATTCTAAATCCGTGCGGCCCTAGTCATGGAATAGTGTGTTTCCATTTTAGCGTGGAAGTTGCCCATAACAATGTTAAAGTGACCCTTTGGGTGGACCCTAGAATTAACCAATACCCTGTAAAATCAAAATTCACTATTTCGTTGAACATACCCAAGCAAAAGTGCGTCGCGACGCAATCGCGCAATTTCTTCAACCCCGGAAGGTAGCGCTAGCTCGACAAAATGCGGGGTAATGTGAGAAAGGTTCTCCTGACATAATTTATTGAAGTTTCTTTAGCTAATTTAAATATTATTCTGGTGCTGGTAGATAGCATAAAACGACCAGGCAAGTTTTATTGGAGAACTAACAAGTTATGCGTTAGGAAAGTATTATTTAAGCTTTGTGGTTTTTAATTAACATTTTTATAAGGGCCGTCTGATACACATACGAATAAAAATCTGCGTTAGACTCGATAATCCGTCCATCGTCCCATTAAAAAATATGTTACCTTTTTATAAAATAAGTGAAGATTACGGTCGAACGTATTATCTGAGAAGTGATTAGTACGTTGACGGTAATGACTTTATCACTTGTCACGTCAATGTACTCTCAATATCACAAAGTGAAAGTGACCCGCTGATGAGTTCACTTTGTAGGAAAAAATGCAAAAATAATACGTAGTATAGAATAGAATGATATATAATATATATCACATACACGGATTGGGTTGATAGTTATGAAACTCTAATGAAACTACAAGTCAACATTTGTCCAGAAATTGGAAAATATTTACTGTAAATGTAATATATGTAGTAGTTTTTGTTCAATTGCGAGTTTTTCTTACGAAAAAGAATTTACCGCCACTCCAATTTACTAACGATTTCGTTTACAGAATCCTTTTTCTGTAACAAAAATACAAAAAAAGACAAACGAACAGCGCAAAGTAACGACTTATAATAAAAGCCATTGATACTCAATTTAGAATTTGATCCTTCGCCTGAGAGGCAATTTAAAAAATCATTGACTGCATTTTATTCAGAGAGCCCCTTTCTCACGATGTGAATTCACATCGTATTGTTCAGATTTGCCATCTGCTCGAAAAGCAACAAGATTTTTACAATACAAGTTACTTGCATATTTCTTGTGTTTACTTTGTCCAGGTGGTTTAATTTAGTCGCGTGCTGTCATGGCGGACTTTTTAATCTATCTGTCTATCTTATCTTATATACAATATTTAATACTTTAAATGAGCAATTCTTGCATATAAGTGTAGTTATTTATTTATTTTGCGTATCTCGGAAACGTTTCTAACGATTTGGATGAAATTTAGTGTTTAGATAGCCATTTGCTATTTTGGTTTACTTGTAAAATTGTATTTCAGTAAAAAAAAATTTTTCTTTGTCTCTTAACGTTTTACTCATTGAAAAACCTAGCGAAGCTAGGTCGCCCAGGTACCTACTACTATAATAAAACTGTTAACAGGTCTTAACTGAATGAGATATTTATGAAACTTTTAATCGAGTTTTGCTACTTTATCGATAAAGAAGCCAATATTTTTCTTCCATCTTTCGCTGTAGAGTATTATTTATATTTTGATGAAATTTGGTATGACTGTACTAAATTTCTAACATACGTATTACTATTAACAAACAAAGTGGTAGTTAATCCCCTGTAAGAGTACTTACATATTGCACTTAAACGGCTTCTACTGTTTAACGGAAATTAACACCAAAAATAAAAATAGTTTCACAACATGACCATTGAGTTTAATCACAATATATTGTTGATTACTGATTTCTCATTGCGTGAAAGATCGTATATGCCAGAATTCCTGATTTAATGACTAAATATATTTATTACTAGCTGACCCGGCCACGCGTTGCTGTGGCTAACGTTTTTGTCATATGAGCGATGATAAATTGAGATGTGAGCTATCCTATCGTTCAAGTTGGATCAAACTGCACACGGTGTGCAAATTTGATTAAAATCGGAAGTAGTTTAGGAGTCCATCGCGGACAAACATCGTGACACGTAATTTATATATATTAAGATTAATAAACATAAAAAAAACATGTTTTTTTTTAGTGTAACGATGTTTGTTCGCCATTTGTGGCCCAATTTAGATGACTTTTTAATTTGATTTAGTGTATCTCTGAGGTTATGAGAGGTGGTAGCCATCGACTTTTCATGTAAAATGTCACTAAGGGTGCAAAATAAGTATGAAAGTATTGAAGTCGGTTTATTCAATTGTTAATTTAGTCAATTATTTATTTACAAGTAACCTATATGGAAAATTTTGTTTGGCGTTTGGTATTTGGTTTCTTTTGCTCCGTAACCTAAAAATAGCATGTTTCGTATATTCTGAACATATCGGATAACAAGCGTAAAACGTGTTTCAGAATTTGTATAGAAACAGCTATCGAATATTTTCTCGAAAAACACGTCATTGTTTAAAAGTCAAACGGTAATTACAAATAAAGTAAAAACAAAAACAAAGTGTCAATGTCGTCGCGCTTCATTTAGATATGAGACAATGGAAATGTGGTTCGATAATCGACAGAAAACAGAGTTTTTAACATGATTTTTATGTATAAATTTTTCCAGTGAAAACCTACGGTAAGACATAACGTCTAGATAACAGATGGGGCAGACCCGACCCACAGCAGGTTCGAATAAAGTATTTCAATTCAATACAATAAGGGTCAAAGGAATAAATTTCCCAGGAATATGTTTTCTTTCAATAACTTTTTCGTATAGGTTTGAATTGGCCTTGCGGTTTTCAAAGTTTCTAAGTCATTTGAAAGAAGTGCGGTATAAAAATCGACCACACCCATTGCCCTACGAATTTGTAATGCTTATGACCGGTTTCACACTTGACGACACCGACATAGAACCGACTTTCAACCGATAAATAGAGTGGGGTAAGGATGATCTCATGGTATGCCCCATGCACGGTAAATCTCCTAGACTATTGTACACATCACAGAGATAAAATACCATATCTGTGGTAAACATATTATACAATGATTAAAATCTCTTTGCGTATCATCATACATAACAATTATGTCATCTGTGACAATATCGAGTTAATTATGTCTTCGCAATTTAAAAGCAAAGCAAACTCATTCTACGGTGGTTCATCGCTCGATTAACTAGTTCTGTAGTACCTAGTGAGTCTGTGATATTAATTAGGAATCTAAGTTCAATTAAATGAAAACCAAATGCGTGATCTACAACATAAAAATACACAGACAAGATAGGCAGACATTATAGTAACAGGGTTCCCTATACATACCCTTTAGATAAAAGAACAATGTATTTTTATTTTTGGGTGAATTTATATTTGTTGTATATACGTTTCAATTGTCGCACTCTGCTGTAAAATCGTATGGAGTTGTGTCAATTGGGTCAGATACTAAAACGTAAAGCGCTGTAATGTCTTTGGCAGGCCCACCATAGTTGTAGGTGCATATTTTTAAAACCTCTACACATTACTTTCCATTACAGCTGCCAACAATAAACTGTTATTCGGCCATTTTGCTGACATTTCTTCACTCGGCAGCCTTCAATCACACAAACAACCCCATTCCGTAGAATCGCCCGCAATATACATAGCTTCCCATAGCATCTCGCTCACGCGGCATTAATAAATCCAAAATACTATTCCAAATAGTTTAACAGGGCCGACCTCTATATATTGAGGCCGGAGAATATATCAGAAGAATACGTCTCAATATGCAATAAAATGGGGAAATGTACGCGACCTCAGATCCGAGAGGATTTTTCAAAAGCACACCTGAACTAGATTACTGTATCCCTCCGTGTGTTTTATAAGTACGTGCGCGCCTTTAGGAAAGGCGAATAGGGCGAATTTGTAAAGGACCCTTTCGTTATTTTGCCGGCCGTTATATCGTATTGAAGAGCCAACTGGTATTTTATACTGATTTACATAAACCGTTTCACAGAAAAACTTCTGTGCGAAACTAAAGTATGTTTAGATAAAGACAAAATGTATAGCTACATTAAAACTTTTTGAAATTAAATTAAGTTTTCTTTAAGAAAAGCTTTTATGCATCTGAAATAAATTAAATCATATAATTTCTTTGAATATTATTTTGTGATATTTAATAGACACAGCTTGTTTCTTCATATTTAACATATCTCAAACTTATGTGCAATGCCATTATTTATTCTGAAGATAAGCATAAAGAGGCAACGTCACAGTTCTCTATTAGATAAGATATCAGCAACTTAACAGGTGATGAATTTAGTAGTTACACAATAGGATAATATAAATATGAATTTATTCGAAAGCAAGTATGAAAGTGGGAACTGAGACATTATAAGCATCAGTAACATAATAACATAGGCACGTAGTGTCTAGGCGCTTATAAGTATAAGCCTTAAAAGCATACTCCACTTCCATATTGAACACGTCATCCAATATATTAATGCATAGTTTGGCTACTAAAAATGGGTGCACATAACTAGTTTTGCATGTGACCGTGCTAGATAATAACGTTGGCCTGTTTTCATTTTTGGTGCTTAATATTAAAAGCGTATACGGTGGGTTCACAGCGACCTTTGCAACGCTTCCGTTGTTGCTACGACCTGAATTCTCTTTTGTCCCATATGAAAAGAAACGGGTCCAGCATGTGAATGTGTGTGTGAATAATTGAGGCGAACCACTCGCGTCTTGTGTTGGATCTTGAACCATTACCACGGGACAAGAGATTTTGTCGATCACTCTAATTCTGTAGCTTCCTTTCACGAAGCGTCTTGGGAGATCTTTTGTCGTTGATCAGTGATGTGCAGGACACTTAAAGCCAACCAGTCCTGTACTTATTTATTGGATGCCTTTATGAAAGCCTGATGTGGATTGGATAATGAAGAATATGAACTGCTACTGTGGCTCGATAAAATCGGCATAAAAGTCATAATTATGCACTGTAAATATGAAATTGCTCTTACTCTACCGCTTAGTAGAGCGCTGGCTCAATATCGTTGAGGTACTGTTGGTTTATTATTATGGTGTAAGTAAAATGTAACTCACATTTTGCTTAACATTTAAAATATTGGAAATATGGTGCAACAAATTCGTCCTATACGTAATACTCATTGGAAAAGCCACTGAATTCATTTTAAGTGCGCAAGAGGGTTTGCACGTGCATGTACGCACGTGCCTACAAACTATCAATTTTGTCGTACAGAAGCCAAGAAAGGAGCTTGAAAAAAAATTGCTAATGAACCAGGCTACGGCATGTCTTATTTCTCGAAACTTATTTCATCCCTTATTTCTTGTCCTTGGGGGTACAAAAAGTCACAGGAAAGCAAAACATTGATCATAAAGTACCTAAACATTGTTTACTTGGATGATTTAACTACCAAAATTATTGATCAAATTTTGATTAAATTGCTAGGGGACCAAAAAAAAATAAAAAAAAATACACCCCAAATTTATATAACCTCCTCTGGAAGTCGGTTAAAAAATAACAAAACATTTTGAATAACTATAATACTTAAATCTATGATAGCTTCATGTGACTTTGCAGTCTCAGCATTCTCTCAGAAATTATACCCACACGAAAGCAGCTTGGGAAATAACCGTTAACTGAAAACACAAATGGTCGTTTTAGAATTTCAAGTGGGTGCGATATGGTTATACTTAGGAGGCGACTTTTGAAGATGATTGCAGTTACTGGTGGTAATCTAAAAGGGTACTAAAGCAATATATATGTAAATCGTGTTTCATCTAAATATTATACAAAAGTGTGAATATCACTGTTTAAAAGTTAAACGATAGTATGTATATTTATCTAAATATATTTTGCATAGGATCAGGTTGAAATGTATTGACTTTCAATTAACTGTTAATTCTCCACTATCTATATTGTGCATTAAAAAAAAGTTACGATAGATACCCCAGTGGCAGGTTTCTATCATAAGCGTTTATGAATTTTTCCAGCCTTTTCCAATGACGATATAAATTAGTACCATGCGATAACTCTCTTGTAATTTGTCTTCGAGTGACAGGAGATTATAGTAGTAACCAACTTAAAAAAGGAAGTTCTCAAGTTTTTTTTTATGTTAAAAAGTGACAGAACGAGCTGAGTGCCGACCTGGTAGTAGGTGGCGACCCCCGCCCCTGACATAAACATATATCATGCAGATATATCTTATTTCGCGGTTATTTCGCCAATTGTGGTCCGAATAGGATGAATGAAACTCAATAAAAAAAAAATTGCGCAATATAAGTGATGACAGTATTGAAGATGGTTTAAGAATGATGCAAGTACTAGATTTCGAAACCACTTTATTTATTACAGGAAGATCCAATCTAGATTGGATTTCTGTGAGATTAAAGTATATTCACTATTACTTGTACAGAGTACGCCTACCCACAGGCGTACTCTGTACAAGTAACATTAGAGGCTGGTACGGTATCTGAAAAATCCCTATGAAAGATGCGACTAATTACTAAATTAGGAATCTCAAGATGCTACCTCATAGAATGAGCCATTCTATTTATTAATATCCCTAGTCACTCTCGGCATAACTGGACAATAATCAATTTCACTATCGATTTGTCTACTAGCAATTTCGGATAATTACACAATTAGGAGGTAATTGTTAGGTAATTGTAATTATCTATGTGAACCAGATAACTCGGTCAAAGTAATTACTTCCGATATATTGTAATTATTGAAATACCTATCATAGTTTGTATACTGATAGCCGTTACTTATAGCTTAATATTTTTTGGGGTTACGTATACAAGAAATTCTAACTCTAAAACGTCTGTCTGTCTATCCTTCTTTTTAGGGGCTGCGTTGTTTGCGTCATAATCCGTAGCCAGCTGCAATTTTCACAGAATATATATATTTCAACGTTGGGTACTCTTTAACTACAATAAGTATTTAAATAATACTTTTGTATACAATTTTTAATTGGATACTTATTGCATTTAATTTTTGATTAAATAATTGTTGTATTTTTTTAATCGGTGGAACAGAAGTCTCGGTCTGCGCGCTTCTTATTTTCACTATAGATTCAGGATTAACTCGCTTATTGCCCGCGGCTTCACTGGTAGGCTAGAGGGGACTTAAAGGGAATCCTATTAATACAGCGTCTTTTTCTCTTTTCTGCCCTCTTACCTACGAGTATATCTATTAACCATAATAAATTGATCCGTTTGACATAATTACAGAATATGCATACAAATTTATATTCGAGTAACCGAGATATTTACTATGATTTGTAATTTTTGTTTACCGATTAAACAACATAATATCCGATATTATGTTGTTTAATCGGTACCATGACGCATGCAGTTGAAAAATTAACAACAAAATTAAAAGTTCATGGTAAATATGTTGGTAACTCGGATAAAAGTTCATAAATAAGATAGTTATGTACATGGATTATTATTGCTGATAATAAATAATATAATGCAATTTTGGAATTATGGGACCATGTGTGCGAGTTCGAATCGCACTTTGTTTAGATATTAAGGACTAGCGACCCGTTCGTCCGCGTGGAAATTAACAATTTTTTAGCTTGAAATGCTAATTCTGTTTTACTTTTTCTAAAATAAAAGTTCAGTTACTTCTTGTAACATCAGCAATCTACTAGTCAAAGACCCGTCAAAATGCGTTTAGCCGTTTCGGAAATTAGCCGGAACAAAAATGACAAAATAGTTTTTTTGTTATCTGTTATACCATTTAGTAAAAAGATGTTATTTTGTCATTACAAATACACATTTCAATTTTATTCATTTGAAAAATCGATTATTTTAATTTGAACATGTTCAAGCCACGTATCTCCACACTTCGAGTCATCATCACACTGGAAACTTGGACAAAGAGGAGATGGCACGTGCATCAAGTTTCAAATTCAATTGAAGTTTCTCTTCCCTGAACTATTCGTCCTTTTATTAAACTGATACCATACGTTTCCTGTGTAAGTTAGCATTTGAATTGTTAAAAAGATTGTTATTTTTGTAATATGTTTATAACTAATAAGATTAATTAGGGTTTTTGTCTGTGAATGAAGCAATGAATGCATACACTCATTTATTTCTCCTTATGGTACCTACACTTGGTTTCGTCAAATCATATAATATCTTATTAATGTAAAATCTTATCAATATATTATACAATGTGTGTCATAGCATAATTAAATATAACACAAAATTTTTGATAAGAGCCATTCAAAGTAGACTAGAATATGAACATCATAAATATGTAGAAAATCTTACAAAATGAAAACAAATCTAAATATAAGCAATGATACATTTATGGAATATCAGAATGAATATTCTGAATCAAAGTGACCCCTGATCTGATATTGTTGCTGTATCCTTCCTAGTGGGCTCATCCAATGCTATGCACATTAATATTCTAAAAAAAAATAGTAATTCCACCATTTAATATAACTGCCTAAATCTGTCTGGTTAAAAAAACATAACCCACATTTACCTGAGTATTGTAGCGTACAACCGGCACCCCTAAACTCTAAACCTCTTGTGATATTACCGGAAAGGGGTTCAGAACGGAAGGAGAAAATATATTTTATGTTGGATTCTAAAACGGATTTGGTTTTGAGTTGGATTGGATGAAACTACGTAAAATAGGAATGGAATCACAAAACGCACTGTGATACTTAGGTACTAGAAGAATATTTTTTACAGTGCAGACATTTCAATAAACTTTATATTTAATTAAATAAACTTGTAAAAGTTTACCCCTGCACTAGGATCCTGTCACAGATGTCATGGACACATACCCGAGAACAAACTTCATACTCACCACTCAAAGTGTTTTCCGGCCGACAATCGTGCCCGGGCTACTACCAATTAAGCTACGGAACCGTCTATCGTTATTGATTGTGTTTTATGATTTATTTGAAATATACTTTAAAAATGTATTTTTTTTTTCAAATTCGACGACAACTATAACTCAGAAATATATGAGTACTAGAACTTTCGAAAATAGATTGGTCGCTAGAAAGTTCAATGAAACGGTACCGGTCGAAGTTTCACACAAGTAATCTCCTCAAAAGATGAGCTTGAGTGTATTGAAAGCCAAATATGTGTACACTATAGGATATAATATAGTAAACAGGACAAGCAACCGCTTCGAAAATAATTCCCTGTGGAAGGCGGAAACGGAGCAATCGTAGCTAGCAAACCGAGTGCACAGACCGAGTCACTCTCAAAGGGGCTTAGGGCTACCTACATGATAAATGCGAAACTGAATATTTGAAAAACTTGCTACGCTTCAATAAATAAATGCTTTGTTGAAACGGAGCACAAAACATCAGGGTGTTTCAGAGAAAAATCTAGAAAATAAATAGAGCCTATTCTACCACCCTCATAAATTGAGTTTGGGTTTCCAGGTGTTCAACTAAACAAATTTCGGAGGTGTGGACTCTCACTCACTGGACTTTCGTTATATTATTTTGTTCCTATAATGTTGGTGCCGGACCACCCTACAATTGACGTAAATATTTTTACTATGAATTTTACCCGCAAGTTTGCTTATTAATATTTCTAGAACTTCTAAACTCTAGACTATACGAAAACGTTTATTGGACCAAGAAAAACGTACAACATTTTTGGCCAAGATTGAACCAGTGATCTTTCGCTTCCAAGGCAGGATTACTAGCAACTTAACTACGGAGCCGACAACATATGAACTCACTGAGCTCTAAATAAACCTGCCCAATATTTAAAGCTAAAGCTAGTAACCGGACAATATTTAGGTTTATCGAAAATTCAGCTATTGACCGAGCTCAAAATGCATCCAATTTATTTTGTACAGAAGCAGTATTTATGGTCACACTCGCGGACATAGAGTACGTACAGGCATGTCATTGCAGATTACATTTCCACTGTTACCGAAGATTGAATGTTTTGAATTGAATGCAAAAATTTATGAACTTTTGTTTGCGTAGATACAAAGGAAATTGTTGCCTTTTATATCCGGCTTGCTTATTGGTTATGTGGCCGTAAGGTCGCCACAAGAGAAATGGTTTTAATGGATGATCATTCATCAGTTAGCTGAAATGTTTCGTAAACTAAGTTCAAGTAATATTTTAAGTGTCAAAATAGTGTATAGGTCAACAGATTGAGCGTTTACTTCTGGCTATAATAAAAATAATAGCACTTAGATCCTACGGAAGTGAGAGAATCTGCTAATTTTCTCATTGCAGGAACATCTGCGTGCCAACGGATTGCTCAAGTTGTTAATGTTAAAAGAAACCATAGCACGCAAACAAAAACCATATTTTTTTTGTTAAAGTAAAATTCTAATGATACAACAACATATTTAATGGCTTCCCTAGTAGTTTGTATCTCATACACTTACGCTTGAGCTTGCTCAATAACACTGAAAATACTGAAACGAAATATCTTTTTAAAGTCTGCTATAAATTCTCCTTACTTTTTCTTGCAATGCAAGAAAAAGAAAATTAAATCTCCATTAACGTAGTAAATAAAATACAATAAAGCTTTTCATGAATGATCAAACTGATTCAGTAGGTTAGGTAGCCTTCCTTGAATTCGTTAGCAAAAAGCACTACTCATTTACCTAGAGTTAATCTCATTTTGAAACAGCTTACGATTCCGTTCGCAGCGGGCTTTCCAGCTCGTAAATAAGCTGTTTCTATTTTAATGTTTGAATTTCAGGAACGTTTGTTTACTTTATATTATACTTAATGCCAATTTCAGCATGAAACGCTTGTAGGTTCTCGTGGTTTTTGAACGACGAGTCTGGTAGTCGAGGTTCATCTAACATTGGTCTTTGCAAAACCAGATATACTCGATTGATGAATTTATCGAATTCCGAAATTTTCGGCCCAAAACTGTTCATTTGTAAAGGTTGCTCAATCTTTCCATCCTAAAATCCAAACTCACCCTGCCATACCCAAAGCGACTAATTCAGTGACTTTCTCCACAAGACCGCTACAGATTTCGACTTAGATAAAACAATCATAGCATCCGGCTACGGTCACCGGTTCCGGCAAGCGCCACGCTAGATTGCAGCTAAATCCGTAGCGGTACTTACTGTGCATATTGGCATTTGTGCAAGCGTGAGAAAGTGGGCGGTGGCGGCGCCCTGGAGAACACACCTGCCCACCTAGACATCGAGAATTCCGATGTGTCTGAAATATTCATATCGCATGGTATTTGAATATGTTTTGGACAGAAAGCTTATAAAAATCTACGTCAACTGTAATGTAATGGTCTCTTCTTGTACGCGATAGATACTTTTGCTAACACGTCTCGAAATGTTTGCTGTCTATCCCTGGCCATCGCTACCGCACAGAGGATATCGATTTGTATCCAACTTTAATAGATATGAAGTGAATGGAATCCGTTGAGCTCTCTCTCTAAATGGAAATGATTTCGTACTGGTTCTGGATCATGTGACAGTTTGTTTTGCTTGAGACTAAAGTCAATGGCTTCAATGCTACAAGTTGGAAACAATTATGGAGATAATTTCATATTCAAACTAACTGCTGAATGAACTGAATGATTAAAAAAATATTTCAACATTCGAATGAACGACTGACGAACATAGTTGTTTGTACAAGCTATGCTTAGTCTGGAGCATTTACTTATTTATTATATTATATATTTATGTATGAACTAAAATTATAAGAATTAAACTTTGTGCCTAGATGCCGAGTCTTTATTATATGCAAACCAGACCTCACGACGTCAGTCTTAATAAACTTCAAAAAATCATTTTATCAAATTTTTATCCCAAAGTTGAGAAAATTGTCTGAAGTTCTAGACGGTCGAGGTACAATGCCCCTTTGTTAGTTTTTCTATAGCATTACCCATTATTCATAGAAATTTTAAATCATCTAGCCGAATACATAACTAGAACCTGGTGAATTATAAACAAAACATTTCTTTATATTTAGAATTTGAAAAATGTGTGCTGCTGTTTTTTTTCATAAAAACAGGAAACAAATGAATCATACTTAATTCACATTATACCACTTGTGACGTTTACTAAGTGTCGCTTACGAATGGTACAGCGGCGTAACTTTAGATAACACGGTTTTATAAAATTTCTATAAAAATTTGTTACACATAAAAAGTGTTATTTAAGTTTATATCAACTGTAAACTTATATTTAAGAAAGGTATGAACATAATATCCTGGTCACAAGCATGATGAACTCATACATATTATTTATTTCTCCTATTCCTCTATCTAGTTTCTTGTCCGGCAGCAAATCTGACATGTCAAGAATCTGACCACTTGCTCTATCGGTCGCTACTTAAAATTATCGTGTCTAATGAATTGTTATTCTTTTAAACTGTAGGTACTAATAAGGCCTATTTATCATAACATATTTTGATAACATAAACTTTCAACTGTGGGTGTATCATAACCGAATCTGCTCCACGTATCACGAACTGTTTATCATAAACAAAGTTAATATCTAAGAATGGCCCGATAATATTGACCTACAATCTGGCAAAGTTGATAGAGTCAAAGCTCGGCTATGCCCTCTAACATTAATAAAATAAAGACCTCATTATTTTTAGCTGAGCACGTTCCCGAACATTGTGAAAAGACCTTTTGTTCGGCAGCAAAACACTTGGGGCAAGTCAATCGAGGCACTAGTCTTTGTGAGACCTGCAAATTAATGAGTCACTAGACTCTAGTTACGGTATGCATGCAGTGTTAAGTTTCAACGCCTTGTTCACCCCTTTGGACTTTTGTAGACCCGGAATCATTTACCTGGTCAGGCCGCTACCTTTAGTAGTTTTGAGCAAGAACGAGAGCGTATTTTTTTTAAAGTACCTATTCTGTGCCTCAGAATGAAATTGTTTAATACCCTTTAATATTAGCATTAGATGTGGTTGAAGGAGTACTGAAATATAAATATGTAAAAAATACTCAAGTGGCGTTGTTAAAATATTCGATAAACGAGTACTTAAAAATAATGATATGGTTCACAATTAATCAACTTGTTGAATTCTTCGTCCAAAGTGAAAAAATTCTGCACTCATCATTATTAGACCATATGTAATGTGGAACAGTGCGAAAGTAGTAGAAAATGTGGAGTAATAATAGTAACGAGCCGTAAAGAGGACACGGAGTGTGGTCTGAGGATCTTACAAACTCTTTAGAATCAATTCTGTGATATAGGACATACAATAGAAGTCAAAATATTTTGTATAATTACCAAATTACGTATTTGTGTGCTGCAAGTGAGTATTACGAATATGCCTAAAAGTTTTATTTAACAAAATTCATGAAAGCAAATGATTCAGATAAGAGCCTAACATATCTATGCAGGGTAATAGGATCGATATTAGCCCGCTGGAGCGAGCGATAAGAGATAACGCTTCGAATCGCTTCTCGCCGCAGGATAGCGATATTCCCAAAAGAGTTCCGCTTTGTTTCGATATCGTTCCATTTTAAGCTTTTTACAAGAATATCTGAGAGAAACTTTGACTATTTGAATCTTGGAACGCGGTATCTTTCAGTGCTTCTGCAGTTAAAGTAGGCAAATAAAATACAGCGCTAGGACTGAATATACAATACTTTTCCTACGAAAAGCAAAATTGTGGGTAAAATCGGAGTTATTGCGCAATAACGGTAGTTTTGGAACAATTGGAATCTTCTAGAATTACTCTATAAGAATTAGCATAACAATAAAGTCCTTGCCGTGAGAAATTTCTCCCAACGACTCGACAACCCCTTACGAATCATATGATTATCGTGTACAATAGTTTAATTTCAGTTACGATTGCGCGAGTTCCCACCAAGCAACATTTCTCCCCTACCTACAGGTAAACAGATAAAACGGTAAGATGGTCGAGGGGTCGAAATCAATGCGGATAAAGAAATAGGGACCTTTGTATGCGCTTACGCAAGGAGACCACGTGTACGCGGGATCCCACGGCCTGCCAGCGGCGAGGGATCGGGAATGGTATATAAGGGTACGATTTCCTAAAACGGACACACTTCCGAATCAACAGAGCTACAGTGAACATCTCGGGGATGCCTTCGGGCCCCCGAGGATGCGTTGGCAACTTGCAATTTAAACACTTCCAGTTTGTCATTTATCAAAAGTTTGCAGAGTGTTTACGTTTGTATAATTATCAGAAAACTTAATGTTCAAAACTACAAAAGTGAAGTGCAAATCTCTCGGCGACATTTTATTTGTAAGTAAAGCTTTTTAACCCAATTAAATAGTTTACTAATGTTTAAGAAATTAGAAAACAAGGTTGTTCAATTTTATAAAAACGGCAACTTTGAAACATAACATTTTTATTTTGTTTTATGTGTGAATAACTTTTTTTTGTGTTTTTCAATTTCTCCTTGTAGACACTTAGTATTTCTAAACTTGAAATTGAATTGAATTTTAACCCTCAGTGATAATATGCAACAAAAAGATGTGACATAGCCCCCAGTTTCCAAAATTGGCAAACAACCTTATTAATTCTTCCTCGTACTACGTAAAAAAATATTTCATCGATATTTTCTTTTCATTTCAGATTAATAATTTTTATCTCACGATATGAATGTAACGAGCCCTCGTGATATCTTATTATCAGAAAAAAACATCACCGATGCAAATTTCAGCTCGAAAATGAAACTCGCTGGATGATTGAGTGACGTCATTCATCATTATTGGCACGAACCAAAGACAGTCGACACCAAATGCGATGGACCAAAAAGGTGAATTTCAAATCCATTAGACACTCCCAAAGATAGGTTACGTTAGGCTAAGTAGGATAGGATAGGTTGTTTCAACTTAATATTAGGTATTTGAAGAATCATGATAGTACCTACACTACCACTTAATTAGGTTCTAGGTTTTAGGGTAAATGTAAATGTGTACGGTTAGGAATTTAGGGTTATAAAATAATATCGAGCATCTCAGTTCAAACCAATTTGATCAAAGTGAGCCTTGATCGTCGGCGTTTTATGTTGATGTTAAGTTTCAATACTTTTTGTTGAGTTTTATTGTTTTCGTTGTTACGTTACCATCGTTAGCTGTGAACTTAATATTATTTGCTTTTCAATTATTCTTTATCTTATTCCTATTGCCCCAGACAGATCATGTTTTTGTATTATATTGTATATTCACAAAAAATCTTAATAAAACGTTAAAATACATTTTAGAACTTACTTGCAAATTTTTGTGTATTATTCGATTATAGTTTGATTTGATTTGTTTGATTTGATACAAAATTTGACCAATAGTAAATGTAAAAAAAAATATAATAGTTTATGTTTTTCCATACTTATTTCTTGCGACAAATTTTACGGAATATTTTATGTGTAAATCATTTTGAAACATTTTTATCGATCATACATTTTTGCACTGATAAATTGAATATCACCTTAACAACATATAATCAAATATTCTCACTGCAAATTACTGTTACTTTGTTATTACCTATTTTCAGGTTGAGTGAGTTGTTAGTGTTGATTCGTTAAGTTTTGTTCACAATCTACACCGGCTGGACTGGTAGATTCAATTATTGTTATGTATATATGTTTTTGTTTAAACTGTTATTATTTGTTGCTGTTATTTAATTTGTTGTGTTGATTTTTTGTTTGTCTGTCTTTACGTTTTTCTTATTACTGACCAATATTGAAATAAGTTCTCAATATAACTTTTAATATTTAATTCAAATAGTAGAAATTTTTTTGATTCTCTCTTTTTTCCATGCTCTGTCGACCAAGATGTTTAAAAATTATAGGACTTATTATTTGATTCGACGTATTGTCATTAATAGTGGCATCAAATTTCATTTTTATTTGTTATCATATTGAAACGTAAATTCTTTTGCAGTTTTAATGAAATCTATTTTACTACTTGAGTTTAAATTGCATCTTTCCTTATTAATAGATTCATGGTTCTTGTGTTTTTTCCTCAATAGCCATATTCCTAGGGCCTTCGTTCAAATACATTATGGTCGCATTGACACGTCTCATCTCTGTCCCTTTACAGTTTATCGTGCGTTTGTAAACGCCATTTGAAAATGTTCAATGTTAAAGTTAATATTGGTAAACAATTTTATGTTTAATCATTTGGTTATATAATTTGGCCTAAAAACATTAGCAAATGGTAAAAACCTTATATTGCCTACCCAAGCAATTGCGCGAAGACCCTCAGTCTCATAGTATGATACCAACATCCAAGTTAAGTTTACTTAGGTACCTGTTTTGTTGATTTTTCTGTTTAGAATATTAAGTTTTAACCCTTGCCATAGTTTCACAAGTTTGCAAGTAAATAGTTTAGTTTTGTTCAAGTTATTCTCTGACCTGTTATGTTGATTTGTCTGTTTGAACAAAAATTTTAAAATTACAGTTTCTTGTTATTAAAAGTAATTCCGTTTTATGTCGCAGCGAAAATTTATGTTCATTTGTGTTCATCTCTCGTTTTGTAAGACTCCACATAAATATTGTTAAAGTATTTTGTATCCTCTTTTGTTGATTTTATGGTCAAAAAGATATTGAAAACCAAATCAAAAATAATTGTATTGGTATTTCAGTTTTATCGACGTATTTGTTTATTAAAGTTTAGGTATCGATGTTTTTTCCTCACGCATTTATCCGCACTGGACACCTTTTTAACCTTTGTACAAAAAATATTGGGTTAACTACCCATTTTCGTTTCGTTACGTTTTTGTTTTCGTATAGTAGCAGGTTGGAAACAATCACGATGTGCCTTATTCACCTTTAGTGCCTGATATTGTTTCGTTTTGTTATTTCTTTGTTTGCCTTCTTAACGGGTTTTATCAAAAACCTCTTAAGGATGCTTTTTGTTTTATCCTAGTGACAGTTTTACCCTCAAATTCTCGCCTATTTTTGTTAAACAATGACGTCCCATACATATTCATAATAACCTGATAATCAAAGTTCCGAAATGTGCATTACAGTACGTTATTTAACGTGTAATTAAATTCACCCATTGAAAACAATAGCCGCATTTATACACCGTTCTGATGGATAACTCATAATGGTGTTTCGCTCGAGGATAAAATAGTCATTACGCAATGATTGTTGTGTTGTATGCAGACGTATTCCCAAACAACATTTAGATGTCAATGGATTTGTTACTATTAACCAAAACGCAGAAGCATCAGTTAACAACTGAACTGAAAATGTCTCATATATGTTTTTTGATTAAAAAAGATAACTCATAAAACATTATAAAGAAAAATCACGTGACTTGTATATACAAAGCTTACCATTTCGTTACCTGGCTGTGTAAGTGTTGTTTGTGAATGCGGCGGTTAATGTTTGTTAATCAATCAATTGTTTATGTTAACTAGTTTTAAGCGTTGAATTACCGTTAAGTTTGTATTGTGATATTATTGTTAAATATTGAGGCTGTGTTTGTTAATTTTATGTTAAGTTTTCGTTTTATACCTTTCTCTGTTCATTGTTTCTTGCCGACATTAAGGCCGCAAAATCTTGCCTATCTGCCCGTAAACCCTTGTAATTACCTTAATTAATATTATACTTTCTTAAATTTATGTATGCTTTTGTGTAGAGCTGTAGTTAAAACAGAAGCTTTGTGTAAAATTAACAAATAGAATGTAAGCTTATGAATAATTTAATAGGGATGTATGATTGTGTGTTCGTGTGTAATAAATCATAAAACACATTGGTTTGTTTATTGTGTACAACGTATCCTATTTTATGTAAGGACTATAAAAAACTACTAGCTGCGACTTCCTACGGGAACCGTACATTTTTCCGGGATAAAAATGTCTATTCCGGGATAAGCCTATGTGCTATTCCAGACTATAATCTATCTCTGTGCCAAATTTCATCCAGGTCCGTTCAGCCGTTCTGGCGTAATTGAGTAACAAACATCCATCCATACTAACAAACTTTCGAGTTTATAATATTAGTAGGATAGCGAATCTGAAAAAAGTCTGAAAGCATTTCCTGAAAGTAATAGTTATAATTATTTGCATTTCCAATTAATGGCTTTACTCATTTCCACATCACTATCGTTACACCACAGATGTGAGAGCATGGTGGTCGGATCGGGCTTCCGTGGTAAATCAAACTGCAGCTTGAGTTATAACTTAACCTCTTAAGTTTGGATTGGTAGAAAAATGGTCAGTTTATCCAACTTAGCAATGAAAATTCGACGAAAGCGCTTTCCAGTTATTTATATTCCAGATCAAAGATTTTTATCAACAAAGTCGAACGGATGCAATGAAAGAGGTATATGTTTTTGAATTGATTTGACTGGGGGGGAACGACGAAACACCAGAATATTTCTAAACTGTCCACTTTATAAACTTCGAACCGAAGAACAGAATAATATAGAGTAATAATGATATTTTAGAGAGAGTGCATTACTGTTTGTTTGGTTGCATGATCTGGTGGTTCTATTTTATTATTATCATTATAAATCACCGTTCCATAAAAAGTTTTAGCCTTATTTCCTACCTAGCAAAACTAGGTTCGGTGTTCGGTAGTAACTAACCACCGAACACCTAGCGGTATGTCCCAGTAAAAACCTTTCAGTCATAAAAAAGGGTTGGAAAAATTATGAAAACTCTGTGGTACAGAGGCAACTGGAGTCCGGCCAACTGTTTCACTATCTATGGACAAAATACAACCGGGTTTTGTAGCGGGTCGTGCGATGTGCTGCGGTCGCAAAACATTGTTCCGCCGTGCTTTAGATGCTAGATACACATACAGTGTAATGGAGATAGTTTTCGGTAGAGAAAACGAGCTAGATAGACTCATAACAAAGGAATAAACTACATAGAAGTGTCGTTCTCAGGCTTGCGGTCTATCACACTGGTGAACCCAATTTCAAACTAAATCCATTAATTTATCAATCACAGCAAAGCATTTCAACGCAACCTGGCTTAATAGTGACAATGCGGTCAAAGAAGTAGCACGCTTTATCTAGATAAGGTAAGAACGAAGCAATAGGATGACCTGACTTTCACCACACCGAACATCACGATACGTTTTTAGTTTATCACCTACGGTTAATATTGTCTTCTGCTGTAAATAATGTACCTATAACAACTTATGTAAATTTTCAAACTAGATTTACGGGAATCATTTTAATTTAAAATATTCGTGCTTTTATAGTCAATTGTTACATCAGCGGCATGTTACGTAGCCGTGCATTGCAGCTAAAACCCCAAAGGCGGTGCGAGCAAGTGGTTTTTCATTGCTTTTTTGCATTCGTCCCAAGACATTTGCTTCTGTAGTAGTTTATTCTCATGCTCCAGTGCTCCACGCAATCTCGCCTAGCTTCTTAATTGCTTAACTTTAACCAGGCCAGCCTCTTCCTGTTGTCGCTGGATTCGTTAAACTTCACACATATCTATCTGGAATGAGATTCAACACAGTTTCCCTCGAGTAAACAGTCTTGCTCCGAAGTAGTTAAATGAACTTATTTACTTCCATAAACTAAACTAACCTGTAGTGGAGAAGATCATAACCTAAGTTGTTAAAGTTTCTATTCCTAATAGCAAATAAAGATGTTTATAGAGACGGTCTGGTGCTCAATTTGATGTGTGATTCGAAATTGTCTTTTGAGTAAACAGTCTTGCTTTGAAGTAATTAAACTAGCCAATTTAGGCTCGTTAAAATTAAAATTACTTAATATCTTTTGGAAACAATGAAAAAAAAAAACGACCAGTATACAGACTTGTCAACAAAATGACTTTTAGACATTTTGTTGACAAGTTCTCGAGTTCAGACAGATTGTTGTTCTTCTGGATTTTTGGTGTATGTTTAATGCCGATCGCAGCACTTAATTCTTGCTAAAGCATCTTGTAAATTTTTTAAAGATATTTTTAATGTTTTGAATGAGCTTGAAAAATTATAAAGTCAATATGCCTTTCATACCGACACAAATAAAATATTGTTTCGATAAATTCATAAAACAAAAATAAAGTAATAATGATGTACTGATTACACTTAATTTACCAACTGCTCAAATAATTGCATATAGGTAGTTCTGTCAATGAGATGTTTTATCGATATGGTAAGAGTTATTTTCATTGTCAGAGTCGGTCGTAATTATAGTTTCTGTTGTAATAGCCTTAGCACGTTTTATATATACATAGAGTCTCGTAGATAACAGTAACTTGGACAGTATATAGCACATTTATATTGTACATAGCCATGAGTAACTATTTTAGAATGACTGTCACACACAGTTACATCTGTTTTGGCGTCTCGCTGAGTAGGGCACTCACGAAGACGAAAGAAATGTATACAGTGTGTAATTCCTTTGCGTTTCCGTTGACTTGGTTTGGATATACTTTTGCGCGTATAATTTGGCGTATAATTTGGCGGTGGTTCAGAACAAATTCAGAAAAATTGCAGCTATGCAGCAAAACTTATAGCAAGCTCAACCTTTTGTACTAGTATTTAAAATAAGAATAAAAAAAATATTACAAATATAACTGTTTAAAGTTTTTCAGTATAGTATGGAAGTGTCACTAAGATTATTTCTTGTCGATACCCCTGCACTCCTTAAGCAAGGCTGATCCATATATCAAAAGCAAAATACAGGTTTCACGTGATACGTGAATAAAATTTTACACCAAGGTAATGTGAGGTTTGTAGCGGTGAAGGAAATATTACGCGGAAACCAATCTCGGCGCATATGACGTGTACAAATCTATACTCGACCTATTCCATTATTAAAGCCTGTTCATAGTATCTTCTACATCAAATAATAATTTCACCCTTATTCAGCTACACCCCTTTCACAGCAGATTCAAAATCATCTGCACTACAAAGCAAATCCCTTCCAGAAAATTAATTGTCTCTTGAACTGTATTCTGAGTCCACCCAAGTGGAAAGGACGAAAATATAAAAGGGTATTCGAGACGCTACAGCAAACAGTGGCCGACGCCGATCGAAATCTCTGTACGGCACGGAAAGCTGAGTATTAACTGGGGCCGGAACACCGGAAAGGAAATTTTGCCGTCAATCGCCGAAACAGCGCGTTTATTTAGCTCTTATGTTTAAAGTTGGTAAATAGTAAGTTTTACATTTGGAACTCTGTAACGCTATGGCACTCGCTCCAAGTGGTTTGACGAGCTGAGTATTCGGGACTATCACCGACGTCGTTCAAAATAGATAACTGTTCTTCGTCTCCAGTCAATCCCAGTCTCAGAGCGTTCACGACTCGTTTGCATTGCTCACTCCGCTTCAGCTGCTTCTCAATTCGTTCTTGCGTCGACATCAATCTTCTCTGGTTCATCTGAACTCGTTTCACTTTTTTTCTTACAACGTTGATGTAGTGTTCTATTTGGCTTTGGAAACCATCTAGTGTCCAATAGAAGTTTAAATCTGCGAGACTCACCAGCGCGAAAACGACGTAAAAGCTGAGCAATCCGATTCCATAATAAATAAGATTTGCATCCGCGGACGAGAAAAATGGACACTCGTCGCTCAGAGTTATGCAACTCCAAAAATACGATTGGGTCATTTTACATGTTTATGTTGATAATAATGTAACAAGCACAGCAACACAAATAATTTTACTACATTGACGGTGGTCACCACTCTTCGGTATTTTCGGTATCATTCGGTATTTTAGTGTCATCGTGACAATTCTGACAGTCTACTGCCGTAGACGGAGAATGATTCAATTCAATCCTCCTTCGTCGTATACAGCGGAAAGCTGTACCAATGGAGATTCCATGATACAAATACTGCTACTATCTTATCTTATAGTATGAAAGGTGAAACATGATACTGAACTTCAAATATAGCTTTTTTTTCCAATATATAATTATATGAATTATTTATGTATAACACAAAATGATACCTATTATGTGTTTGATAAAAGAGGCAATATTTTAGGTTTTTTGTAAAAGTATGCGTTTTTACAAGAAATACAAATAAACAGGTAAACTCTATCTTAATGAAAGATTACCTACTAGTTCCTGAGATAGCTTGCAGGGTAGATATTTAATATAACTTTTGCGTGACGGTAATAGATCAAGCGAGCGATATATCAGTCATCGTTAGGTAAATAAACCTGCTTGGAAAATAAATTCTAGAATTTCTAAAAAATAATTTTTGGAAAATAAATTCCAGTAGTAAAAATATAGTTTGACCCCTAATATATTTAAGTTAGAAGTTTCAATTGATTTCGTCCTCATACGACACAGCTAATAGTGCCTATAGATAATAATTGGGACGTGATCAAGTGCTACAAAACGGTTTCAGTGACGGCCTACTCCCCAATTTGCGGGCACTGGAATGGAAAAACTTTCACAATATTTAATTAAATTTTTAAGAACCTAGCTACACCCCGCGGTGTTACCCGCGGGTTTAAAAGCAGCCTATGTGCGGTTACAGCACTTCTTCAGAACAACTTTACATAAGTTCTATTGCTAATGTGAGTTACTTCACTCACGGTGGACACAAGTAGGACCTCTAAGATACTCACGTGCGGGACGTGGGCAACATGAACGCCCAATCAACACGTTGAAAAGCCTGTTCCCAAGGCGTGGCAGCATCAGTGCCTTTATTCACTCCGATAAAAACTGCAGGTCATTAAAATAAACGATAATGTGAAATAAATCGTGAAATAAATTTGTCATTTGTTATTAGAGTCTCAGGTACCTTGGACACTTCGTTATTTCTGCTTCCAGTGTATGGAGTTGGTGAAGAGGAAATTTCAACTGACTGAATTTAAAATAGACGTTCTCGCAGGTTGAAGTTTTGCTAAACTTTGATAGGTATTCGCCGAGTCGCAAATTTTCCATATTTTCAATAAAGGTCTGTTTGAGTGCTATTTGTATAGGTAACTTTTCTTATAACAACATTTGTGAATAAGGTATATTCGATTCCATACAAACTTCAATATGATTTTTGAGCGAATGAAGCCAAGTTAAAGTAGCTGCTTAGAGTTTTATCTAATATCTTATGTTATTATATCGTCATATGTTAATGTGCATTTATTAATATCCTGAATTTTCCCATAGCCCCTCTTCCCTCTTTCTAAATATCTCTATATATCAAAAAATCAAAACATACTAGGCTTTTTGCGATCAATCCTTTGAAAACGGAACTAGCCCACCTCGCCATATTCATCTAGGCCTTTCACGAAGAAATAAAAACGATTCAGTTTTTTTTTGTTGGATTGCTTACCACGCGATTGACTGGTTATACGTTACAGCCTTTTTTGTCCCACTGAACTGATATAGTTCTACTCTCGAAAGCAAAGAGTATAAACAAGCAAGAGTGAATACGCTTTAATCAATTTACCACGGGAGTCCCACCTGAATCTGTAAATATGGGTTTGTCTCCACCCATTGAATTTGGTACTAATTGATTACGGCGAGTTATATCCACCGATATCAGGATTAATTATGTGATCAAATTCTTAAGTTCAATGTGCTGGATTTTCCATGATATTTTAGCCCGCCATTTTGACTGAAGCTTTTGCTTGTGTGTCATATTATAATATTAATAACTCTGAGATATCATCACCTGAACTCCTTTGCACCAGCATTTCACTGTCAATATCTTTGGCTACCATGCTCCAACAACAATATGCACTATAAAAATATGGGTAAGTTCGACAAAAACTACGCAAGCAATTATATATTCCATGGGCCAACCGGACCTCGGAATTAACGCTAGTTTAAAGCGTTAGCAGCTGTTTCATTGAATTATGAATATCATTTCGAACTATTCCTACTTCCAAGTTAATTAGAAACTATTATTTTTGTGTAAGGTATAACTACACATTTCTTCAAATTCAACAGTAAAATGTGCATGAGAGCTAAAATTTTATTTACTACATGGTAATTATACGTGGTAAGTACTATAACCATGGTAAGTATGTATACATCTTAATACTTGATTAATGACGAAGGTTGGTAAACACGGCAGTCGCGGTGTCTGTTGTGTTTTTCATGTCTTGGCCTTGAATGTTTCTGCGCCTCTTGTGATTTCTCGTGTCATCCTTAGCATCAGGAAAACAAAACTACACAATGTCGTTTTTATGTGAGGTAAGTCATATGTCGAGCAGACAACCCATCTGATATTAATTGGTTACTACCACCCATAAATACAATAATGCAAAGCAATGCGACTTGGGTATTACTTCCGTAGGGATGGAACCGAGTTTTGCTGCCGTCAATAAGCGGCGGTAACTACTTAACATCATTAGATATTTCCATCACTGCTACAATAAAAAAACGGTCATAATGATAAAGACGAACGAGTACCATGACTTGTAATTTTTGAACGAACCTTAGGGTTTTTATCTATAAACAGTTTCAGCAATATTAGGCTTGTGTCGGAGTTATCGGTACAAAGGATCCTAAAAAAACTATGCCTTATCAACCATGACAAATATTGAATGCAAACAGATTATTAAACTAGAGACTGATACACCCAGGCAAGCATTTGTGTGACGAATATAGATGTTTTGTTCTTGGTTTGTCTGGGTGTCAATATTAAGTATTATATGTATGTATTTAAAAAAAAGTACTATATAAGTATTGTGTCAGTAATTTGGTACTCATAGTACCGTGAATATTTATTTATTATTTAGTTACCTATTTTTTTTTATTTACAAATCTGGTTTCACTGATTTATCCCTTATTTGTCGTCCTTAGGGTGAATTTATTTCATAAAAATTCTATAGGGCTAACCAACGCACAGATACACCCCATCAAATAACAAGCGAAAAATTTAAAAAATACCGACTTTATTCTTTCATCTTTTATTTCTTGCCCTTAAGGGCCTACCTTACCGTGAGTACCTCTTTAAGCCTACCATTTTATTATATAATATATAATATAATATGGGTAGGTCAACTAAATGCAATGCTCCATTGTTTAATTACCCTGACCGTGCAGCAGTTAATTTCACGTCTTATGCCTTGTCTTGACCTTTCCCTAATAGCCCAAGAACTTTGCAGGTCACTTTACCACGCTAGCTACACAGTCGTCACTACTTTTGGCGTTTATTTATCAGTACAAGACAGCACATATTTATATTCATAAGTACTGAGAAATTGTGTTATAACTATCAAGATACTAGTTAGTAAGGAAAACTATAATTACTACATACTTATATTTTAATAGTGTTTCATAAAATACAAAAATGTTTAGTATCAGGTATATTGTTGTTCTGTTACGTTCTACGTAAATCTACGTTAATTTGACCAATCTCTCTGAAACTTCCCAGAGCTTTCTGGCAACAGCTGTATCCCTAGCAGCCTCCGTGGTTTTCTGAACTGTGCAGTCAGTGAAGTAGCAACCACTTATTTTGCTCACCTCAGGAGCTACCGCCAGATATGTCGTGGTCTGCGCACCTTCCCAGGCCGACCTGCTCAAAAACCGAGAAACAGTCAAATACTTTAATATTATTTTATCTTCTTCCACTTCGTTTATAATCGACGTATCAACGGCTCCAGGATGCAGACAGTTGACAGTGACCCCCGTCCCTTGAAGCTGCTGAGCCAACTCCACCGTCATCAACACGTTACACAGCTTTGAATTGCTGTACATCTTCGCAGAACTAAAGGTTTGTTCAGTTTCTTTTTCGAAATTCAAGTTATCAATATCAATTGTTCCGTATCTGTACGCTTTTGCTGATACGTTGATAATTCTACTCGGAGCTGAAGATTTCATTAAAGGCAGTAGAAGATTAGTCAGCAAAAATGGACCAAAATAGTTTATTTGCATTCCCAGAGACAGACCATCTTCTGATTTAACGTTATTTGCTTCTTTGACTCCAGCGTTGTTAATAAGAATATCAAGTTGCTTTTCAGCTTTATTTATTCCATCGGCGAATTTTCTAATTGATGAGAAAGAAGCAAGGTCTAAGTTGCGGTAATGTACATCAAAATTATCAGTTAAGGAAATAATTTGATCTCTTGCTGCAGTCCCGCGTCCGTCGTCCCTGCAAGCGATAATCACCTTTGCTCCTCTCTCAGCTAGATCCTTTGCGATCTCAAATCCTATGCCCGCGTTTCCTCCCGTCACTATCACTACTTTTCCCACAAGGTGTCTACTACATTTGTTGATTCCGTATGTTAGTTTACAATATAGTTGAAACACAGCAAATAGCACCACGTTAATAACAATTACTTCAATAATAAAAGTAAACATTGTGTCGAAAACATGGACGTGTGAGCCTCGCTACTCACGATATAGATAATATATCTGACCGATGAGATAGTAATTCCTAATGAACGAATGTTTATTCACTTATCAGTAAGATTATTTAGATTTTCCATAAATTTAATATCCATTTAGTCATACCCAAAGAATACTACGTTATATCTGCCAACTGCATGTCAATTTTTGGTAAAAGTAGAGTGAAGCAAAAAGAAGTAGAGTAGCTGACTAGTACTCGTATAGCAGACACCAAAATTATTATAGTAAAAACAGACACTACTACTACTTGTTAAAACTTCATACATTCAATAGGCAAAGCGTTTTAGGAGACTCTAGGTTATTGAGGTATGAGAGATTGAAAATTATTGAAGTGGTATTTTTTTATAATATAACCCAGATAAAGCGAATGAGTGATTTATATATTCTTGGGTCTTTAGAGCTCAAAGTTCTGTTATGCAGAGTGGGAAGGAGTGGTCAAGACCTGCAAGTTTTTATAAATTAAAGAATGATTTAAAAGGAAACAATTGATAATGATGATTAAGTTTCCCGTCGGTTTTCATTATTTGATAAAAGTATATTCAAGTAAGTTGGAAAACATTGAGCTTAGCATTGGTTTACTTAATAATATAAAATACAAAATTATTGTCGAAAAATGTCGGTTAGGTTACATTTATTTTAGAATACCTACTTAAACTAACAGCTTAATTTACTATTACTAGTTACACAAGATAAAGTTGGATTGACAAAATATATTCACTATAGTTTTACTAGTCTTTCCGAGACTTCCCACAGCTTCCTCGCAATAGCAGGATCCCGCGCTTTTTTTGTGAGTTTTACTTCTTTACAGTCACTGAAGTACCCACCACTCACAGCACTCACTTCAGGGGACACTGCCAAGTAGATAGACGTCTGTGCGCCCTCCCAAGCAGTTTTACTGAAGAATTTGAACATTGGAAGGTATAGATACTTGACCCAAAGCTTGTCCACTCCGTCAATAATGTTCGTATCAACAGCGCCTGGGTGCAAGCAATTGACTGTTACTCCAGAACCTTTCAGCTGTCGAGCAAGTTCTGTTGTCATGTATACATTACACAACTTGGTATCTGCGTATGACTTCAAAAAGTTTCTAGGCTCCTTCTCGTGGTTCAAATTATCGAAGTCAACTACACCACTGCGATACGCTAAAGAAGAAACGTTGATGATTCGACTTGGGGCCGATGCTTTTATCTTTGGTAGCAACAAATTTGTTAAAAGGAAGGGCCCGAAGTGATTTATTTGCATCCCCAATATGAGACCATCTTCCGTTTTCAGATTCTCTGCTTCCACTACACCAGCATTATTTATTAGGATGTCTATGCGTTTCTCCGTGTTGTTGATTTCTTCAGCGAATTTTCTAACAGACGTGAAAGAAGCTAGATCTAGATTTTTATAGTGAACGTCCTGGTTTCCCGTTTCTGCTATGATTTTGTCTCGTGCCGTGATTCCTCTTCTTTCGTTGCGGCATCCAATTATGACCTTTGCTCCTCTGTCAGCCAGGTTTTTTGCAGTCTCAAATCCAATGCCAGCATTACCTCCCGTTACTATGACAACTTTTCCAACGAGATGTTTACTGCACTTGACGATACCTTGAGTAAGCTTGAGATACGCTTTGATTGCCAATAAAGCAAATAAACTAACCAAAACGAACAAGAACATTGTGCTGGATTTGAATGTTACAAGTATACTGATATTATTTCGTTTAGTCTCTGCTGATAAGATATGCTTTGTGTTCACATAACTGCGTCAGCCGATCAATTGAAATGCTATAATAGTCGACTTCAACTATCCTGCCTTTTTATAACGTGGTAAATATGAATCATAGACCATAATTGACTGACTGATTTGTTTTTAAAAAATGCAAGTCATCGTTTGTATTTGGTTGGTATAATCGGAATGAACGGTGTTACAAAAAATGAAATGAAATATGTGCGTGAAATAGTGTTGTCATGACTGTGGGTTATCTAATATTATCAATACTTTTATTGTCGAAATAATAGGACATGTAAAATTGGTAGGTTCGTCCACCTTCCGGTTTAATTCCTACCTACCAATGAACTATTGGGACTATTATAAAACTAATACCATTGATAAGTCAATAAAATCCAGTCCAGTTCAGTCCCAAAAATACGGTCGTCCATCCTTTTCCTATTCATGTTTTTCTATGAAAAAATTACCAGCACTACATCATAATGAAGAGAATCATAGAGATCATAGAAGAGAAAGGCAGTTTTTGCTTTTATTGGAAAGTTTCTTTTTTTCTTTACCTCCTTGGACCCCGAATTAATAATATGAGCAATCACATCAAACCTACACGTCAGACACGAACTATCGACTTTATCGATATTTATGACGTCAGCACTTTGTCAAGTCCTATCCTTTTATAAGTCACAAAGAAAAGTGACAATCATAGTGTAAACACTAGGCATAAAAATAAACTCGCTGTGCCCACTACTAGGCTCCATAAGGTTAGCAATTCTTTTAAAGGTCAATGTGTACGCTTTTTTAACAAAATTCCGAGCGAAATTCAATTACTGTCAATAAATAAATTTAAAACTGTCATCAAACGTAAACTTGTCGCAAAAGCTTACTATAAAATATCAGATTACCTAGATGACAAAAAGGCTTGGGAATGAATTTGCTCCACTCTAGAGTGGACGTCTAGACGCAGGACCATATTCGCGAATATGTAATACTGTCTCCGAGGGGTTACATGTCTGTATCTTCTCCTCGGGTTGGTCGGTTAGGGTTGGAACAGACGTAAACTTAACAAATAAGATAAGCTTAAACATGAAAACTGACTGTAATTTGACATATCTGTGTGCATGTAATAGGTGTGTGAATATGACTCCGCCCCTTTTTGTCAAAATAAAACACATTTGTTCGCTTACAAAATTAAAAAAAAAATTATTGAAAGTATGCTCCATCTGCAGCTACAACCTTCGCCCATCGTTCAGGTAGTTTTCGTATTCCTTGCTGGAAGAAGTCCTGGTCTTTTGAGCTTATCCAGTTGTCAATCCAAATTTTGATACTTTCACATGAAGTAAACTTTTCTCCAGTAAGGTCTGTCTGCATCGTCCGGAATAGGTGGTAATCCGAAGGAGCTATGTCTGGTGAATATGGCGGGTGGGGTAACACTTCCCAGTCCTGTCCCTCTAAATATCTTTTTACGACTTCTGCGGTATGCGGTTTGGCATTGTCATGCTGAAGAACTAATTTGTTATGTCTATTCACCCATTCTGGTCGTTTTTCTTCTATGGCTCGCTTCAAACGCATTAGTTGTCGTCGGTAAACTTCTCCATTAATAGTTTCAGAGGGTTTGAGCAACTCATAATATACAATACCTTTCTGATCCCACCAAATACAGAGCATAACCTTGGCACAGTGAATATTTATTTTTGGCTGTGATGGGTCTGGTTCGCCTGGTTTCACCCAAGCTTTTTTGCGTTTAGGATTTTCGTAGTGTATCCATTTTTCGTCTCCTGTGACTATCCGATGCAAAAATCCTTTTCTTTGCTGTCTTTGAAGCAGCATTTCACAAATGGTTTTCCGACGTTCCATGTCTCTTTCTTTTAAATCATGTGGAACCCAGTCACCGGCTTTTTGAATCATTCCCATCATTTGTAAACGCTTTGCAACAGTTGAACGATCAACATTTAATGCTGCAGCTAATTCTGATTGAGTTTGGCAAGAATCTTCCGCCAATAATGCTTCCAATTCAGCATCTTCAAATTTTTTTGGTGGTTTTCCATGTTCTTTATCCTCAGTACTAAAATCGTTATTTTGAAATCGTCGAAACCATTCCTTGCAAGTTGTATTAGACGGAGCATGCTCACCATAAATCTCCACAAGCAAACGATAAGTTTCCGCTGCAGTTTTCTTCGCAATAAAATAATGTAATAACACTTCCCGCAAATGACGTTTATTTGGAATAAAAACCGACATTTTCGAAAAGGTGAAAACAATTGTTGCTTACACTTCAACCAAATATCATAAAATGCGTTAGATAGCTGACATTCAGTACTATCGAATACAAGTATGGTCATTTATTAGTACACGTAAACAATACTAAAAACGACATCTGTTGAGAAAGGGCGGAGTCATATTCACACACCCAATAATGTGCCTGGGAGTTCCTGTGACACGTTATATGCTCACGAATATGTGTACATGCATGTGTAAAATTTGACGTGTCCAAATGATACTTGAGATCTAAAGGAATAAATGAATTTGAATTTGAATTTGAATTTATCGTAACCAAACATTGTTATACCTTATTTTCTTTTACCTCATTTTCAAACAACAAATGACCAAATAACGATAATGTACAATACAATGCAGCAATAGTCTTATATCAATCACCTGTGAGACGTGTATCTATTCGGCTTATTACGTCTTGTAATTTCACATTAACTCACTGGACGAGATGGTTTCAGAATAAAGATTTTATATTCTACCTCTTTCTACACAATGTTGAATTTTGACAATGACAATTAATGTTGACCAACGGTCAAAAGTCAAAATGACATGCATGATATGTAATTTTAGAATATCCTTTTATCAACGTTTTATCAGTAGTTAGTTACAAGAGCGTTATCATTTACTTATGAAGATCAATGTCTATTATGATGAAACAATAAGCAATGAGATCATTATAGCTGTCAAGTATTACGTTTCCAATGACGGCTTTTCTGACGTAGGAATGTTATTTGAACATCAGACTGAGATGCCACGATCAAATTTGCTACTACAGAAAGAAATAAAATTCTATACGTATCTAAACCTCTAAAATCTTTTTTATAAATGGATAATTTTGTATACTTACGTAACATATTATACTATCGGCACAGCTATTAAAATCTGTATCTATATTGTATATTATAATAGTATCGGGAAAGAAATGCGGCTCCAGGAATCAAAATAAAAACAGCCTAACAAATATGGAGTAGCAAATGGCGGAATCTGCCATTTATGGAATTCAGGCGTTGATGTAGATTAGTTGTAGTTTTTTTTTCTGAAATGATGGAACGAGCTGACAAAACCACCTGATGGTAAGTGGACACTGCCCCCCATAAAATTCGGATTCGTGGATTCGATTCCCACACAGGACAAGAATTTTTCATCATTTTTAAACTTTATTCACCAGAAAATTTATGTTTGTCAAAAGAATTTAGATGATAATATCAAAACAAACTTTAAAAAATAATAAGTTAATATCTGGAAGTATCTAACTTTAATTTAGCATGAATTAGCATAAATAAATCTCATTTAAAATTGGGCGAGGAAAGGTGGTGTTTAATTCAGCTTATGACAAACTTGAACATGAGATCGTTTGATGTGACCTGATGCGACAAATTGCTATAGGAGGAGGGACCTTGTAGCTTCAGATGATGGCAAAATGTCTGCACAATACTGTTCTGTCTCTCAAAGGAATTTCAACATCACTCGTAATTTGCTCACTGAATTTCATTAGAGCGTTACCAAATATTAATGGCTTTTGATGTTGTATAAAACAAAATAGCTAATAAATTGACGGGATGCCTGTTTCGATGTTTTGTAGTTATGTGTTGACCGACATAGTTATTTGATTAGGTGTGACCCTAGGTCAATATAAACGGATTAAAGAACCTTGTAGAGATACAACATTTTAGGGATCTAATAACGGGTTAACGCTCCGCATTTAACTTCAATAAATAATACATTAATTAATAGTAAATTCTTCGATCCTAATATACAGCAGCCTTTATTCTTACTAGTAATAAAAAGTTGTTTGTTTCTAAAGAGCTAGTTGTACTTTTGGAACAAAACATTGAATCAATTTAGATTGGATTATTAATAATAATATACAAGGTCAATTGGAATCGAGTGGGTTTAGAAAACGTCTGCGTAGGATTTTTTTTAAACGATATCTGTATCTATCTATAATAAATAAGTCCGCATTATTATCTTAGGGTCAAACTAACAAATTACAAAACTTCTTAAATCAGCTAGTGGTCGTCTCACAAAAGGCCACCTTTTGTCGCCCCGCGGTTTCACCTGCGTAGTTCCCGGTAATCAAATACATTTATTTTAGAATACCTACTTAAACTAACAGCTTACTTTACTAGTACTAAGTGGTACTAGTTACACAAGATTAAGTTGGAATGGCAAAACATATTCACTGTAGTTTTACTAGTCTTTCCGAGACTTCCCACAGCTTCCTCGCAATAGCAGGATCCCGCGCTTTTTTTGTGAGTTTTACTTCTTTACAGTCACTGAAGTACCCACCACTCACATCACTCACTTCAGGGGACACTGCCAAGTAGATAGACGTCTGTGCGCCCTCCCAAGCAGTTTTAATGAAGAATTTGAACATTGGACGGAATAGACACTTGACCCTAAGCTTGTCTACTCCGTCAATAATGTTCGTATCAACAGCGCCTGGGTGCAAGCAATTGACTGTTACTCCAGAACCTTTCAGCTGTCGAGCAAGTTCTGTTGTCATGTATACATTACACAACTTGGTATCTGCGTATAACTTCAAAAAGTTTCTAGGCTTCTTCTCGTGGTTCAAATTATCGAAGTCAACTACACCACTGCGATACGCTAAAGAAGAAACGTTGATGATTCGACTTGGGGCCGATGCTTTTATCTTTGGTAGCAACAAATTTGTTAAAAGGAAGGGCCCGAAGTGATTTATTTGCATCCCCAATATGAGACCATCTTCCGTTTTCAGATTCTCTGCTTCCACTACACCAGCATTGTTTATTAGGATGTCTATGCGTTTCTCCGTATTGTTGATTTCTTCAGCGAATTTTCTAACAGACGTGAAAGAAGCTAGATCTAGATTTTTATAGTGAACGTCCTGGTTTCCCGTTTCTGCTATGATTTTGTCTCGTGCCGTGATTCCTCTTCTTTCGTTGCGGCATCCAATTATGACCTTTGCTCCTCTGTCAGCCAGGTTTTTTGCAGTCTCAAATCCAATGCCAGCATTACCTCCCGTTACTATGACAACTTTTCCAACGAGATGTTTACTGCACTTGACGATACCTTGAGTAAGCTTGAGATACGCTTTGATTGCTAATAAAGCAAATAAACTAACCAAAACGAACAAGAACATTGCACTAGATTTGAATGATACAAGTATACTGATATTTATTCGTTTAGTCTCTGCAGATTAGACAAGCTTTGTGTTCACATAACTGCGACAGCCGATCAATTGAAATGCTATAATAGTCGACTTCAACTATCCTGCCTTTTTATAACGTGGAAAATATGAATCATAGACCATAACTGACTGACTGATTTGTTTATTTAAAAAAATAAATTACATTATAAATTACATAATTCTGAGAAAACAAACATAACAAAAGTCTGAACCGAAATGATAACAAAAGTCTGTGGAAAAATGACAGGTGCGGTTTAACCAGGTATCATTTACTTAAATGTTTGAAAATAAAACTGGCAATAAAAATAAACTACACTAATAATAAAAACGGGTTTAATAAATACAAGGCTAGGACTACAAGGCGACACTTTTAGATTTTGGTGTAAAATTTCCGCTGCAAACTAAGATATAGAGATGAATGATTAAAAATGTCTAAAAAAAAAGACTTTAATTAATACTTTCATTATTTATCGCCCTTATGGCGGTACACCTTACTATTTTAAAATAGATATTATACATCCAAATCGGTTAACAATGAGCGAAGAAAAAATTCACAGGAAAGCAAAATATGGAAATTCGTATCCGTGGATGATTAATTTTTTCCAGTTAATTTAAAAAAAAAAATAAAAAAAAATTGAAGAACAAAAAAATATTAATTATTATAATTAAACCGATATATAATATTACGTAGTGCCACGTAATACGTTACGTAGTAAACGTCAGCTAGTGTGATATTTTATAAAAACTATTTATCTGCAACATTTTTTGTGCACGTGATGACTTGTTTTCGTTTTGGATCGTTGGTCCCATTATTGTAATAGTATGATTACGGCATTAATATAATATAATATTAATATGGCATTATGATTTCGGAATTAATAGTATTGATTATTCAGACAGCTCTTGAGCGACTATTATGTAGGTACCTACGCTTGCTATCCCAGCCAAACCTTTAAATTATTAAAATTGAAAATCGAACTCAATCTTTAAAATTACTTACTAATTCCGTCACAATATTTCAAAACTTGTCTGGGATATCTTTTAAGTAGCATTTAATAAATCCATATCTGTTTGATGAATTAATGAGCTGCAGTTGTCATGTTTACTTTGTAGGTTATCGCCACCAACAAAGTAAACATGACAACTGTAATAAGTATATCGGTTTCTGAAATGAATAAAACATAGTACCCGGCGTAGTACGTGAATCCTCGACATTAAAATTTTAGGTCTCCGTTCAGGGCTTTTTACTAAATATATTATAAATTAAGGTTTGGATTAAGGAAGTCGGAAACTGCAGACGAAGATGCCAGCATTAAACTAATTCAAGGTGATTACGGTCTATAAACTCTTTACACTCGATGACAGGTTACGTAATTGCGTCAACTAGCAGCGCGTACGCACGTTTGGCAACTGGCTAGTATCGCTAGAAGCGTGCGACGAACGTTACCTGACTAAGCGCGATATTACACAAGTAACATACAACATATAAAATCTGTAGTTCTACCTAAAGCCAAGGACGTGTCTTTATCTGTGATATATAATAATGGATATGGAATACTATCTACGCTTATCGTCATTCCGCTGACCTCCCTAGACAAAAACACCAGTGTTTCAATTCTAACTTTTATAGAAAAACTAAAATGGTGCTCTACACGTTGATTGCTATTGTGATAGTGATAGTGATAACGGTGAAAGTTTATCAAAAGTTGACCGTCGGAATTTGCCGGTCTAGTACCCACATGGTGGGGAAAGTGGTTATAGTTACCGGCGGGAATTGTGGAATCGGATTCGAAACGGCGAGGGACTTGGCTTCGCGTGGTGCAAGGGTTATTCTCGCTTGTCGCAGCGTTCGCCGAGCTAACGCTGCAAGAGAAGAGATAGTCAAAATAAGTGGCAATAACGATGTCCATTGCTACCAACTTGACCTCTCCTCGCTCGCCTCTGTGAGAGAATTTTGCAACCAAGTTATACGGAATGAGAAACGGCTCGATGTTCTCATTAACAATGCCGGGGCCGGTGGGCTGGGGAATTACAAGACTGCCGACGGGATGCATGTCGGAATGCAGGTCAATTTCTTCGCGCCTTTCTTATTGACGTGTTTGCTGTTGCCCCTTCTCAAGTCATCCGCGCCTAGTCGTATTATCAACGTATCGTCGATGATACACCAATACGGAGAGATGGACTTTGAGAATTTGAATATGGAGAAATATTGGAGTGACTATTTAGTGTACGCGAATAGTAAGCTATTCCTCAATCTCATGACCTTGGAACTGAGTAGAAGATTGCAAGGTACAGGTGTAACGGTCAATGCCCTGCATCCGGGCGTAGCTGCCACTAATATAATGCGGAATATTCCGAGTACATTTGTGAGATACTGCTTAGAAAAAAGTATAGGTTTCATGTTTCAAACTCAGTGGGAAGCGGCTCAAACTTCCATTTTCCTTGCCGTTGCTCCTGAGATTAGTGAGGTCAGCGGGAAATACTTCAGTGACTGTAGAGAAAAGAAGCCTTCAAAGGTTTCACAAGACCCAGAGATCGCAAGGAGACTATGGATGGAATCTGAAAAATTAGTGAAATTTTCTCTTCCTAGTACATTTTAGACGTTTAAGAAGATAAAATAAGGAGAATTTTGTAAATATATTTATAACAATTTGGAGGGTTCCTAATTAAAAAATGAAAGCAATGTGCCGTTGATGTGTTTTTGTCCAGTAATCCAATTCGTTATTATTTTGTAAAGTTGTTTTTTTATTCCGTCTAGGAATTTTACCCTTCCTAGAAGAGATAGAAAATATTCCTAGAAAATATTTAAGTAGTTCTTCGCTTATTAATTCGTAAACCACTGTTGTATAATTTCTGTCGTTATTTAATCGTAATTCGAAGAATAGGCAGTTACAAGAATCAAGCTAATTAAACGTGTATTCAGAGCCGTATTGAAATAATTAGACCCAAGTCACAGTTCCAGATACAACCAGATACTGCCATAATTATCTGTGTTGGCTGGCCTCCTGCGCTGGGGGTCGTGAGTTCAATTCCCACCCAGGACAAACATTTGTGCGATGAACACAGATGCGTGTTCTATATTATATGTATTTAAAAAAAATGGTTATTTATATTACGTGTATTTACAAAAATAGGCTAAGCTTGGTTTAAGGCTTAATGGCGCTGTTTGATATATCCATGAATATTTATTTTCACTTATTTATCTATCAATACATTTGTCTCATGATTACATTGGCAGAGATTACATTAGATTTGTTTTCTGATATTTTGATTGTTGTTAAGCATACACTGGAACAGCTAAGTAAGTTCCACCAGTGGAAAATGTTTAACAATAGTGTTTTGATATTTTTAATTGATTTAACTAGCTTTTTATCCGCGTAGAGTAACAATTTTTTTTGCGCGGAACCCTAATTCTTTTTATATTTTATAAAATGTAAGTATCCGTTAGTCCTTATAATATCAGCTTTCTGCTACTGAAAGTCCCATCAAAATCGGTCCAGCTGACGACAGACAGATTGACAAAAAAAAAATGAAAACATATTTTATTGTTATAAGAAATTTACTTTCAAATGCATTTAGTGAAAAGCTACTATTTTGACATGATAAACAGACACTTAAATTTTCATACTTGTATATATTTCAAAGATACTTTTCATTGTTTTTTTTTTTTTTTTACCTTTGTTATAATTTTAATGCTTCAGAATCTTTAAAACATATTTATACTTGCGAGAACTAATATATCGTTCTTGTACCTTCAAAGCGCTTATGATACAGTTGATATGGTATGTTTGAATCTGTAGAAATAAATACCGATGAAAAATCATAAGCATTATAGTGTTTTCCAATGGCACAGTTATCGATACCGATAAATATGAAATTTTATTGATGATTATGCCACTGTTATGTACGTAATATCTACAGTTATGTGACCTACAAGTATTACGGGTTAATTCAGTTTCACGGTAATACCTAAGCGACATAAGGGAGCTGGCTCGATACCACGTTCTCGAAACGGTGAAGAAAAACAGTGAGGAAACCGGCATGTCTTAGAACTAAAAATTCGAAGACATGTGACATTTACCAATCCGGATTGGGCACCCGTGGTGGATCTACTCTCAATTAGAGTACAATCTCAATTACAAATCTCTTGCTGGTGCGGTACGGAAGGGAGTTCCAAAGTCCAATCGGAGCTCCCCAGACGGTGGCTGATAGAAAACGGATGCGAAGAGCCGAAGACCGTGCTATCGAAAGAGACCTTGGCTGTAATTATTTTGTAAGAAGTTTATTGTTTATTTTTTCTTAATATTTGTGGCTGTTGGTATTTTCAATAAACAATAAAAATAATGTTGCTTACCGGGAGAGGCCTATGTCCAGCAGCGGACTGAGTTTTTTTTTAATTTGAAAATGTGACGGAACGATCTGAAGGCCCACCTGGTGGTAAGTGGCGACCCCCGCCCATGACAACAGTAATGCGACTCAATATAAGATTTGGGTCTTACACTGAGTCGCATTCATCCTGCTGCGTCCATCACCCGATACGGGGATACGTCTCATGCGCATGTGATTTGAAGATAATGATGATGAGTGCCCAATCAACTATACGTCTATACTATAGTTCAAAAAAGCGCTTTGAAGGTACAAGCACTCTTACAAGAATATGGAATTCCCTTTCCGTATTGGCGACGGGACCCTAGACTAAACATCCGCGCAATTTAGCTGCGGTAAGCCGTGACCCGAATAAAATCAGTTCATTTGATGAGTCGCATAATCGATTAGGGCGAGTTAATTAGTGGACACTAACGAGAGGGCCAATAGTTTGTGTACATTTTACATTAATTTATTGCGTACGTAGCAGGCGTTAAATTGAAATAATTCCGAATAATTCCGCTCGATGGTCGAGAGCCGTGCGGTCGTTTTATTTGGACATAAATCTCTGCCGCGGTACATCTGATTTACAGTACTGCGCTTTGTGCTTCCTCACCTCACTGTTTGCGGGGCTTTGTGGCGTTACACTCACACTATTTTAGTTTATACGAGTAGCATTTGGATTTACTATTATTTATGAGCGGATATAAAAGTTATGGTTCCGGTTGTGTGATGATAGCATCTCCTTCCGATATATTGTGAATTGTTCTGATTTTATGCGACCAAAATGATAAAACTGAGTTATTGAGTTTTGGGTAGAAATCAATCATACGGTACTTATCACTATACCTACTCTATTTATATTATACAAATAAGTATAATGCCATTTCAAACATACACTTCAAATGTATGTTTGTAATGGCAAAATAATAGCTTTATTTTGCCATTAGTATATTAGGTACATAAAAAAAAAACAGTTTTTAAATTTTTGTCTGTCTGTTTGTTCCGGCTAATCTCCGAAACGGCGGACCCGACTTTGACGGGACTTTCATTGGCAGATAGCTGATGTTGCAAGGAGTAACTTAGAATACTTTTATTTTAGACAAAGAAATTAAAATGACTTCACATATTCCGTTAACAAATTATAATATTATACAAAAAAAAAAAAAGTTTATTTCAGTACGGGCGAAGTCGCAGGGAATATCTAGTAACGTAAAAATAATAATAACGTTATAATCTTACCCCTGCACTAAGATTTCCTGTATCGCAGGTGGCATGGACAATCATAGAAACACTAGACAAACGCCAAGACCTAAAAACAAACTTTATCCTCATCACACAAAGTCTGCCACGGCCGAGGTTCGAACCCGGATCCTTAACCTCGCAGGCTACTACGCTACGGCGCCGTCTAATTTAGTTATTTATACTAGCTGTGCCCGCGACGTAGCCGTCTATCGTTATTGATTGTCGACGAGCAAATACGTCTGATTCACCGAATCACTAAAAATAAAAATAAACAATAAAATGATACTGATCAATATGGAACTGTCTGTGAAATATGAAACTAGTCTACTCATTGAATTCGCATGCAGTAGTTTTATAAATAAAGAACTGATTGTTACTTTGTAAGAAGAATTTGACCTGGCATTGGCACGAATGTAGGTCATTCGGCTGTTGCGTGATCGCACGCGTAAGAGTCCTCTCATACCAATCATAACAGAAGAATAACGTTTTTGTTTCTTTTTCTCACTAGAGTGACGGAATCGGACCTGGGACCCTCACTTCGAAGTGACCAACTAAGCTACGGAGCCATCTAGTATATACAGTACATATAACGTCTCATGCGTTTGTAATTTCACCGGAACAGATCATCTTCCGTCCGTCCGTGTCAGCCTCTAATGCTCCCACTGCAGGGACACCGGCCTACTCTCGTTAATTAGGCTTTGATCTGCCACGGGATCCAAATCCGGATTCGTAGATATCATAAATATATCTTCGAATTTTTGGAGTCTAAGACAGTGAATCAAGTGAATTACTTTTTGGTGCACGTGTGGGTTTTGAACCAGCGACCTTCAGATTGAAAGTCGGCGTCTATGCCCCTCAGCCACTACGCTCTCCATTTTCGTCATGCAAACAGCTAAAGAGTTCTTTGTGTTCAGGCACAGTTAATCTGGAAATCTTTAAATGAAAATAATATAAAAATATACAAGCAACTTTTTGAATCAAACAGAATTATAAAGGCGAAAGTTTGTATATATGTATATTTACTTATTCACGCCTCAACGGTTGCTAATTCTAAAATAAATGTAGCCTAAGTTATAACATTAGCTATCTGCTAGTGAAAGTATAATAGATTCGGAGATTAACCGAAATAAACAGACTGAAAGAAAGGCAGACAATTTTTTAAAATTGTGATGATTGCCATTCATTTAATTCATTTAGTAAAAAGCAGATTTTGTGACATTAGAAGCAAACACTTCAATTTTATTTATTTATTTTTATGTATAGAGATAACTGCTATTGATAAAATACGCAAGTAAACCGATAGTCCTTGAGACGCAATCATGGCAGTATGTAAAACGGTAGGCGAAGGCTATATGCCTATGAAGGTTCAATATTCGATCGCTATATTTGGAGACGATCCAGTATTTTGTTATATTTTGTTAAACGTCAATACATAATATTATTATGATAATATGATAGAGAATGTATGTCTCATGATAATATCGTGTATTTTACGTGATCTTCTTAATATAGCAATACGGGGTCGTATCTACAAAATGTCATCTATCTATCGTAATCTTTATGATATTATGTAGGCGTTCTATTGCGGTATGAATTTTATTATTATATTATTATTGACTAGCTGGAATTTCACAACTGCGCAGATCTTTTTCTTTTTTTTTAAATAAAAGTAGCCTAAGCTACTCCATAAAACATCCTATTTGCCAGTGAAAGTCCCATTAAAATCGCTCCAGCCGTTTGACATAAAAACAGGCAAAAATTTTAAATTCTTTTTGTTTTGTGATATGCACATACTTTCAAATGCGTTTAGAAAAATCTGTTATTTTAAAATCACAAACAGACACTTCAATTTTATTTATCTGTTCAGTTATGAATTGATCGGATCGTGACAAATTGTGTAGGACGCAGCCGTAGCCATTCATTTTACCTACATCTGAAAAGCTTTGTGTCCTAATCTGTGAAATCATTAGAAATAGATTTGTGAGGCTATTTACCGGGCGAGCGCGGTGAGTGATCCTGTGAACGAGCGGATTGAAGCTGCAAATAGGCGGTTCGCCTCGGAAGTGCGGACAATATAAATGTGGTCCATAAGTCAGACGCAGAGCACGTATTTTTCTCCCATACAGCCAGGAAGGACAGCGGCGCCTCTAATTAACCAAATTAGCATATTCCCTTGAAACTGCCTTTTTGCGACCGGATGAAAATATATCTCGTCGTATGGAACGCCAGGATTTTTGCCTAATTTTCGTGTCGGACACCCCCCGATGTAAACGATCTTATTTGCATGAGGTTTATTGCCCGTTTTGGGGCATTATTTCTGTGTTATCGAATTTTTTGCTCTCCATTCTCGTTTTTACTGTATTTTAAATGAACATAATTGAGATAATCTGCGGAAATACAATGCGAGGTTTTCCTCCCGCGCTTTCACTGAAATTGAGTAGAGATTGATGGTGGGTAGAATTGTTGGCACAATGAGACTGTCTATCTTGATGTTTTTTGCCATTTTACGGGTAGTTTCGCTGTTGGCAAGGGCAGAAAATGTCGCTTTATATAAAGTGGTTTTCATCGATTCATTAAAACATGAAAAGTCAAAAAGTGTATTAATTGGCGGCGTGTTGATTTCTGACATTAAGTATTTGTTAAGGGATAAATTACTACTTTTATTTGTGACTACAGTGATAGGACGAGCACCTGATGTTAAATGGTTACCGCCGTTCATAAACAACAAAAATATGACTCTGGTCCCGTACTATAAAGTATGAGAAGACGCAAGTAGCATCGCGTTGCGTCTGTTACTTTGGGACGGGAATTCAAGTGACTCTTCAGACGGACTCTTCAAGCGCCTGTAATTTCATGGGCACCCTTCTACCGGCAATGCGAGTACACCAGTGCTTGGCGGCGGATTACCAGGGATCATCAGTACTTCTACGGATGAACAAGTTCTACTGCTAAAAAACCTCCATTGCTAGAATTATCATACAAAGATGGCTTAATTAGTTCAATGCGACATAACTGAATAGATATTACAGAAAATCATTATCATTAATTTATTCTGATAACGTCAATAACTGATGTCTAAGATGAGCGTTTATCTCGATTGGTTTTCTATCAAATCTGGAAAATAGACCAAATTCTCGTGTAATTGACAAGTTAATTATACCAATAATGGAGATTATTACTCACTGAATAATGCTTATGGAACTGATATTCTGTCTGTGAAAACCAAACGGCTATGGCTACCGACGGCAAACGGAACCACTGACGCTGTTTAGCATAATAAGCGGTGCCTTTGTTACAAAATCGATACAGGATCTGTTAACGTAGCAACGTTATTTAACGGATTACCTCACATAGGATCCAGGATCGTCCTCTTAATTAGTGCAAGGCAGCGAGCTAGCTGTAGACGTCTTATTTGCAAGAGGTAGGCAAAGGCTTTAATTAGTGGCCTCAAGCATCAAACAACGTAATTTGTTGTGATGCACCTACGAAATTATTGCATAATATACTGCGAACACCTTTGTAGGCGCCAGTTTATTAACATAAGCGATTTGTATGGTAATTTAGATTGAACCTAATCGATTCCTAAACTAAACTCTAAAATAGACTAGAAATATTTAACGGTGACAGAAACTGTATTTTTTATGTGACACGTGACGTCACATTCCTATGGTCCCCCTGATGTTAAGTAGTCATCTCCGCCCAACAACATTAATACGTCTTCCGTATCTCGTTGCGCCCTTCACCCGAAACGGGAATGTTACGTCTCATGTGCATGTGATTTCACCGGCACCTACCTCGCCCACAGCTACGCGCAACACTGCTTGGCGGTAGATTAACACGTGAGGCGGCAGTACTACTCCGGACAAACTCAGCACAAGTTCTCAGCACAAGTTGACGAGCACAGCACAAGTTCAGCAAAGTAGGTATTCTATTAGTTTTCTAGCTCCCGTTGTACAATTTATGCCCGGGGCTAGATGGCGCATTCTGAAATGAAAATAACTTCTTTTTTATTCAGTTTATTTACCACAAGGTCATTCACATTCAATCAGCGAGACAGCACCAGAACACAAGCTTCTCGTTCGTTAAACATGCTCATTACCATAACTGCAATATTAATTGCCGCAGAACATCGATCGAAGTAATTAGGTACTCCGCAAGTTGAAACGAAAGTTGCTGGCTGCTCTCCACCATAGTTTTCTAAGCGACTGATTACATACCTAGTAATATAATTTTCATGATAAAACTCTATGTCACAGTATGTGAATCAATTTGCTTGATGCACCATATTTATTTTTGGCTTGTGTTGAGCTAAATTAGGGTATACTATTTTTAGGGGGTCCAGGTTGCCTGCGTCCGAAGGAGACTGCCCTTATATTCCCTACACGTGTCTCCTGGTTGGTGCAAAAGGAGCAAAAGACGCACTGGAACTTGTGTCAAGTTCGTTCGAAGAGGCACTGTCGCCACGCCTGGAATCTGCGTGGCGTGGTCACAGCAATACAGGTGCATCTCTGCCTGGCGGTAGATTACCAGATGTGGAGGCAGTACTTCTCCAGACAAACATGGCACAAGATCTACTACTAAATATGTTTGTATATTATATATTGTACAACAAGAAAAAGTATTCTATCAGAAATCTGGTTCCCATAGTACAAGTTATGATTTGGGGCTATGTGAGATATTCTCGTTATAAGAGCAGTATTTGAAACACCTGGGTATTTGAAACACAAAACAAATCATGTATAAGCAGTATTTGAAACACAAAACAAATCATGTATAATTGTATTATATAATTTTGTAAGGTTTCTAAAGTTCTAAATTTTGAACAATGTTTCATTATATTATAGGCGTAAACAGTAAACAATTGTAATGGCATAGAAGAAAATTTGTTTTTAGTTATATTTTGATTAACAATGTCGATATATCCCAATAAGTCGATGGTGTAACATAAATAAATAAATGTCACCACTTCGGTCGATGCCCGCTTTGGAAATAGCCTCGAACAATCCCGGATAACATATTCCTGGATTCCAACGGTTAACTTTCGATAAACGTGGGGATGTTAACAAGCCCCCACAGATTCTGCAAGTTTGTACCTCGCTTGTGGTATCAGGGTCTTCACATAGAGCGGACTTGTTCAAAACATTAGTGGGCTATTTATCTGAGTCCTCCTTTCTTTTGGCGTTAACAAAAAGCAAGTCTCTGAGCTTCGGGTTGATGATCAGAGTTTGAAGTACTCAGACACCGCAGAGAGCACTTTACGCACTAAGAGTTTCTTTATAAACTAACCATCTTTTTGTACACAAAAAAAGTTAGATCAAGGTCTAGTTTCTATCAGCATAGATAATCCATTGAATATTTTGTCAAAAACTTCTGAAAGACCTATTATTTCTGAGTGTATTTGTATATTGTCCGTTCGTTCTACATAGAGGCTAGCTTGCCCCTTGTTAGGCATCAGGGATGTTCGTCTGACTTCGCGTCATGTAGGCGCACGGATATTGGATATTTGGAACATGGTGGCTGATCACACATTTTGAAATGCAATATCAATGCCGGTGCACTGCGCCAAGGGGAATAATCTCTCTTTACTTTGTAAGTATAGCTTGTGCTATCCAGATTATTGGTACAATAACTATATAAAGTATTATTTTTTAAATATATTTACATATTAACGCCCAGACACAGAACAAATATCCGATGTCTATCACGCAAATGCCAATGGCGGGTGGGAATCGAACCCAGAGTTTATTTACTTTTTTATGCGTTTCAAAATTTATAGTTTTCACAATAATCATATTATCACAGTTTGTTAACTTTACGCTTATACGGTTCAACGGAATTGGAAAAAAATTGGTATCAGGATAGCTTCTATCCTGAATTAACACATATGCTACTTTTAGGTAATCCCGGAAAAGTGCAGTGTTCCCTTAGGATGACAAACCGCGGTACCACGGCGGAGCGCAGCTACTCATTTATAAAATAAAAAAATGTTTCTACAAAAATAAAGGTTGACTTTTTGGGGAAATTACACCAACTAAAAATAACAAAGTAGCTTTATCAGCCGCAAGTATCTAATGAAAATGGCAAAAACCTGTCATTTCTGACGTTTAACCTTGTGATTGCATGTATAAGACAGGTCGTTCCAAGGTTGGATGGCTGGGGTTATTGTACTGGCGCATTCTTGATAAAGAACTACATTGTAGGTATTTTCATGTTTTTTGGTAATACTATATTCATGTATTATATTCGTTTAAACTTGTGGTTCTTGTTCGTATAAATTTTGTACTGGCTGTCGGATTATTAAGATTTTTTTTGATGGAAAGTTTTACCTTAATCTGTGGAGAAAAACATGGCGGAGATGAGTTTAGTGCTTTCCCACTATTATCAATATAAGATCGTATAAACAATAAATAAATTCTGATGTTTATCTTAAAAATATTGGTGCGCTGTTCTTAAATACATATAATTAGCTACTAATTAAGGGGTTGGCCCCTGTGCTACTATAGATTAGATATTGAAGAGATAAGGTCTGTGATGGCTGTACTAACGGTACGGTAGATCTCAGTAGTTATATCGTTTTACCATTATGACAAGCAAGCGTGCGGTAAAGAAAGTAGGTTAATCAATATAAATTCTCATAACTGCCCTGATATCGTTAACACGCAAGTCGCAAACGGAAAGTTAAGTAGCATTCAAGTTAGGTCTAAAAGTCAAACTTGAAATTAAAAATAGGTTGATACCTGACAGGTGTCAACATAGGGGATATAAATACGAAGTGGATCTAGCCCGCTTGTAGGTGGAGAACAAGAGAACATAATAGAAGGTTTGCAATTTATTTTGTTGTCTTGTTCCGTTTTGAGTTTTCAAGAGCACAATAGCACAAATATGAGCAAACGCAGCGTTACACATAAAAAAAAATGAAACACCAAGAGAAAAGGATGCATCTACGCTTGTCATTAGCTTGTCCAAGGTACAAAAGTTTTATTGTTTTTTGAAAATTCTACGCAGATAGAATTCATTGTTTCTATTCTATGCAGATGGCAAACATTGTTCATCATTACCACGACAGGATATAAAGATATCTTCTTAAGCTTCGTGCCATTGCGAAGTTCTATATAAAAAAAATATTCAGTCTGTGGATCTACTATTAAGTTCAACTAAATGTACCACGCGAAAAAAATATTAGCTGAAAGAAACTAGGCCTCGATGTGACTTTGTTGGCGTAAAAGAAGTTGGTTTGTTTCAAAGGTAATTCTTGCTGCCTTCCATGGCCGAGTACAATAGTTCAAATCCTGACTTTCAACCCGAAGGCCAGAGGCTCAAATAAGGAAGAAAAATGATTTGAATTGGTTAATTTCCTTAGCAAAATAACGCAACTAAACCTTGGCTTGTCAACTTTTCGTTTTCAGAGGAAAAATAATCTTGAGTCTCTAGTTTTTCCTCAGTTAACTGCTAACTTAAACTTTACGCAACGTGATACAACTCGGGTCTTCTTATACTTCGGTAGGGCAGGACCTAAGTCATTTTGCTGTTGTATATGGGCAGCGGTAATAAATTAGCATAAGGAGAACCATCAGCGAATCATGCCAAATAAAAAAAATATTGTAAATGAAACTCAGATTGTTTGCTGTTTAAGTAATAAGGAAACTCACTAGGGGCTAACAAGCCAAATCACTATTTAATGGCTAAGGAAAAAATTAACTTGGTTAAACTTGTTCTGTTAGCATTAACACTGAACTTTGTACAATTCATTTGAAGGCTCCTGTATTCGCTGTTTAGTATTTGTTTTTCTTAAAGTAAAGAAATACAAAAACTGAACAGTAAATAAAATATATCTTTTTTTATGAATAGCGAATAAGGTAAATTTACAGACAGGATTTTGCTACTTGAATGGGTGCTGGATGGTTTTACTGCTATTAATGTAACAACAAAAGAGGTTTTTTTATTATATCAGATAATTGTCAAACGCCAGTAGATAGGCTAAACAAATAACTGACTAAAAATATATAAATCAAATTTTTTTTCGTCCCAATTTGGACTGTATTGTGCACTGATCAATGAAAAAAAAGTCCAAATCAGTTCATACTTGGCGAAAATAGGGCAAAACAGAAACAAAACCAGTTGAATTCAAAATTTCCTTATTTTTAAAGTCAGAAAATAACCTCACAATCACAAAAAATCTCCATAAAACACTATAATGAAAGATTTCCCTTTGAAGTTATTAAATAAGTCTTATAAGAAAAATCCAATTCAACTACTCAACTAGGTTTGCAGCAAAACGTTGCACCCACTTAAATAAAATATCTTCAGCTAGAGTACACGTTTCAATCGTAAATAAACTAAGTAAGTAGGCAATATCTAATGCGATTGCATATTGTCCGGGGGGCATGGCGTCCGTAACATGTCTGTGGGAGTTGCGACTCAAACTTTTAAAAAGATATTCGTAAAACATATTTTTCATCGAACGCAGCCCCGTGCCAGCGAAGTCCCCAAGTTTGTTAAAAAGTATGAAGCTGTGAAGTCAGATGCTGCCATGTGCGGGATATTTGTGAGTCGATTGTGTAACTTGCAATAGACTCGGAATAATTTTCGAATACGTCGTCAGTCTTTTAGAACGGCCAAGTTTGGACGTGATATTCCGCGCTAAATTTCCAATACACTTGTACGAAAGAAAAATAAGGTGGAAAATACGGTGTTTAAATGAAAATGTGCTGCAAAATTTATCTTGCTTTCAGTATATTCATCCCTGCTGACAATACTGAGAATTTGTGTTTTAGCTTCTGTTTTTCACACAACAACGTAATAAATGGAAATATTTTTTCATAGCGATAGACTATCGCTAGACAGAGGGAAAATTCTTAATAAATATATGCCCATTAGGGATACTGAAAGACTTATCCTCCAAAATGTATACATATACCTGATAAAGAAATAAATATTCCTGGATATTTCACAAAGCCCCATCGATACCCAAACTAAGCATAGCTTATCGGAACCAGATCATAGAATATTTAAAGCACTTTTCTTTTGTGTTTACACTCATGTTATATGTTACAAAAAAATCATGCTCATCACACAATTTTTTGTCCTGTGTGGGATTCGGACCCACGACCTACGGCGCAGAAGGCAGAGCTACTACCAACTGAGCTGTGAGGCCAGTACCTACATAGTTACAAAACTGTCTTAAAATTTATTCTAATACCTCAGCTCGTAGATTACTAAAGCCGGTTGTTACTCAGCAAACAACACAGAAATTATTTGGAATTTCAAGCTGAAACTTATAACAAGTTGATACGTAGTCGGTGTTTCTATAGATTCTGCTTTGCACGTGAAACTCAAAGGTAAATTGGATGACGACCGCAACGGCGCCCCAGCACTCATTGACTTTGGAGCTTTCAGAACGTTCAAAACCGATTTTGTAGACAGCTTTGATCGGGTCTCGTGGTCTTGACACGTGATACTGAAGTACCTGCCTACTTTCACATTAAAATCATATTTTCATCAGCAAAAGAAGGTTTTTATTCAGGGTTCCGTACTCAAAGATTAAGTTATAACGTATGTCTATCTATAGGGCCTACCTTCAACGGGCTCATTTTAACCTTTTTTGAGCTGTTAACCGTTGTGGATAGAGAGTCACAGATAATGTGATAAGTTCACCAATATATCATAAATCCCAAAACGATATAATCAAACAAATACTTAATAGCAATTGGCGTTACGGACCCCTCGGCGTGCGAGTCTAAATCGCACATCTTCGTTTGACCTCTATATAGCTGCTGCGTTGTTTTTGTTACAAGTACCGTCTATGCTTTCAAATTATATTTTTACAATACTAACAGTGCCTTGCCTTAGTGCCTTGTTTAAAACATAACTTTCGTCAGTTATTTCTCAAGGTCTTATGTTGACTTTTTAACCGAGGGCAAAGTAGCGGGGCGCAGCTAATAAAAACATTAATTTGTGTTAAGTTCATATAAATTTGAAACACATAGTATTACCATATTGAGGAAAGTCCAAGCGACTAATAATAGTTATTGCTTCCATCAAACGTTTGAAAAATTATAAGTTATAGCGTCTGGTTGCGCTATGAATATTTGATCGTACTCTAGTTTTCAGGTGTATTTCGTGCGACCCGAAAAAGTTCGGCACGCAATGGCAGTACGACAGTAGTATTGGCATTTTTGTAGGAATTCGGCCACCGTGCATGACCTTTTCAGAGGTCCAAAAGTAGGGCTGTACTGCTGAAATAATTGTGAACCTCCTTTTATAGCGTTCGTCAGTAGTGGTATTCGTTTTTATTAACGCCACCTAGCCGTTTGAAAACCCGCACAAAAGATTTTCGGGTGGATGGGCTCAGCGGCTACGTGTAGTATTTCACGTTTTTTCACTAAAATGTACCTTATTTTTTTTCTTTTCCGTTTTTTTTTTCTGTTTTTTTGTACCTATAGCATGCGTGTGGCCTGATGGTAAGTGATGATACGCTTGAATATGTTACGCTACGAAAAAGCAAATCTAATACGTTTTAATGGACGACTATAGTAATCTCTCTCTGTGGCTCTGGGAACAATATCATTAGCTTCGTAAGTGAATAGAGAATCTATTTAGAGCCAGTGACCCCTTCGGAGTGACAGAGAAAATTCAATTTACATATTACAAGAGCGGGCTGACTGGACACCTCATTATCCCATATAACGGCAGTCAGTGTGCAGTCCCGCAAGACTTAATTACCCTAATCTGGCATTATGTGAATCTAACAGAAACCCGGCGTCGTAATTTTGGTCAAATGTTCTAAAAGCTAATGGAGTGGTTTGTTTATCTGTTAATTACACAATGTAAGAATCGAAGATTATTGCCAGGAGACGTTTCTAGGGTGAGATTTTAATGCATACCTGTATCACACTAATATTATAAAGGCGAAATTTTGTATGTTACTCCTTCACGCTCAAACGGGTATAGCTAAATAAAGTGTTTTATCTTGTGTTAGTCAGGATAGCTTCTATCTATATTCGATCAACACATACTTTTGATCCCTGAGTGTTCCCTTAGGATTGCTAACATCGCGTGGCGCAGCCAGTAATTCGTAATGAAATTTCACCTTATGAACGTCGAGCAACAACAAACACTTCTAACTAAACATGGTTTCGATATGATATTACAAGAATGAGTTGCTTAAAAACTCATATGTCTACGCTATCATTCCCTATGTCGCAAGTGTGGACAGACATAATCAAAAAGCACAAACGCAGAAGACCCTAGAACAAACTTCATGCTCACTACACAGTTTGCCCTAGATGGGAATCGAGCCCAGGAACGCTTGTTTCGGGCTACTACTATCTTACCCGTCTTGGTAATTTAACTCTTTTTTTTTATTTATGCATTGGTTGGCTCGGTCAGGATGTCAGTAGTGAGCTTGCCCCATAGAAATGTTGGCATTTTATCAGTGAGAGAAATATTGTATTTAAATAAGAAAAAGTTGTACCCCGACTTATAATACAAAGTTACTAAATTCAGATCCAAATCCTGCTCAGAGGGATTCAGTGAAAACTAAAGATTGGGTTTACAATATAAGTTCAAAAACGGTAAACGAAAAACTTGCGAAGAACGAATTGTTGCAAAACGAAATGATATTTGACATAAAGCAAGTTTTTAAGCGCATTGCTTCTCGAGAATTGGTTAGCACCACCACACGGTGATATTAAATTCATTGCTGTAAACGTCAAAATCATTTTAAAGGCCTACTACGAGTATTTACGCGTGTACTAAAAAATAGCATTTAAATCACGGCTTTGATCCGACGCATTGAGGATGGTTGAAAAATATTTACCATATTTTTCTTTTGACTCACAGCTCGGTGCTCGGTTCAGTAGCTCTGCCTTCTGCACTATAAGGTCGTGGGTTTGATTCCCACTATACATTCCTACACTTTTTAAATTTTTATTAAGTGACAGGACGAGCAGGAGGATCAGCTGATGTTAAGTAATTCGCCCATAATAACTAATAATACGAGTTAGGTTGCATACTACGTCGGGGAGGACCCCGACGTAGTATGCAAAGATCCATGTCGCATCCCGTTGAGCCCGTCACCTGAAACGCATAAGAAAGTCACAGGAAAGCAAATTGCCTGTGACTTTCTTATTCGCCCCTTGTATACTGTAGAATGTTCCTTTTTTAAAATGGTTGTACCCCCGAAGGAATGACAGAATTGTAGTCAATTTCTTTAGATTTTTGAAACAGTAACTTGTTTATGCTTAGAACTACATTTTCACGTGAGCATGCAAAAAATGTCCGATACCAGCTCAGAAATATCACAGAAATATATGAAAATGTTTTTGCTTTCAGTAATTTATTTAAATCTGACGTTGCACTAAAAATAAGTCGCGTGAACGTAGGCGTTCAAAAACGAAAGCTTCGCAAGCAGGCAGGGGCTCGTTTAAAAGTCATGTGTAAACGTTTTGATATCGCCCGACCTGCTTACATACACTTGTCGCACTTTGTCTGCCCCTTAATTGGTGGGGTTGCCTTAGTTCAACACGCGACTATGTACACACGCAAACAAAAAGCGACTCTCTCGCATGCACGCCACAGACTAATATACCATACTTTTGTAAATACCCCTAACTGAACGTAGTTAGCGATTTTACACAGAATATTGTTCATGAAAACGTACTCTGCGCTACTAGCACTTGCATAATCATATTGTAGCACTAATAGGTAGAGTATGTTTAATAAGGTTTGTCACCCTGTTTAAGATGCCAGTATTTAGTGTTACGAGGGGTTAAGAGATTTCGCAATGAGTTTAATAAGGAATATGTAAAATCTGAGATTGATATACAAGTATACGGATATATACGCTCACACACTCTTGACCCTGCACTAGGATTCTCTGTATCGTAGGAAACATGGAAACATTCTAAACCTGACAGTAGGGAAATCACACAATTTCCATGGCTGAGAATCGACTAGCTTCGAGCTGAGAAATACTATTAATTTCGCCACTGGGTTGTCAATCTGATATCCTTAAATTTAACTTCCACTGAACTTATAGGTAAGTATAAAAAGTAGCTGGGTACTTTTTATTATTCTATTGTGTTGTATTTATTTAAAACCTTGCATGTTCCTCCTCTAGAATTGATTTAGATGGTAATCTCAGTCGTATACCCGCGATATAGGATTGTGTTTCCAATCCAATGTGTTTTGTTATACTGTTAAAAAGTAACCTACAGTTATATAACTATTTCACGTAATAGATGTAAAGTGGTTACTGCCACCCACGAACGACAACAAAACGGCTTCGGTCCTCCTCTACTGAAGTATGAGAAGATCCATGTTGCAATGTGTTTAGCCTGTTACTCTGAGTCGGCGTTGTAATCATGTGCCTGTAATTTCACCGACACCTTCACCCTTCCAATACCCATGACCCGAGAACAAACTTCATGCTTACCCACAAAGTTTGTCCTGACCGGAAATAGTACCCAGGACCCCTTGCTTCGAAGGTAGGGTGGAAGCGGAAGGTGTGTGGCCCGCCGAGACCCACTTCACTAATAAAACAATCAAACACATAAATAATTTCTTTGGTAGAACCTGTTTGCTGTCGGATTATTATGGAATGATTACTTTATTGTAGGAAAATTTTATTTAGTTTGATTGACCTCATAGCTCTGTTAGTATTAGTTCTACCTTCTTTGGTAGGTCGTCGGTTCTATTACCAACCAAGACATTTCTGTGTCTGGGTGTCTATATGAATTATAGTGAAATATATTAGTTAAAATACTGTATAAGTATTCCATCAGTAATCTCTCTCGATGGAACTGTGCGAAATGAATATGAATATTTATTTATTTGTGAGAAAATAATGACGATTGTCCCGTGATAGTAAACTATCAAGAGGACCCACAAGGAGAAAAGACATATCTATAAAATTAGTTTTAAAGAAAAAAGAACATGAATGCGTTATTTAGTTTAAAGTACATAATATTACAAACTAAATCCGACTAAAATTCTTTTGACTCATGCTTGAAACTTTTTGCATAAGTAATACTTCTACGAGCTTCAATATTTGTAAAATTAATCCTAGTTAATTTTTGATCAGGGCATTAAATGCAGAAATGAACACAGTTCAACGTCGAGCGATAATATCCGTTCTTGCCACGTAATACGCAGAGTAAGATTTATAACGTTACCTTTTAACAGCTGCCGTCAGCAGTAACTAACGAGCGTCCATGGACCAAGATGTCGGAATAGCAAGTGAATTTGAACCTGCAGGGAGCCCATCTAAATGGAATGAACGCTTTACTAACACTATTTTTAGCTCGCCACATAGCTCAGTTGTTTCTGCGCTGGGTTCGATCATGAGTTCGGTTCCCGGCATTTGAAGCCCTGGAAGTATCTTCCTAGATTGCTACAAAACAAGTCAACGTTAAGTATTAATATAAAGTAGCAATTAGAAGCGAACGAGCTTGGCATTAGTTTTACCATCATCTTATAGCTATCATAATCTTTACTTCACTGAAAACTATCACGATTATTAGAAACATAACATATAAAACCTATGTCTGAACACTTCAGGAATTATGTATTTAATTTGATATCAGAAACACTATGGTATTTTTATTTATTATTATTATTAGTTTATTTTTGCTCGCGTCCCTCCACGTGTCCCGCGGTTCGTCTTGTGAAGTATTGCCACTACGCCTGGTAATCCACTGCTAAGCCGTGGTGCACTCGCTATGCTGTGTTCGGGTGGAAGGGTATGGGTGCCCGGGAAACATGCGCATGAGACGCTACATCCGCGTTTCGGGAAATGGGCGCAACGAGAGTCTTCTCATACTTCGTGTTTGTTTGTGAGTGGCTGTAACCATTTAATTGAGGGGCGAATGGCCCCCCACTTTAGCCACATGAAAAAAGGTACATAAACTTACAAGTTGAATCCTTTTAGGCTCTGTCTACCTATTCCTTTGAACAAACGTAAACCTTTAGGTATTTATCTCGCGTTTCGGAGATTTCACCCAAATAATTTGTCACTCCATTGGCTTCTAGCTATAGCTGGTATGTTTACTCTAACGTTTATCCGCACTTTTTACCCCGTGATAAATTGAATTCCTTTTGTAATTTATCATTCAATTGAAAATTGTTCCTTCAAGTGAAATTGACTTTTCTTTCATCAGGTATTTTAAGTTGCTTTGTGTATTTAAAATGACAGCCTGTAGGTACTCATCGGTTATTTTATTGTTTGTTGTTATAATTTATGAAGGTTATATTTTATTTTATATTTAAAATGTCAACACTGTCACCGTTTGGACACATATAACAGTGAGTAGTGGATCATTTTTAAATGGAAATTGTTGTTGTTACTTTGTTGTTACATTTAATATTTATCAATTAATTTCAATCAATCAATAAATGATTATGATTGGACTTATTGTGGACTATAAATACTACTTTATAATACTTTGTTGATAGTAAAATGTAGGCTCCGTGGCTATGTTGTTAGCAGCTTTGATGCAAGGGGTCCCGAGTTCCATTCTCATGTGGACCAAAGTTTGGGTGACGAGCATGAAGTTAGCTCTCGAGTCTTGGGCATTTGTGTTATGTTGTGTGCAACCTGCAATAAAAGAGCATTACTTTAAATAATGCTAAGATACATTTTATAAAAACTAAAGGTTGGTTAAATTTTTATAGATATGTGGAACTAAATTGAAACTGAAGAATTCTCTTATTGTTCCTTCAAAATATAGGTCATCCTCATGCACATATTGAACCAAACATTCTGCATCGTATTAATGGAGATCAGTCCTCATATATACAATACGGGTCAGTCACCCCACTTTGGTTGTTTGGTTTCAATAATATTGTAACGATTTTCTTTGCGGAGTAAATTCCACGAAGGAGGATTTTATTCTGTTTGTTTTTTCTCTGCGGGCGGATGCTCCAAGAGCGCAGGAAATTGGCAATGAGGTTAAACTTTACATTGTTTTGAACTTTAGCACCCGCTCCTACTCTCCTTTTGTTACATTACGACATGTAATTTAGGGGATCGGCATGGAATTGTGGAATTTACCATAAGCACAACAAACATACAAAATTTATTTATAAAACTTTTTAGCCGTCTTCAATAAAAGGAGGTTTTAATTGATAGGGTAGTCCTATAGAAATTTCACGGAAAAAATCCCACTTTAGGGAAGAAAGTATCAAAGTCGGCTATACATGTGCTAGAAAACCTAGCTCTAGAAAACAAAGTACAAAGGAGTCTTTAAATCAAGTCTGAAATCAAAACACGCTAATCCAAAAACTAAATAATTTTAGCTTCACCGTAATACCTTGAGTCTAAACTATCCAGATTTTGTTGAGAAGTACTAATCCTGATCTAAAATAACTTTTAGGTCGTAATAGTAGGTAAATTGGCTTTACCTGCAGTTTTAGTACCTGAATTGTTAACTAGATAGCGCTGCTAAAATTTCGTGCGATTAAGACAGCTAATAGAACTTCTTTCATATTTAATCTATATTTATCTAAGAGATTATGTCATAAAAACAATTCCATGCTATTTATTACACGCGAGTTCATAGTTTGGAGCGATCCAATAGTATATCGGACCGGTCGTGGGTTCGATTCCCATCCAGAACAAACATAGATAAACTATCCGGGCAAAAAGTACTTTCCGTACCAGCCTCTAATGTTCCCACTGCAAGGTCACCGGCCTACTCTCGATAATTGAGAGTGAATGGGCTCTGATCTACCATGGGAGCCCAAACCGGATTAGTAGATGTCACATGTCGTCGAATTTTACGTTCTAAGACATGCCGGTTCCCTCACGATGTTTTCCGTCACCGTTTAGAGAACGTAGTAATGCGTACATAAATTTTTCAAGTGAAAAATCTCGTTAGTATACGTGTGGGTTTGAACCAGCGGCCTTCAGATTAAAAGTCAGCGACTGTGCCCTTGGGCCACCACGCTCTCTTAAAAAGTACTTTATAAGTAATGTATTATTAAGCTTTGCTTAGTTTGGAGCTAATGTGAAATGGCAATGAATGTTTATTTATTAGTCCTTACATATAACAAAGTCACTCCCGCTGTTTGTACGCTTACATCTTTTAAATTATGCAACGTATTTTAATGTAGTTTCCAGTAATAGAGTGATTCAAGAGGAAGGTTTATATGTAGTAACGTGCATATCTAGGTTAGATCTTTTCGCCAATCATAAAAATCATCCTATTGATTCAGTTAAAAACTAACTCTATGTTGTGTTAGCTATCTCACTTGGTGGTAAGTGATGAAGCGGTAGAAGATATGACACGCAATTCAAGGACATACTTATTCACTCTTTTCTTGAAAGTTCCCAAATTGTGCTCAGGAAACTCGCAGGCAGCGAATTCCACTGCTTTGTAGTACGGCTTAAAAAGGTGGTCGGTTTTACCATTCAGAACGTGGTATTGGTGCACATAATTTTTTTGAAGTGTATTAAATCTAAACTCATTGAATGACTTTAGATTTTAATCAGCGGCCATCTGTCGTTGAAACTGGGCGTCGGTACCCCTGGGCCACCCCACTCTCTGAATTTATAAACATTGAATGAAAGCAATCCAATCTATTTCTTGTGACTTGTATAAATATCAAGCCAATCTTCCCGCTTGGTTCGGGTCTAAAATTTTCCGATGGCGATGAAACGAGACGGAGGCTACAGCTTCTTGTATTGTCTTTAACTTCGATTAAAACTCTGTAACGAAGCGGTTAAGAATGCTTAATTTTCAATTGAATGGGCCGTAATAAATTTCGTCTAAGATTTATAGCTATTTTACAAATTATTGCCAGTAGAAGGACTTTGTTTTCTTAAGGCTTAATTTATAGTCTGACAGTTTACTATTTTAGTTTTGGTTTACTAGTAAGGTTCTGAGTAATGTGAATTTATTAGTATCAAAAACTGTTCCAGATACTAAAGATAAAAACATATTCGTGATGTAGTATTTTTAAGCAACACTGATTAAAACAGAAAAAAATATACGAATAATGCAGCGCGAGATAACAATTATTGTCTCCATATTGTATTTAACGTGCTTCCCAAACTCCAGTCCGATTGTGACTGAAAGCAAATTGTGTGCATGCACCTAATTTGAGCGGTTCATACCCGAAAAGTCAGTCTTTTATCTTCCTACTTGTAAAAGGTCAATTGATATTGAGTTCACAATCTTGACCGAATAAATATCACCTATTCACATTCATATCACGTTTGAAATTACAGTTTCAGCAGATTCCCAAACTAGAAGGTTTCAGGGCTAAGGTTTTAGGCTATATACGATATTATTATACAAACTTGGAAAAAATCTTAGAGGACGTTATTTGTGTGCAATCTCTCATCTTATTACTTTAAACGAGCAACTCTTGTATTTATTGAGCTTATCTCGAAAGCGGCTCTAACGAGTTTAATGAAATTTTGTATTTATAATAGGTTTTGCTGTTTTAGTTGACCATTACGTTTACACACTCATACCTCTGCACTAGGATTCCCTGTGTCGCAGATGGCATGGACAAACACAGAAACACAAGACAAACACCCAAGACCCGAGAACAAACTTCATGCTCACCACACAAAGTATGCCCCGGCCGGGAATTGAACCCGGGACCCCTCGCTTCGAAGGCAGGGCTACTACCAACTAAGCCACGGAGCCATTATAATTGTATTTCTAGTAAACACGCTCTTTTAAAGCTTATAATTAAAGAGCTTTATAATAAACGATGAAACTATGATGAAAGTTTAAAACAGCGCCATCTCGTAAATTTTTGTGGTACTTGATTGGTAATCTACTGTTACTTCAAAAATTTGTAATTTCAGATAAAGCAACACGATATTAAAAAATAGCTGAGCGAAGCTCGATCAGCCAGGTACTGTTTGGTTGACTTCCGCAGTGTAATAAAAAATATAAGCTATTTATAAAAAAAAAAGAAAACATTATATTGATTATTTGAATGTTACGTTGATAAAATCATTACGTCAACATACGCATGTAACATTTGGATACATAGTCCCACATAACCGTTTTGTCTCCCCATGGCAGGGCGGTATGCAAAGACATTTCTCCACGAAAAGAAAGGCTACCTTATTATACGTCAAGTCATTGAAACTGGCCTCACGCGTTTGGAACCCGGTCCAAAGAGTTTTTATCCTTACTGTCGCCTAATCGCCACTTTGTTATTCAATTTGGAGGTTGGCCAACCAGCTAGCTATTAAATTATGCCTGGCCGGACAGAAAGCATTATCCTCTTCCATTGTTAAAGTTAAGCCAATTTAATTTTTGTTAACTTCATTAATTTCTGAGGTAATTTACAATTTTTAAGATTCCGTGGCCAAATGGAAAATGTAACTCTTGGTCCATATCTCACAGCCACTTTACTCGGGAGTACTGGCAAGTGCATAAAAAAGACTATACAACAGATTTTGATGTTTTAGAAAATTGGAAGGTAAGTATTTTATATGAACCGCTATAAAATGGTGTATTAAAATTTCAGCAAGGGGTCTCTGTTCGATTCTCGAAACGTTGTGTGTTGAGCATGAAGTTAGTTCTCGGGTCTTGGGTATTTATGTGATTAGTGTAACATTTTGTGCACGGGTCCTGGGTGTTTGTATTGCATTACTTTGTTAAAATGACTCACCACAAATGCCCAAGACTAAAGAACTAGCTTCATGCTCATCACACGTGCGATGAGGTGTGACTTGGGTCTTCCTATAGTAGTAGGAGATCTATTTTTATGTATATATTTATTTATGGGTTGTTTTCTACAAAAATACCGCAAAAAATAAACTTCATGTGGACTATTTTCTGAAGCAGTCCATTTACTCATTTCAATATAGAAACAGAGGGCTATTTGTATATAAAACAATCCCATGAGGTAGCAGTACAATTCGTTTAACTACGAAAGATTTATTGCATAATAAATCACTGGCTATACGAAATAATCATAGGATTTGGTACCCTGCATTAAATAATGTTACCTTAAAACTAGAGGTCGCAGTTGACTATACAGGCCACTTATAATATTTATCGAGTAATCCATACATATTCATGGGCAAGGATGCCAAATTTACTCAAACATGATTATATATTGAAATGAGTTTTATTGCGCCGCCATTGGAATTAATATAGTCTGCGTTCAATTAGAACAAGTCCTTTTTAAAAGCTTTAAAAAAGGGAATACTCAATTCAGCTGTATGTGTTTTTTATGTATGTTTATTACGCGATTTCGTCTCCAGTTGTGTCGATTTAAATGATTCTTTAATTTGATAGAAAGCTAAACACGCAATTTCGTTTACATGGAGGACATATTTTTCCAGTTATTTTATTATAATTAAAAACCAAACTATTAAATAGATTTTATCTGAATTATCTTTCAAATAAAAAAATAATTTTCCAAATCGGTTGATAAGTGACGGAGTACTGGAAAACAAAAAAAAAATCTATACCAAATTTATAACCACCTCCACCACTTACAGCCACTTACAGTCAGGGAGTACAAATAAGATTCCGCCGTTTTATTGTAGATGGCGCGGCTAGACATAAAAAAAGGGTTTTTTACATCGTATCATAACTGGTGATGAGAAGTGGATACATTATGACAATCCAAAAAGAAGAAAATCATGGGGATTACCTGGCCACGCGTCATACCTGGCAAAACTTATGCTGTGTATTTGGTGGGATCAGCTAGGTGTAGTGTATTATGAGTTGCTTAATCCGAGCGAAACAATTACTGGAGCCCTCTATCGAACACAATTGATGAGATTGAGCCGAGCTCTGAAGGAAAAACGCCCTCAATACTATTCTAGACACGAAAAAATTATTCTTCTGCATGACAATGCTCGTCCACATGTTGCGGCTCCCGTGAAAAAGTACTTGGAAACACTTGATTGGGAAATGTTACCCCACCCGCCGTATTCACCAGACATTGCACCGTCCGATTATCACCTGTTCCGGTCCGTAGCACATGCTCTGACGGCGCAGCGGTTCACATCTTATGAGGATACCAAAAATTGGGTTGATTCGTGGATAACCTCAAAAGACAAGGAGTTCTTCAGACGTGGGATTCGAATGCTGCCTGAGAGATGGGAAAAAGTGGTTGCAAGTGATGGGCAATATTTTGATTAAATTTATATTACCGTTCTTCTACAATAAATATTTAATTTGTGTTAAAAAACGGCGGAAACTTATTTGTACTCCTAATATATTACGATGAAATTGCGCGGATGTACTTCGTTTGTCTTTCCAGTTCAACCGGACTGGTTCCGCTCACTGCGTTTGATATTGCTGTACATAATCGAAACCAAAAGTACGTATCGCCCCTGGCGCTAACTTCAGTAAACTAGCAAGATATCATGTTATGATGGTATAAATCACGGCCCCTGGCATTATACATATATGTTGTTGTATTAATGTTGACTGTAGGTATTTAAGTTAGGTTTCCAATAGCATCCCAATAATCCTAATAATTTTATTGTGAAAATATGTCAGTTTGAGTTATTTTACTTTGGTTGTTACACCTTCAAGTCAGAATTGTATCCTACTGTAGCGGCACGCCACAGAATATAGAGTAGTTGTTTTGCTGAATAGTAGAAACTGTAGCTGTTGGCGGCAGTCGTCTCCCTCCCAGCGATAGGTGAAGTTGTGTACTTACTATGTAACCTGTTCACGTGAATAAATATGGAGTCAGATATAAATGGAATTGGACTATCACTTCTTAGTACCACCAAACAACTAGAAACCCTACAACTGTAGCGGCACGCCACAGAATATAGAGTAGTTGTTTTGCTGAATAGTAGAAACTGTAGCTGTTGGCGGCAGTCGTCTCCCTCCCAGCGATAGGTGAAGTTGTGTACCTACTATGTAACCTGTTCACGTGAATAAATATGGAGTCAGATATAAATGGAATTGGACTATCACTTCTTAGTACCACCAAACAACTAGAAACCCTACAGTGGTGAACCCGACGACTCCCTCCCGATGAAGATTCACGCCTTGGGAGGTAAAATAAAATAAAGGACACAGGCAGGAAAAAAGGTTATCCAACCACGTGACGCGAACCACACCGGAAACGCATGGAGAACTGCAAAGTATTGACGTCCCATGAAGCCCGTAGAGATAAAAGCAAGAAAATCGGCCGCAGCCCACAAAACAGTTAAAGATTTTCGAGAGCAGCTTGAGAAGAGAAGTCAGCGTATATCTGAGGTGCACTACGTCCGAGAACAGAGGAGTATGGACCTGCAGATTCACTCAGGAATGTTTTCCCGGGGTTTGGAGGATGACACTCGCCGCCGGAGGATCGGTGATGGACTTGGAGTAAGGCTCAGTCCCACTGCTATGGAGTGACTGACTTAATGCTGCCATGAGAGATATTGACTGCAACATGGAGAAGGCGATTTGGTGAAAGACGGGATGTAGCTGAAAATATAAGAGTGAAAGTTTGTGTTGTCATAATGTAAAGTCAGTGCTGGTCGGTGGTATTGAGAATCAGATAATAGAATGTACTACGTTTTTTGTAAATGTTATTGCATTTTTCGTTAGTTAATTAGGTCAAAGTGCAATTATGTTTTAATACGTGGAATCCGTCGCGTTGGTTAGGTATATAGATAGAATAGATCGGTAATATGAGACGCTAGCACTCACACGTGTAATTTAGCAGCTAAAGCAATATCCACGTGTGTCGTCGTCAATATGTCAGCATTATTTTGTAACTTGTTTTTTTTATTTGTTTATTGAATGATCATTTAAGAAGATAAAATTTTATTCAAAATTTTTGTAAGAGGGGGAGTACTGTAGCGGCACGCCACAGAATATAGAGTAGTTGTTTTGCTGAATAGTAGAAACTGTAGCTGTTGGCGACAGTCGTCTCCCTCCCAGCGATAGGTGAAGTTGTGTACCTACTATGTAACCTGTTCACGTGAATAAATATGGAGTCAGATATAAATGGAATTGGACTATCACTTCTTAGTACCACCAAACAACTAGAAACCCTACACTACTATCCGTAACATACTACTCGTGCCGTGTTATAAACATTGAACACGGCACGAATGTGCAAAGCCACATTCTGTGAAAATTTCAACCGATTACAGCTTACAGTTCAGAAGATACAGCTTTTTAAAGGTAGGGCAGACATACCTTCCTAAAGTTCACTTCAAATTTTGGATAAAAAAGCCTAAAAATGAGTAGGTATTTTATCCCTGGCGACAGCTGTTCGTTATCTCGCGAAGAGAGACCGACGAATAGGAAAACGTTCCAAATAGTCAGGCTAGAATCAAACCGAAATTGGTTTAGGAGTATCGTCTGGAACAAATGGGATTCGCGACAGTCAATAAAAACTTGGAGGCGACCGCTCGGGACCAATTAAATAAAACAAGTTTACCGAATCAATTAGTTGCATTGTTGGCTTAACACAAGTTGATATTGAGTTTCACAACTCTTAATACGTGTAGTCAGAAGTACTTACAGTCAGCAACATAATTCCCTATTCTTTGCGGGCGGCTGAAAACAGATAAGTTAGTTTCATGATTATATTTTGATACCAAAAATGGCAAGGCTCTCTAAATAAGCTTGTGTCAAAAAATGTGATGTTTATACAGAAATACAGTTAACATTTTGCATACGAAGATGTAGCTGCCCGGTCGAGCTAGCCCCACGACGAGTCTTGATATGGCGTCGTCTGTGGCCACCATTTTATGATACGGAACGTATGGCGTTTATTATGTGTGCGTGATTTCCAGTTCTCAAGGCTATCTGGGGCCAATAAATTTGAGGTACTGTCCATTATAAATAAAAAGCCGTACTTTCTATTGTGTGCTGTGCGCACAAACGAAATGAAGGAGAACCAACACGCTCGTACAGGTTACGAATTTGTTAATTTTTAGAACTTTCTCGTTGGAGCTATGCCTATGTAAGCATAATTGTATTGTATGTATTTTTCTTTCATTTCCCTCAGTCCCTCAGTACTTACAAAGGCGTGAGTACTGAGGGACTCACTCCTTTCTTTCTCTTATCATCATGAGTGGAACCATAAAGAATGAGAAAAATATATATTATTTTTAATAATTTACAGATTGTGATTTTATATATGCAAATGATGAAGTTTAAGGATTAAAAATTGATACGAAATTTTTTTGCTGACTGTATCGTGGTTTTTGTTCTGTCGGCTTAATTCAGGTTCGGAATAGTGTCCGTGAGTTTGTAAATCTACTCGTATTAGTTTTGTTTTTGTTATAGGGTATCGCCGACCTACCTTTAATTATTTTGAGAGAAGTTTCTGTTTGTATTAATTGGTAAATAGTTGCATTTGTTCTTAAAGTTTTAATGTTTGTTTGTTTTAACTATTATAGTTTATGGCGGCACGTTATATGCGAATATGTTTATTTATACGTATCCATTTTGATGTGTCCACATGATACTTGAGATTTAATGGGTTTGAGTTTGAGTTTGTATCATCTTCTAGAGTAAATCAAAGTGTACTTTGATTACGTGGTGGATTTTTATGGTTAGCCATAAAAATCTAAAAAGTGAATTATTTTAAATCATTTTTCATTGATTGGTCATGCTCATAAACGAACGCTCACTGCTTAACTCTTATTCGCCCCTGCACTAAGATTGCCCTGTATTACAGGTGGTATGAACACATTTCACATTGCATAAACAACCAATCTTCATTCTCATTAAGCATTTGAAAATAATATCGTCACAAAGAAAAAAAACACTGCCTAATAAAATTGATTGATAAAAGTTTATTTCCTAAAGTTCTTCTTGAAAACTTGCGAATATCTTCGCTATAGATTTTTCAACATGGACGTGGTTTGGCGCTTGAAGTAGGTACCGAGCATAATTTTGATAATCTGTTTACACGCCACGTTCTGAGACCAGAAATTAAAATAATAATCTGGATGAGAATCCATCCAATACCCATTGAATTAACGTATCCTCCGTAGCACGGAAGCACACAGTTCAAATGCAACTAAATGGTCACCCAACCAAGATGTGACCTTGCGTAATTTAGATGTTCTGTAAAGAACGTGTAGGCAAGCTTCTTTATGAGCGATTAATGTTTTAACATAATATAATAGATGGCTCCGTGGCTTAGATGGTAGTAGCCCTGCCTTTGAGATGAAGGGTCCCGGATTCGATTCTGAGGTGAGCACGAAGGTGAGCATGTTCTCAGGTCTTGGGTGTTTATCTTGTGTTTCTGTGTTTGTCCATGCAGAAGATTTATATGAGTATGCATATTTTTATTTTTTATTTAAATTTGCTAATGACCCATTGTTTGTATAATATAGTCGTTTAATGGTAATTTTATTATAATAAATATAAATAACATAATTAATGCTAATGGTTCACTCTGGCGTCTTTTTTAGAAGGGGAAGGGGGGGGGGGTAAAATATCATGCCATAAAAAGTTGATGAACACTGAAAAATTGTTTCCTCGTAGAATTTTACGTGAAAAGATTCTGTAATTTGTCAGTGGCGGATTTTAACTTGTTCAGAATAATGAAGTTTCCAATAAAATCAATTAAGGCCCTGAGGGCTCGAGACGCGGAAGTTTCAAAATGTTTTGGTCGTTCAGCGGAAAATTTTGATCAAAAGTATCGTTTCGACTGCCTCAAGGGCCGATGGAGAAACGCGCAGTTTTTTTTAATGTAATGGATGTGATGGGACTGTCTTACCTCCCATCACCCTGGTTACCACCATCCATAGACAACATCAATATAACTCAGGTCTTCCCTAACTTACACCCTTCCCCGGGAACGGGCCTCCTGGCAACGTGGGAGAGGGTCACTGGTGAAGTTCCTTTTGGAGAGCCCAGAGACCCTTGAATGCGCAGGGGTTTAGTTCGGGTAAAAGTCCCACATAACTCGGTTGTCCCCTCCAGGGCAACCGATGTATCTGTTGCAGATTCCCCTTCGTCAACAAAAAAAAGGGGCTTCCCCCACTGAAGTATGGGTCTTCCACGTCGCATTGCGTACGGGGATGAAACGCCTCAAGTGCCAGTAATTTCACCGGCACTTTTCAATTAGAACACAGCAACGCGAGTGCAGATGTAGTGGCAGTACGATATCGAACGAACTTGGCACAAATTCTACTGCTTCTTTGGGTTGCTCCTATCGCATCATCCAGGGGACACGTAGCGGTTCTGAGGTTATTAACCTACAGACACATACCACATGGTTCCAAACTCTTCTATCAATAGGCTATTTACTCTCGTCTGTTGGAAATAAGCCTGCGTGCCTGCAGTGGAAACATTAGGGGCTACATATTCTTTTTTTTTTTGAATAAGTGACGGGACGATCTTTGGCGATTTGGCGATCGCGGCCCACCTGGTGGTAAATGGCGACCCCCGCCCATGACAACAGTAATGCAACTCAGTATAATATTTGGATCTTACACTGAGTCGCGTTCATCCTGCTGCGTCCATCACCCGAGACGGGGATGATATGTCTCATGCGCATGTGATTTCATCGGCACCCACACTCTTCCACCATAGGAACATAGTAATGCGATACATATTCACTTGATTTGAATATAAAAGTATAGTCAACAAGCAAACAATTAACAACCAATTCAACAATTAACAGTAGCAAGGGAAATACAATTTGAGAGCCAACTTCATACCCTTATTATATTTGTCTTTCCCTTGAAAAGTTACAGCTGATGCCGCATTTGACTACTAAATTATAGAAGGGCAGATAGTTCGATAAATCGTCCTAGCTAGTGCGTATCCTCCTTTTGAACGACCATAATTATCTGGGTCAATTCAATTATCCGTTATTATTCAGTATCTAATTGCTTGTATATTTATTTTAGTCCAACATGATTGATTAGATTCGACATTCTATAATTGCCTGAAGTTATTTAAGTTAGATAGGTTACGATAAATGCTAGCTGCGCCCCGTGTTGTTACCTGTGGTTAGTAATTCCACTGGAATACTTCACTTCTTCAGGATAAAAAGGAGCCTATGTGTTAATTCCAGGGTATGAGTTACCTTCATTATAATTTCATCCAAAACAGTTCAGCCTTTGAGGCGTAAAAGAGTAACAAACATATCAGTCAATCTGAACGGCTGAACATATCTGGATAAAACTTGGCACAGAGATAGATTATCTGGAATGAAGGCCAACCACGGGTAACGCCGCGGGGTGCAGCTATTAACATATAGTAGTAGAATATATTTTGATGTATACTATTAGCTTGATAAAACTCATTTTTTAATTATCTTTATTTAAAGATAATAATTTTTTTTTGCTTTATTTTGCTCTGTATTGCAGTGTTTTAATAATTACTACATTACTTTAACATTATATTATATTATATAACTAAAGAATATATGTTATTAACTATTTTAAGGGCATGTTTTACGTATTCTAATATCATTTTTGTCAAATTTGAGTGAGGTGAAGATAAATACGTGTTGCATAAACCAGTGGAACTGTCATTGCTGAATAAATGCTGTCTTGGCACTTCGTGTCGGACACATTCCGTTAGAACATGGTATGCGTCCTCGTCTCGATTACATACGTCATATAAAGGTGAACTTACTTTACGCATTAAATATGCAAACTTGTTCAATGGCATGTGCAACAACACTAAATCCTGTCTTTATAATTGACTGTTATCAATCCACAGCGAGACCAGGAGCTGCGGTTGATAAAACTCTTTGATTTCAAAAACTTTTCTACATAGATAGGCTCTTAGTACTCGCCTCGCGAATGCCATTCATTGGAATGAAAGGCTGCTCGCGCTTAATAGAATCAAATCGTATGCGTTATCTGAAACGTGTTTCATGTCCCGTTTCAGAGGATCCATTTCGAGACTCTAGCCCGCGGTACTCAGTGCCTTCACGCCATATATTTGCATGTGAAAGAACATGTACCACTCTACTGCGAATGAGGACGGGTAGATAACGAAACACCAATAAATTGTCTTCGTGTGAGCACAGTACAGCTATTGGGAGTAGTAAATCAATCCCGGATTTACAGTGAAACTTTATCATTGGATTATACGTGTCAATATAGGTATTAAACTACGAATGTTGACTGCGTGTGATGATTAGGGGAAATTCAAGTCGTACTGCTGTTATGAGCAGGGGAAAGATTATTATTGTTGGATTCTCTGCTCGTTCCGATACTAGGTACAGTCACGTTCCTTTAAGAGTTAATGATTCTTCTTCTTTAGTGTAAGAAAATAAATAAATATTCATGAACATTTCATTCAGCGCGATCTAGCCTCAGATTAAGAATAGATTGTGTGTGCGCCCACCTGCCGTTGACGTTTTTTTAACAGTAATATCATCTTCAATTCTGCCCGACAAAAGTAAGAGAAGACCCAAGTTGCACCTCGTTGCGCCCATCACCCGAGATGGGCATGTTGTGTCTCATGCGCATGTGATTTCCCTGCCACTGGAACACAACAATGCGAGTGTATCACTGGTTATCGGCAGATTACCAGATGTAGAGGCAGTACTTCTCCGGTCAAACTATGCATAAGTTCTACTGCTACTTTTGGTCGCTCCTGTAGCTCCATCCAGGGGTGTGCGTGTAGGGATTCAACGGGTCGCGCGGACGCGAGCAACTAGACCACTTAAATGATGTTATAATTGATGATGATATATGATATATGATGATACACTTAAATGATGTTATAATTGATTATAATATTGTATAAATGCGAGCTACCAGAGGGGCCACTGACGTAGCGAATTTTTGGGCAAATGCTATTTATATAAACGTTTATTTTATCGACACGAAAGAAGAAGAAGAATTGAATAAATAAGATTATTTTTACAGTCATTACAGATTGGGGATCATAAAAGAAAATAATTACTCTTTAGTAGATGTTGGTCAGTAATGCTATTTTTTATTTTTTTTATTTTTATTTTTTTTATTTATTATAAAGACTAAAATATAACATTACAGAATTATCTAATGCGTTATACTAGAAATACACAATAAACATAAATTAAAACACAACGGAACATAACATAACCAAACAAAATAACTTTTTTTTTAACCATAAATAAATAATATGAACAAAAATTAAAACAATACGACACAAGAACACCAGATAATAATTAACATAAAAAAAATAAAAAATTTAAAACATAAAAAGTAAAATAAGAAAACGAAACAAACAATATGAATATGCCATAAAAAACACAAACGAAACGAATATGACATAAAACACAATCTAAACAAATACTACAATTACAATAGGTACTTATACAACTTTATTTCTCACAAAATGTGAGACATAGTCTTTCAATCACCTTCCATCCATCTGCAAACACATCAAACTGAGGATGTATGGTAATGAGCGAATTGAGATTTCGTTGCGCTCGACAAATAGGCGATTGTTGACGCGCCAACGTGCTTGGCGGGGTAGGTGCGAATAATGGAACCCGCCCTTGACGAAACCTAACGTGATTTTGTGGGACACTTAGCTGACTGGCTATTACAATACCTAAAGCCTAGGTTATAAATACGTAATCTTTTTCACAGGACTGTTCCTGATCCGTTAATTATAAGAGATAGGCGTCGTCCATAACGCTACTAAAAATAACGGAACGGTTTAGAAGTTAAAGTTGCCAAGTAGTTAATAACGCTGAGTCGTACACGGCGCTATCAAACTTTTTGAAACACCATGACAAGTACTAAACTTTTCCAAAACTTAGTCGAAATCAATGTACGTGACCAACATGTAAAGTTGCAAGTGATTAGTTGCAAGTAAAGTTGAAGTTTCTAATTGTTTACGCCTTATACAAGCCTACATTAATATATATTTATTTTATGTTTCTAAACTGGGTTAGTGGTTTTTGCCGCTGATCTTTGACAACAATACGAATTGTTCCCCCTACCGAAGTATGACAAGACTCAACTTGCATCGCCTGTAAATTTTTTCTTGAAATAATAGCTCTACCACTTTTGGTACTATGTGTAAAAGTAGTAATTGGAATTTGTAACTAGTTTGTGTTGAGTAGCAACCATTAATACACAGTTGACAATACCATTGTATATATAGTGAGAAAATAAAAAACATACGTTAATAAACTTCCATCTGGAGACCATGTTTCTAGATTCTTTAGATGAATATCCTCAGAGTGCCACGTGTATACACGTGTCCTCTGGGTGGTACAAAAGGAGCACCCGAAATAGCAGTAGTACTGCCGGTATTTGTGTATATACGAAATTTTGCGTATTATCTCTCATTACGAGGTTGATCGCTAATTTGATTGGACTATGTTCTTACATTTCGGTAAGGGAGAACTTGAGCAAAAAAAGAACGTGACACATTCATACTGTAACGTGAAAGAGAACAATTATTGTCTCTGTAATGTATTTGACATGCTTCACAGACTCCAGTCTTTACTACTACTTTAGACTAATTTAAGCGTACCATGCCCAAGGTATCTTCTAGTAACGTATCTTCTAGATTTTGTTTAGATCATTTTTCGAAAACATATAAAGACGAAGAATAAACAAAACTTTATTTAAAACGAATCACTGTAATAGTGCTTCTAGTGATAATACTGAGTCTATTGAGTTAAAAAGTTTAAATTGGACTAGATTTAAGACTTATTGAGAACTTTTATCAGTTGTCCAATATAACTTTTGTGTAAAATTACGTCTTTGTCTTATTTAAGGTCGTATTGTTGTTTGAAGATGTGTCTCTGTGAACAATTAAGTTTACTGTGTCTCAGCTCCAATGCTTCAATAAGCTCGGAACAATAGACGCCCGCAATGTAAATTAAATCTTTTTTGTTCGTTTAAGATGCTCTCACAGTGTCAAAAGCTTGAGATTATGGGATTATAGTTTTTCACCGACTTTACAATAGGAGAAGTCTTTCATTTCGATTGTATTCTTTTTTTTATCGTCACGCGATTTCTACAACAATTGTGGACCAATTTGGAAGATCATTTTTTTTATTTTAAATTTCATGAAGAAATTCGGTTGTACAATAACCGATGAATGTATGAAGTAGGTTTATTTGAGTTTTCCAATCAGTCAATTATGGCATGTGTGAATTTCACAAAATACAATACAAAATATAATTATTAAGTCAATATTCTCAAACTTTTGGTTAGGCTATTATATTTAATTCTAGTATCTTCTTATTTAAACAGATACCATTATCTGCTTCATTTTAAATTATTAGGCAAATTAATTTATGAGATAGGCACGTTGACAACTAAATTGGCTACTAAAGTTCCACATTAAAATTATTCAGTTTTCTTATCATTTTCTATTGAGGTTGAGCAGTTAGAAAAAAATAAATTATATCAGCAATAACCCAAAGTGACAGCAATAAAAGTATGCAAAATCTTTTGAATAATTATGCAAATAAAACGCTCCCCGTAGGCTCAATCGAAGCAGATATTTTATTTACAAACTGATTCAACAACACGCAAAAATATCAATATGTAAAATAGTAGTCAACAAACCCACAATTATTCAGCAAACAGTATTAATTCGGTGACAATAATACGAATTGGTTATTGGATAAACCGCCGTGTTCACTGTGCCGCTAAACCGTAACGGAATTATAGACACGATAAATAATAATAATATTAACGGAGATTATACACCGTGCCATCTAGCCCTAACTAAGCATAGCTTGTACTGTGAGAACTAAATAACTAATTTAATACTTAAATTGTATTTTTTCTTGTAAATACATACTTATACCTATTACATTTCAGACACAGAACAAACATATATGATCGTCAAACAAATGCTTATCCTGAGTGGAAATCGAACCCATGACCTACAGCGCAGAAGGCGTAGCTCTGCCTTCTGCCACCAACTGAGTAGGCCAGTCCTGTAAAAAACCCTAAAATGCATCGTCATAACAATATTAAGTAAGTATCATGAATCTTTCAAGTAACTCCTCCGCATTTTCTTTAATAATTTCTTGAATACGGCATTATGAAAGGCGATATTGATTTTGCGATTGAATAAGCGGCTCGTTGGCTGTGTAAAAATTGGAGTTTTAATTCTCTATTGTCGGATGGAGTGAGTCCGGGTAATGGAATCAAGCAGCCGGGTCACGTCTCGGACCCTCAAACGGCTGACGCTGGAAGATAAACTTTACCTTCATTGTCAATTTCCTTGAGTCTTGAGGGCACTCCGCACGCCCGGAACAATGAAAGAAAAGTACTTTCCTCGAGTTTCTGTTGACTCTTTAAATGGTGCGTTGCCCCAACGCACGATATTGAGTCGTTCCAATACTGTTGCCTGAGAATCGTCTGCCTTTTTTGCCATCGTAAAATTAGACGATTTATCTAAATGACGCCTTGAAATAGGGACATTTTTGTCTTGTAGATACTCCGCCATATAATTTACATGTGTTTCCCTTGAGATGCTCTCATTTTTTAAGCTTGTAAGCTTGTAATTTTTAAGCTTGTAAAAATGAGCTTATTTTAAGCTCATTTTTAAAATTATATAGATTATATTCCTGTAGCACATTCATCATACTGATATTATAAATGCGAAAGTTTATTATGTATGTTTGTTACTCCTTCACACCTTAACGGATAAACGGATTTGGATGATATTTATTATGAAGGCAGCTCACACCCTGGATTAACACAAAGGCTTCATTTTATCCCGTGGATAACGCCGTAGGGTGCAGCCACTATACATGGGATATTCACTAGATAGCACTTAGAAGTGTTGTAGTTTTAATTTAATATATTGTTTATTTCATAAATAATACAAGTGCGCCTTTCGCATCGTATGTATGTGCGCATCGGCACATTCTCAAAAAAGTGAAGGATGTGTAAGGAAAAGCTAGCCCTGCGGCTAGGCACTCATGGTAGATTAAAGTGTATATAATCTTTTGTAGGCGATTTCACAGATAGGCCTGTGACCCCAGTAGAACATTAGAAGGTTCTTACGGTATGATTGTGTTATAAAATCACGTCTCTTACCTACCCAAAGGTTAAAAATAGAGATCCTACTACCAGAACAAAAATAAGTTTACAGTAAACATTAAGCCAAATAATATACAAGATATTCAATAATTGATGTAACCCAACGATGTCTACATAGCGATGGCACCTGTTATCCTAAAACAAGGCTATAATGCCGAACAAAGTCGAAAACTACGCGTGACACCCGCTGAATTGTAAACAGTTGCGACAGACAGACAGATCAGTCAGGAATCACGGTGTAACGTATTAGGCCCATCTGTCGGCGCGTTTAGTGACGAGAGCCAGCCAGCCACGCTCTTTTATGTTAAACCACGAATTGATTTCCACAAGGAGACTCTTTGAGACGTCTGTTTTATAACGCCAGTTTGAAAAACATGTGCGCTGGGCGACATATTGCTTTTTTCATCCACGCTCTATCCCCTGACGTGTTTTCGCTTTGGTAGATGTCGATATTGGGTTTTTTCGTATGTGATGACGAATGCCGCACATTGCTGTAATTCTAATATAGGACGGAAATGTCTCTTGATGTACGAAGTGGAAGGAAATAAATTGTACAGAGATTGTTGAGCGACAATATTGCGAGGGAACTATTTAGGTATCTATATATAATAACAATAAAACAAAGTACACGGCTCCGTAGCTTACTTGGAACGAGCCCTGCTTTTATATATTAGCGTTTATATCTTTAAATTATTCTTTATCCGAAATTCAAATGATACAATTTAGATTATAAATATATGAACATTTCATAAGGCAGCATCTAGTCGCTCGTCACCTAAATATTTGTCGTGGGTGGGAATGGAACCCATGACCCACAGAGCATAGCTACTACCAAGTTAGGCAGTCAACATTTCAAGGCTAACAATTTAACGTAACCCCAAAATTTAGGCAAAATTTAATTTACGAGCCAAAAGCTGAGAAAAACTTGAAATTTCCAACTTAAGTCGGTCAGAGAGTAGCAATAAATCATTGGAAGCTGAACCCTAATGACAGGCACCGTTACATTTCAGCTGAAACTCTTGAAATCAATTTCCTGGTTTAGTTTAAACTGATTATGTCTTAAATCTCAATATTTTTATTCCGTGGTTTTATCACAATGACGACCTTTGTTAGGTAGCTTGACAGACAGTATCGTTGTATCTACCTTCTGCGTTATAGGTTGTGGGTTTGACTCCCACCCAGGACAAGCATTTGTGTGACAACCATAGATTTTTGATCTGTGTCTGTGTGTTAACATGCATTATATGTACCTATGTGTTTACAATAAAAGTAGCATAAGTGTTCTGTCACTTATCTAGTTCCCATAGTACAAGTTATGCTTAGTTTCGTTGATCGCGCTGTGTACCATTATACACAGCGCGATCTACGTTTCCATGGATATTTCATAACTTTATTATTATATCTTGTGTATGGTAGATGCTATGTGCTTGAAGGCATTGTGAGCCAAGGAGTGTCTATAGTGGCTTAAAAAAAAAGCTTAAAGCAAGCTTACAAGTCTGAAATGAACCAGCTATTGTGGCAGTCAAAATATTTAAAATTTCTTTATATAGATAGCTAAATAGTAAACCTATACCAAAAGTAATAAAAAAAATGTCGAATCAAGAAATTGAAGCTTCATTCATCAGGTAGCGTATAAAGTTAATTGGAAATAAAAATTATGCTATCATAATAAAAAACTTTATCAGTATCATTAAAATGTTTTTATTATAATAGTTTCGGGTCTTGGATGTATAAGTGTTGTTTGTTGTCCGAAACTGTCTTAATGACGTAATCGTAATTATAACACTTCTTGCGAGGGCTCTTAGGTTTGACTTTGCCGGGGCAAACTTTGTGTGAAGAGCATAAAGTTTGTAAACGGGTTTTGGTTGTTTGTTCATGCCACCTGCGACACATGGAACCCTAATGTAGTGTGTAGTGTACGACTTAATTAAAATAAAAACTTTGATTGCTTTATATTAAATACACTTAAAAAAAATATCAAATAAATTAGGACTTTCAAAAAGTGTGTAGAATTTGTTTCTATTCACTTTAAAACCTTAAAAAAAAAACTGTATTTCATCTTTTTCATCAATTGATAGTTCACACGATCCATTCTTTCAAACAACAATATGTTTCCGCAATATCGAAATAATAAACAGTTAAAAGAAAAATCATGGGAAAATCTGATGTCAGCGAGGCTCGGAGGAAGAGAATCGAGGCCCGAAGCGGTGCGACCTTCGGACAGGCTGAAAATTAGATTTTAGCTGCCGGTGACACATGCTTCGGTCAATACCTTCTGAGAAATAACTATCTGCTACTACCTGAATATGACGTCCGGAAAGGAACCGTTCGTTTAGATCGGAAATTCGGTTACGACGTACGCAATCGGTACTTTTCAGTTAAATGTCAGGGGTTTATAAAGTAAATAAAACCGGCCAAGTGCGTGCCGGACTCGCGCACGAAGGATTCTTTAATAAAAATCACGTTTTTGTGTGAGAGCCTCTTAAATATTTGTTTTATTCTGTTTTTAGTATTTATTGTTATAGCGGCAACAGAAATACATTATGTGGGAACTTTTCAACTCTCTAACTATCCCGGTTCATGAGATACAGCCTGGTGACAGACGGACAAACAGACAGACAGACGGACAGCGGAGTCTTAGTAACAGGGTCCCGTTTACCCTTTGGGTACGGAACCCTAGAAACGAGAGCTGTTATAAAGTAAAATAAATTGTTTATGATTTGTACCATATAAATAGTGGAGAAAAACGTAAGTAAGTAATCAAAAAAATTACAGAAAGCAGTTTTTTAAGTACTCAAACAAAATATTTGGTAAAATAGTCTTCATAGCAGTATGCAACGGTGCATAAATCAGATTAGCTAGATAAAATTGTTTAATATCTAATGTTTCTAACATAAAAGCTTGCTTCATCTCAAGTAACTCTTATTACTTGTACTTTAGCCTAATAAGATAACAAATTCACTTACACAGCATAAAAATGACGTACCGTCTTCCTGAAGGCGTGTTGGAGGAAGCCGGCGGCTTAGCGCCATGTTAAGTGTCGACCATAAACAAGGGACCCAACACGTCACTCTCTACAAATGGACTCTTTATGTTCCCGTCAAATAGAAATTCGCCATATATCTACTCCAATTTTGTCTTGCAACTTCGCGTGATTTGAAAACCCAATAAATTACTTCTCTGTTTGAAAGTCTGAATTGTAAAAATATGAACGAGTATTCGTTAGTAGACATTCAAATTGAAACACGAAACTGATTTTCATAGTTCAGTGCGCCGAACAAATCCAACTGAATAGTTTGCTTTGTCGGACGCGATAGTTTTTGATGTATGGCCTGGATAAAAAATGCATAATAGACAAATGTTTGCACATCCTCGGTAGAGTGGAGCCAGTGCGGCGGACTCATGATAAAAATCCGCGGCAGTTTGTCAGGAGTTTTGGCGCGAACAGCGTCAGCTCGGCTGGCGGGTGGCGGCACGGCACGGCGGGCGTGTCAAGAAGTGCTGACAGCGAGCCGTGTTCGTGCTGCGATTTTGTAGGCCACGTTGCATTGCAAAAGCATTTTTTTCTTGGCCAGTGCACAACGGCAGTTTGCAATTCAACACTCGTTTTTCGTTTACTTCTCTTCAACGTTTGCATTGTTTGCAATCGGGCAGGCGCTTTGTAACGTATGTGTGTTCCGTTAGTGGATTTTTTCTATTCGCATTGTGTCGGAGACGCGCTCGAGTAAACGCCGTTTTTATACCGATAAAACACACCAAATTGAAGCAATTCACGCTGGGAATACAATATAAGTAGATTTGAGTCATTCAAAATGGCTGAACCCATAAAACTCATTTTAATACTTTATTTCAGCTTAAACTTCCGTACCGTTTAAATTATTTGTCCGTGGAGGCTGGAGCCATTCCAAATTAAATTATACGCAGAAAATTTCACATCGCTAAATTCATTACGATCTTTGTTTGGGGCGATACGTTTAGCAAACTCGTTTTTACTTAATTCCTTGCCAAGTTGTCGGTTTAAGAGCAAGTGAAGCATTTAAATGAAACTCCGGGTGACAACATGAATTCCTGTAATAACAGTTTTGTTGTTTCAAACAATTGTTTGGATCCGCCAACAAACTGCGGCCCTCAAATTCATTCGCTTTGAACAAGCGGATAGAGAATAAGTCTCAACATTCGTGTTTCGACCAAATAATACTTTAGGAGCTTCGCATTTAGAATTATAGGGGGGTTTGCTCGGTACTTTTTAATTAAAAATAATTGTACCAATTGTAACTTTAATCTGTAAAACATTTTAAAAGTAGTTATAAGATCCGATATATTAATTAATTGGATGGTATTATATAATGATTATTGGGGTAAGATTACGGCTTAAATGATTCGTTGAACAGTGTTACACAGTGCGTAAATACAATTTTCCCACAACATATTAAACGAGTATTCATTTCACTGTGGTCCTTGCGTGAAATGAGTAGCGGAAGTTCACGAACCACACACTCGCGACCCCATCGTTGGTTGCGGTGTCATATTGTTTTGATACTATTGAGCTTTTATCATTTTGATAGGAAGGGAGTGGCTACAATTAATTGGCGGCACGGTGCTTGAAAAAACCTTTCATAACGGTGAAAGAACATAAGCCACGACATAAGCTAAGACAATTTAGAAGATTTCGGTCTTAATGAAATTGTTTTTTTTTCCATTCGTCGACCTAAATTGAGCAAATATAAATGTGGTGACAGCCAAAGTTCTTTAGAAGAACCAATTTAAACCAAAATAATTGTTATTATTTATCCATGACAATATCTTTTACAGCATTTTTATTAGGTAGGTAATTCTGGCTCATTTTGTTATTTTGCTGTGAGTTTGCTTGTGCACAATAAGTTAAACATAATTTAACAGGGAAAGTTTTTGTAGTATTCGGTTCGCATGCAATGTTCGAATCTATTCCCGTACCAGACTAAATAACATGATCTGCGTGTAATAGATATATTACAGTTTATCTAGTTTCTGGTTTAAAATTACTTTATTCATACACAATGTTGAATGAATATTTAGAATAGAGTATTGTAAAATATAATTTATAACGGAGTGGTAGTAATTATTCAGTCATCTTAAAAATAAACATTTATTATTATTCTATTCATTGACGAAACCATTTAATATAATAATACATTTAATTTTTAATTAATTAACATTTAAATTTAAATGATACAATAAAAAAGAGTTTATGTTTAAAAAAAAAATCATATGAACAAGAAAATAAGGAGAACAAAACAATCATATACAATTTAAAACTAAACCCATCCCAAGTTCACAAAACAATAAAAATGCAAACACAGGGAACCCCTTAGCTAACAAGTAAACGTATTAATCACCCAGGAAAAAGATATCGGAGCGTAAGAGGGTGCTTTCTCAAAGAAATCACGTAGCAGTTACATAAAAAGTGGTTTCGAACGCGAAACGTAACCGCTTAACTTTTAAACCTTATACGTGATTCAATTTAGAAGTTGTATCTTGAAGGCACACCAAAAACTGTCTCTGAGTCTGTTCAAGTTTATTCCATATTTTAAAAGAAATGCTCTTGTTAGCGCCTTCTTGAAACTCAGTTCTTATATACATATATTCATAATATAATGGAAGTTGTATCGTGCCGCGATACAATTTCCATTATATTTTGAATGTAAATGTATTGTTAAATTTAAAAGTTTATTGCCAAATAATGCAAAAAGGCTTTATCTATTGAAATTTACCATTGTTAACTCTCTGGACATTTTAGCTGTAATTGCAAGCTCGTACTTTTATTTCTCACTATGACTGTGATAGTCTGTTTTTATTTCTAATGACCCGCATTACACTGATTAAGTGTTCATAATTATTTTGTAATGAAATGTTATTTCGGAACAAGTTACAAGTTTTACTAATTTATCAGTATATCCAAATACCAAATCATATTTGAATGCTTCCCAAATGTAAGGCATTATTTCCTTAGATATAGGCACAGCTACAACAGATTTCGTTAATCTCTTTTTCCTTATTAAAAAACGAATTTCTTAAGCTGCCTTAATTACCACAGGCATTGTTAATTATTACAAGATTCATACTCATTGTCCTTAATAGGACCCACGAGGTTTTACTGAATGCAAGGCCACTGCGATTTAAAGTCTCAGAGTTATAAAACAAAACATTTACACACTCATACCTCTGCAATAGGATTCCCTGTGTCGCAGATGGCATGGACAAACACAGAAACACAGGACAAACACCTAAGACCCGAGAACAATCTTCATGCTCACCACACAGAGTATGCCCCGGCCGGGAATCGAACCCGGGACCACTCGTTTCGAAGGCAGGGCTACTACCAACTAAGCCACGGTGCCGCCGCTATTATTTAAGATCTCTAGATTGTAAATAATCAACAGTCTTTAGTTATGGTTTCTAAGTTTTGCCCGCAAAAATATGCGCATACCGTTTTAAAATGATTGAAACCAGCTTATTTTTATGTTAATAGAAGACCTGTAGAATTAATGATTCAGGTTGGATTCTTATGAAAGATGGAAGAATATTTTATTCAGTGTCACTTTTCAAAAGTTAGCTGGCATCCCTGTAATTTGAGATTAAATAACTTATATTTCACTACATATTACTTTTATCAAAGTACCTTAAAGTACAAACGCTGAAAACCTCATTATACGAAACTGGAATTTGCAAACACAGGGAATTCTAGTTCTAATAATGACACGAGCCTACACATCCACATAACATAACCAATCCGAAAGCGAAATTTATACACAATTGTATGATACAAATATTTGTCCCTACCGGGAATCGAACCCGGTACCGGTTGCGGTCAAAAGCAACTTAGCTACGGAGCTGTCACCAATGGCTACGGCCTTGTGACACTGTTAGAATAAAAACACCTTGCTAGAAAAAACGTATTACTGTTGTCATGGGCGAGGGTCACCACTTACCATCAGGTGGGCCCTCAGCTCGTTGCGTCACTCAATCACATATTTTTGATAAGTATTATTATTATTATTAAGTATTATTTAGATAAGTGCAGATTTCAAGTCAACGGAAAATCTCATCATCGACATAGCTTGCTCCTATACTCTTAGATGAAAGCTTAATAAACTAATTTAATAAGCCATTAAAGCTATCAGAGCAGGGATAGCCATGGTGATTTATAGCAATATGAGAACATTAAAAACGCATTACGAAAACATGACTTTAGGCGGAAAATTTTAACAGCGTCATATATAACACACAACGGACGTTTTGTGTTTTTCTGACGTAATAAATACCTGAACCATTTTTGGGAGACATATTTTCATAAATCTTTAAATATGAATGGCAAAATAGTGAAAGAGTATTCATAACCACGTATTCAATGCGGTTCTATAAGTTAACTACTAAATAAAAGGTATTATCTCTCGACACGACATAAACATTATAATGTTAAGTGGTAACCAACACCCATAAACAACGGCAGTACGATATCACCGAAATCGCAGTACTGATATAAGGTTTGTACAAAATCGTTGAATATCTTATGGATTTGGTTAAACATCATGATTTTTATATAACACTAGCTGTATAGCGCAATGTTACCCGCGGTCTTACAGGAACCGTAAATTTTTCCGGGATAAAAGGTAAAAAGTAATGCCTATTCCAGACTACAATCTATCTCTGTGAAACAAACTATTCATACAAACTTTCGCATTTATAAAATTAGTAAGATTAAGTATACACGTAGACAAAACAAACGTGCTACACGGTCTGATACCACCACATCCTATTCACTCCGGGATGAGCAGACAAACGGCCCAGTACTATACGTTCACCAATTCGTATCTTACAAAATGGCTCGCTTCTACTTTAAGAGCAAGTTACAGGAATAAACCCTTCGTGCTCATATACGGTTATACGAGTACATCGACCTCATTATAGCTTTCCATCTTCTTTAGTATTAGTGTAAGCGGTGTACACTAATTCTAGTAATTCTAATACATTCTAGTGTAATTTTTTTTTTATTCCATTTGATTAGAATAGAATTGAATAGAAAAACTTTATTTTTTGTTACATAATTAGGCCTCACTTAAAAATTAAAAACAAAATTACATGTTTAAGAATATGTAACAACAAAAAAGGTAACCACTCAGCATGTGCTGCGTCAGTGGACTGATACAACGCTGGTATTCTGTGGCACCGTGTATGGAAGAAATCGCTTTCAGTTCGTCCAGACGCACATCATAAACGGAATAAAAAAAAATGACGATATTCGTTGTCCCAAACTTACCATAATATTTATATTAAGCTACCATATATTAAATTTTGGTGTACACTAAAGTATTCGCTCATTAATTCATTCGTATCAGGCGAGATTGAGGTCAAACTTTTTCTTTATTCGTGTGAATAAGTGGCCTACTCTGGTGTTTTTTTTTTTCAAGCCATCCGAAAGCCTCCGATGTCGTTTAATGACTTGTACCGACCTCTTAACGTGCCCTCCGAAATACGGAAGCGCTCAGTTTAAATGGTCATCCAACCAACTTTTGACCGGGCCGAAAGTAGCTTAAATAAGGTGATCTGTAAAGTACAGCTAAGCAATCTACGCCTCGAGCACTTCAAACAAAAAGCTATCATATGTATAAAAACTAAATCGATGAGCAACACAAAAAACCCGACTAAGGGAAAAAAAACATATTATTAAATCGTCTTATTAAAATTACGTTCTGAAATAATTATTTTTATAATTTAGAGAAGACGACACCTTTCAAGCTAAAATTCATCAAGCCGTTTAGGCTGCACAGCGTTTAGGACAAAGAAATCTATACATACGTATATATATATACAATATATACTACTTAACATCAGGTGGGCCTCCAGCTAGTCCTGTCACTACTGTTACGTAAAAAAAACACACGTATAGTATGATTACGTATACCTATACGTATGTATACACATACATACGTGTATACATACAAACGTATATACTTAAGTAGACATTATTGTGACACCGCCTCCCCATTTTCTTTGTTAAAATCGTGTCCATCCAAAGGTTGCCTGGAAGAGATCGCTCTGAGCGATAAGGCCGCCCATTGTGCCACCAATTATATGTTCTTTTTTATTTGTTTTTTGCTGTACAATTTCTTATGTGAACAATAAAGAGTTTATCTATACGTAGAGTTATGAACGTATACGTAAAATCATAACCCTTCTTCTGCCGCAGTCTGTAAAGTTATCGTCAAACAGTTGTTTCGTGAGAAGGTCAATCATGTTGTTACGTCTAATTGGAGCGCTCCAAATCACGCCGAATTGGGTCTGTCCCACCGGGCGAAGAATCGTTCGGCCCGATCTTATATTTACGAGTGAGGGGGAATTGATCAATCAAGGGCAGAAAACTGATTTACAATTTATATGAAACCCTAGGGATTTCATACAAAGTGCTTCCCTAAGCTAGTTGCAAGCTCTTTTCAACAAGTTATATCGTATTTACGTTCTGTGATTTGAGAAGTGCAGAATGTGAATGAGAAGGTTTCCCAGCCTTAGTAATAATAATAATAGCCCAGTAATAATGACAGGTGACGTCGCAATGTCTCCGGAGAAACGTGTCGCGGGATATTAAGACCTTTTCTGCTAAAGGACTGACCAGGGGCGGTCAACCGCATGCCAATGCTATATATTCAACAGCCGCGGTAAATAGGTAAGTTTAATTTCCCAATCAGCCTTTTAAAACCAACTTCAATACAAGGACTGATTTAAAAATCAAATCAACCGAGTTCAATTTTCTTTCCTTATTCCACACTTATTTGCAGTATAATTTTTCCGTTGAATATCCATGGGACCAAAGACGACTCTTTGGTAAGAACCAAAAGTGTTAAATAAAAAAATAAATCGGTCCACAATGGCGAAAATATCACGTATAAACAAAAAAAAAACTAATAGCTGAATTGAGCTATAATTGAGGAATATAACTTCCTCTTTTTTAAGTCGGAAGCCTAAGAAGCCTAAGAAAAACAGAACTGAAAAGTACTTCCTGTACTCAAGATTTATTGAATAATTGTATATTTGTTACGCGATTTCTTCGTATATCCATTTGAATGATTAATTAAAAAAATAGGAATAATACACCACCAGTTACTGAGAATTAATCCACTAATGGAGAAACGAAATTTCATTTATATTAAGAGCTCTTTGATGATGGTAAAAAGCTAAAAACTGTTTCAATTATATCAGCTTTAAAATAAAGACTTATTAAACGTCGTTTTTCCTTTTGGGGTTTACGTTGCTACAAAATGACACAGAGAAAAACCATTAACTTGTATATATATTATAATATAAACATACTATATTAGTTTCTCGACGTCAGAGGTTATAAATTAGGAATAAGTGACCCCTAGTGAATACTTAGCTTCCCAGCCACTGTCAATATTTTACTCTAAGAATAATCAAACGCGAACCTTCACACGGATGCTATTAATGTACTCAAACGCGTAAAATAAGGCAAGTTTCTAATGTGTGTAAAACAAACATAATTGAACTGCACATCATTGAAAAAAAAGACGCATACCGTGAAAAGCAGCTTTGTAAAAAGATTAATTCATGAATAAATTTCCTCTTTACAAACGCAAGCCAGGTAGCCAAGCTTCAAACAAAAATTAAACATAATAACTGGGGAAGATGGATCGGGATTGCCTAGATGATGCAACATTTACTATTGCAGGAACTAATTAATAATAATTAGGAATTAATATACAGCTATTCTAATCATTTGTCAATAATTTTGATTTAATTATCATTCTACAATGCAAGGGCTTAAAAGACTGAAAAGAGTATCAACTATAGGTAATAAGAAAATCGTATGTAGTATAAATAACTGAAAATAAAAATAGGTATTCCAGAAAACTCTTTGTTATAGCCGCTTTGTATGTCAAAGCAAATTTGTACGTGTATACAGAATACATTCGAGGTTCGTACCATCGTTTGAAACAGTTTCAGAAGCCAATCAACGTTTCCATTGTTTACGAGTGCCAAAGACAGATCAATGGCCCAGCAAAGGTTTACCGCACTGTTAATGCATTTGTCAAATATAGGTGTATTTCATCAAACTACCCTTGGCTTAGAACTCTTCCCTATTATTAAAAATTGCGATCTACTTTAAGTAAGTAACCTTTGTGAACCTCAAAACAATTTAGTCGAACTATATACTGATATGATTAGTAAATTAAAATGAGGATGGGAAGCACAATTTTGAAACCTTATTTCAATAAAAGCTTGAGAAACTGGCATCTTTCATCTGGCAACATATTTTTTTTTCATTTTCATTTCATCTTTTTTATCTGGCTCTTTAGGTTGTAATGGGCGTATTCTTAACGCCGCCGAGTCTAAGAAAGAGTTCGTTAGCGTACCCGTGGTTTCCGCCGACTAAAGCGTCGTTGAAGAACACTGTTGGGATTTTAGCCGGTAAAAGTCGGGTTCATTGCGAGGGTTGCCTCATTGCCATCGCAACAAAAGGGGTATGCAGGAGAATTTCCCAATATAAAAAGGGGTAGTCTTAATTATACGAGTAAGATTAACTAAACGCTGAAAATTAATACTATTATAATGAAAGACATCTGTGTAAAATACAATTATCGAAGACATAAATACATGTGATATACCTAAGAAGCTGCTATGACTTGTTATTATGCAGACCAGTAATATTTGCTTGTGCGTGTAGTTATTTTTCAAATTTCAAGTGTCATTTGGAACTACTTATTTCAAAATAAAGGAAAGACTTGGCGTTTTTAGAATTTCGCTTGATGAGAAATTTATAATTTATCCTATCCTATTATATGAGGATTGCATATTATATTATACATTTTTGTCTAGAATTTTCGTATATATTGCTACATTTGGCACAGATTCTACTGCCGGAATACTCACTTCTATATTGTGTATAGTTTTGTATCCAAATAACATTTCTGTAACATGTGCATGCTCTGTGCGTCCCAACATTCTAAATTCTTTTTGAATATTAGAATGTAAAATCTTATCGTTATATAAAGTAACGTATTGTGTATCAGTTTTTGAGTATCAGGTATGCACTACGTACACAAAAAATGTTATAAAGGCGAATGTTTGTATGTGTCTCTCTGTGTGTAGGTTTGTTATTCCTTCACGCTGAAACGGCTCAATAGATTTAGATGAATTTGGTTACCAACAAACAGGCTACGTTTGATCTCGGAAAACCGCAGGGCGCATCTAATTTATACATAATTCACAAGCAAACGAAAGTAAGAAAATTAAGATGATCTGAAAAGGGGGACAATATTTAGTATATGTCCGCAAAAAATTCTGTCTACTCTTTCTTCTCTCTGTCTTTTTCTCTTTTTCTCCGCTTACCTTGTCAAAGGCTGCACACAAAATGACTCTTTAGGGACTCTTGATGATGCCTCGTGGAGATGCGAAACACGTGTCGACTCTACTCTAGATTATATCTTACTTATTGGAGGTTTAGGTGTAATAAATAGTATCCCCCTTATCAGATCATTATAACATGGATTTTCGCAACGGAAAGTTAATCCATCAATTATCTTTGAGAATTTAATAAAATCTACGTAATTAGAAAAGAAGCGAAGAAAGAACAAATGTATATTTGAAATGACGGAGCAAACTGACAACCCACCTCACGTTAAGTGGTTACCATCGCCCATAAACAACAGCAATATAATAACAGAAGATCCAAGGAGCATCGCGTTGCATTTGTCACTTTGGAACGGGGCTAATACGCCCTTCTACCAGAATTCTGCAACGCGAGTGAATTACTGCTTGCTTGGGCACTACTTACTACTCGGGGTAAAAGGCAAAAGTACCACTGCTACTTAAGGTAAGTTTTTTCGTGCCACTCGGAGGTTACCTACGATCTTGTGTTAAAACACAATAATTCATGACATGTCTATATTATTTCGTAGTTATGTTGACATTCACAGGGCATTCAACGTTTCCCACGGGACCACTGAGACATTTATTAGGTAAAACCGCGATCGATCAAAGTCTTTCCGGTTCATTAATCTTGCTCATCAACGAACAAGAAGTATGTTTTCAACGAGATTATCTCATTTTCCTTATTTTGTTAATGTAACGAATATTCCATCGCTAAGTTCCTACCTACAGCACAACACAATTAACTATATGCCTCGAAATATTCAATCATTTTCAGAGACGCGAGTGTCGCATGAATGACGAAAATTGTCTAGTCAAGCATTATCAAAACTACTTTTCTAAACCAGGAACCCCAGGTTTGGTCACCTAAGTTTGTTAACCGAGGGTTTGAGATGGGCATAAAGTTTATTCTTGCGTTGAATGAAAATGTTTGCATTGTATATTTTTAGTTTTTACGACAATAGGGAAGGCAATAAGAATATAGCAGAAAATTCGATTTGGTATAATTTTTTTTCAAAGTGATATCTTAAAAATATATTACTTTTTCACTGTACTTGACTTCTTTTTCTAAGGGAAATTTGCTCATTACCTTGCATATCTACGGTCCCACGCGAGTGTGACCCGCAAGGTGGGGTGTGAATCATTGAAGCTCTACTAAACCTAAAAAAGGGTGAAATTATGCCTGCCTGCTATGCCTGTTAATATCGACCTGAAAACGTAGGACAAGAAGTGTTCATCATTGTAAATGTCATTAGCGTTTAATCATAGAATCAATCTTATTTGAACCGCAAACAAATGAGTACCTAAAATACATTTTTATTGCCTACTTTTTCCCGCAAACCAATTAAATTTGATTCAGAAGGTTGGCACAAACCACTGTTGAATTAGCTACCGCTGAGCTTAACTTAATTAAAAAAGGTCCGGCTATGAACCTTGTCTTCATTAGCCTACTAAGCGACACCAAAGGGGTTTTTCCTCCAGGTAACCTGTAATCCAATTTAAAAACAGATGCGGAAAGTTGGGTCAAGGTCAATGGAGTTGAAATTCGTATTACATATTTTAAAGTCACACGGATAATTTTGCGGTTTGTTTTACTCTAGCTGTGCCCACGACTTCGCCCACGTGGTATTCAGAGAATACTTAACTTCTATGTACTTCTACTGGATTCAATCTATCTCCTTGCCAAGTTCTTCATACAAACTTTCAGCCACTATTAGAATTTCAATTTTTATTTTTGTGGCTAATATAGCCTGTCCTTTTTCTATATATCAAAATTCATCAATATTGGTTCAGCTTGAAAATATGACAGACTGAGCTATTTCGCTGACAGACTGAGTTTGACTGAGAGATTTTGGTGATGTATTTACAATTAAAATGTTTTCAACTTTAATAAAATTTTATACATGTTCAAAAAGCCTACAAGTATTATTATATATAATCAAATTTCAATATACTAAGATTATATTGATTACCCGTGGAGTGAACAGGAACGCAGCACCTCCAGATATTTGAAACACGCGGCATATTGAAATCCTCGGGACGTCACATCGGACGAAAATGACCTGGAAATACGGTCTATTATTGCTTGGAAATATTCATGAAGAAATGCGAGAGTGCTAGGTATTTCTTATTAACATAATTACAGCCCACTATTATATAACACTGGAATATAAAGGTGAACTTATTTGTTCTTCTTTAAGTATAATATGATTATTACCATCGTATTCAATATAACACTAACCCTGCAAAATTTTATTATGTTCGGTTGAGTAGTTAAGGCATGAAACCCAGACAAACAAATAAACAAACTCATATTCGCATTTATCATATAAGTTGAGATAAGGTTTCAATATAAAACATAACATTACATTTTAATAAAAATGTGCGTTCAGTATCCGAGTAACGTGCCAGTTTAGCGTTAAATGTTTGGAAAAGCCCTTCAAAGTCCCAATATCTTGCAAATGTGTAATGTAATCGATAAGAAAAATACCTGCAAATGGCGCATTAGGAAGCGGTTGTTAGAAAGAATCGTGATTTTTTGAAGTAACCGACCCCGCATTTAACAATGATCCCGGTAACGTGTTTTTCATTCAGGAAGTTTCAAAGTGGCGTTGGCAACGCAATGCGACTTGGGTCTTCTACTTCATTAAGAGAGGACTGGAATCGTTTTGCTGTTGTTTATGGGCGACAGTAACAGTTTAACATCAGGTGAGCTGTTAGCAAATTCACTTTATTCATAAAGATGTTGTTTATTTAAACAATGAAGCATTGCTTATAAATCTAAAAATTTGGCCTCACAAGCTTGGAAGTAAATCTAACTTCGGTACTTGAGGTTGTGGGTTCTATTTTCACCTACGACAATCATTTGTGGGGCGGAAATACGAGTAGATGTTTGTTTTGTGTCTAGGTGTTAATTTGTATTATACGTATGTATTTACTAAAAAAAAAAATATATACGAGTATGTACGCATTTATCCGTAATTTGGTCTCCACAGTGCACGCTATCCTTAGTTTGGGGCATAGAGTGGAATGACCATGAATAATGAGTTAGAAGGCATTGAGTGGAATGCCCATGAATAACGAGTTTATTTATTATATGAGATTGGAGATAAAATTTTTGAATTGTGATCAAAACTTATAATTAATCTTATTTAAGTCTTATTTTATTTTAGGTGATCTAATAAAATAAGAGTTATTAAGAGTTTATTATTACAACAGCTCTCTTGAATTTCGTTTTAGATTATTGTATATTGAGATTCAATAAGAAAAATAGTTATACAGACATAATTCTTAAAACAAGTATAGTTTGTGAAACGCAAGCACACGATACGTAGAATAGTTAGCAAAATAACCCAATTTCACGGAGATTAAAATTTAATTGTTGTTGGCAATGTTTATGCGTTGGAAAACACAAGACTACGCTAAAGAGACAAATATCGTTCGCTAATAGCGTCATCATCAAGGCCTGATTGTTCATTATAGAACGTAACCGCTCAACAAAGTGCTACGCCGTAGGCAGCGTAGTACCTCGTAGGCACGGTATTGCATTGTACTTATTTTGCTACGAATCTAGTAAACAGTATTGGAATAGTGAGTTTTCCAAATTACTTTTCTTTATTTTATTTCAATAACTAACTGAAAAACTTACATCTAATTTTGTTTAGTTTAGGTAAATTTTCACTAGTCAACATTCCAAAGGAACTTTTAATATATATACGCCTTTTACAGTATTTCCATGTGAAATGTATTATCATGTCTTAGTACCCATCAATATTAACCATCAATATTGTAACTGGCAAGATTTAATAAAGCAGCCTATTGAAGTTTTACCTAACCTTTCAGAAAAAAAGGACAAATTTATGTGTAGATAAATTTGTACTTTTTCCTGAATATATTTATACTGAAGATAAGAATTATCTTAGTAGAATCTACTAACCCTAATACTAAAAAGATTGTAGAAAATATTTAAGACTGTGTTATCACCCTATTCTTAGCAAAATAATTATCAGGCATTCCAAGCTAAAAACGGGCGTAGTCATGATTTTCTACTGAAATTTCTATATAATTAAAAAGCAATTATATTTCGCTGGTGTAACTATAATTCTTGATCTGGGAACGGTTACAATGTAAAACTTGATTAGGTGATGGTTCGTTCATCCACTTTTTACCCAATTAAGTTTGTATTGTTTAAGTTGGTATTTTTGACCATAAATTGTATATCTTTGAGTTTTGTTGTTTGATTATATTCGCGTTACAAATAAAACAATCCCAACATCTCTTTAACACATTTTTTTCAATTTGACGTCTTAATTTTGTTAAATTTAAGACTATTCACACTTCTAATATTAGTCATACTACTCATTGGTGATAATAAAATATAAACAATATAAGTAAATTGCTGCATTAGCGCTTTGTATTTTGACTAAGCTTATGCACTTAGTAAATGCAAGATTTAAGCCGAGTAAGAAATTGGCGCAGTCCACTGGCTCGGCCCAGGGGTGTGGGTTTAGTTAGTTTAAGTAAACAAACACACAAGTTTGTGCAATCGTGACGTGACCATCGCCCAGATGCTGGCTATTTACAAAGATATACAAGAGCACTACAGAATATACAACGGCCAACTATGAACAACAGCTCAAACGGTAGCTGCATTGAATTTAAATGATCCCCGGAACTACGATACCTTACCAGAGATAATATAAATTATAATAATAATAATTAAATTTGATTTTAAGCTTAACTAAGAACAACATTGAGGCACCATTCTTGAGACTTTAAGAAGACTTTAACCTGATTATAAATCATGTACTGTTATTTCTGTTTTGCTTTTATGATGGTAATTACCATAGGTCAAAAGATAGCTGTTATAAAAATTAGCTTAATTAATTTATGGGAAAACAATTGTTACGCTTGCTTTCCCTAGACAGTATAATTAGGTAAAGTGGCCAATGAGGCTCGGCCTAACATTTACGGCCTAATTTTAGGCGTATATTGTGTATGCATCCGTACCAGCCTCTACTCTCGATAATTGAGAGTGAATGGGTTTTGATCTACGGGAGCCCAATCCGGATTGATAGATGTCACATGTCTTCGAATTCATGGTTCTAAGACATTCCCCGTTTCCTCACGATGTTTTCCGTCTCCGTTTCGAGAACGTGATATTGCGCACATCAATTTTTCAAGTGAAAAAACTCGTTTTATTCTCGCGCTGTTTATATATGTATATGTATAATTGTTTGCAAATTCTTAGTCTGTTCATTATTAATATATATCCAATAAGCTACTAAACTATTGGTTATTACAACAGTCGCTAGACTAGATGAGAAGATTATTCTCATCCAATGTTTCTTCAGGGTGTCATATTTTTACATAGAAAACTGTAACTATTCATAAATATTTATTGTTAGTTTTTACTATCTTTTTTTGTATGTTGTATTATCTAGAACACTTCCAGCCCAATATATCTGTGTAACAGGAACCTCTGTTACTGTATCTTGCACAATAAAATACGCTTTACATTTGGGCTTTGTTGTGCTCTTGTTCGCCCCTCTGGTCCGAGTGGGAGGTTACTTATTCAAGAAATTCCAGAACGGTACATCTACTCCGATATAATATTACTAGCTAAGCCGACAATCAGATGATTGTGGTGCGCTAATAATGTAGCTAAAGCTTTTTGTATTGGTTATATATTAACAACCTTGTAATACAATATGTAAATCTGCTGATTAATTAATATTTTGCAATGCAATAAAAGCGTTGTAAATATTGCATCACTTTATTTAAAAACACTTCTTCGATAATATCAACTTAAAATATTAAACCCTGTAAAATTCTCTGAAATGGTTACGTTTTATGATTTTCCTAGACGCAATTCAATGTAGACTACCATTCATCCCCTTTCCAAGCGGAAACACTTCAATTGAACGGAAACCTGCAAATCTAGCGATTGAACAAACTATAAATAAGTAATGTAGTAACTGAATCATGACCGTTTTAGCTTGATCAGTTTAAAATTAAATACAAGAAATAAATCAAAAACAAAGTGTAGCAAACAGGTTAAATTATTGATTCGCGGTTGCGGAATACATAACATAAGTGTTTAATATAATAAAACATATTGTAATAATAAAACATAAGCTTTACCCCAATACTTGAGCACCCCGGCCCCATAAGGGTTGTGAAGAGGTTGAGTATTTTTTTGTACCTTCGGGTGGTTAGAGCCCCCATAATTTAAACCAACTTTTTTAATTTAAAAGTAGTTTTAAATTATACATATTTCCTTATCATTAGGTACGCTGCTAAGATTAATACCGTTTGCCACTTACGTATGCCACTTAGTACGTACTGAAGAAAAAAATACAAGTAACAATCATTTTATGTTGATTTGTGTGACCATAGCCGTGGAGTGGAGTTATCTCTCATGATTAGTGGTTACCGTGGTCTTCGCTACCTAAGTATGAGATGGCCCAAGTTAAGCGTTTGATGCGCTTTTAATTGCAGCGGAACAAAGTAACGTGGGTGCACAACTGCGTGGGGATGTGAATTGCCAGGCATGGCGGCAGTATTTCTCTGGAGGAACGTGGCACAAGTGCTTCAGCTACTTTGGAATGATCCTTTCGTCACATACGAACGCAAGTAACATGGGCCCAAAAATTAAAAAGTGACCAAACATTAAAATTGAAATGTTGATACATCGAAGTACGCTCATCACTCAAGTATATATTATCTGTAGACATCCAAAATATTCCGGATGCATAAACATTAAACTTTTACAAATAATACGAAATTTAACAGGATCAAGCTGTATTTCACCCCACGTTCATTACCTCAGCCATAAACAAAAGTACTAAATGTCACCACAGGGATCTTTGGTAATTAAATAGCTTACATTAATAGCCTCGAATAAGGCTTATTACACAGAGCGCTAAACGAAGTGCCCAAGTTTGGGCAAATATTTCATTCCGCCTTTAATGTTTGTTCCCAACTTTGAGTGCAAATTCTCGAGCACTATAATTTAATTGTACCATCGATACAGTTCATCGATATTCGTTGATAGACGTAGTTTTTTATAACATACCATACTGACCTCTTGTGTTTTCACTACACATACATAGCATAGGTCTCATCTTCATAAGTAAGAGTAACTATCACGACTGGCGCTCAATACAGATTGGTAGATGTCACATGTCTTCAAATTTTCTGTTCTAGAACAAATCAGTTTTTTCATGATATTTTAATTCAACATTCTTGGAACGTATTACGAACGTAAATTATTCAAAAGACGAACTCATTTGTACAATTACACGTCTGGATTTGAAACGGGGTTAGCCTACGGATTCAACTTATATTAAAATGGAATTATTTATTTGTATGTACGGCACTTAATGTCTAATTTTTATAAACAAAGATTAGAAAAAGAACTTAGAACTCGTAGTCAAGTATTGACACGGAGATTCTAAAGAATTTTTTATAATTGTTTATTTACATAATTGCCGAGTTAACACACATCATACACACAAACCAACCATTAAAACTTGTAATAACCATGAATCTGTTAGATTTATAATTAGCCAAAGAAAATGTCTGCTGTAAAAACCGGGATATTTAGAATAACTGTGAGAGAGATAAAGAAACAACTGCTAAATCTAATATTACCGACACTGGTGCTTTTAGGTTTAAGTATACTTAGGAATGCCAGATCGTTGTTTGACTGGGCCGGAAGCGCTAATGGCTAAACAATTTATATAAAGCTGTTTTCATTGCAAAGCATCCGGTCAAAGAACCGGCAATTTTTTCGGACGTTTTGTGTCTGTGAACTGCTGGAGGCGGATGGTTCGGCGGCGGTGGATGAGAACGAGCACGTGCCAATAAACAAATGTCGACCCCTCCGTTCTCTTCGAGGACACTATCATCCATCGCACAGCTGCTAACGAAGCGAGAGCCAAGACTACCAGACAACCAGAGCCCTTCTTCGGTACGTCATTGGGCAGGGTAGCGAACGGGGGACAATGCACAATAGACTGTAAGTGAGAGCAAGTCATATCGCTCCAACACATATAAGAATTAGACCCCCATTCTTCGGGTATTTTTTAGGTACCGTTTGTTGATTCTGACTCCAACTTTAATTTATGTACGAATTCTCGAAGAAACAGCTGGTCTAGTGTAGTGCTAGAACAAAGCCATATAGGCTCTCTTAAATGAACTTTAAGTTATTTAACTATATACTATAAGTTTATTTCCTATACTTAAGTAACGGACGTCAGAAGTAGACTATATTTGTTATCACTTAGAATTTTGTTCCATATTTATTTTGGCAAATAATATAAAAAAAATATTTATATATATATTTACCTGTGTCGCAGGTGGCATGGACAAACAGAGAAACACCCATGACCCGGGAACAAACTTTACGCACATGAAACAAAGTCTGTCTCGGCTGGGAATTGAACCCGTGACGCCTCGCTTCGAAGGCAGAGGTAGTTACGGAGTCATCCATAAACATTATGTTAAATACTTATTGTATAATACTTACTTTATTTCTTTATAATGTGCTTTTATGTTTAGTTTGATATGGATGAATTAATTTAATAAAAGAAAACATATATGCCATATTATTGTTGTAAGTACTGGCGTAATGTTAATTTCCTCTATAATTAAGCGACACAAATTAACTCGACAATATTTTCTCCTTAAATTTGGCAGATTTATTTATTTTCCGGCTGTGGTTCCTTCTGATGTTTAATTGACCTAGAAACTCATTTAAAATGTTAATTGCTATACAATTTTCGAAAAACACGTGTACTATCTCGGCGTTAATTATTGTGTAGGGTATGCATTAAGTAAATTCTACCTTTGGGCCTCGCCTGTGCTTGCGAGTTATACGTACCTTTAAAATACCTGTGAGAGAATTTCATGAATATAAAAAGGCCGAGGGTGTAATGAAACCTTCGTCCTTTTTAATGGTTATGGCAGATTTATAATTCAAAAGTTTTTACGTTTATAACCAGCTTTTGCACTGTATAGTTTTAGTGTGTAATTTTCTTTCGTTAAAAATTCAAAATGGTTGATAGTCGCGGTATAAGCGCTTTATTTTGTCATAATAACTTTAATTAAGAAAAATACAAAGATTATGGTATTCGAGACGCTTCTGACGAGTGAAATCTTTGTATGACTCCGACCGACAGAACTGAACTCGGTTTTTATTTAATTATTTAACTAACCTCGTTTGGTTTAAACCAAACTAACCTTCTGCATTGTAGGTGGTTACGACTCCCACCCCGGACAAACATAGATGTCTGTTGTCTGATTGTATTTATTATATGTAAGTTTAAAAAAAAAAAAAAAACTATCTTATAAGTATTTTTAGTTTGAGGCTAGAATTATCCAATTGTATTATCAGTCTATTTCGAATTACTAATAGACTATTTGAAGCGATGCTTCGCCAAATTTCAGTTCTAGCAATGCAAACTTTGAATAAAACAAAACCTTATCATAAAACTGTAAACAGCTCTGATTCGCATTAAAAATGTATTATGTTTCCGGCTTCAATGATAAATGTCCATCTTAGCTTTATCACTCGCGCCTCATCCTTGAAATATTCAACGTTTCTTCAGATGATTGGATTTATCCCGGAGTCGGGGGCAGGTGCAAAGCAGGATGATCATTCAATTATTCAAGTGCAAGAGCTCGACTGCTTCCTGACGTTGCAAACACAAAACGAAGGCACAGATTTATTCGCCAAATTGCTGTGAGTTCCTCTATAGAGTCGGAGCGAAGGTCAGTTTACGGCCCGAAAATGAAACCGAATTTACTGTCACATTCTTACTTTCACTTCAACTTTTGAGTCCTAAATTAGATAAATGTATAATTAGAATCAGTTATTTGCAATAGTCTGATGTTTGCATCCAGTTTTCGGGTCAATTCTGAATTTGAATTAAATTTCACATAATATATTATTATAGTACATACTGGCAGGTATGGTGTCAAACACTAAACATTATGACGTATCTATTGTATAGTGCTAATATACAAGCAATTATACTTTGCTAAAAACTATAGATTGTATACGTATACGTATGAATATTTGTAAAAAATAACGTTATCACTGTTACAGGAATCACGCTTCGTGGCGTAATAAAGTTATGTAAATGATAATTATTTTTCACAAAACTAACATTAAGTATAAACATCAACATTACTTAAAAGTAAAACAACCACAATTAATATCCTGTAGACTCCGATCTACTACCTAAAATAAAATAGTTGCGGCTATAGTTCAAGTAAATTCGGCCAAAAGTTTCAGTTTAGTGGACGAAGATAACATAGAGGGACACCTCATATACTGTGGCATGATTTGCGTTCTAAGATTTAGTATTGCCACTTGTATCGAAATGTTAAAACATTTGTTAGGTACTAACTGGAGTTCCACAATAACGGTACGAAAACGTTCTATTTTCTAAGATTTCTTCCGTCCACGTTCCGCAACAAAATATGTCGGGAAGTGCGGAATGAGAATGTTTCCCATTTATAATTAAGTCTTGGTTTTGTTGTGACTCGCTCTCTTAGCCTGGAGATCTGCGCGTCCGTGACCCACAAACTAAGTAGATGCGGTTAAGTTTTTATACATTTGTGTACAATTTATGGGTACGGAAAAATACGGCTTGATTGGGACTTATGGTAAGTACTGTTTCTGTTTTGTGCTTATATGTAAGTCAGGATTAGATTAGCGAAATAAGATAGGATTAGCGAAAAATAAACAGTTTATTTTTCTTCCGTGTCTGAGTTATCGTTGCTTGATGAAACTCTGTCACTGAGCTTGATAGTCACTTGGCCTATGTGAGCATGGTTTTCCAATGTGGGAGAGAAATAATCTAAAAAAAAATATTCGTAAAAAAACATGATACATTCACACAATAAGCACTTTTTGCTTCAATTTATAAATATACGATTTTTTTTCATACTGAAAACATGTAATCGCAAAAGGTGGTCAATTTCTTTTCATCGATCATTAACCATTTGAAGAAGCTTCAGTGAGACTACTTGTGACAGTTCACAGTAAGGATTATCAAATAAATGTTCAGGAATATTTCATAATAAATTACTTTGAGTTATGAAAACCAAAGAAACAGTACGAAGAACCGAAATTTCCTTCGTCGATAATACAATAACTAAATTTACCAAGTCAATATTTATTATCAAAGTGATCTGTTGATAAATAAGTAAACTGCAATATGATGAACGCTGATAAATATTTTATGGCAGTTAAATGCCGAACCTTTACTTTTATGTGAGCTATTCTATTATTTAAAAGGACATGCCGCCAGCAAATTCCAAATCTGGCGGGATTCCAAATTGAATTAAACGTGAGAGCGTGGCCGGCCTACGACCGAACTTTGATCGCATGGCAATGTGTTGACCCCCTTACTCCTTAACGACTACAAGTTGTGGGAAACTGAAACTCCTTCATTGTTTAGCACACTGAGCTTAGTCTCTTCTAACAAATATCTAAAAATACCCACTATGATACGTGATATGCTCACAAATGTGTTTAAGTGTGTGTAAAATTTGACGTGTCCAAACGATACTTGATATCTAAAGAAATAAAAATGAGTTTAAGTTTGAGTTTCACTCGGCGTGCGAGTCTGAATTACACTTTGCCGCTACTATTTTCTGTTTTGTTTTTTGAATTGACAATGGTTCATTAATTCTTGTTAGAAAAGTTAAAGAATTAAATACCCCTGAACCATTAAATGGACGAGACATTTGATAAATCTCGTCTTATAATATCAGCCTTTCAGTTTTCATTTTGGCCAATATAACAAAAACCTTTTTTGGACGAAAATGGATGCTAATTTAATAAATAGTCCTTTCGCCAAAATAAATTGCCGTAATTGCAAAAGAAATATCGAGCACAAAATGGGAGGGCGCGGCGCGTGACTTGATAACTCAAAATGTTTCTATGATAAAATTTCATCAAAGATATAATAAAAGTATGCGGTGTTTTCGCCCTTACCCTTGTTGTAATTAAGTTTAACAAATACTATTAGTCACTGTTACGTTTTCAATTTATTCCGTGAAATGGAAATTTAATATTTTTGATAAGTACAATACATCCTGAGATCGATCAATGATTTTTAAAATTAAATATTTGGTAAAAACTGGGCCAAATTGCCCGCGTCCGTACATTAGTAACCTTAGAATCCCCACACACGTCCCCTTAACATCAGGTAGGCCTTCAGCTCTTCCTGTCACTTAGGTTACATTAAAAAAAACGTCAGAAACGATAAAAAAATCAGTTTTTTATACCTTGAAACAAAATCGTTCTCTAAACAGGCTTCTTATAATACGCCTTTATTACATTATAAAATGCAACAACGGTTAACTTAGTTGTGGTTAACCTATTCAAAACTACCTATCACAAAAACAGAGCGTAGATAAGTGCCTTAGATGAATAAATTAAATTTTCTTTCGCAGTTTCGTTAGCCCAAACAATGTCAATGTAATGCGGTAGACAAATGCAGCGGTACTCAACGTTTTGATAAAGATGAAAAATTATTCGTTTCAGCTTAGAGGGCTCCTTGGACGATTAATCTTTCCGCTAACCTATTGTTGAACTCGCCGGGAAACTTTTGTGCCCACACTCTTGTGAGTTAAAAAGGTTGTGGACCGCTATGATTTTTTGAAACGGGTTTCTTTGCATACCTACTTGTATTGCAGTCCCTTAATGGAATGCTGTCATATTTTACGAGTATGGAAATGAATGTGACATAGGAATGATACGGGATACGGGAACTCCGGAATACGGGAACGGGAATGATAAGGAATTTAATTGTGTCTTAAAAAAAATTATATCTAAAGAAATTTATATTTATTATAGGATCATTTCTACGGGCATTAGTGTTAAATTTAAAGTTTAAGTCGTTGAAAAGTCCACTCATTAATTCGGTAAAAACGATGAATGAGGCAAGGCTGTCATGACTGAAATACTCTCAATTAGCATAATATAAATTCAATAAGTTGCAAATTTTACAGCATTTATATGAAGTGAAAATATTTCACTTTGCTGGACATGATGCACAATATTAGTAACATGAAACGAGTTCATTAGCCGTTGCAGCTGTGCGCGATATTTCACAGCTGTACAATTTCCGTCGTGACATTTTTGCTGCATGTGAAATTAAAAAAAACTATTCAGTGAAAAGTTACTCTATTCTTTTTGTATATATATAATAGTTAACAATGTAGGTTTTGTATTTTTATTTTGATACACGGCTGATAGACACCCGCGTTATTTCCTTGCCATTTATTTCATAAGAAACAAGTTTGTATTATTTCATGACTACTGTTTTGTATACCAATATTATTAAATATATTTTTATTGTTATATGGTAATAATAAATATTTTAACAAAAATAAAAAGCTATGTACCTACCATTTATTTTGGTGACTGAAGTAATAAATAAAAAAGAAAAATGGTTGAGTTTGCGGTTACGCGTCATTGTTTAAATGAGGGAAGATTAATGTTATGAGATCCCTTATATATGTATTGGGACATTGTAGCAAGACTCGCAAATTGAAATTTATTTATAGGTCAATTAGATTCGACACACGGTTACGTATTTCATTGGTTGTACGATTTACGGTCAACTGAAATGACATATGGCACTGGAATTTTTAATACGCATCACAGCATTCGAATTGTTTTCCCGACTCATTGACTGTGAATTTTATATAATTGGGAATTATTATTCGTTAGAGTAGTTTTCGAGATATGCGAAGTACGTAAATAAATATCAAGCATTGCTCGTTAAGATATAATAAAATACCATTGATCAACGTTAGAAACCGATCATTAAACCTAAATCATTATTATATTACTAAGGGGTCATAAAATTCCAAAGAGCCCTCATCGTTTAACTACTTGAAAAATTCCACTGTGCAATAAGGTTATATCTAAAAGCCATCTATCATACGGCTAAGCGAACCACAGCGAACGGAACTTTTATGGCTGCTACTCGAAATAATGTAATTCTACTATTCTATTCTATTCTATTAGACGGCTCCGTGGCTTAGTTGGTAGTAGCCCTGCCTTCGAAGCGAGGGGTCCCGGGTTCGATTCCCGGCCGGGGCACACTTTGTGCGGTGAGCATGAAGTTTGTTCTCGGGTCTTGGGTGTTTGTCTTGTGTTTCTGTGTTCGTCCATGCCATCTGCGACACAGGGAATCCTAGTGCAGAGGTATGAGTGTGTTAACGTTGTTTTTTTTTTTTTTTTTTTCTATGTAAACTCAGTGATATTTCCTTGATTTGACGTGCTTAATTATTATTGGCTTCGTGAAAATAAATATTAATTATGAACCAAAAATACGACAAAATACATTAAAAATACATTACGACTTCAAAAACCACCACGATGAAAGTTACGTGCAAATATTTTCTGACATCTGTCAACCGTGATTGGATTTGTGTGATCTCATATGGCAAGCCAGAAAATTCCCCAGATGCCTAAATTAGCCGTTGTACTCGTACCATGTCTTCGTTCTGGTTATTTACTTTAACCTTAACTCAACTCACTTATTCCTTTAAATCTTTCGTTTGATCTTAACTTATTTTGTGTGACTATAGTGAATCTGTTTTGTCCAACTACGATGGTCTTCCTAGTTTCATTTCCTCGTCGCGAATGAGTTTATTGATTTGTTTTGTTCCAACAAAATAGCCTCGAAATTGCTACGTCAGGCACTTTCTTTGCGATAAGGCTTTGGAAACCGTAGCACGAAAGTAGCGCTGTTTTAATTCTGTTGGGAAAGATTTCTTGAGGTGAGCACTTGGATTGAAAGCACGGCTAGGCTTGCCAATTAAAGAGCGATAACTACGGTACAGACAGCCGTGTCGTATACAAATTGACTCATTTTATTCAAACACTTCTCAGTTCAGGAGTCATTACTCAAACGTTGGTTCACTCACAAATGAGATTTCATAATTAACGTAAGCCAGGTCGGCCCGTCAAGTGCATGTGAAAATTTAACGAGAGGCGCGGGCGAGGGTGGCTCTCCAACCCTATCTCAAGCCTTCTCTACGCCTACATGTGTTCGACGTCGAAAACTCTCGTAAAATAAGCGATATACGGAATCTTTTTATAAATTACCGCGATTAAATAAACGCGATGTGGTATCTACAAAGTTTGGTCGTTATTGCACACTTTTAAAATATACGGAATTTAACATGACTTACGTTTTCTGTGTTATTTGCCAAATTTTGTCGTCTGTGCGTAATACGTAGCTGTTGCTGATAAAGTGGATGTAGGGATAAATTGATGTAATGAATGAGTTTTGCGCGGAAAGCTATTAGATTAATTGAAATGTGCAAATTAGGCAGCTCCATTTCATGTACCATTCATGGCGGATTTAATTTCAACAAATTATTACGAATCTTAATTGTGCCTTTTGATATATACAAAGTGTCAAAAACGCGTGAAAAACTCTTCACATTGCTTGCTTAGCTGTATTTTTTACAGATATCTAATTTCAACAACTCTCTGCCCGGTCCACTTAGTGAGATTTCAACCGAGTTTTTCCCACAGCCACATTTTGATCCCGGTAATACTAGACACTAAGTTATGTCGAAGACTTACGGGTGGTTTGAAAACTCCATATCTATAAATAGTGTCATTAACGAAGACGCGCCTAACGCTTCTTCCTAATCGCTTACAGTTTAGTTTTGTCGATAGAATTGTATTATACAATAGATAGGGAATTACTGGCACTATCTTTAGTCACTTTCAGACTCGAAAGAAGATATAAAAGCGTATTATGTCCAAAGTCTATTATTATGAAACGTCTTCCAAATATTATGCGTGGTTCCAAACATTGATAGCTGTTTAGAATTTCTGTTTTTGTTTTGACAAACTCCCTCAAACATAAATCATTTTAGGAGCGGCCGCGTCCACGGCCAAATTGGGGCTTTGAAGTGTTCGTGTCTACCACTCGAATTTGTTGGACGCACACACTCAACATAATTTTTACTCTACAGTTTTTTTATATTTTAGATATCAAGCCAGGCATCAAATTAAGTACAAGTGGCAAATAAAAAAAAAAATTATCATAAAGATAAGCGTAGTGTCAGAACTTGCACAAAGTTCGCTCATAGAAGTACTGCCACCAAGTCTAGAAATCCGCTGCCAAGCAATGGCATACTCGCGTTGCTGTGTTTCAGTGAAAGGGTATGGGTGTCGGTGAAATTACTAATAAGTAATAGCTGCAACACATTGGACTTGGGTCTTTAACTTCGTTATTAGAAGGTCTGAGTCGTATTGCTGTTGGCTATGGGTGATGATAACCACTTAACATCAGGTGGGCTGCTAGAGATTACAGCCACTGTACTCTCTAGCACAAGAGGTCAGTATTTTTTCCTATATGAATTGATCTTTTTGTTTTTTGTTTTCTTCTTTATAAGATCACAAGTTAAGTCAAAAAGAATCATTTTCAAACGCACTCCAAACGCGCTAAAACTGGAAAACGCACGCCTTTTCGAGATTAAGCGCGACTGATAAACACCAATTGATTTTTAAATATATAGGTAAGAGAGAATGATTTCTATCTCACCAATCGATGGATTGATGGTTTTTTTTGCCAAATCCTGTACACGTTTAGCTATATTTATATCTCAAGGTCACTGTGAAGTTTTCATGAGTGTAAGTAAGTAAATGAAAGGTTTTTTTGTTGAATAAACGAGAGCCATAACTCTGACGCAATTACTGGCATTTCTCAGCAGCTGTTGGACGCGCCGCCTCTAATTAACCGCCTGAAATTTAAAACAAAAAATGTTTGAATGCTTCAAAAATCTCTAAATGCGGCCTGTGACTAATATAAGTTTCAGCTGCAATATTTAACAGGTTTATGGGAATTACTCGGTTTGCATTTCAATAATAAATTCGTCAATTTGTTTCTGTTTAAAAGTCTTATTAGGTGTTTTTAACGTACCCAAAGGTATTTTTTATTTTTATTTTTTTATCCATTATAGGCCGTCGTTTGACCGCTATCTTACCTGATGGTAAGTGATGATGCGGTCGAAGATGTAACACGCTGAAATAATAATAGTAAAGTTAACATTAACCTTGTTACTGCGCCTACAAAATCTGTTTGATTCTTTTTATTACATTCAAACCACTGAATCTTTTCAAGCATTAGCTTTATATGGGGATAACTAAACAGAGATAATAAACACTAACTATTTAGATTCTAGATAGTTATATCTAGATAGTTGGTGTTTATTATCAATTTAAACTAAGTTAACGTACTTTCATCGCGCCGCTTACTCTCGGCATTATCCTCTAAAAAATAAATGAAAACTGTAATATAAAGCGAATTGAATCAATTCCGGTAACCTAACCAATCTAATAAAATTGATTAATAGCTCTAAATTGTTTGATAAAATAAAGTATCCTTCGTTCTTTGTTGCGCAGGGGAAAGCTGTTATAACATCCACCGCGACCCACAGCCCGATATTGCGGTAAAACATTTTTGTGACAAATTGGGGGATCCTTACAATTAGTGCCATCGTCGCGTCTCTCAAAGAAGTGTCGTATTCAACTAGACTAATGAATGTCATAAATTTCCCCGAAGAGCTCTTCAAATAATTTGGGAGAGTTATCGCGATGGGATAGCCGGCGGCGAGTACTGCCTTTGATTTATTTTTTAACTCTCGACTTCTCTGGTATATAAGTATTATATTATAAGTATAAGTCAGGCAAATTTGGAATCACACACTAACGGCCAGATAGATTACTGGAGATAGATTATGCTAACAATATTTTTATCTGTCAAAGTGGTCGATACTTTTATTGTATATAACAAAACTGACAGGACAAGCTGAAGGCCCACCAGATGTTAAATGCTTATTTCCGCCCATAACAACAGTAATACGACTAAGGTCGTTGCGCCCAACACTCGACACGGGGATGTCACTTCTCATGCGCATGTGATTTCGCCTTCACCACACTCTTTTATCGGAACACAGTAATGCGTGTGCAATACTGCTGGGCGACAGATTATCAGGTATAGAGACAGTACTCTGGACCAAGTTGGCAGAAGTTCTACTGCTACTTTGGGTTGCTCCATTACCATCAGGGCACACGTGTGGGGACTCTGTATTCACTTACAGACGCGAGCAATATGGAAAGCTGTATATAGGTACGAGCTTGCTAGCATTATTACTCTGTATACCTGATAAATAGATTACCTTGTTACTCAGTTATCATATTGCCTCGGACGACACCAAACAAAGCCACAGACAATGCGGACTGAGTCAACACACCAGGTGTGGCGTGATATACGCTCACAGCTTGGATATTCGTTTGTGTACCTTTGCACCTGCATCACGGCTGCGTAGGTATCCTTTGATGGAGTATAATTTTGCATACAATTCAATTATGTACGCTTATATGCGTTTAATAGATAATTAGGTTCCTCGAAATTATTGTACATATAAGTGCAATGGGGCAGTATAACAATAATTTAAAAAAAAACACGTTAATTCTGATCGTCTTTTCTCGCTAGTAAAAGTTGATATACTTATATTATATTTACAAACGTTTCTATCTCATTGTCTTCGTACAAAAGCAGTTACTCGCACAACTTGCCATTAGTTGGTTAGAAGTTACTCATTCACTTATTGAAGGCCTTTTTATGTTTCACTGGTTATTTATATTTTTGTCTTGTCAAACTTAAGCCCGATGAACACTGACGAAAGCCACAAAACAAAAATGAATACCCATCTTTATTTTAACTGGTCACATAGCTCATTTGGTAATAGCTGCTTTCTGCGCTGCACGTTTTATGTTCAATTCTTACCCAGAGCCAAAACATTTATGATTTTATGATGACACATAATGTACATTAACATTAACACATTAATATGTGTTGTATATATGGATTTACAAAAAAATAATGTATAACTATTTTATCAGTAAGCTAGTTCACGTAATACAAGCTATGCTTGGAATGGGGCTAGATGGAGGTGTATAAAAAGCTGATGATTATTTTTTAATTTACTTTTTAGTAAGTAACTTTTTCTCTCTGAAGTTTGATACAATCTTCTATCAAAATTTCAAAACAATTTTTATCTTTTACATTTACACGTGGTTTTGTGGTAGAAATGACAATATTTAAACATAATAATGAAGCGAAGCACAATTACAAACGACAAACTCCAAGCAAAGCGAAGTATTGTGTATACACGTTTTGTTTGTGCTAATTTGTGGCAATTGTCGGCCTCTCTAATTTGCCGCTTGAGATAAGGGATTCACAATAAAAGGTGTTCACTTCAAGCTCCTGCGTACAATGTTTTGTTGTGTTTATGTGACGTCGTTAAAGAAAATTATGGTTATTGTGCGAGATAAGTAAATAAATTACAAGTCTGAGGCTTGATTTATTTATCAAGGTTAAGGGTATGCTTTTGTAAATGTTCTTACCGAAAAGTCGTTTAGTCCATTGACCCTTCTTCAACCACAAAATTGCACAGATTTTGCTGCTTCGCAATACGTAATTTGAATTAAGTTTCAAGTGATCATTTTAGAAAAGTGAGAGTAGATTTAAGTAAGTAAAAATATAATAATCATGACAGTCAGTCACATAATCTCTATCATACATTCATGCCATTGTCCCCGGAGGAAGACACTGCCTCAGTAGATCACATTCCACCTTAAGGGCATGCTATTAGAAATTTTGAACGGTGCAGAGTAGTAGCTAATTTTATATAGGACATTGAAAAGTAGGCGGTTCAAATCTTACTCACGTCAAATGGTATTTGAAGTTACCAAAGATATATTCACTAGAAAATGTATTCGAAAAGAAAATTTTACTTTGGAAAACGACTTTTCTGAGAAATGACATTTTCTTAGACGTCATAATACGAGTATAAGAATACTGATATAGCCCATTAAAATTTGAAGGCACCCATGTCACACGTCCTGACCTAGATTGGACTCTGATAAAACTCCTGCAAAGCTTAAGGTCCCAAATGCGATCAATTGGATAGGCTATTGCGATTATTTGACACCTGATTTTAATTAAATGTATTGATTCCATATCAGCCACTTATGTTTCAAATGTATACCGGCCTAAGACATTACGATAGTCAGTAGTCTTTGGTTTACCACGAAAGCCTAATACGAATTGATAGATGTTGTAGATATTTGAATTTTTGTTTACACAAATTTTACCTTCACCCTTTTGAGAACGTAGTATTGTGCACATACATTTTTCAATCTCATTAGTTCAAAACTGAATTTGGACCAGCTACTTCCAGATACAAAATCAGTGCCCTAGGGCCATCCCGCTCTTTACTACTATAGATTGCGATTCTCAAAAAAATACACTGGGACATATCAATTGGTGGTGGCGAGCCAAGCGATATGTAAGAATTGCCCCAACGTTTACGTTTACGTTACGTTTTAACACGGTTTTTTTCCTACACTGAAAGATCAAACTCCAACGATTTAGTACAAGATCTATACAAATCGCATCAGTGCATTCTGTTTTCTGTCTGTTTTTGTTACTACTGCCAAATAAGTGGAACTAAAATACTCCCAAATAAGCGGAACTAAAATATTTGTCGATATGTGTTATTTTGAGTCAAAGTCAATACCAAAAATCCTTATAGGCGTTGAATTTTTTAAAAATATTAGGAAATGTCACGTTTTTTTAAATAAATATGTACAACAACATGCGTTCTTATGACTAAGTTTAGAGCTTGTTCAAATTCTATCCGACCCTCCATTGGGAAGATACACCAAGAAACCCCTAATGGAGGGATTTTTTTTCGGGAGCATGATCCCTTTTTCAAAAGAATCTTAAATATAAATTGTATTTTGCTCATTATTATTAGTATGTTATAAAAGAGATATTATAAAATATTGTTTTGAAGCAGATTGACATCACACCATGGAGACTTTTTTGCTCAATACGCGATGTCTTAACCAATTGTGCGTTGATTTCAATAATTCTATCAATTTTTTTTATTCAATTGAATGTACCTCAAGTATTCCTGAACAAATTAGATGAAAACATTTCTAAAAGTCGTTTAAATGGAATAAAAGTGTTGGTTTTTTGTACTTTGTTGTTCGTTGCATGTAACATTTAACATTCTTTCTTTCTAAATGAATAGGCAACCATTTACTTTCAATGAGTTCGACGAAGTTGCTTTCAGACTTTCATAGCTATTAAAGCGTTTCCATTATTCATAGTTTCTAATGTAGGGCCCTATTCTTTAAGGCGTTTTTATTCTGCTAAGAAGCTAAAATTATAAGACGATAATTTATAGTTTACTTATATAGGCAGGTACATATTAACTGAAGAAGCTGGTAAAATAGCGTATTTGTGAGGAATAAATGTTGTACTCTTTACTCTTGGCCTTTAACCATTATCATCAGCATCATCATCTGTTGACAACTAATAAGGGGAACGTAAGGAACTGAGTCAAGACTGAAGTCAGGTAATGCCAACGCTTTGTTTAATAAAGATATAACAAGTTTTTCATAAAGATTAATTTTCTGGTTTAGTTGTCGGAGACGGTACCTTATGATTAATGTTTTTTACTAAGAAAATCCACTATTTTATTAATTTCTAAATTCAATATTGGTTCTTTTTTGTCATGACAATTTAGGTGAAATTTTAGTTTCGATGATCAATTTTTTTGCAGTGGGACTAAAATGAACAAGCGCTGTCTGTAATTTAGCATTAATGCTAATTAAGCTCATTGCAATTCGCATTTATTTCAATTGAGGTGATTTTTTTGTCATAGAACTAAATATCAGTGTGTTATTGTTCTCAGTTTTGACCAAAATAGCCTCTATTTCCGACCTATCAGGAACACGCTCACACATCACCGATTGATTGCAAAAAAATACTGTTAGGCACCAGTCAAATGTAGTTAGTTATACGCAGCGTAACAAAGGGCAGCTAGGTTCGTATTTTTTTATTATTATCCATGTTATATACAATATTATTAGGCAAAAGTTTATATGTATGCTTGTTACTTCTTCACGCACAAACGACTTAATGGATTTTGATGAAATTTGGTACCAGGATGGCTGATCTTTTAACACATAGGCTACTTTTGATCCCGGAATGCCACGGGTAATACCGTGGGGCGCAGCTAGTACGTAAACAAAAATATTTTATAATAACACCGTATTTTATCATTCTCTAAAATTTCAAAGTAATAAAATCACGATTTATAACAAAAAATAAAGGCTGATATTAATTCAATATTAAAATAAACTTTATCGATTAAGGCGTAAAAGCGTAACAAAAAAGCTATCGTTTTCATTTATAATATTAAGTTAATTGATTGCATTATTATGCAGTGGCTCAGGTGTATCCTTAGACGCTATAATGTTTTACCAATTGTGTTTTTTGGTAGTCAATTTTGTACAACCAATATTATATAGGAGCGAGTCACGAGAATCGAACAATACGCAAAAATAGTGTATTATATTTAAGTATGTGCCCGAGTTCATTACATTCTGACTAAAACGTAATATAAGGTGATACATTTGGCTATACATAAATATCATAGAAACTTTTTATGAATAGGATTAAGGTTATGAATATACAATACCTCCATTATAGGTGTCGTAAATGTTTCGGAGGGATAGAATCTAAACAGGCACAAACCCACTAATAAGTTTGACAGAGTTATATTTAAAAAATATAGACAACTTCATACTTCAGAAAAAGAGGTTTTTATTTTGTATATTAGTTACGCGATTTGATTTATTTTGTGATAGGGACCTCCTATTTTGTCCAATAGAAATATCTTGAAGAAATGCTTCCCCCCATATGGTCTAAAAATAAGAAATGAAAGTATTGAAATAGGTTTATTCGATTTTTTAAACAGTGCAACAAAGAATCCTATTGGAAATGTGTAAACGTATTTTTTTTTTGTCACAGCGGTTGTTGACAAAAAGACCGCTTCACGGTAATTTTGTTTTGCACTATAACAAAAGTCTAACACTCAATATACGAAAGAGTCCCAAACTTCGAAAGCAAGGCTAACCTACTAAGTTGCGGAGCTGTCATGATCAAATATGACTAATGCTTGTTGGCCATATGTAAGTCGTGATAAAAAAACATTACCTATTATATTACTGAAGGCACAATATTTTCCGTCAGTCGCCGCCGGCCTTTAACGGTCGGGTTTGGCCTCATTCCAATGTTTCGCCAATTTCTGTGCGTTTTAAAAATAGCTATGTGAACTGATTGCACATAGTTGGAAAATTTTAAAGAATATAGACGTAGAATTGGCGCTTTAATCATTTATATTTTACTATACGATTAATATTAAAATGAATCTGTTTCAATGTTTAAAGTTGTACATTAACTTTTACACACAATGTTTGCGAATCAAACTGAGACTTCGAAGGCTACCTTAGTTAGACTTTGCTTCAGAACATGTTAATATATAAGACAATACACATTCATGCGACTTAAGTTATGGAACCACCTGATGTTAAATGGCTACCTCCGCCCATAAAAACAATAATACGACTTAGGTCATCCCCGACGCAAGTATGCGAAGGCTCAAGACAGATCGCGTCGCATGTTGTATAATAAATAACTTATAATTAAACTTAATATGTAAAATCAATATGACACATTAAAGCGTAGGTATATTTCAACATCATGATGACATAGGTTAATTTAGTTAGGTAATTAAACTGATATATCATTATGCCCACAAATATGTTTACTTGTTAGTGTAAAATTTGACGTGTCCAAGTGATATTCGAGGAAATAATTTATAGGAGGAAATAATAAATAATTCGAGGAATTCTAAAGGAATAAATGAGTTTGAGTTTGATACTGTTACTCTTCTCTTGAAATCTATTTATCAGTTACGTCCCCAAGGCAGACAATTTCCTTCACACACGGGCGAGTCACAATAGGCAGTAAGCACAGTCGGCAGGCTGCAATTAGTCCTTGGCGTCAGTTGGTAAATATTAACACTGGTAATTGTGGCCCAAACGTCAGCCTCGATGTTCGTTACACTGGGCACTTGCAACCTGAATACAAATGAATCCATTATCCGAATGCTGGGATCGCAGATCGACGCAATATCACGTAGCGCCGTGTATGCCGATCTGCTAATGCCGCGTGAAACGGTTATCCTGTTGTGAAGTTATTGCATTACTTTTGAAGAAGTTATCGAATTACGTACGGTGGATCAACGATGGCTCAGCCATTTTGTAACGGAGTTACATTTAGCATTAGAATGAAATAAATGCTTAAGTTTACATGCATATTGACGATAGTCGAGATACCTTTGTCTCTGAGAATTACGACGAAAATTAAAAAAAAACAAACATCTTTTACATATTCATACCTCTACACTAGGATTGCCTGTGTCGCAGATAGCATGGACAAACACAGAAACACAAGACAAACATCCAAGACCCGAGAACAAACTTCATGCCCACCACACAAAGTGTAATTAAATTATATAATATAAATGCTAAAGTTCGTTACTTTTCATCGGCTGAACGGCTGCATGGACTTGTGTGAAATTTGTTGTAAAGGTACCGAATATTCTGAAATAACATAGCTAGTTCATGTCTCAAAAAACTGAAGTAAGTTCTAGTGACTTGCATGTAATACAATTTCTGACAGTTTTCTCATTGTCTTGATTTTAGCCGTGGGTAACATCGCGAGGCACAGCTAGTTTAGGATGTGCCTAACCTTTCGACATAAATGGCGTGAATAGATGCTTGTACAAGCATCAAATTTCCTGAATTAATTTAATTATCTAAAAGGAGCTACTGAGAATATTCCAGTAGAATTAATGCTAATGATGTATATTATTTTAACTAATTATGTGTAATTGTTTTTCAGAAAGCGATCAAGCGCTACAACCAATTATTACAATTATGAGATATCAGATAATATATAAAATCGGTTTTATGTAAAAGTATGAGAACGCCCACGGTTTATATTTTACTGATATCTTTAATGATGTTAAGTAATTCAAACCCAATGTAATAAACGTGTCTTGCGAGCAATTACTTATACCAAAACGTGGACACTTACCCACTTAACTATGCACGGAATAAGAGTTATACAGAGGGCTAAGGAGCGAGCCATATCTACTCGATATTTTGCGATGTAACCGAGTTCCAAAAGTTAAAATTCGCTGACTTAAAAAAGTCCAAGACATAGCTTTAGAATTACTGCTATTTTAAGTTGCTCCTTTCGCACCAACCAGGGGACACGTGTAGGGATTCTAAGGGTATTCTCCTACGGACGCCAGCCACTTGGTCCCCTTAATCAATTCCATCAAGGATAATTTTTGTGTGACGAATATAGTAAGTATTATAGCATTTAGCTGGTTTTCATATTCTTAGATTGTGAAAGAAAGACCTGCTTGAAAAACCTACCAAAACTATTACATTTATAGCCGTCATGACGGTTCCGTAGCCTGCATGAATAGAGAAGGCTATTAAAATATGAAATACTAAAACACTTAAAAAAAAACATAAAACTTTGTTTACAATGGACGCAGACATCGTGTAAATCGAATCGAACAACAAAGCTGAATTCAGAACCATCAATAAACCATTCGTTTTGGCAACAAATTTTCCAGTCCAAAACTATTGTTCATACAAATAAGGGTCGCGATAAATTTATTCTAAACATTATTAATCATAAGCGAAATAACGTTATTTAACATGTTCGATAACGATGATCCGCTATCAGTATATTCATCCCGCGCCTTCCGGGGATAACCAGTTATTTATTTTGAAGTAGGATTTATTTGCGGAAATGGGCCTGACCCACATTACTCAAGGGAGATTTTGCTGAATAGGATTGTAAAGTATGCTGTTCGGTTTTAGGTAACTTATTGTGTTTGAAAAGCTTTTGGTGCTTGTGGAATGGATTTTTTAATTTTGGATAGAGTATATATTTTTATCTAATACCTTTGAACGAGCAATTCTTGTATATATATTTCGTGTATCTCGGAAAAGGCTCCAACGATTTGGATGAAATTTTGTTTAGATAGGATTTTGCTATATAAGTTTACCTGTTTAATTGTATTTCTTGTAAAAATGCATTTTTTTTTACAAAAAACGTTTTTATAGTAAACAACGCAAAAATAAAGCGAAGCTAAGGTGCTGGTGGTAATGGGTAGATTCTTTTGATTACATCACAGCCGTGTCGCACTTACCTTGTATTCCGTATACCTACTACTCTACTACTACTCTTATAATTTACACCATATTTTTATTGTAAAATGCGATGCGGAATATTTTCTTTGCAGATAAACAATATATACAAGTTAAGTGTTATATTTCTAAATTAAATTACGGAAATAGCCTATGACCCCATGTGATGGCCTCAAATCTGCCAATTCAATTCAGTATCGCAATTAGGCTGTTTTATCATTGCTTTACGGCAGATTACCAGCCATGGACGTTGAAATTGGCAATCATTGTTTTGCTTCTTTCGCACCACCCGGCGAGTAATTTTTGAGTACCTACACGTACCCTACTCAAAAAGTACTGTGTATAGTACTGGGGGTACATGTAGAGTAATTCATGGATTACTCAAAAAGTACTCACCTATGGACGCAAGCAATTGGACCAAAATATAAACACAGATACAAGCGTTTAACTCATAACGCTCTCTTTTTGCGACGGGTGCTTAAAAAAATAGCGAGTGTTGTGAGGCTTTAAAGGGATTACGGACCAGTCAACATTTTTTGTCAAAAAATTCTAGCTGAAAAAGCCTGGCTTTACAATCCAAAAGTAACTTGATCAAATCCTTAGAAAGCATTTACATTATAGAACAACTGTTACATAATTTAAATGCTTTCTCCGGATTATTAAATTATGTAACAGGCATACCTACTACCTAAGGATATTCGACTTTTTATAATACCAGTGAATATATACTCGTATAAAAAGATATACTACTTTATATAAAAGTTACGCGATGAGCTGCAATCCCACCTGATGGTGAGAGGTTGTCTCCGCCCATAACAACAGCATTACGACTTAGGTCCTCCCGTACCCAAGTGTGAGACCTGAAGGGATGTATCGTCTCATGCGTCTATGATTTCACCGGCTTTCCATCGGAACAGCAATACGAGTGCTTGTAAATTACCAAGTATGAAGGCAGTACTTTTCTGGACGAACTTGGCACAAGTTCTGCTGCTAGTTCTTATTGCTCCTTTAGTACCACTCATGGGTTATATTTAGGGATTCAAAAGGATATTCAGGAAGTAACCAGAACATCCAATGTTTGTATTTATTTGTTTATTTTTTTACTTTATGATTTTAATCTACTATCATAAATTTAAGGCAATAACTTGAATTCCTGTGATGTCTAAAATAGCTCTTTGTTTTAACCTTTTCATTATATAATGTGTACAGTAATTGTGTATTTAATTAGAAATTTATAAGAATATATAATCCTACATGATTTTAATATACTTATGTTAAAATGTGTAGCTATTGAACGACCTGTGAATGTTTTTAACAACAAATACTTGTAACTTGTAAATGTTAACCTTAATTAAATATTTTTTATAAAGTTTAAATTTTAAAACGTATATCTAAATATGAGCTTAGCTTATGAATTTAGCATGATTAAAAAATAAACCCTTCGCTGATACCCCTTAATCAACTAAATCGGTCCACAATTAGCACAGACATCACGTATACAAAAAAACATAGAGCTACATTGAGAACCTCTTCCTTTTTTGGAGTCGGTTAAAACGCATGCTCTTACAAATAACCAACATAATATTATATATCAACCAAATAAACAGCATTTAATACAGACAACAACGTTATCCCATGCAAATTGTATGTAAGCAATTTCTCTAACAATGTTTAATTTGACGATGTCACCGAACTACGAGTCGTAAACAGGGTTTGAATAAACATGAAAGTTAACCTCAAATTGTAATTATACGTCAAAAGCCTAGAACTGGAGCTCGCCTCAGGAGGTTACTGTAATAGGTCAAGTTTAGTTTTCGAAACGCACAGAGAACATGCGACATATTTTAGGCCTACCTACATATCGAGTATTCAAGTTATTATTTTAAATAGCAGAATAACTTGTGCCAAATTCCCCAAGAGGAGTACTGCCGACCTGATAATCCGCCGCCAAGCAGTAATGCTGCTTCCGATGGAAGAGTGTGGGTGCCAGTGAAATTAATTAAATATATCTCCGTCTCAGAGTGACATAACAGAGGATAATGCCATGCGACTTGGGCTTTCTTATGATAGTTGGGAAGACTTGAGTCGTTTTTCTGTCATTTATGGGCGGCACTTAAAATCATGTTGGCGGTTAGCTCATCCAGAAACTATAGGCGCATAAAAGCTCGTGGCGCTCCAAGCTTGTAATTTTGTACTTTAATACAGGTAAACTCTCGAAACTACATGAATAATCCCTTATAATTAATCGTCCGGACTTGGTAATTATGGTTGCTATAAGTTTTAGACTGACAGTCTGATTCATAATGAAAGGACTGAAGTGTTAGCCGAGTTATTCGTGGGAAAGCAATGGTAGCGATGAGCTCATAACTGTTTACGTTTACGTAATTGTAAAGCACAGTGTTAATAGTGATTGCCTAACCGTTCGAGGATTATGTATGGATATATATGTAAATTTTAAAATATTACATTACAAACTCTGACTACGAGACATTTTAGGCCTCAGGAGAAACTAAAATAATTTATATTCCGTGTTTTTCCGATTTAAAGACCATCGCTTCTTTGATGTCTGGGAAGTGTTTCTTGAGATGTCATTGCTTTATCTTTTCTATGTCTATAGAAAGCTTTTGGCTTTGTGGACGCTTTGTAATCAATTTATTTTTGGTGAATTGAAATTTCCTGCCATTGAGGGTGAATGTTTTCCTCAAAGTAGTTAAGTAAATGGAAGAAGATAGAAAAAGGCTTTTTTATCTCTGTGAGCGTCATTTGATTTATTGTTGGTTTCGAATAAGGTAAAAGTACGTTAATTTTTATACACACAATATTAAACAACTTTTGTTTAAATTTTGTAAATAGTTGTCACCAGAAATCAGCCATATTTATATCAATAGAGATATTAGGAACGCTGGTACATGTTCACAATGTATCTAGTAAAACATTTCTGAATGCCAACAGTCTTTTTGCTGTCCTTTGTGTGAATTAGTGTCTAATGGCTTACTGACTAGCAGATTTAGCTGGGATCGACACCTTAACGTGTCCTTCAAAGGAAGGAAGCGCATGCATAGCTTATGAAAACCACTAAACTGTAACAACATGTTGCTCGCTTCCGTAGAGAGTATTATTACTCTACACGTGAATTACTCTACACGTATCCCCTTAATAGTGCTAAAAGAGAAACAAAAAGTAACAGTAAATACTTTTAAAAAGTTCGCACGGAGAAGTACTGCCTTCACACCTAGTAATTTTCCGACAAGCAGCGGTGCATTCTCATTGCTATGTTCCGGTGGAAGGATGTGAGAAATCACAAACGCATGAGACGTGAGATCCCGTCTCGGGTGATGGGTGCATTGGTGCGGCTTGGGTCTTCTCATACTTCGGTCGGGGAGGACCTTAGTCGCATTGCTGTTGTTATGGACGAAGGTAACCACTTACCACCAGGCTTTCAGCTCGTTCCGTCACATCTTCACATCAAAAAGTTATTCCAATAAAATCTTTTCAAATATAGGAATAGTATTGTTAGTAATAACAAAATGTCATTTATAAATATATGATTTTTTTTATAAGTGAAAATTAAATTTTTAATTTTACGTATAACAAACTTGCACTTTGGGCAAAGTAAACAAAATTTTTGTTTTTAACAAATTATTTCAATTTATTTCAAGTATATTTGATCACCTCTGTTAATAGAATATATTAATTAAAATATTAGTCTTAGAGCGTGTTATGTCAAATTACCCAGCTGAGAACAATTTTTGTGATAAATTAAGCCACTAAGAACAATTAATTAAAATGAGTCATTAAATTATTACTTAATGTAAATTGTGATAAAGTATAATTCAGTAAAAAGAAAAGTAAATTTACTCACTGTACGCGATTCATATACTCGTAGTAGACATTGGCATGTCTTATTATTATGACTTGCGTATTACTCAACAGTTACAAAAGTACAAAGATACCTTCAGAGATACTAATTGTTGGTTTATAGCTCACTGTTTGATTTTGACAAAGGCAAATCGATTTGCGCTTCAAACAGTTTTCGAACGCCTTGGTTGTGTTTCTAAACTTTGTGAGGTGTTCATAAACTCAGTTTACCTTGTTGATTAAAATGGGTTGTTGAGCAAGATTTTAATTAATTTGTGCTTTGGTGTTCCCTTTAATAGTGATAAAGCCATTACGAAATATCTACCAGAAACCACGGGATTGAGGGAGTCATCAATTTGGAGTGAGCTTGTTGTGTTACAGTATGTTTGGAACAACATACGACGACTTCCCGGTAATCTGTTAACTCTATTATTGATTATTTCTATTTCAGTTCTAGTTCCCTGTGATCTTAATCTTACATTATCTTACAGTGCACGGAGCTGTGTTTGGGGTAAGCTCACTTCTTAGAACCTTAGCAAAGGTGTACTTATGATTTTAATATAATTTTATATCATCTTTCAGCAGCACATGTCCATTCTTTTGTATTGGTATAGAAGTCAATAAGCAGTAGAAGTGTGATGTATGTGACGGTTATCTATGTATATTATTCATATATAAAAACAATTGTTGTTCGTTAGTCTCGCTAAAATTCAAAACCGGCTGAATCGATTTCGTTACTTTCTGTTTCGTTGTGTTTAAAATAGGCAGGATTGTGTTTAAAATAGGCAGGATAATTTCTTTGGAAAATCGGGAAATACTGAAAATACATTTTTATATGGGATTTTTTCTCTACGTCATTTGACAACCGATTGTCAAATTGTAAATCAAGACAGGTAAATATCTCTTGTTTGAATGGATAAAATACACTTTAAGATAAATTCCAATTTGATAGATTAGGTTTATTATACACCTAATCTATCGAGTTATTAATTTGTTACTCATTATTATTACTATACAGTAGTACTTTTAGACTGCCTCTTTCCCGCTGATTGACTGTTAGTAAGCCGCATAAATGTGGTTAGACTGCCTCTTTCCCGCTGATTGACTGTTAGTAAGCCGCATAAATGTGGTAAGAATGCCTCTTTCCCGCTGATTGACTGTTAGTAAGCCGCATAAATGTGGTTTGTACAAAGTAGGTACAAAGTAGGTTTGTATCTGAACTTAGAAGCAGAAGTTACCCGCAATTTTTGAAATCTCCTGAGTATCGAACAGATGCAGCTTCAATATTGCATGTGTACATTATGTCATTTCTCTAGGGTTCCTATGCAGCAATTAGGATAATTGCCTATCTGCTGTCATACGGTTCAATATCCAGATAATATAATAAATAAATAAATATTCATGAACATTTCACACAGCGCCATTTAGCCCCAAACTAGGCATAGCTTGTAATATAGGAACTAGATGACTGATAGAATACATATAGTATTTTTTTTTTGTAAATACTTACTTATAATACATATTTACACTCAGATAGAACAAACATTTATGTTCGTCACACAAATGCTTGTCCTAGGTGGGAATCGAACCCACGACCTCAGCGCTGAAGGCAGAGCTACTACCAACTGAATTACGAGGCCAGTGTGTACATTAGGTAATTTCTCCAGGGTGGTCACCTACGCAGCAATTAGGATAACTGCCTATCTGCTGTCATACGGTTCAATATCCAGATAATTACATGTCATATGAGCTCATGCTCTGATGAACTCATGTTTAATCTAGATAGCAAGAAATAACCATTGTGATAGATCCATTATCGACGGAATCGTCTAGTTACGGTCTACTATACGAAGTATATATAATCTTTTAGATAGATTGGACTAGATATTTAATGTACTTTTGACATGAATTATAAAAGTGAATTAACTTGTTAAAAAATAATACATATTTACTGATTCAATACACCTCGTTTGTGTTTGTAGTTTTATGAAATGTTTAATACCTTTTACCAAATTAAGCTATCCACATTACTTAATATTTTTATTGTAATATATATTCCTAGCAAGAATGTATAAATATATTTTTATTATAATCAGTAAATTAGGTCACCAAGACTTATTTTCATCGTATATATAAAACAACTATCAACCATGCCAACAACTTTATTCTCCTTTTAATTACATCTACATCTAATCTACGAATATCAAAAATGTTATTTTTAAAATTACTACAAATAATTGAAATATGCATAATTCAATTAGCTGCTTCTACAATATTTGTTTATTATCTATATTTCCTAAAATTCTATGGTATATAGCATTTTTATTATCTAGTGTGAGTTGTCAACAATTATTCAATAACTAAATCTATTTAGACATAGTGTACTACTTTTATTCACTTTAAAAGTTATTTATAGAGAAATATATCAATAAAATATCAATTTCACGTGATTTTAGACTACTTAAAGTGTTCAAGAGAAACCTGACGATTTTTAGCCATCCCTAACAGAATGTTATCTGTTGAAGCAGTCGTGGAGTTTTGCAAAATATCTTCTCTGCTCACCATTGAATGGTAGTCATTCATTTCAGCCCAAGCTGGATCGGACTTGGCAATTCTTTTCCTTTCCTTAATTTTAGTATATAATAGAATGGAGACCATGATAAAAAAGACTACACAGCCAAGAGCGCAACCGACCATTAAACCTAATCGACGGTTTAAGAAAGCAGATAATTTATATTTTTGTTTAGTTTTAAGTTCAATTGTTACTTGTTTCTTATATGTATTGAAAGAAATACAATCATTAGAAGGTGATCGGCTCAAGAGCGCAGTAACCTTGTCATAATTCAAATTTGACGTGAAATGTTCACTACTGTTGGTAGAAATGTTATAATCAAATTTTAATTCATCTTCGTAATCAATGTATTCCTCTGATACTGCAATAACACAGACCACATAATTGGCGTTGGGTTCTAGATCGTTTATATTTACAGATAATTTGTCCTTCTCCAAGTACTTAGTCTTGATCTGAAATAAATAAATAAATGTAAAATGTTGGGTTTCAATAAAACATCTATAGTTTAGTTTTTTTGGGTTTTTGTCTTTATTGTGTCTGAGTTAATGTATTCACTTTTGCATACTAGTACTCGCTTCTGCATTTAAACTAACTAATAATTTAAACCGAATCTGGCCAAATGTTACAAATTATTCAAAACCAGAATGATTTCATTAACAGTAATAAAAATGAAAATGACATAGGTAGAAAGTTTAAATTATATATTTAGCCTTAATTTTGACAAATGAAAAATTTTGACAGGAGTGGACATAATATGACACAGATTAACACAAATTTAAATCTCTATTATAAGAAAGTTGATATACTCACATCAGTGTTTATGTCTTCAGCATAGTATAAGATTTGTATGGCTTTAATTGCAGTACGATTTCTTATGAACCATGACAATGACACTGAGTTGTCTTTATGTTTGTCGACAGACAACTGAGAGATGACCGGTGCATCACATTTTTCTGTAGGGTATTGGTCATTAAAGCATGTAACTTCGTTTGATTTAATAATGTTCGGGTGGTCTTGAATCCACACCCAAGCATTATCCTTTTGACAGTTGCATATCAAAACATTATCTGCAACAATAAAACAACATAATGTCATAATTAAGAACTATTTTAAATCTAATTAAATGTTTTTGTTTGATGTAAACTCACCTTTGATAAATATGTCATGAATATGGTTTTCCACAGAATTTAACAATTCAATTGGTATTGCCTGAAGCTTATTATGTTTCAAATCAATTTGTACTATACTATACAAATTATTAAATGCTGTAACTGAAATGTACTTGATGTAATTATGGCTTAAATAAAGTTCTTTGAGCTCTTTCAGATTTATAAGATCTTCATTCAGAATGTTTTGCAACTTGTTATGTGAAACATCTAGAAGTTTTAAATTGCTTAAATCTTCAGCAAAAGAATCCATGGACTCTATATTGTTATTGGATAAACAAAGAGTTTTTAATTTAAATAGACCACGAAAATTACTTGTTTTTAGTTGTGAAATCCTATTAAAACTTAAATCTAAAGTTTCTAAATATGATAATTCAAAGAAAGGACTGATAGATAACCGCCTAATTTTGTTGTAAGTTAAATACAAATTCCTTAAGTTAGTAAAATATTCAAATGTATTATCATTCACTATAGTCATATTGGTGGCACTAACATGTAGTTCGTATAGATTCGATATAAGCATATTACTATTTCTGGTTATGGTGGTCGAGGTCCAACTGATTGCTGGATTTTTACTCAAATCAATATTTATTAAAGTGTCACTAATTTTTCTGTGCATTAATAGAAAATCAAAATAAATAATTTCATTGTATGAAATGTTAATGCTTTGTAGGTTAGGGAAAACTTCAAATATTATAACTGGTAAATTTTCTAACCTGTTGAAGCTAATATCAAAAGATACCAAATCGTTGTACTCTACTTTTTTCCGAACAGTAATAGATTTAATTTCATTTTTTCTAAGATTTAAATACTTAAGTTTCTTTAATTTTTCAAACCCACTTAGTTCTATTTTAGGCAGTAAATTATCAGCAATATCCAAATTTTCAACTAGTGTAAAATTTTGAATTGTGTCATACGGCACATAATCTAAAAAATTGTTACTAATATTAAGTTCTGTAATAGAATTATGGTCATCAAACAACATTGAAGGAATAGAACTGATTATATTTTGAGCTAAATTCAGATGTAATAGATTTTTATTTAATTTAAATGTACCTTCAATTACGTGCTCTATGTTGCAATGTTCCAAATACAAACTCTCTAATAGAGGTAGTTGATAAAAGGATTCTAGAGGTAAAAAATCAAGAACATTATGAGATAAAGATAAATAGCGTAAACCTGGAACATTAATTGAGAGCAAATCACTGGATTTCAATGAATTATTCTTTAGAGTAAGTAACTTTAGATTATTTAGTCCCAGAAATGTATCATTTTCTATTTCACTTATTTCACAACAGTCTAAATTGAGTGAGCTTAAAGGCAAACCTTGCTGGAATATGTTTTTGTGTAATATGTGAAGCGGATTATATGACAGATTCAAACTTCTTAACTTTTTTAATGTATCGAATGCCAAATCAAAAATAAACATTATTCCATTGTGTGAAATATCTAGGTCTTCCAGCTGAGACAGACCGTAAAAAGTATAATTAGTAATGTTTTTCAATAAATTATGGTGTAAATCTAAATAAATTACTGAACTTAAATGTTGCAAGGAATAATCCTCAATTACTGAAATTTCATTTTCGTACAACTGTAATTCTGTGATTGATGACAGATTGCGAAAAGTATTCTTCGTTAAGAATTTTAAACGATTTCTTTGTAGATTAAGGATGTTAAGTTTTTCTTGAAATTGCAGTATGAAATTAGGGATTAAAGTCATAGAATTCGAGTCCAAATGCAAAGACAGTAAGTTGGAATGGTGTTTTGGTAAAACATCATGAATATCTACAACAAAATTATGATTAATACTAAGATACTTTAAATTCAACATTTCAGAAAAAGCTCCTGATTCTATAAATGTAATTTCATTATGGTCCAAATAGATTTCCTCTACTTCTAAACAATTGATAAAATAATTCTTCGAGATTATTTTTAATTTGTTATTATTAAGTCTAATTTCGTTAACATTTACTAGGGGTCCTAGAGTGTCGTTCATAATTTCAGAGAAGTAATTATTGTCTAAACTAATCTTCAATATATTCTTATTATTTATAAAAATATTATGTGGCACTTGATTTAGATAATTATATTCTAGTCGCAGCTTAACTAGATTCTCTAGATTACTAAAGCTCTCACTATTAATGTTGCCTATACAGTTCTTATCTAAGTGTATAGCGTTAATATTATTAGAATTTAGAAATGAATCTATTGGCACATCCAAAATATTATTATGACTAAAATATACCTCAGTCAAAGAAGGCAAATTGCAAAAAATACCATGAATATGGTGCAGATGATTAAAACTAAGGTCTACAACTTCTAAACGTTGATTTTTTTGAAATATATTAGGATTTAGATTCTTTAACCTATTATGACTTAAATCTATTGACTTTAAGGCAATCAAGGAATTAAAAGCCCTATAATGTATACTGCTGATTAAATTGGAACTTAATAATAACGTTGTCAGGGACGGACAAAATCTAAGGCAGTCTTCGGAAATAAATTCAAACCTATTTTTATACAAGTTTAAGAACTCTAGGGAGACCAAATCAGAGTTTTCTACAATAGGGAAAGAAGACAATCTATTCCATGACAGACTTAACGACCGAAGGTGTCGGAGAGAAGCGAGAGCGGTTAGTGGAAATATAATCAATCTATTTTCACTTAAGTCGATCTTAGAGAGTGATTGCTCTAAACCAGAAAAGGCAGATTCGGATATATCCCGTAATTCGTTTTTAATGATTTTTAATTTCACTAGAGGAAGACCATAAAAACTGTAACTCGGTATATCTTCAATAAAGTTGGATGTTAGTTCAATTGAAGTCAATTTGAGCATTCCAGATAAGGCTTTCTGTGGTATACTTTTTATCTTACTCGAAATAATGCTCAATTTTTCAAGGCATTTCCTGAGCGGCATAAATGTATCATCGTTAATATCCTTTACGTTTGTATTTGATATATGAATACGTTTTATGCAAACGCCTTGAGGTATAAAATGGGGTCCCAATGCTTCTTCCTTATCTTCGAGATCATAAATAAACAGTGAATGTAAATCAGACACACTTTTAAGTGCATTTTTTATATCCTTTGAGGCAGTATAATAGCAATCAAGAGACAATCCTGAAACATAAGTTAATATAAAAAAGATTGAAAGAAATGTGTCGTTTTAGAGGAAAGATGTACCAAAAACGTGACAAGCCGTATATCTTACCTTTTTCAGTTGTATGACAAGAACATTTTGTCCCCGTTAGGTCGGGGCACTCCAGGGTATTCTGAGCTCGTAAAACATGGGGTAGAAAAAGGAATAATGAGATAATTTGCAAAACATTCCAGCCATTTTTCTTTGGGTTGTAGCATGCAATTATTTTCATAGTTTCATTATAATAATGTTTATGTTTTACATTTTTCTTGAGGCTTGTTCATTTGTCCTGAAACAAAAAAAAAAATGTTTTGTGTCATAACGGCAAAGTATGCCGCCGCTACTTAATATAAAGTTACGTAGTACTGCACAAAATATTGATTTGTTAATTTGCAAGGCACAGTTTAATCAAAACGGTTCAATAAAACTAGAGTCCGTTAGAAAAAGTAAGTACGGGTTTACATTATATATAATCTGTGTAAATAATTCTAAGATAACAGTGTTTTTGATTAATATACAATTTAATCCTGTTATTAATCATCTTAATATTATCATGTTTAAGATTATTTTTTTTTTGGTATTAAATAAATTATATGGTGATGATATTATATGTACCGAGAAAAACAACATAAACCCATAATAATAAATATTCATGTACATTTCACAAAGCGCCAAACTAAGCATAGCTTGTACTATGGGAACTAGATAATAGAATACTTAATTCCGTAGAATACAATCCGGATTAGTAAGATTTCACTTGAAGTTTTTCTTCGCCTTTTTAGAAAGAGGATAGTGAACCTAAAAAAAAAGTAAACCTGAAAATTTGATTGTTTTCTTTATTTGAATCAACCTCTTTCGAATTGAATGTTTGCAAACTATACCACAAATAAAGTACTTTATTTGAAGATTGTAAATTGGCTTTACCACCAGACCATGAAACAGGTCATTTCTTTGTAGAAGCGCAAGTTAATTTCAGAATTCGAATTTATTACCAACATATCAACAAACATATTTATTGTACAACATATTGTATTTATAATACAACAAACTGAGAACTGAGATAAATGCATATTTAAAATTGTAATTTAAATTGTATCATAGGATAATAATAGGTAAAGAACGGCCAAAAAACAAAGAAAAGCATTGTTCACTGCCGCGAAGAACAGCTGAAACGCTCCCGCCACTGCCCCGTCCCGCTACCCGCTGTGTTCGAAAACGCGGCCTTGAAATTTAAACCCAAAATTCAGAAGTAAAACAAGTAAAAGCCGAGCCAAAGACGCAGGCGTGAACTCCTTGTGTGCTTGTGGACGCATATTATCCGTTAAGTGCATGCATTACCCAAGTGATCTTCAGATTAACGGCTTCCGCACTTTATCGCCAACTCAAACAGTATCGCAAATCCATGAATTTAAGTGCAGATCACAGTTTCAAATTTAGAGCGCTATTTGGAATATTGTTCAATTCAGCAAATGGAAGCATCTGTAGCCTTAATGTACGGCTTATCCAAATTAGCAACAAGATTATCCCGAATATTGGGATGCATTGCACTCAGTCATTTGCAATTAGACTGATGATGTTTTGTTTGATAATCATTTTGGTTACAACCACTTTATAAATGAAAAGTTTATCTGTTCGTGGCTTCGTGAAATGAAGCAATAATTTATTACTATGGCTTTCCGTTACCATGCAAAAAACTTACTTTTATTAAGCACATACGATACCTAGATAAAAGAATACTAATAAAAACAAGATATAACGTATATAGCATAAATATTCTACAATAACTCTTTCCTCTACGGAATTACAATATTGGTTTACACGACTGCAAAATTTAGCTTTACCTTAAAGTTTTAATGGAGTATTTGTACTTACCAAGCTTTTCCTCACACGGTCACGAGCTAATTACAAAACGGCGCTGTCCCAAAGGACATAGAGTCCAATTTGGCGTGTCCGTTCGAAGTTCGAAGTGCGCGTGTCCACTGGTTTTCAGGTTAAGTTCCCCACGCGTGGTGTAAGGAGTCTCGACTTGTTTTTTTTTTTCAGTTGTATTATTTTGTGGCTGCGGCTGAGCGCGGAGCACGGACGCCTGGGGTCATTAGAGAGCTCGACAGAAGACTGCCGTGCCGCGGCGGCGCGCGCTCTGTAGGTCACCGCTGTTGTTGCGGCAGGCACCCCCGACCCACTATTATTATACTTTTATGACGAATCGGATTTCGCTACCAGAACACACTTTTGTGAACGTGTAAGGGTTTATCTCATACCGTATGCTGATTTATTCCGAGCGATTTCGTGTTGTGTCACCTCGGGTGAATACTGCTTACCTGAGGAAAAACGGTTTGTTGTTTTTGTTCCAAAACAATATCTGTCAGTATTTTACAAATATTACTTCTGTAGGTTTTAAGGTTAAAACCTTCGTACTTTTATAAGTATAAAAGTACAGTTTCAGGTACTTATCCACTGTAAATGTGTGATACTTATTTTCATATTTAGTACCTACTAAGCTACTTGTATTATCGATTTTACTTGAGACTCGCCTCGTTATATCAGATACCCCAGTTTGATTGCTGTTAATTTATTAATACCTACCAACACAGTTTCTACGTAGTCTCGACTTCATTAATTATTTAATCGAACAGACTGATGATTATTTTCGATTATATTTGATCGAACGAATGATTTATTCTTGCGCCTTCTTTATGGACGACAAACGAAAAAATAAATTTAGATAAATGCGTACATTTGAATTTATTCATAAATAATAGTATACTGACGAAAAATCACGTATCAGGTTTACGAACGTGCCCCACGTACGTATGCATTATTTTATCAGATAAATACATATTCATACAGCTCCATTGTATTTGGGGCTACCCAAACTAAGCATTTAGGCAGATAACTTATAGAATATTAAACTACTTTTTTTGTAAATACTTACTTAAGTTACATATTAACACCCGAACATAGAAAAAACATCTTTGTGTAACAAATGCTTGTGGTAATCGAACTCACGATCTACAAAACAGAAGTTGCAGCTGCTACCAACTGAGCTATGAGGCCAGTCAAGATGTATTTCAAATTAAATGAAAACGAAATAGTCAATTTAGTTTATGGCTAATAAGTAAGTGGACGCTTTTGTCTTCTAAGCGTTTGCGCATCATTTTCTCTATTGAGTTGAAACTTTATGAAATAGTTTTTTTTAACGTACAATATGTAGTGGGATTATTAATGTTCAATAAATGCTGGGAAATAACTAGGCAGACTAAAAAAAATAAAAACATGTACTTTAGTGAACGTAGTAGATCTGAAAGATTTTTCAGAAGTAGGTAAAGGTACCCACGTAAAAGGTGAGATCACGTAGATTTCTACCTTTTGTATCATAAAAATCGTAATTTCGTACCGGCCTTGAGATCACTGCAGTGTCCGCTGTAAATCCATACCCGCCCGTATCTAGACGTAAAGAGGCGGTTCCATTTTATACGCAAGATCTAGGTCACAAAATGTTTGGAACTACTGCGATTTTGAACCCCGGACTAAAAATAAGGATGGTAAAAATCACGGTTGGCTATATTTGTCTGTAATCACCGACAGACAAACCCATTTGTGTACAATTCCAATGTGACATATCACCAAAAAAAATTATCGGTTTCAAAGTAGGTTTTTTGTATTAAAGCTGGTGTATGATAGATGGTTTTCAGAAGTTGTGTGATAGAAGTTAGTAAAGCTATTTCCAGGATCATCTCCGGATACTTTTTCTAAACAAACTTTAATAATTGTTGCAGCTAAAAATACCTTTCTATGTCCACCTATGAACATACTATTTCATAGAAAACTATAATTTGAAACTAAAAGAACACTGTTTTTTATACCTACCTAAAGTGATGGAACGAGCTGTTACCTGATGGTTACTGCTAACCGTAAAAATCAAACGACTCTAGTCTCCCCAAGTATGATAAGATCCCAATCGCATCGCTTTGCGCACGATACTCTGAGACGAGGATGGAACGTTTCATGCGCCTCTAAGCAGTGTGCGCGCGCGACGGATTACCTGGTGTGGTAGCCAACTTTTCCGGATGAATTTGGCACAAGTTCTATTCTACTTCTACTTTATGGTTGCTCTTTTCGCACAACCGAATACGTGTAAGAATTCTGAGGGTCCTACAGACGTGAGCAACGTGGACTCCAAAATTTATTAATTAAATATAAAATCTTGGATGTTACTCGTTTGACTTTCAGCATTCGATGAACTATTTGTTCGTTAAAACGACACCGCTTCATACTAACTACGTGTAGCCTAAGTAAGGGTTTATATGGAGCGTGGCAAGCAAAAAGTCTGTCAGCTGCTTTAGGTCTGTAAGATAGATAAATGACAATTTATGCTCACATAATCAAGATAATAATAATTTATTCGTTTTATCGTGCCAAGATTGATGTACAAAAAGTACTGAAAACTGTTTGGCGTTGCGACTTTAACAAACTGCTATTGGAATCTACAAATTTTTGGGTCTTTGGAGGCTGAAGTTTTTTGTTCATATCATAGAACTAAATTGGAGAAAAATGAGTGTCTTGCAAACTACAAAGTCAGCCAAGTCAAACAGCCATTGCAGATATTGAATCTACAACTATATTTTATCTGTGCCACTCTGTTTGGTAACTTTGACCAGGCAATGAGGTCAAAACCAACTAATCTAACTCACATAATTTTTATATGGTTTATGGGTGACCATAGCTTTACGGCAGTTACACGTTATACTGTTTAGCTAACTACACAAGCGTAACTAAAGTTACATAGAATTCGGCTTTAATTGCAGTAAAATACTTAGTTATGAACGATCCGAGTAATATTATTTGAATAGTATTGATATAGGTACTCGTACCATAGATTGATTATGTGACAAGGGCATGCATGTTTGTTGTATGAGTTGGTTTTGATTTCATATGAGAGCTGTGGATGCAAATGGAAACCATTTTGGATGCAATAAAAATAACAAAATTGCTTCGTAGAGTTATTGCAATTTTGGTTCATCCAAAAAACTAAACTTTTTCATAACTTTTTATCACAATATATTTGATAGCTAAAGCAGATATCAGCAGCGCTATGGCTGCAGTTGAAAAAGGCCGATTTTTACAATAAAAATTGTTTAGATAGGTAGTTTACCAAGTTGATTAATCCGATGCCAAACAGTTATTCACTCGCGTTGCTTTGTTCCGGTGGAAGGGTATAGGTATTGGTGAACAGGTGCTTGAGGCGTTTCATCCCTGTCTTAGAGTGACGAGTGCAACGCTATATGACTTGGGTCTTTTCATACTTAAATATGGGATTACCTGTGTCATATGGTGGCGTAAAGAAATAACTTTTTAGTATTTATTAGTTGTCTGTGATTCATATTCTTAACAATGCATTTAAGCCAGAAATGGAACGTGTGATATTTATTTATTTCGAGACCAAATTAAATCCGTCAATCTGCCCCAACTTGGAAACAATTTAGTTCAAAACACCTCTAGCTTTTAGAAGCTGTTCTATTTAAGTGTTCAAAAGCGCTGAATATTTGAAAGCTTCAGACTAGGCTGCCGTCAGTTTATAGATTCTAAAAGTTCTAGACTTTAAATTTAGCCACTATCTAGGCCATGCACATGCTCGTCGCCGGATAACCATTTTTTTTCCTATTTAGGTTGCGACCTTCAACGGACATCTAGAAGCATTCAGTTACGGGAGATATGATAGAAATGTTGACGTCATTGCAGCATCGTGCAGATCTTAGTTTGAGTAGCCGAGGTGCTACGGGATATTATGACTATTATTATGACTATTATATTTTCATGGAATTGTTTTTAAACAGCGGCGAATGAAAGTTAGGTTCATTAACGACAATGACCGATGAGCAAAATAAGCCTGAAATATTTCAACCCATATCCTGGCGATGATAGAAAATCAGATACATTCGCTATTTAACTTTACATTCTTTCCCTCTCTCTTTCTCTCTCTTTTTCATGAGGGTTTCTCCCTCATACAGATTCTAAGTTACAATAGACTTTACATTAGAATAAACCTTTAATGACATTTTCAATAGGGACACCGACGTTTAAAATAGTGTACGAGATTTGTAATTTTTATGAGACCGATATGTCATCACAACTTGGAATTAACGTTTTAAAAATATCAGAATCAATCTGCTGTCAGATGCTGTGACTATAATATATAAGTTAGTAGTAACCTGATTCCTATTCGAAGGGAGGAGGTTTGAACCCCGGCTGGAGAAAAAACATTTGTAAGATTAACATTAACTGTTTGTTTTCTAACTCTTGGATGGTTGTATCGTTTAGTGCCTGAGTTTCAGGTAGCGCAAATGTAAGTAGTTGGTAGTAGTGACTCTAATGTCCAGATATATAAAGCTCGTGGTCACCGCTCACTGCATGTAGATACTGCTAATTGCAACGTTTTCTCATTTCCACGGCAGATCCACTCGGAGAATTGCATGCTTTTAAATACAAATAGCAAAAATAATTACATGTTGTTTAATATCAAATTATAAGCAAATACACATACATGTCTGCGAAAAGTAACTCTAGGAAAAGTTGATTAAGTTTTGTATTATATTTTGCTTATTATTTATTATGCTTGTTTATTCATAATTATTATAATAATAAACAAATTGGCTAAACAATAGAACATAAATTAAAATATTGCAATACCCCAACAAGGGTCCATAATGTGAAACCCAGAATGTAAACAATATTACGTTGTACCATTTATGAGAAGCAATTAATATATTAAGTATTGAGTATTAGTTTTGATACTGCGAAAAGGGTGTTGGCTTTGTAATAATGTATATTTAAATCGCTTATAATTGTCACTGGTATAGCTTTGTATTGAATAACGCATAACAAAAAATATATACAATATATTGAGGGTAAGTGGTAGTATAGTTATTCGTGGGAAAGCAATGGATGAGCTCACCACTGGTCACGTCTACGTTCTTACTAGTATAACCTGCATGGTGAACAGTGATCCACTGAGGCTGCCTAACCTTTCGGGGGAAGAGATGCAATTTTTGGTATATATATACAAAACATATGTTTATCTTTAAAGTATGTGACAAAAATTTAAGAAGGGAAAATAAGCTTTTTCCCACTACCTATGGGGTTATGCAACGAAGTGACGGAACGAGCTAGTAGCTCAACTGGTGTTAAGTATTTACCTCTGCCCATAAAAACAGTAATACGATTTGGTCCTTCCTATAAAAAGTCCCAAGTCAGATCCTTTTGCGCCTGTCACCAGATACGGGGATGTAAAATCTCATGCACCTGTGATTCAGCGGCGCAAGTGGCGCCATCTAGTTTCTTCATACGGAACTATATCCTTAAAATCACGTTTTTGTATGAGAGGCCCCTTAAGTAATTATTTTATTCCGTTTTTTTTAGATACGTAGACAATAGAAATACATCATCTGTGTAAATTTCAACTCTCTAACTATCAAGGTACATGAGATACAGCCTGGTGACAGACGGGCAGACGGACAGCGGAATCTTAGTAATAGGGTCCCGTTTTACCCTTTGCTACGGAACCCTAAAAAAAACATTCGAATAACATCCTCCTTGTTCTGAAGTCGTTCAAATATATCCCTCATAGATAAGGTCAGCTCCCAAAGTGTTGGAAACGGGTCAGCTTTTCCAATATAGTATTAAGCCTATTTGGGGCAGTCTAGACAATGTAGGCCACCTAGATTTGATTCCATTTAAATATAGTGACACGGGCAGTTACTTAAAATAAGCATTACTTATTCAGACTAAGAATCGCTCGCTAAGCTTTCTTACAGATCATCTTGGTTAAGTAAGTCTTCGCCCAGTCATTTATTGGATGTGACCGTTTAGTGTTATTTGAAATGAGTGCTTTTGAACTTCGAAGATCACGTTGTCGTTGTCGAAAATCGCGGCTTCTTCTTATGTTTCAGCCATGTTGGAGGCCTTCAGGCGTATTGGTATTAAAGATAGCAATCAGTTAGTCACACGAAATGATGAAGAAAGAGATTACATATTATATTTGCAATATCCGATATATATAGGTACAATAAGAGTGAATTATTATTTTGAAACAGGGTAGTTTTCTAGAGGATAGAATAATATTGAAACTACGAAACATATTGAATGACAACACTACGTAAGGTATTTAAACAGTAAAAAGCAACTTGTCTGAAGACATTTATAAAAAATTAAAAAAATTAAATTGAATGGAAGGTAAAATGATTAGTGCAACGGTATGTGACTTGGGTCGTGGAGTACCTAAGTCGTATTATTGTTTTTTAACATAGTCAACATTACTAAATTCAGACAGCAAACCATTATTTACTGATTCCTAAGGCTTGGTTTGTCCTTGGTTGCTCTGAATTTCAATCATATTCACATGAAACTAAAGTTTAATTTCAATTTGTTTCATTGGGTGCCGTAGTACGTCTATGCATTGACATGCGTTTTTTGACGTATATGTTAAATAAAACTAACTTAAAGCTAATTAAAACATTAAAATTAAAATTAAAATAAGAAGAAGAAGAAGCTAATTAAAATTAAAATGCTATTAGCAGTACTTTTAATAAGCAAAAAGAAAAAAAACATGTTTGAGTATAGAATAATCCCTTAACCCAATTTTGGGTACCTAGCTAATGATCAGTTATCTTATTATTGTAAATATATTATAAAAAAAAATAAGCTTCGAACTTTTAACCCTAATGTTGCAATTAAGATGACTAGCGGCTAGAAAAAAAATATTAATTTTAAATAGATTTTGTTCTCTACTCGTGATTTCCATTTTTTTAATTTCAGCGCCCTTTGTGGAAAATAAAGCTTTTAACTAGGACAATACAGACATCGAATGTTGATTTAAACGACTTGTCGCGTTCATTTCTGCGGAGGGCTGATACGTACGCGCCGTCACGGTCTCGGCATTAAAGAGATACTGCGCGGCATAAATTTACCAGTCGGATCTGCGAATTAAGTGGGGTTTTATTTGTTGCGTCACGTGCTATAGTCCTTTTAGATCCTACGCCTATTTAGGTCGCAATAAACTTTCAGCTGCGTCCTTCCCCCCTACCCCGCGGATTCATAACGTGGAAGCGTCGCACTGGAATATTGTCGCGTTTTTTGCCAGTCCGCAAATAAAATAGCGAAATTCCGAGCTATCTGGCCGGTTTCCCCATAGGCGTTTTTCATTTCCCAGAAGCCTCAAGGTAAAGGGATCACACGTCGGCTGCGGTTGCAATTTCCTTTTGTGGTGTTCGTTCGTTAAATTTTCATTGGTCGGCAGGGTCAAGTCCACATAGCTTGCCCGCACTGTATAATTTAATTTGAGTCGGATATTTCACGCTCATAAATAAAACAAGGCAAACTAAATTTACGTAAATTTATAATTCACTACGTTCGCTTGGAGCGCGTTTGGTATAATTATAAATAAATGTGCTTTGTTTGCACTAAGTGATACATAGTTTGTTTCGTATCTTTGTGGACTCTCAGATATTGTGAAAATGAAAATTTATTTTTTCCATTTCGTATGCTTGTGGAGTGTTTTCCGGATATTAAGAAATGCAAGTTTTCGTTGATGTGAAATTTGAGTAATAATTTAAGTAGGTAATAAGTCTTTGCAAGCAAAATGGTTAAGTTAGAATATACGCTAGTCGTTATTTTTATTTTAAACTTTTTTTTATTGTTGTTAAGTCATAAAACATAAAAAATGAGGCCTCTGATTGTCAGGTTTTTTTTGTTGCAGTATGGGGATTTCATCAGCATCATTGAGCTGGCTGTCAAGCTCAAGATGTCATTTTATTGATTGACATGACAGACCTACATAAGTAAGTACCCAATAAGTAGCAAAAAATCAATAACTAACCGGGTGAAATATTTAGTACTTATGCCATTTTTAACACCAGCTTGTTCTTGCGGTTTTAATACAATATTTAAAAACTTTTGCTTGAGTTTCCCTTAGAACGATGAAACTTCTGCACATCTCAGGTGGAACTGAAACGTTAGTGCAAGAACCGCCAGCAATGTATTACATATTTTTTTGTACAAAAGTGTAGTAAACGAAATAGAAAAAAAGTATTTGCATTTTTTCCGCTCTACTATTGTACAGGACGTTTGCTTTACACTCAACTCCTAATAGGAGTTGTAGTTTGCTGCGAAAATATTTGCACGATTGCGTATTAGAGCACATTTCAACGCAGCAAATCGATTTGCGGTTCGTTACACTTAATAGGTACTCAGTTTATTCTGAACTGAAAGTAGAGGCACAGAAAATAGATTGCAACAAAGTTGAGTTCCAATGCAATCAAGCTACGAATAAATCTTACGATGCAATAAAATTAAAACGAAATTACTGTGTGGAGAATCGATAGTGCAAGTTCCGCACTCGGGTCACGTCATTGGTGTAATTTAGCGAAAAGAGGTGATTGTAAAGTGGAAGGCTTGGACCGTCGCGGCGGGATCGCGCTACGCGGAGCAACTAAATGAGCCAACTTTTCCCATTTATACCCACATTACTCCCATTAGGTTCGTCGCCACTTCAGAATATGTACCCAATTTTCAAGTGCTTTCGCTAATTACAGGTACTTCAATTAACGAGTTATATCGTCGGCTCTAATCTCGTCTCCACAACTTTCTCTAGTGAGGATGAGGTTTGCGTGATAAATCTATATTTGCGGAGTACGGTAGTGATTTGTAATTAAATTGTGATTTTATAGACTTTGTAATCGAATAATTTACAAATATCTTGCTAGGCACGATGTTATAAGCGTATAAACTTCGAACTTCCACAAGGCAAAGCTTGCCTTGTAGGTTTCACAGATAATATAAGTTGAACGTTAACCCTTTAAGAGGTTGTTATGGTGACTGTTCATACATACATAGAATCACGCCATTCCCCAATAGGCCACTTATCACTTAGTGAATTACATTATTCTGAGAACGTTAACGTGACACGTGATGAGTTCACCATCGCTATTGTTTTGCCATTAATTGACTTAAGTAAAAAATATTCCTTTAATTTCTAATATTCTTTATATATACAACTTATAGCAATTATATTATCGACTGGCCAGGGCGAAATATCCGGTCAGTATCTAAAACATAATATATATAATTTGAAGTATTATGTGAACCAAGCACTTCCGTGCTCCGAATGGCAAATTAAGATCAGTTCCGGCTATGAAAATCGATAAACTATGTCGAAGGAAGTCGAAGGTCAGGCGTTTTGAAAACTCATACACCAAAGAGTTAGACATCAAAGCGAGAGAATGACAATAGGATGTTTTTTTATGATAGCGCTATACCACGAGTACCATTATAAACATTACATTTTAATTAAAAATAATCATTCAGACGACAAAGTAGCAGCTGTCATGATAATAAAGCAAAAGAAATAAGCTTTCATGTATTAATCACATGAAATTATAACAAAATATAAGTAGGACGTTTTAACATAATTATCGCATTGCGTGTTCTAGGTGATTTCCCAGCGCAAGCCGCGCCTTAATTTAATAATAAAGGTTTAAGGCATTTATATGACTACCGTAAATTGAATGTGGAGTTAGCGAAATACTTTTGCGCAAAGTTTGTTGCAGGAAAATATAACTGACTAATACGAGTAAGTATATCTGACAATTATCAAAATCGCTATGTGCTAAAGGTAGTAGTGGTCCTTTGGAGGCCCCGAGTTCGAATTAAGACAGGGGCAAATTTTGTGTGATGTGTAATAATTTTGTTTTTAATTCGGATATTTCTGTTGTAATCCTCTTTTGTGGCGGAAGTGGCGGAAAGAGCTAACAGTCCACCTGATTTTAAGTGGTCACCGCCGCCCATCGACAGCCGAAATACGAAATATGTTCTGCCTACTGAACTATGATCTTTTTCTCTCATCAGTGATAACCGCCGCCCATAATCAACCAAAATATTATAAGTATTCCCAACTAAAGTATCCAAGTCGCATCGCGGTGCGCCCGTCACTCTGATACGCCTCAAGTGCCTGTAATTTCACCGGCGTCCACACCTTTCCACCGGAATACAGCAATGCGACTGCACCACTGCTTGTCGGCGGATTACCAGGTGTGGAGGCCGTATCTACTTCTCCGCACAAAATTAGCCCTCATTTTTATTGTATCTATATATATATATCCAAGATACCTGCAACACAGAAAATCCTAGACCGCACTAACATAGTCTAGCGCTTGTAATTATTAAAATTTCATTTGAAAGGTACAATAAGGCACAATTTTATTTGGGTGGAGTTTTAATTAGATAGATATCAGTAATCCATCGCATTGCTGATTTCGGGTAGGTGTGGGTGCCGGTTAAATTACAGGAGCATGATACTCATATCTCCGTCGCAGAGTGACGTCCTCAATGCAATGCGACTTGGGTACTTCTGTTGGTGATAACTTGACTCGTTTTGCTGTTAATGGGTGGTGTTACCCACTTAGCATTTACCACTCATCTAATCACTGAAGTCAAACAAAAACACCTTAATTTCGGAAATCTTGAGTTTCATTTAATGACATCTAAAGTTTTCAGTAACTTGGTAGTATTTAAGTAAGTAGTGGCAACTGAGACTTGTAGTTCTCAAAGTTTGGATGCTTATCGTTTCTAGCTCAGGGCAAGTGTACCTCCATAAACGAATCTTAATGTATTTCTTCTGAATAGTATCTTGAAGTTGTAGAGTAGTTTTTGGTTACTTTCGAGCGACAATCAACGTGTTTTGACCAAACTTATCAATTATGTGCGGCAAAAGTTGTGGTACGCAAGGTGGTACTTTAAAAATTGCTTTAATTCCTAAAACATTTCAATTTTGACATACAATAAATAATCTCAAAAATGAGATATCCATCTCTCCGTTCAATAAAAATCCTTGATCAAGAAAAAAACACATCTAACAATCCGGATTAGGCTCTTGTGGTAGATTATCGAAAGTAGGACAGTTTTCCTAACATTAGAAGACTAAAACAAATAATTATAGAAATAAAACAAATAATTGCTCAAAAAAGTTAATATTTAATTAAAAATGCATAAGTAATTCACTTTTAAGCATTGATTTATTCTTTAAAGATTAGATAAAAGCGGCAACCGTGTTAAAAAAAAAATCATGTCTCTTCAACTCATGACTCATGACACGTCAATATCCGAGTCAGTGAGTGTCAGATTGTAAGGTTTAAGTTGCTAGAAATCGTTGTGTAATGCTTTGCACTACAACGTAGGAAAATCCTATTGGAAAATAAAGCCGATTTTTTCTTGGCTAAACTTTATAAATGTTTCGGAATATACGGGTTATTAGATACAATATGTCAAAACCGATAGTTCTTTTACCTTGCTGCTAACCTGGGAGCGAGCCAAACCGTAAGTCTTGTTGCAATAGATAGCTCGCTTGAAATTTAAACTTACATACCAAGTTATCTGTATCCACCTACCAATGAAATACGACAAAGGAATGCAATAGCAAAGGAAATTGAAACTGATAAGTCTAGTATTAAAGCTCAAGAAATTGACTTACGTTGAAAATTAAATAAGCTAGAGCACAGTGTTTTGAAAAGGCGATTATATAAAATATATTGAATCTACGATTATAACTTATATTATGCAGCCAATGCTGGGGAGAATTTCATTGTCAACCAATTAGGTTTTGTAAATATTTTATATAATTTAATTATATAACATTTTGTGATGGTCAACTCTGGTGTCAGTTTTTAAACTACCCGAAAGACTTCCATATCGACTAAAATAGCCGGGACCGATATCTTAATGTCCTATCCGAAGCACGGAAGAGCTTAAGAAATTTCTAGAAACTTTAAGAAAGTCAGAAATTTCTAGAAACTTTTGTGAGTGTAAGGTAAAAAGTCAAAAAGGTATTTTTATTGCTTCCATTCCATTTCTTTTTCTTTTTAAATTTCTATCTATGGACACTAGATACTAGAAATGGGCAATTTCCATTAGAGTTTTTTATACTTCATTTAATAAGGATTAAAAGACTATTATGTAAGTTTTTTAATCCTTATTAAATGAATTATCGGTTCTCTGGTTCCCAAAGTATAGCGTGTATGCTTAGTAGATGTCATGTAGGTGTAATTAGTTACAAAGTAAACACGGATACGAAATTAGTAAAGTAAACATTTAACCCGACTAAGACGCAGACCTGTGTATTTTCCTCCAAAGCAGCCCCTTTGACAAGGTTCCGTAATTCCCGGGCGTTCCTCTGTATATCTCGCCAAGTATCAAAATCTCTAACGAGTTCCATTTTGGGAGTCATTTCGAAGCAAAGTCAGTACTGAACTCCAGAAAACATGGAGTCCTTAATCGTGTCAGTCAATATTTCACGTCAAGTTAGCAGATGTTACTCTACAAAGCACAGTTACATCCCCCACATTGAATGCTGCTCACACCTACGGCGCCTAAGTATCAACTTATTTGATTTGGCTCCATCAGGATTATTGATGACCTCGAAATCACCAACACACTAGAGCCACTCAGTTTGCGTCGTGATATTGGTTCGCTGTGTGTGGTTCGCTCTATCATGGGGAATGCTCTGGAGAACTTTTCGACGTAATCCCTGCCTCAATATTTTACAATTGTTCTATCCGGAACCCAATACAGCGCATCCACATATCATCGAGCCTTGGGTATCTCACACAACTCATTTTATGAGATCTTTTCTCCCTTACACTTGAAGGCTGTGGTACGCGCTTCCGCCGGATGTTTTCCCAGAACGCTACGAAATGGGGAGGTTTAAAAAAAGGACAAAAATATCTGCAGGGTAGGTAACGTACTGGCTACGCCACTGGTGTTGTAAATGTTAATAGGCTACGGTGACCTACCAATCGGGATTGATCCGGGACGACCGTTATATCCAGTATTTTTTTTTTTTATAAAAAATAATCGTTTACACACTCATACCTCTGTACTAGGATTCCATGTGTCGCAGCTGGCATGGACCAACACAGAAACACAAGACAAACACCCAAGACCCGAAAACAAACTTTATGCTTACCACACAAAGTGTGTTACCGCTGGGAATCGAACCCGGGACCCCTCGCTCCGAAGGCAGGGCTACTACCAACTAAGCCATGGAATCTTAATAATTCTTAAAAAACCTTGAAATCTTCACGATTTTTGTAAATATGTACCTTGGGTTCGCGCGTTCTTATAAATAAGTTTAGCGTTTGTTAAAACCCTATCCGACCCTCCATGGGGAAGAACAAGCAGAAACCCATAATAGAAAGATTACTTTCCTTTTGCGAACTCCCTTTTACTATGTAAATACTTAAATCTTAATTAAATTTTCCAGGGTTATATTATATTAAACAAATATTACAAAATATTTTGCTTGTCATGGAGCAGAGCGACATAATAAAGTGGAGCTTTATCATGTTTCAAATCGTTGACTTATCCCGCTATCTTTATGAAATACTTTCATATATATAATTTGGAAACACTTAGTTTTGAAATTTATGAATGATGATTTTAATATTATTTTATTATGTTTTAATACTATATAGTACATACTTCTGTAAAGTGTAAATGCGATAAACAGAATTATGTTTAATTAAATAACTACTGCTTAAAACTTCTGTGAAAAATGTTGTTATGTTTAACATTTCAAATTTGATTATGTAATATTTATCAGATAATCGGGTTACCAGAAATTATACGATATTAACGTAGCACACGTTACCAAGAAATGAAACAACCATCAACAATTCTCAGGTTCAGATATAAAATACGATATTTATCATTTAAAATTACGCCAGCCCACGGAAAATAATTCTCAGTATGGATAAAATATTTTATTGCAGGTAAAATTATCTTTGAACCCTTTTTTACGCACAATACCTTGGCTTGGCCACTGTACGAGTGCAAGCGCAAAATTAAATATAACAGAAACAAAACAGAAGCTTTAAACAGAAAAAAAGTGTAGGAATCTTTAAGATAAGTAACGCTGAGATCATAGGAAACTCTCAGTTTACTTAACTGAAACAGTAATGGAGAGATCACACTGCTTGTAGTACCGCCAACGATTGGGGAATAATGGTTCTTGATTGGTGACCAACGGTGACGACGAGTGATAGCGGTGACTTAAAACCATTTCTTAAATCTTTGGAGAGAAGGAGTCGTCTCCGTGGCTTATTTGGTAATAGACCTGCCTTCGAAGCGGGGGATCCTATGTACGACTCCCAGAACAATTGTTCTGTGAAGGGTTTCGGGTCTTGGGTGTTTGTCTTGTGTTTCTATATTCATTCGTGCCATCTGCGACGCAGGAATCCTAGTACAGGGTTATAACTGTGTAAACGTTGATGAAGTACATTGATATTTATTGACTAAATTAATTAATAATGAAAACAAGAAATAAAAAAAAACCGACACAGTGAAAAGTCCAAATTATTAATATCTAGTGTTACTCTCACAATCAAGACGAATCTTACGATACCTCTCAAGCTAAAATCCATCATGTAGTTTAGGCTACAAAGCGTGCCAAAGAAATATACATACATACAAACATAAACTCGAAAAACGTAATCCTCCTTTTGGCGTAGTCGGGTAAAAATATAATGAAGGCTGAATTCAATAGAAAAAACATTTTGTCAGAACTGTAACAGTAAGCTCGAGAAATATCCGAACTTCACTCACACGGTGCAGCTTCATACATTATTTACTCACAAGAAATTCAAATTTATCTCAGGTAATAAACCTCAGAGGGGACCGTTGCGTTATATTGCACTTTATAAAACAATTTTCAATTTTAAAGCAACGTACAGATATTTTAAAATTCCCGTCTGAAATCCAGTCTGCTTTAGGTCCATATGTCTCATGAATTATTCAGATGGAGATGCGGCTTGTCCCGCTTGGTGATATTATAATATGTGTTACGTAGGTAATGCCACGTGGAAACAAGAAATGCAACTTGTTTCATAGTCATTATAATGTTGCAAATTTGAGAAGTGCATGTTGCTGATGTCCGTACGCGTATTCCCTGGGTATTGCGAAGGTCTAAAGTAAATTTTGTTCGATACCATCCCCCACTAGTCTGCCACCAAGCAGTACTGCAAGCGCATTGTTTTTGTAACTAGCTAGGTGCGGTTTTGATTCGCACCGAGTGTTCCGCATGACTGATAATATTTTTTTAAATTACAATTTAACATATTTTTATGCGAAACCCTAATTCTTCTTTCATTTTCTAAAATAAAATTAGCCTCAGTTACTCCTTATACAGAGCGTGGTGGCCCAGGGGCATAGACGCCAACTTTCAATCTGAAGGTTGCTGGTTCAAACTCACAAGAGCAACAATGAGTTTTTTCACTTGAAAAATTTATGTGCGCAATACCACGTTTTTGAAACGGAGAAGGAAAGTCGTGAGGAAACCGGCATGTCTTAGAACCAAAAATTCGAAGCCATGTGACATCTATCAATCCGGATTGGGCTCCCGTGGTAGATCAAAGCCTATTCACTCTCAATTATTGAGAGTAGGCCGGTGTCCCTACAGTGGGAACATTAGAGGCTAGTACGGACTCCTTATAACATCACTTATTACCAGTTAAAATTTATCAAAGTGAAAGTCCCGTCAACATCGTTTCAGAGATTAGCAGAAAGAAATAGATAGATAGACAAATCGATTCGTATATGCTTTCAAAGGCATTTAGTAATAAAGCTGTTATTTTGATATTACAAAAAGATACTGCAATTTTATTTATTTGTATAGATTACCACGATGCTTAAATAAATACAGTACTAGAACAGACAGACGCAATTAGCGCTCCTCTTACCCTCTGGTACGAAAACCTTAAAACAGTCTACCACAATGCTTATTAACAGAATGGAGTCTGAAAAATATTCTGATTGTGTTCACTCGGAAAACGAGAGCAACCAGTATAGAACATAAAGAGGCATATCACATTCAAAGAACGAAGCTTATGTTCGGGAAGTGGATTACAAGAACCCTTTTGCCTTTTGAAATCAGCTTTTGTTTTATTGGAGGGAAGAAAGACGGATGAAGACAAGTGGCGTTTTAAACGAAAAGTGTAGGTAAGATATACGGGTGGTAGATATACAATGAAATAAATACTTTATAACTAAGCTACATATTCTATACCTATTCACGGTGGAGCCCAGTTGCTCGCCTCTGTAAGTCAATAACCTCAGAGTACTTACGGGTGGTGCTAAAGGAGCAACAAAAAGGAACAGTAGATCTTGACTAAAGTTCGTCCGGAGAAGATTACTATGTAAGGCAGAGTAGCCTTACATAGTAATCTGCCGCCAAGCAGTGGTGCATTGCTGTGTTCTAGTGGAAGTGTGTGGGTACCGGTGAAATCACATGCGTATGAGTCGTAACATCCCTGTACTCATAATTTTGTTATAGGCGGAGGTAACCACATATTTTAAAACTAAGGCCTTCGTTAGTTCCATCGTCACATATATGTATGATCACCTGTTCAACGCGTTTTACTCTACTTTCATGTAAAAGAGAATGAGTAAAAGATTTAGGGTTAATTTATCGATAATTTATAGATGAATTATGAAATTTTTTGTCAGAGGTTGCATATATTTCCGAAAATTGGATATGGGAAGAAATAAATTAATTAATTGTGAAGAAATTAGAATTTTAAAGTACCTATCTCAAATTAACAAAAATGTAATAAATAGTTTTTAATCGCTTACCACTCTATCTTTTGTACACAACACACAGTTACAAAATTCAAACATCCGAGATCTCAAACAAACTTTTGCTCTCAGCCCAAATTTTATTCCCAATGGAATCGAACTCAGGATACCCTGATGCGATGGCAGAGTTACTGTCAATTGAGCTAAGATACCGTCAAATATTGGGTGTGTGAATATGACTCCGCCCTTTCTCAACAGATGTCGTTTTTCGTATTGTTTACGTGTACTAATAAATGACCATACTTGTATTCGATAGTACTGAATGTCAGCTATCTAACGCATTTTATGATATTTGGTTGAAGTGTAAGCAACAATTGTTTTCACCTTTTCGAAAATGTCGGTTTTTATTCCAAATAAACGTCATTTGCGGGAAGTGTTATTACATTATTTTATTGCGAAGAAAACTGCAGCGGAAACTTATCGTTTGCTTGTGGAGATTTATGGTGAGCATGCTCCGTCTAATACAACTTGCAAGGAATGGTTTCGACGATTTCAAAATAACGATTTTAGTACTGAGGATAAAGAACATGGAAAACCACCAAAAAAATTTGAAGATGCTGAATTGGAAGCATTATTGGCGGAAGATTCTTGCCAAACTCAATCAGAATTAGCTGCAGCATTAAATGTTGATCGTTCAACTGTTGCAAAGCGTTTACAAATGATGGGAATGATTCAAAAAGCCGGTGACTGGGTTCCACATGATTTAAAAGAAAGAGACATGGAACGTCGGAAAACCATTTGTGAAATACTGCTTCAAAGACAGCAAAGAAAAGGATTTTTGCATCGGATAGTCACAGGAGACGTAAAATGGATACACTACGAAAATCCTAAACGCAAAAAAGCTTGGGTGAAACCAGGCGAACCAGGCCCATCACAGCCAAAAATAAATATTCACTGTGCCAAGGTCATGCTCTGTATTTGGTGGGATCAGAAAGGTATTGTATATTATGAGTTGCTCAAACCCTCTGAAACTATTAATGGAGAAGTTTACCGACGACAACTAATGCGTTTGAAGCGAGCCATAGAAGAAAAACGACCAGAATGGGTGAATAGACATAACAAATTAGTTCTTCAGCATGACAATGCCAAACCGCATACCGCAGAAGTCGTAAAAAGATATTTAGAGGGACAGGACTGGGAAGTGTTACCCCACCCGCCATATTCACCAGACATAGCTCCTTCGGATTACCACCTATTCCGGACGATGCAGACAGACCTTACTGGAGAAAAGTTTACTTCATGTGAAAGTATCAAAATTTGGATTGACAACTGGATAAGCTCAAAAGACCAGGACTTCTTCCAGCAAGGAATACGAAAACTACCTGAACGATGGGCGAAGGTTGTAGCTGCAGATGGAGCATACTTTCAATAATTTTTTTTTTTAATTTTGTAAGCGAACAAATGTGTTTTATTTTGACAAAAAGGGGCGGAGTGTTAGCTTCAAATATTGGGTGTGTGAATATGACTCCGCCCATTCTCAACAGATGTCGTTTTTAGTATTGTTTACGTGTACTAATAAATGACCATACTTGTATTCGATAGTACTGAATGTCAGCTATCTAACGCATTTTATGATATTTGGTTGAAGTGTAAGCAACAATTGTTTTCACCTTTTCGAAAATGTCGGTTTTTATTCCAAATAAACGTCATTTGCGGGAAGTGTTATTACATTATTTTATTGCGAAGAAAACTGCAGCGGAAACTTATCGTTTGCTTGTGGAGATTTATGGTGAGCACGCTCCGTCTAATACAACTTGCAAGGAATGGTTTCGACGATTTCAAAATAACGATTTTAGTACTGAGGATAAAGAACATGGAAAACCACCAAAAAAATTTGAAGATGCTGAATTGGAAGCATTATTGGCGGAAGATTCTTGCCAAACTCAATCAGAATTAGCTGCAGCATTAAATGTTGATCGTTCAACTGTTGCAAAGCGTTTACAAATGATGGGAATGATTCAAAAAGCCGGTGACTGGGTTCCACATGATTTAAAAGAAAGATACATGGAACGTCGGAAAACCATTTGTGAAATGCTGCTTCAAAGACAGCAAAGAAAAGGATTTTTGCATCGGATAGTCACAGGAGACGAAAAATGGATACACTACGAAAATCCTAAACGCAAAAAAGCTTGGGTGAAACCAGGCGAACCAGGCCCATCACAGCCAAAAATAAATATTCACTGTGCCAAGGTCATGCTCTGTATTTGGTGGGATCAGAAAGGTATTGTATATTATGAGTTGCTCAAACCCTCTGAAACTATTAATGGAGAAGTTTACCGACGACAACTAATGCGTTTGAAGCGAGCCATAGAAGAAAAACGACCAGAATGGGTGAATAGACATAACAAATTAGTTCTTCAGCATGACAATGCCAAACCGCATACCGCAGAAGTCGTAAAAAGATATTTAGAGGGACAGGACTGGGAAGTGTTACCCCACCCGCCATATTCACCAGACATAGCTCCTTCGGATTACCACCTATTCCGGACGATGCAGACAGACCTTACTGGAGAAAAGTTTACTTCATGTGAAAGTATCAAAATTTGGATTGACAACTGGATAAGCTCAAAAGACCAGGACTTCTTCCAGCAAGGAATACGAAAACTACCTGAACGATGGGCGAAGGTTGTAGCTGCAGATGGAGCATACTTTCAATAATTTTTTTTTTAATTTTGTAAGCGAACAAATGTGTTTTATTTTGACAAAAAGGGGCGGAGTCATATTCACACACCCATTAATAATACAAATTCTCCGTTGTGGGTTCGATTTACTGTATTACATAAGTATCAAAACTATATAAGTTTTCTAACAATAATTAGGTTCCCATAAAATCAGCTATTAGGGAAATATCCCTTAATATTTGTTTATTTTATATTTATCTCATCAAGCGTTTGTATTTGCACAATATTCAAACGAAACTAAATGTAAACTAATGGTATATTTGCTTCACACTACCTGAAAGAGATATATATCATATTATACTAAACTATGATTGATTTTTAGTTTGATGCCTACACCATTGTAGACAAGACTAATTTTCAAGTTTTGAAACGAAAAAAGGTTATCTTCGCAAACTAGTAATCTAAAGATAGCCGCAGGGAATCGAGGTTTCCTTTTCTAATTTAAAAACAACCTTGTTATTCCCCGAGAGGAGTCTTGTTTTTTATTTCTCAATTAGATATTTTATAAATAACTTCGATAGTGGTCAATGATTGTTTTACGTAAAATATAGTACCTCGTAGTCATATTGGTCCGAGTGTTGCAAGGTTCCCACGCGGCCTAATATTTGCATATTTACAGATGATGGCACAGATTAAAAAGGTTACATTGATACTGTACCCACGTATATTATTATGTTATCTGTGCTTCGATTATGTCTGAGTGTGCTTATAACAATGTTTATGGTAGTATCTGATAATTATGATACAGAAACATTAAAGGGATCCATGTTGCTCGCTTCCGTAAGTGTTTACCCTCGTACACGAGGCGAGACATGTTCCCCGGGTGGGCAAAAGGAGCAGAAGAACTTCTGTCAAGTTCACTTGGATAAGGACAGCCATAAAAGGTAATCTGTCGCCCAAAGGTGGTGCACTAGCATTGTTGTGTCCCGGGAAAAGAGTCTAGTTGCTAGTACAGACGCATAGACCTTACATCGTACTTGTAACGAGTGCTTGGTGGGCGTCCGTAACAACTAAACGTCAGGTAACCATCACTATAGTCACATTTAGGGTTTTAACACATCGTTATAACAAGCAAATTCGTTTTTGGGTGGTCACCATCTCGACATGGACGACCGTTTTTAATGTTATAAAACTATTTTGAGTTTCAAGATTGCTGTAAGCTCAGTATGACGACCAGATGCTATTACGAAGATTGTATCGCTTAACAGTATGAGCTGTTATTGATTAATATTGGTACGGCACGCGACGATTTAGGCAGGTGCCGTGTTGTCGGTAAATTGATAATTTACTGTAATAGATGGGTGGAGGTCGAGGGCCTGACTTCGATCACGAGATCTATTGAGATGTACGATGAGATGATAGGCAATTGATGGACGGAAATTTGGTTCGTGACACTTACTAGGAAATGAAAATTTTCATATTTTGTATAGGGGGATATGATATCCTGATAAAGATGTTTGAAACTCGTACATTTTCATTAAAATTTTCAATCTTCAAAAATAGTACTATTAATGCGTTAATTTTAGCACTCATGCCGAAGATGGCTTAGATGTTCTTTACAGACCATCTACGCCATCTATAATCAACTCTCCGTCCGGTCAGTAATTGGATGGGTGGGTTTGAACAGACCTCTTCGCATTTCGGAAGGTACATCGAGATGTTGGTCCCGGCATTACTAATCGATAAGTAATGTTGGAGGCCTTCAGGTGGCTTGCATACTCCAGAGTTGCCCACTTACACGAAAAAGAAGGATGCGATTTTATATTAAGGTTTCATCCAGCATTCAAGGGTGTGTTGGTCAAGTGATACCGAAGCAATTTCTCAATCCGAAAATTGCTTATTCAAATCCACATGAGCATCGATTCTTTAATTATTTGCTGTAAATGATCGTGAGCACTTAACCATTTATAACAACGTAGTATATGTGATCGGGAACGGTTAAAGTATTATGCATAAAACTGCCATGTCCTACCAAAAGTGTGAATACGTGTGACGTTTACCAATCTGAAATTAAAATTGACATGTCCTAAAACTAAAAGTGTGAAGACATGTGACATTTACCAATCTGAAATGCTCGACTTACCTTTAAATACTAAGCCTTATATTCGTGTTATCACAGAAACTGTATCCATATAAATGTCATTGTTCTTACAATAATATCCCGACCCGAATGTCTCATGGATTACGTAGGTTCAATTACAAAAGCCAGCCTATACAACCGATACCCTATGAGAGGTTTAGTTCATAAAGGGAGATATTATTCCATTTAAATGGAGCTAATCCAGTTCAACAGGCGTTCAACAATTCGATTGCGTTAGGTATTTGCGCTGGTCCAGAATCACAGGCTTTATTAGAGGCCTATTGAATGCCAGTCGTATGAGGCACGCAGTTTGCTGTTAATGCAGTTTGAGGCTATTTACCGTGTGTACATAACAGCCTGCAGAGATCCAGCTCTAAACTTTAATGCACTGAATTACTTCAAAATCACACTTACGAGTATATTATAAACGCAAAAGTTGGCAGTATGTAAATTTGTTGCTCTTTCAAGCCTCAACAGTTGAACGGATTTGGATGAAATATGTTATGAATATAGCACATACCCTGGATTAATACAGGCTTCTTTTCATCCCGATAAAGTGAAATATTTTTAGTGGCTGGAAAAAAATAAAAGTGTTTATTGCAAACACTTTTAGTTTTTTCCATCGTGTCATGTTGACTTTTTAACCGCGGGGTGCAGCTAGTTTTCAATAGCCATCCACCTCGGCTTAGCACAGGTGTATTTTACTAATGAAGAAAATGAGCAATGTGCTTCCTCAAAAACATTGAGTGTGGTTTTTTTATACGAACCTTTTCCAGACGATTACGAATACAACAAAAAAATAATCAATTCGAGCCAACTACTACTAATCCGGTCGGTTGAGATAGTTAACAGTTTTAATTTATATATGATCGAATACTATAATAGACAAACTACAGTCTAATTTATTTTTAAGTACATTTATTTTGTTACTAAAGAGTCACTTAATCTAAAAGTTGAAAATAAAAGCACTTGTTAAAAATTAAACAACTGCTCTTGACTTTGGTGTAAAATATTAAGTTTAGATAAAATGGAGTAAACGGTGGTTTAATTCAATAAAGATACGTAAGTTTTATAATTTTCTATCAAATATTTTTCATTTTGTGTTAATCTTAGAATATAGACTTTATAACGTTGTTACAGTTTAATAGATCTTTATAAGATGAATAATTAAGTAAAATATGATTTTATAATATATATTGTCATACTAAGGAATTGTACACATAAATACATACTTATAAACATCCGATCAGTATTTTTGAATTTATCGCGTTTATACAGACAAAAAGACGCGGCGGGAGGGCTTTGTTTTATAATAATAATATAATATTTATCTTAGAGAATCGTAGTACACCAGTTCAATGATGTTCGCTAGGTCTTAGTTCGGAATGAACCACTAGTTTATTCTGTGGCCGGATATAGTGCGTTCCATCCGGAGACACGTCGATATATCGTCGGGTAATTCGCGTGCCATGTCCGAGCTTACTCCGGATATAATGGCCATTTCAAATGCACAATATGGACTCTGATTGAAAATTTATGAAACACTCGATTAATGGATTGTTTGGTTTAGATCCGAAGATTTTTTAGTTTCAGCGAATTGCGAGGAGCTTAATAGGAGAAAGCTATGGCGTTTGAGATTCATATATATTCAGATATAGTCCATAATTTTTTCTCCATTTTTTTGTACATCACACAGAAATACTATGTTACTAAATTAATATTATATTTATAAATATAGTCACTCATAGTTATTAATCGTAATTGAGGGTATTTTCAAGGGTAACATGAATTATACATGAAAATTATGCCAAAAGGCACTAAACTACAGTAAAGTGACACAAGGCAATATTTTTTACTTTAGCAGCACTATCTAGATAGTATTCTATCGACTTAAACAGCAGACCAATTCACATGCCATTACGGTTAAAAATTATGATTTATGGACATTTAATACCTTAACTTAGTATAGTTATTGATAAAATAGTAATATGGTATATATTTTATAAATTCCTATTGACACCATTAACAGAATATAAATCAAAGTTGCTTGTCATGTGTAGGATTCATACCCATGTATAGCGCAGTAGGCACAGATAAAACCAACTGAGTTTTGAAACCAAACGGGTAAATGTGCTCATTATTTCTGCCTGCACAGAAGGCAGATCTAAACTAACTAAGCTGTGACATCTGTCAATATCATACTAAAACGATTTTATTTTGATCAAATTAAGGTTCATTGCGCGTATTTTAAATTTAATTATAACCTAAATTACTCAAATGATAATCACATTCATATTTGCGCTGATGTTTAATTACGTTCATACAAACACAAAAGGCGTATTTGTCTTCGTCACCATCTCGGCAAGAGTACAGTGAGACGTAAGATCTCACGACTGCTTGATACATGGTTGCGGTTTCAATTAAATAGCTGCATCGTGGCTACGTTGTTCTACTGATAGGGATGGACCTGCGATATCCCAGGATTTTAAAATACATTATATTATAGGTATAACAAGCGCTAAACTTAGTTATAAGAATGCGAGATCTGGAAGATACAATACATTTTTTTTTAAAGTGACTTTGCCATGCTTTTTTATAAAATAATCGAATGTAAATACTTTTGACTTTATTTAATTATTTATTGCACAAAAAACTTAAACTAATGTACAAAAGGACAACTTAGGCTAAAAGCTTTTTTTACCAGTTAACCTTTTTAGGTAGAAATAGTGGCTGGCGTGCTAAAATGCGTATATAAAATAAACTAAAACTATTTAAAATTTGGACTATTGCAATATTAGATACATATATTTATATATATATTGACATTAGACTATGTTCTAGAGTTTAAGTATTTTACCACGAAATCAGTATTTTAGTGAAAAATACGGATATCGTGAATTATACTGGTTTGAGCAGTTCACAAATCAATTGGGAAAACGGCAAGATGATGATGATACGCATGTGATATATTGTCATTAAAAAGGCAGTTAAAAACCAGTTACAAATGACCTACAGGTATATTAAAATATACTACACTGGCTAGAATGCCAGTGTAATAAGTAAACACATTTGTTTATCTTTTTGTCACTAACTCACAAAAATGCGAATAATAGTTTTTATTATAATATAATTATATTATTATAAAAAAAACTATACTTAAACACAATAATTATTTTTACGAATACCAATTATAATGCTAGCGTCCCATCCCTATATCATTGTTTGAGGGCAATATCTCGAGGGTTGAGATGTGTACTCGGATGAAAAATTTGGTGCGAACGCTGTATTTAACAAGGCTGAGCGGGCCTTGCTGTTATTTATTAGAATAGATAAATTCAGGACTAAACGAGGTTGGGCGAAAGCCGCCCTATTGATACCGTACTTCTGAGATGCTGAATGGGGAACAAAACATCTCTTATTTTGCACACGGCGTCATTGTGTTTTTGTATAATTTTTTTTCTTTTTTTTTAGTAATGCTTCGTTATTGATGCATAACTAATATAATAAAATATGAACAAAACTTAGTAATAAATTGTTTTATATTTATTTTTTATAATTTATAAATAAGTATTCATGGACATTACACACAGCGGCGTCTAGCCCCAAACTAAGCATGGCTTATACTACGGGAACCAGATTACTGATGGAATACATGAGGTACTTTTTAGGGTTCCGTACCTCAAAAGTAAAAAAAACGGAACCCTCAAAGTATCACTTTGTTGTGATCCGTTATTGTTGTCCTTTTGTCTGTCTGTTAAAATCCTTTTTCTCAGGAACGCGTGGAATATCAAATACTCAGGTCTGCAATCTAGGAGCAAGGGAAAAAATCAAACATCCAAATCAACGCAATCAATAGATACGCCCGTTTATGCCATAATCTTGAGTCTCGCAGGCGAATCAAAACCTATAGGGCAATTCCTGTTGACCTCGAACCATGAAATTTGGCCAGAAGCAATTTCATGTCACACGAGTAAAGAAATAAATCCGAAAACAGTAAATTTGTACATACATCACAAGAAAAAATACATGAAAGAACCTACAAGTTACAGTTACACCAGAAGCTCTGAGTGTACTCACCTACGGACGCGAGAAATATGGACCCCCAAAAAACCTTACCTGAAATTGGCATATTTGTAACTATTAACCGATGTAATTATTCCATTTCCCCTAATTATATGATTAATTTTCTTGAGGCCTTTAATTATATTTACATAAATTTCAATGTTTCTCTGGGGTCTTAATTATGTTCAATTATTTAAGAGAATATATTCTGAACTCGGAAACTGAAGGTCTCAATTCTCTGGAGCTTATGGTTGCTTCAAATTCAAGTAAATTTATTAAAAAATAACAGTAACTAAATCTTAAATTAATTTAGAAAAAGCTGCAGATGTTTTGGGTGTCTACGCCATTCTTCTGGTAATGACTACTGTGTGTTCTCCTTCCTTGAAAATCGGGAACTAATTGTGACGTCACAGTTAGTTCCAGATTTTCACTGAAGGCCAAACTAATGCCTCGCTTGTTACTGCAACACACCTGAAACTTCTAAAAAGGTGCAATTCAAAGCTCGTTACTATAGCTTTCCCATTTTCAACGTTTCGCAGGCTACAAATCAGAGTGAATAGCAAAGCAGCGAAGAATTAATATTGTGGAAGAAGGAGAGTGTAAATTTCCCTTAATGGTGAAGCCAAATTATAACCAATATATAGCGAGTTACTTGTGATTACCATTCTACCATACATGTAAGTGTACGAATAATGTTGCCAGTCTAATACAATTTATTTCAAAACCGTAATATTTATCATGCTTTAGACTTAAGGGCTTGGTCTTATTTTTTGAGAGTAAGTGATTTTTCAACCACCCAACGGCTTTTGACATGGCTTATCGATTAGTAAAGCCGACATATTTACGTAGTCTCCGAAGAAAGAAACTGGTCGGTTCAAATGCCACTAGACGGTTACCCATGCAACTAATGACCAGGCGTAGAGTTGTTAGACCTAGATGATCTGTCAAGAAGATCTTGGCAAACTTCGCAACTAGCGCCTTGGCATGGCCTTACACATTAGGGTAACCCATTCAACTAAGTCTTTATAGACTTACACGGGGCCGCATCACTTTTATGCAAGTGTTGGACTTCTTGTCTTATTTTAATTCTATGTAAAGCAGGTACTTGAGATATTCACACATACAAGAATACACGATGTAACAGTAACTTTTCGTGTTGTACGAGGCGCGGTGTCGTATGGGGCGTAATTTTATAACAGGGTTTCTCAATCTTGTATCAGTTTTGTCTTTCATATTGGAATATCTTTTACCTACAAATCTACTAACAATGATTTATTTCATATGGCAATAAACCTAGTCAGTTTCCTGTAGTAATTTTTTTTTTGTGTCGAGTGTTTTGGTATATAATGTTTCACGGAAGCTCAATCAATGAAAAAGGATAATTAAAATCTTAATTTAAAATGTAACACGATAAAATTTTTAGGACACATACTTGATATAATTGAGTTTTAAGGATTGAATATTTCAAAGTATGATCAAAGTTGAATGACCTTGCAGCTCAGTCGGTAGTAGCTCTGCCGTAGATTCGATTTCTTCCTTCGAGGACCAACATTTGTGTGACGATTATAAATGTTTGTTTTTCCAGTATTATATGTTTATATTAACAAAAAAGAAATCAGTTGAATATCAATATAATCAATCAATATTATTGAATCACTAATATTACAAGCTATGCTTAGTTTGAAATAGGATGGCGATGATTAACATTAAAAAAATATATATATTTTATTAATCGTACCTATTAGTGATTAAAAGTATAATGATAAAATAAAGATTAATGCAGTAACAGATATGTTGATGGTATTTCCTACCACTACCACTTCCTGCGTACTTTGCAAATACACTTATGTAAAACTAACTCCGGCACACTGGCACTTTGCTAGCGGGTATATAATTCCCAGCTTGAGAAGCTCTGACGCACAGTGAAGCCATTTTAAGATATTATAAAGCACCTCTGAAATGTGTTACACGGTCGTTTGAGTGACGGCCTTCCTTTTACTTAATAAAATTGCGTCAAACAAATGTGTGGAATTTTGATCTACTTTATTGAGTGGGACAGTTGATTTATTTTTCAGGAATGTAATATCTTGTGGAGGTTCTTCGTTGTTCGCCTCCGTAGCCGTACCCTCACACACACGCGCGCCTTACAAGCGTCCCTATTTGGTGCAAAAAGAGCATCACAAAGTAGTAGTAGAACTTGAAGTTCGTCCGGAAGTACTGACACCACATCTGGTAATCTGCCGCTAACCAGTGGTGGAGTTGCATTGCTATGTTCCAGTGAAAGGGTGTACGCATGTGACAATATATCCTCATTTCAAAGTAACGGGCACAATGAGATGCGGCTTGGGTCTTTTCTGTTTATATGCGGCATTAACTAGTTAACTCAGTTGGTAGTAGCTTTCTTCTATGCTGTAGGTCGTCGATTCGATTCCCATCCAGGTCAATCTTTTGATTCTGATTGTTATATAGTTAATAATTAACTAGCAATCTAGCTCCCATAGTGTAGCTATGCCTAGTTTGGGGCTAAATGGCTCTATGTAAAATGACATAAATTTTTATATGCAATTTTTGTTTAACTTGGGTTCTGTTTATAATCCCGCTTAAATATTTAATCTTATCTGTGGTGTATTACATTGAAAGTATTTGTAGCTGCTACTCGATGATTTGTAGGAGGCACGAATTCTACTAGGGTTAGTTTTTGTTTTCCAAAAACGTAAATCATTTGTGTTTTTGAAATTAGTGTGTTGAGTCCTAAGATACATTCAATGCGCACAAAGGGCTCAAATTACTTTGACTTTGATCAGTTGGACCGTATTATCCAGCTGATTTGTTTTCGAAGTAAATTTTGGGACTAAATATTCCACTTTGATCGTCTGCGTGCAAATAAACTAGCAAGCCAAATCCAATATTCTAACGCATCAGTCCAATCCGAATCCGTAGAGATGTTTTATGGTTTGTGAGTATGCCCGTTGGATTGCTCATTTTTGCCATAAAATTTATTGTGTCTTGCAATAAATTTTAACTTCTGTACCTACTTCTTTATTAGACACTAGCTGCACCCCGTGGTGTTATCTTGAACTGGCTATCTTACAGGAATTATTTTTCGGGAGATAAAGTAGCCTATGTGCCTTCGGAGTGCATTCATAACAAATTTCATGCAAATTTGTTCAGCTGTTGAGGCTTGAAAGAGTAACAAATATACAAATCGACAAATTCGCATTTATAATATTTTCCGGTTCCCTCTCCCGATCGGGATCCCAGTCAAAGCTTATCTGAATACTGATGGTTTACGAACACCTGCGAAAATACCGAAAGTTTTTGGACAAATTATACTATACTAAATGTATCTTAGTACATATATCTTACCTAGACACCAATTTTCAAGCTCCTAACTATTGGCTTAGTATTTTCAGACATATTAATACCAAAAAGCAGTAAAACAAATTTTACCCGTGTAGATTACTCGTAGAAAGCTTTCTCAGGGATTTGTGGCGTAACATAGGCGACGATAACATTATCACTCGTCACGTCTACTAGTATAACTAAATACGCCTAGAAGCTAGGATTCCCGCAATATTTTGCCTCGTTCGAATATCGGGGCCTGCAATAGTGTATATTTTTTTTTGCATGAAGTATTTACATTTTGTTTTCAGGTATTGGATGATTAACCTAGAACCTATTTGTATATATGAATGTCATATATCTGTAGGTTAGAAAGTTATTATTTGTTTATTTGTGTTTACCAGAAATACTCTATTACTGAGGGAATATAAAAGTCTTCTCTCAGTAAATAGAAAGCTATTTTTACACAGTATTTTTTCATGGCATTCGCGGGCAAGATCACGTTCGCAGTAGGTACTTTAGAATAACCACGTAAAAAGAAGATATTCAACGCTGCATCCGTCAATGTCTTAGTATAAATAAGTTTAAACACAGGAGCAAGGAAGATTGAATTTTTAAAAACGTGTTACGTTTAATGATCTATGTACCGTTCCAAGGTGTGCCGAGAAACTGTCACTGATAAATCTATATGAATAAAAATGAATTAAATGTGTTGTCAAGCGTAAAACTCGAAAACGGCAGGATCAATACGGCACTTTTTTATTCATGTCTTTGTTGATGTCCGAAGAAGGTTATGATGGAGATTTTTTTTTAAATTTCTTGTTGGAAAATTCAAGAAAACGGTGTTTTTCCTCTAAAGCATTTTTGCAACTACGTGAGTTTTTTTTGACAGCTGCTTGTCAAATTGTCAATCAAGAAAAGGCAATGTCTGTCAAGCCAGGTAGTAAATTATGATGATGAAGGGCGGTATTATTCCTAATGTTCAGTTGAGGAAAATAGACGTTGGTGTTTCATCAATGTTATTGTTGGCCAAACTTTAATATTTTGTTTCTTAAAAGCTATACATTTTTCGAAAGACGAGAATCCTCCTGATTTTGTCACCCTTCTCACCCTCGCTTCCATTAATTCATTTTGATTATAAAATTATTCTTAACTCTTGATCAGAGTACAAAAAGAGAATATAAAGTTTAAATATATTTTCCAACAAAATAATCACATCGACCTGAAAGCTATTATCTTCACAAACAATGCAATATCGCTGGCAACTTACATACGAAACGGCCTGGCGACATTACATCTAGTTTGTTCTGCAGGGAAATTTATACGAGATAAACTTGTTTTCTTGAAAGCTTGTTTCCGATATAGTAATATTCGGTTTACGAATATACAGTTAGCGTCTTAAAAAGCTCGGTTTTTTAATAGTGCCGCTGTAGGAACACTAGCCTATCTTGCTTTTAAACAGAGCTTTTGTAGTAATTGACAGTAGCTCGATTCGGATGGGTCGTTTTGCATCAATACTTGACTTATGTTGATAGATTCCATCTATTCAGAACTTCACATTGGTGTTGCAGTGCACACGGTGCACAGGATGACAGGGGATCTGTTTTGTGGGTGTGGGTTCAGTGCCTATGAAATATTGTGTGATCTTTGACTGGTCTCACAGGACAGTCAGTTCTAGCTTTACCTTTTGCGCTATGGGTAATTGGTTTAATTTCCAATAAGGACAAAAAAACTGTGTGATGAACGTAGATTTTTATCTGAATGAGGGTTTTTGCAAGTTATACTTGACCAAAAAAAATATAAGTATCTTGTCAGTGATCTGGTTCTTATTATGTGAGAGCGGTATTATGGCAATCTATGTTCAGATTGCGACTACATTGAGCTCTGTGTAATGTCATGAATATTTATTTTATTTATGTTGTAATATTTAGTTATTAAACTAAATGCAATAAAAAAATCCGGGCTGCGTCGCCTGGGTTTGTTATTTATTACAAAAGAGGTGTTAACAAGCAATATTGTAACCCATTTTTAAATAAATAAAGCTTCTTTTTAATGACTCTCATTTGACATGGCAACACAGCGGCTCAAAGCCAATATTTACAAGTAATTCAATATTTGTCTCGATGCGGGAATTACACCAACGCAATGCGGTTGCTAGGAGCTCTGTTACCTACATCATCAGCTAGCAAAGCATTATTTTTATTTTTACCCGATGAGTCAATCAATATCAATATTTAACCAGATTCAATTAAAGCCTGTAATTGACGTGTAAAATGAAAAAATAATTAATTTCGAGTCTCGCACCATAAACAAATGGCGGCTGTTCTTTTTAACGGTTGTTTTTATTTTATTTTATGTGAGTACAGTGATGGAATGAGGAGCCCCACTGATGTTAGGTTGTTACAGCTGCCCATAAAAAAACACTAATCGACTCAGGTCTCCCCACAGTGAAGTATATGCGCCCGGGAGATCTGAAACGAGGATGTAACGTTTCATGCCCCTGTATAACACCGGCACCCACACCTTTCCATACCAATGCGAAGCGGATTAGAAGTTACGACTTGGTCCGCTCTTGATATCACATACAGGGAGATAACGTGTGAGGAAAATGGATCTTATGTATGTAATAAAATTAATGGGAGATTATTTCTATTACATACATGATTGAGTGAGACTGAATGAAACGGAAATAATTTTATTATTTCCGTCCGGGCTGTCATTTTTAGAAAATAAAAGTTTTGTTAAAAATTTTAAAACAATTCCGTGAATTTATTATTCTTATGTCTACGAGTTCACGGCCCCGTGCAAAATAAATGAAAGGTGTATGAAAATTTAACAGATATTAAATAAAATGGAAACTCAACAATACATGAAGTGAGATGGTTAATGGGGGAAATGTGTATAAAGGGGACCCTTTGAGCGAAAGCAAAGCATGCGAAAATATAATTAAGAACATTGGGTTAATATCCCTTTCTCGTGCCCATATGAATTAGGGGTGTTACAAGGCAGGTATTAGGACACCGTTATCTGCCTAACGGACTATCTGGAACTACTAATGTTTCAGATACATATAGTGTAGTTGTATTTTGAATAACATTGCTTTAATAATAAAACCCCGATACAAAATTTTTAACATAAAGCATTAGCTGCGACCCACGGTCTTACCCACGGTATTCCGGGACCAAAATTAGTCTATTTGTTAATCCAGAATATAAGCAATCCTGCTATCAAATTTCATCCAAATCCGTTGAGCCTTTGTGCCACACCCACATACATACAATTTTTCATTCTTATAATACAAGTGTAATGTCTCGAAACTATTAGCAATTAGCAAAGTATATTTAAATTTTATAGATGAATGACTGGTAGAATGATTGGTAAGTTTACTTGCTTAGTACTTGTTTAGTAAATAAACCAGTTGAGAACAATTCGACAAGGAATTGTTGTTCACATCTGCGGGAGACGAGGTTGTCATTGGTTGGTTTATGAAGGAGATAAAATGAGTTTACCTACGCTATTGGTTATTATTAAGTACTTATCTGAATATAAACGCTTGATATCTGAAAGGAATCCCAAGAAAAATCTTTTATCATGGATATCAGAATGATAGTTGGAGAAACGTTTTTCCAGATGAAAACTACAAGAATCCCTGATACGTATCATTGTCTTCAGCTACGGAAATAAAATTCGCGACGTTTTGTTATATAGTCTACGGGTAAACCATATCCCCACCTAAATTATTATTACGTTTATTATTTAATTAGTATTATTGTAACGATAAGTGATGCCATCTGCCAATAACAACAAAAATTAAATTGAGAATACCTAATGATATCGTGATCATACCGTTTCTGGTTACCGTATATACAACTTACTGTTTCAAAAGCGCGCGAATATGATTTAACTGTGTAAAGTGTGTAACTGTAACTAACCAACAAACACATTTTCACTGACAATTCACAAAAGCGTTAAGCGCATAAACCAAAAACGAGAAAATAGTGGAAAGTGGAAACATTGCGTGAAAACTCCCTTTGCGTTCCTTTATAAAGGCTTACAATGAAACACTGATGTCTGTGAGCATTTGCTTTTAATTGTTCCCAGGGTTGAGTTACAGTGCTGAATGTACACCTGGTTTACATGTAAAAGAATATGATTAATGCGATGTAATTACAGGCACTTAAGGCGAAACCTGCCCGACTCAGAGTGATGGACGCAACGCCATTTGACTTGAGCCTTCTCATACTTTAGTCGGGGAATACCTGCGTCGTATTTTTATTCTTTATGGGCGGTGGTAACCACTTAATATAAGGTGACACGCCTGCTCGTCCCGATAGGCTATATACATATACGATGCTTTAGTTGCCGGAGACCATGGGTACTGAGCCGCAGCCCCGGCAGAAAACAAAGTGACAGCCTATTTGATGTTAAGTGGTTATCATTACCACCCATTAACTACAGTAATACGCCTCGGATTTCCCTTATTTAAGCATGAGAAAACTCAATTCAAACCAAACTCTTACTGTGAGACAAAGAATATAATAAAGCTAATTTCTCATACTCTTAAAATATTCACCGACACCCATATTGTTTCACTGGAACTAGGTGGTCCGGACCAATTTTACACAATTTCTACTGGTCTTTTACTAGCTACAGTAGAAATTCTAGAGGGTTCTCAACTACTCAAGTAACATAGACCCCTTGAGTGAAGTGAGTGAAAAAAGCGTGGGAAAATACGGTAAATTTACTATTTCAAAATAAATTTTACTAATTAACTCATCCCTCAGGCTATCAATCAACTCACTCTGATACATAAAAATAACAAATATTATAATATTCAAGATAATTGATGGATTCAGGTATTTCTTTGCGAAATTCCATTTTGATATCATCTAAATAATATTTTTCTGAGATTTAGTAAATTACCTCTTTTCAGATCATTTATTCAACATTTTGGCACAAGGTTGCTACCACATAAAATTATTATCAATAGGTATTCGTACGACGAATTGATATAAAAAGAAGTAAATGCACTCGGAGCGTTATGGTTTTCACAAAGTGTGTTTTACTTCTCTATTCGTAATTGAAAAAGGCTAACTTTCATGTCAAAGTTTTCAATCCACCCGAAGATATCAAATATGGATCTGCAACTAGTATAGCCGGGATCGACATTATAACATCGCTTACGAAAATACTCAGCTCAAATGCCACTAATCAGTCACGTTTCTAAGTACAAATAGTTGCATTTTTCAAACATATTCCCTACACGTGTCTCTTCGGTGGTGCTAAAGGAGCAACAAAAAATTCGCCTGGAGAAGTACTGCCTCCATGCCTGGTAATCTGCCGCCTAGCAGTGGCACTGCCGTGTTCCGGTGGAAGGATCTTGGTGCCGGTGAAATCACATGCGTATGAGACGTAACATCCCCGTCTCAGGTGACGGGCGCGACGGGATTCAACTCCACTCAACATCCGTTAGCCTTTAGCTCGTCCCGCCACTTTAGTCACATAAAAAAAACATTAATTGTTAGCTAGCTTTGGAATCTAATCGTGTGAACTAGATGATTCTCCCTGAGCTATGACAGAAATGGCTCACCCCAATCTGTGAGCGTGAAACACAGAGTCCACCAACTTTCCTTGTCAGGGAAATATACTTGTTTACTATACGACTGCCGGCTACGTGAGCCGATTGGGAATAGTTCAATCAACGACACGTGACTTCGGACGTGTCTTATAATAAATCTACCCAATTGTTGATAACAATACATTTGAATCAGTATCAAGGATCGCCGTAAAACAAATTAACAAAATTTTAATTACTTATATTGTAACTTTGGAGTATTCGACTGTACATTACGCCCGACGGAATCGTTATGATCCTCGTATCGTTATCCCTTCCAAGATTACTTAATGCGTATTTAAAATGAAAATGTAATCTGAAGCTGGAAAATGTAATATTCGAGTAAGCTCACATTTTCCCTCGCTTTGAGCTTCGCTTTATGATATTAGTTTACGTCGCTGTGACACGAAAAGACAACCCGATATGTTTCGAGTAAGCGTTACAGTGGGACTTTAAAATGAGAGCAGTGATTCTAAAACTTGGTAAATGCACGATACACTTTCCTTATAGAAATATTCTGCGCAGTAAGCAGTATGGTGGTACTTTATTCACGGCGAGCACACCTGGCGCACGCCTCGAGATGCAATGAAAATTTGTCGTCTTCTTGCCAAACTTGAACTTATTATTTGCAGAGGAAGAGATGTTTTAGCATGTGCATCACATATTGTTCATAGTTCTTCAGTAATTCAGATCTATGATGGATACAGTAGCGCGCGCGGCAAAATACATTTTAATGGAAAATAATGACATTGTTTCCAGTATGTGTACCACGGTCTTAAGACGTGGAGGAAATATTTATTGGAAATCAAAGATTGTATTATACGACCATAATAAATGTATTAACCCGTTACTCTCTTTCGTCGAGTATATACCTAAACACCTTTCTAGCAGTAGAACTTGTGCCAAGTTCATCCGGAGAGGTACTGCCACCCTGGAATCTGCCGCCAAGCAATAGTGTTCGCAATATAGTATTCCGGTGGAAGGGTGTGGGTGCCGGTGAAATCACATACGCATGAGACGTATCATCCCCGTCTCGGGTGACGGACGCAGCAGGATGAATTCGACTCAGTCTAAGATCCGAATCTTATACTGAGTCGCATTACTGTAGTCTTGGGCGGGGGTCGCACTTACCTCCAGGTGGGCCCTCAGCTTGTTTCGTCACATTTTCACATAAAAAAAATATAAATAAAAATCCCCTAAAAAAACACTCGGAAGTGATATTGTGTATGACTGATTGTGTCGATAAGGAAACCGTCATATAATATGTCATACCGAATCCAGGACCCCTCAGGAAAGAGGGTTACTAATGAGCCGTCTCCGCAGCCTACCTAGTAGTAACACTAACGTTTACACACTCATACCCCTGCACTAGGATTCCCTGTGTCGCAGATGGCATGGACAAACACAGAAACACAAGACAAACACCCAAGAAGTGAGAACAAACTTCATGCTCGCCACACAAAGTGTATCCGGGAATCGAATCCGGGACCCCTTTGCTTCGAAAGCAGCCAACTAAGCCACAGCCGTCGATGTAATAGTGTTTGTTGATGCATTTGCGGGTTATTTGCGTTGTATAAACATCAATGTTATTTAATACCTGGGTCCAGTGTTTATCTCCCCTATGCCTTGCGCTTGTTGCTGGTACTTGTAGATGCATATCTTGCTAAGCACCATATAACATTTAGCCATGATGAGGCTAGCTTTCTGGGCTTGATTGTCAGCAGCCCATCCGTTTATGTATAGAATAGTTTTATCACTATCAAAATGTCTTGGCCGGTTGACAATCATTTTATAAAAATATAAAAGTATATACAATAATTTATGTACCTGTTTATAATTAGTACAATCAAACTAAATCACGCTTACATTTCTATTACCACTACATTATTCTGATGAGACGACGATGTTCTTGTAAAATAAAATATAATTGCGAATTAACACAAAAATAGCTATCCATGTTTTGAAAATCACTGAAATACTAACACATTTTGAATATCAAATTTCAATTTTGGAAAGCATTGCATCTCATACAATCCACAAATCAAGAGAGCTGTAAAAAAAGATTTTCCGTTATTGCGACCGAACACGGGGAAGGCGGCGTCGCTGCTGCGTTATTCATGAAACCGTTCCCACCTTCCCATCTGGACAACGAAATTTGTCTATTTTCTCACCACCAAAAATTTTAACACCTACAAAACTTTCTGTATCCCAGTAAAACGAGATCAACTTTGAAACTCAATCTTTTTAATACGTCGCGACCTCGCCTCTCGGAAAAGTTTAATCTTATCGGTTCCAACCTACGGTTCAGAATTTTCATAAATCACAGTCAAAAACACGCTAATGACTGCAATTTACTCGCATGTTTTTGAAAGGTCTGCAACTAAATCGCCTAATCAACATTTTCCAAACTGACGGAATAATTGAAGTTTTGAAATGAACGAAATGTTGATCACGTAGCTCCGATATCAAAGTCTGCGCCAAGAATCTGGATCTTAATGAGAATCCTGCACTAATTGGAATGCTCGTTTCATCCCGGCTTGTAATAGGGGATTAAAACTTTATTATTTACCGAACGTACTGTACATGCTCTGATGAATACTGCTTTTCGCATAAAATCTCAGCGTGCGCTTGTTATATTCAATTTACAAAGAAACTTGTGAGGAAAATACATTATTATTCTGCAACGATCATGAGTTCATTGTGTCTAGAGACCGGGTGTTGAGAGTCCTCTATACGATTCTATGGTATAAAAAGGATGATAAATTACTTAATATATTTATTAAATACACTTTGCATGAAAATGAATTAGTATAATATATTGTGCAAAAATCAGCAATACGTGTACCGCATTAAAGACAATCCATCAGCTGGAAATGAAGGATACCTAGATAAAGTGAGCGCTTGAATGTTTGAGGAAGTTGGATTAGCCATAGGTCCGTATCGTCGGAGCCAACAAAGCGGAATGTCAACGGCTTCGACATCAATCACTTGCGATGCCGGGATTACTCAAACCGTAGCGTCATCCTACAGCGCTGAAGCGACGCGAATTTACATAAATAAGCTCATCTGTATTCAACATGCAAGCCGAGAGGAGCCCATGCAACAACATGTGGCATTCAACTTGCAGACCTCCATTATTAATTGTGGACAAGTGACGCGAGGGAGCTATTCCGCCAACTAGTCGCTGAACCGCCGACCTCGTTGTTTCTAGTTTAATGGAAGTTTCGAGCGCTTTTAGTTCCACGTTGTTTATTGATTAATATTCGCCGCTTACCTAACAGATTAGCGCAAAGTATTCGTTTCTGTAAAATTAGCCCGTTCTAGTTTCGATGCGCCGAAATTCCGAGCTTAATGCTCCGGTATTAAACAGCTACTATTAAGGTATAAAAGCTCTTCATAACGCAGCTTAACAACAGAGTTAACCCCGACGGTTGCTATTAAACAAGTTGGTCATAGATTTAAATTTTGAGCTCGTAAATTAACCCCTCATCCTTTTGAAATAGCAAAGGGATTGGGACCTAATGGTCTATTTTGCGAGACGTAATGGGCCGGCCTGGCCGAACGTTACACAATTTGGACATATTCTGACTTCACAATATTCATATAGAGGCTTTAATGGAATCCTTATCTTTAATGCTACTGTTAGTGCCAAAGGCGCGAACTAATTTCTTTAGGAAATGCTCCCCTCATTCAAACTCAATTTGTAGAGTTTAAAGACTTTACATTTGTGTTGATAACTTGGTACAACTTCGTTTAGTTTACCAAAAACCAAATTGATTGTTATAAAATATTAAAATTGTCTGTCAAAAAGCATCGGTAAACTTAATGAGCAGTTTACCGAAAATATTATTATAGATTATCAGATCAGAAGATTGTGAGAAATATGCCCCCATATTATAATAGATAATTTTCTATGTTTTAGATAATTTTCTTCGACGCTTAGAGGAAAATGGAAAGAACTTATTCTGTATGATTCTGCTGTATCTTGAAATTTGTTTGTTTATTGGATGTTGAAAAGAAATCTCCATAACTACTGAACCAATTCCAAATGTTATTTTATTAATAGGAACTAACATTATCTATGCTATATTTTATTTTGATAGAAACGTATTTTTAGAAGTCACAATAGCAATAGTGATGCAACATACCTACCATTTTTACCGGCTTTAAAACAAGTGATTGATTTAAAATCGGTTCAAAACAAAACAGACATACAGACTAATTGAGAATCCCTTTTTTAACTTAGAATAAATAACTTAACAAAACAAATCTGACAAAAGAAGCTAAAAATAATTTGTCAATATTAATCAGGATTCTCATTTAATTTTTAAGATTTTGTTACAGTCAGTGCCAATCTCACAATTAGGACAAATCTAACGACACCTCTGAAGGTAAAATTCATCAAGCCGTTTTGCCCCCCTTCTGGCGCAGTCGGGTAAAAAAATAACAATTTTTAGCATGTAAAAACTAATTTAGTTATACAACTCAGAATAATTGTTCAATATTGTACCAACAATTTTACAATTATTCAATGGTAATAAACAGGAACTTAAACATTTAATACCCAGAGGTATAACAGCTTGTATTACAGCCATTGGCTATGAATTCAATATTAATTGGTAAACCAATACCGACATAACAATGAATTCTAAAATAATAATAAAATGACTATAAATGGTGTCCAATATAACAGAATCAAAACGATTCTTTATGTATTGTAGTATTCTATTATTGTATATTATATTATAAAAAGTAAGTCATTGTTATTTTCTCTGAATTATTAAAAAAATCTTTGGAAACGTCATTATTTGATAATTAATATGAGTCAACGAGATCACGTGTTCTCATTAATAAATTAGGTATATGTAAGTATATATAATATTACTTTTTTTTGTATTACGAAAGGGACGCAAGCTTACGTGACGACTTGCCTTTTGTTTACTTGGCAGCGTAAATAGACTTAATAATATAAATTGATGATTATTTATGATTTTTAATTTTAATTTTAATTTTAATTTTGACGTAACCAAGTGTTCATTATGGTTCCTACGGTGAAATAAATGAGTATGAGTATGAGTATGAGTATTACTTGTTATACCACTTATCATCCCAGCCGTTGTCGCCGTTGTGGTGTTCTACAAAACATCAATAATAAAGTTGTAGTAAATCAACTCGTTCTGAAAACAGGTTAAGTTCAATTCTATGATCTGAAAAGGGATAATATACATCTGCCAAACTTAAAAATAATAGAATCGACTAATAGTTTTTCAGCTTCTACGAAGCATCTTCAGGAGGTCAATTTCAAAGTTCAATTTGAATTCGCCCATCGAAGTTTCCGTACCACTGATTGTTTCATTATTTATTATGATATCTGCCATAATATTACTACAATACTTAGTGCCAAATATAGACGTCGCAGGGCTAGTATTAGGGTTCCGCTTACAAAGGGTCCCTTAAAACTATATTTTAGGTGCTTCAGTTGATATCCTTAGATAATCCCTATTATAGGTAACCTTAAGATACAGATTCGGTTTCCCGTTTTTCCCACCCTGAGAACATGTAGGATGTTAGGATCTTTCCTCACTTTTTGACACTATAATTTGGAACATGCTGTATAATGAAATAAAATACATTATAACCACAGATTCCTTTTTTCGCGTTGAATAATGGAATTAAAATCTGACATTCTCAACTCTTGTCATTTGGAGCATGAAATCGAAATCATTGTTCGTGACGTTAGGGCCTCGATACATTTGCTACATTTTGGATCAGTGATTGGTTAAAAGTGACTATGAGACTGCATTGATATCTAACATTATACACTGTAATTGTAACTTTTTAAGCGCGCCTTGAGCCTGTTAGTAATCATTATATTGTGGTATATTCTAGCAAATAAACTACGTAAGCTTGGCTGAAAATTGATTGTAATTTGATATATCGACTAAAATATCTATATGACTGGCCTCAGAACTCAGTAGCTCTGCCTTCTCAACAGCAGGTGGTGCTTGTTCTGAGTCTGGGTTAGTATATATTATATATTAAAAAGAAATAAGTATTGTACCTCCTAGTAATCTGGTTTATACGGTAAAAGCTTAGTTTGGGGTTAGATGAAGCTGTGTGAAATACGAAAATCAATGAAAATTTATTATTTATTTAAACTTAGAATTTCAGTGATTTTTGGAAATTTTTGTTCATTATTGTAATGCGAAGTCGGTTACAAAAACGTTCAAAACCGAACTAAATAAATTAGGTCTCACTCTAGACCCAAGAATAAGAATAAATCACTAAGCTTACCTATAGGCCCTAAATTTCAAGGATTATGGAGGACAAGATAAGGTTGAGCTTTGTTTTTATAGAATATTGTTATAAATACGACTCCGTGGCTTAGTTGGTAGTAGCTCTGCCTTCGAAGCGAGGGGTCCCGGGTTCGATTCCCGGCCGGGGCACACTTTGTGTGGTGAGCATGAAGTTTGTTCTCGGGTCTTGGGTGTTTGTCTTGTGTTTCTGTGTTTGTCCATGCCATCTGCGACACAGGGAATCCTAGTGCAGAGGTATGAGTGTGTAAACGTTAAAAAAATGCGTGTATATTAAATACAGAGCACTGACAATTGGTATTGTACTGGTGAATCAAAATAAAACGGTTAAATGCAATACAGAATTGCTCACCGGGAATTCCGTTCTATCATTTGGTTCTAAGGGGTTGGTTTCTTTTAAGATGATCTAAATATGGGGTAATATTTAGTACACTTTCGCTAAATTTGTTAAAAAATGAGTTACCCAGAAACACGGCGCCTTTTTACCTATTAGTAAGTAAGAATTGCAGAGAAAGAAATATAACTATACATAATCAGTGATGCACTTGTACTTCATATACCTACATATACACATATGTATCATATACATATACTTCGGTGGAGAAGATCTAAGTTGTATTGCCGTTGTTATGGACGGACGTTAACATTAGGCGAGTCTTAACTTCAAAAGTATAAAAAATAAAAATATACACTGAAATTGAAACACTCAACAATAGAATCGACACGTTTTTCATCTCTCCACGGGGAATCTTCTGAAGTTTTAACTCGAGATGTTGATTGAAGATGTTGAGAGTTGATTGAATATTTCTTTACAAGACGTAGATAAATTTTTACTCAAAAGATTTCTTTACTTCTTGGGTACGAAACCTTAAAAATGTGAACTACGCCAACTCCCAATGCAAAAAGTCTCACATTTAGTAAAGCCCTTAGCATCGAAATTTCCATAAAACCATAAACCGTTATGAAACGGATCTTCAGAATCAAATTTTGCTTCAGCACCAGTCGAGTGTTTTAATAAGCAACACGTGTATCTACTTTTGCTTAGCGGTATTATTTTCAAACTTCCTAATGGTTCTTAGATTTATTTTCCAAATTTGATCATAAATTTTACCATAATTTCCGTTACCATTACCGTACTAGCCTCTAATGTTCACACTGCAAGAACACTGGTTTACGCTCGACAAGCGAGAGTATCATATCCGATCGATATGTTTTGCACCTTTGGACTCGGAACAGCGACCTTCGGATTAAAAGTTACCTCACACAAGTATCAAAACGCGTTGTTGTCTTGTACTAAGGGGCCAATTCTGGTGTTCTCTGGTTTCCAAGCTTTTGAAGGCCTCTTAAATGGCTTTTCAACTATTATAGTATATTCAAATACGACTAAACGGTCACCCGTCCAAATATTGACTGAGTGAAGGTTGCTTAACTTAGACGATCTGCAAAGAAAAGCAAGCATTGCCATGAACACCAACATGACATGAAATATTGGCTAATAGGCTGCATTAGACACTAGATTTTGTTTTCTGTGACGTTCTTGTTTAGGTCTAAAATAATGCAGAACAATATACATTTTGTCTGTTTATTGGTCCTTATTTATAAATGATTTATTAATCATCGGAAATTAATAAAAGCATTAATGCATGAGACGTTCCTCGTCTTGGAGTAACGGGTGCAATACAATGCAATGTATCTTCTTATACTACTTATACTACCTAAGTATTTGAATTTGGCAGCAGTAATCAATTTACATCAGATAGGCCATCAGTAATTCTATTATTTACACTTTTTCGTTCATTAATTTACGTTTGCTATAACAGAACGCTCCAAGAGCAATACTAGATTTTCACATCTACAGCGAACTTATTTTACGATAAGATGAGTCACTTTATGCTCTATATATTCGCTTTTTAAGTTAAGCTGTAAGTAATAGTAATAATTTTAACTTAATTGTAACTTGAAATAATCTTAGCTCACACAACGTTTTGGTCAAGTTGTAAGTTGTGGAGCATCTGTTTAATAAATAAACTGAAGGAAACATGGTAATCTTGTGTAGTTGTGTAGTAATTTTGTGATTGGCAGACAAATGTTTAAAGACGATCCTTTCAATCTGTATCGGATATTGAACGTCAAAGGATTGATCTAAGATATTAAACAAACTGGAATAAGTAGACGTCAAAAACATAATATAATACTCTTGATAGTCTAAAAAATAAGATTATGGATCGTCAAGATTGTTTGCCAAAGATTGGCGTAATTGGTGCTAACTAGTTAAAAGACAGACGGTTTAAGAAAACATTTAAAATGAAATGAATGGTGTAATTACACGGGCATGAGTTGTTACATTCCCGTCTCATAGTGACGGGTGCAATATGATGCAACTTGGGTCTTCCGTAATAGTAGCATGTGTTAATCCAGGACATAAGCTATCCTGGCACCAAATTTCATTCAAATCCATTGAGCCGTTTAAGTATGACACGCATACACAAATTTACGACTAAATAATATAAAAAAACAGTAGTCTTTCAGCATAAAGAAATATAGAAATAAAGCAACTGATTTTGTACAAAGTCCTATCATTAATAACTAGCGCAAGTGACTGCTTTTAATTGCTCCTATAATAGTAACCAATTATTTTTTTTAAAACTTTACAAAACTTTTCATTTTAAATGTATTATAAAATGAGGCGTTTTGTAAGTTTTTTTAAGATGACCTTTTTATAAGATTTTTTTATTATCTCAGAAATCTTTCATATATAAATCGGACTGACTCATGAAAGATTTATTTTTAAGACGCTCATCGCATTTGGCATTCGATCTTTGAATCTGCGTGAAGTTGGACACCCACTGTCAGATCGGCGACAGATTTTAATTGGTCGTCTACCTAAGACCTTATAGCCGAAGTTCTTAAACTGGTACAGCGAAAGTTTGTCCCTGATTACTCCCCGGGATAACATACCAATTATGACTGGCTGTACAAAGACGGCACACGATTAACAAAGTTTATCGGAACCATAAGCTGTTTTGTTAATCTCAAAGGCTTCTTCTAGAATGTTTTAAAAACTTATTCATTCCAAACTTTAGGATCTAATCCCTCAGAGTAAGAGTATGGTCATAAATCCAACGCCCCGTGGATCGGCGGTTGTCACATGTCTTACAACTTCGTGTTCACCAGACAGCGGTTTCCTTACTTTGTTTTATTTTCATGGGAAGTAGGTAATGTATGCGATGAAGGCGCATTTAATGAATAACGTAGACCGGAGTTCCGGGTTTGGTCCCCGGCCGGGTAAACGTTCGTGTGTTGAGTAAGTAGTGTATTTAAACGACAAAAATATATATTATAGGAGTTAAAAAATATATCTCTAGACTATCTCTATTTAAAAAAAAATGTGAATCTACAGAATCACGCGTTCTCATTGATAAGTTCAAACTCTACCCGACCAGTAATGGGAAAAGGCTTTCGAATTCGCAAGTAACACAAGAGTGTAAACGCAAGTGTAAACTTGCGTTTACACTCTTGTGCACCAATATATTTTTTTTTCTTTCTTTCTTTCATCAGGATTCCCTTTGTTGCAGGTAGCATGGACAAACACAAAAACATAAGACCCAAGATCAAATTTTACGCTCAACACACAAAGTTCCGCCTGGGAATCAAACCCGACAACTGAACTCAACTCAAACTCATTTACTACACTTGTGTGTAAAATTGTACACATATGCACACTTATATGTCAAATAGTAGGCAGTTTTCATGTTTTAGCTAGTTTTATTTGATAAGTTCACGTCTGTTATAACCTTGCTTTGAAGGTTGTGTTAAAACTACTAAGCTGAAACTGTCTGCTATCAATTTAAATTTAGCCATCAGTCCCAAGGTTAGCTAAAGCTCTCTGAATACTTTCTCTTGTCAATAGTAGGTACTTTGATGAGAACTTTAGATCATTGAATATAATCTAATCTACAATACTGATAAGAATAACATTTTGGTATTTAATACTGGGAAGGATCCGGATATGCCTTCTATTCTCTTCATCGAACAGCCTCAAAAATGTGAAAAGTTTTAAGTACAGTTCGGCCGTTGTGTCTTGGAAACTGAAGTTGGCTGCAAAGTGTCAAAATATGTTTTAGCTTTCTATGTTTCAGTCATGGTAAGAGACACAAGCTTTTGTTTCAGACTAGCAAAGATATATACACGATATGGTCAAGAGGCCGTGACGTGACGTCGGGTATAAAAGACGACGGGAATATCGATTAAAATCGTACAGAAAGTCCTAATGATCATTTATGATCATTAGGAAATTATATTAGTGATCTCGAGGGGTGCTTCTATGTGACATTTGATACTTGTGGCATTTATCAACTTTGGAAAAATTTGACAAAACAAGTAGGTACATATTTTTATGCAAGGTTCACAATATATAGTTTACCTATCCCCGAGAGCTGAAGTGACAGAAAATCCATTTAAGTGAAGCGAATGGACGATTTCTTCCCCTTTGTAACAAAACACTCGTGAAAATAAGTTTTTTTATTTTATTCGTGGGCATTTCACGCAAAAGTAGCTTATCATTAATAACAAAAATACTCAATACACAAAAACCACATTTAAACAGCCAGACAAGCGCCAGTAGCAAACAGTCATAGAAAAAAAAGAGTAAAATACCACAGTTATCAAAATAAAAATATTTTAAAACGAACGAAATTATTGAATTGTTATAATATTGTAAATAAGCACGCACAATTTGGTACATATAAAGGGTACCACAGACGTAGTAATAAATTTATGTATTTCACATATATGAGTGGCAGAATTCTGTTTGCTGTTTGAGTTGGACCTACATCAGTTCATGTAAATAAAATATTATATATAAAAGAGTTAGAAAAAAAGCGTTTTATTTAAATAAAAATATTGATGTATTATAATATGACTATAATGCGATATTTATATGAAACGGAATGGCAATTCAATGTTCAGTGAAGCACACTGAATCGAGATCATTGGCATCACATTAAAAGCATTCCACATCATATTTTCGTGAAAACCGAACCATGATGCGTCATTTCTCGCGTGATGAAAACTTTATTGGCAGTCGCTCATATTGGAGGTCCGTTTACAAACACATTTTCATTAATAGTCCTGAATTGCATTACTTTATAATTAACACACAGTCATTGTTTATTATTTTTAAATCGGATCATTATACCGGTGGAGACGTAATAAGTAAACTAAAAAAAAAAAATGCTATTCGCCAATCAAATTGTAAGCCAGGTCTCACAAATAAAATATTTTTCCGTCTTTCTTTCAATCGACTGTACGAGTGAGGCCGGCCAATATACGAGGTATATTACGGCTTACAGTAAAACACAAAAATACGCTATGTTGATGATGTTCGTCCAAGAACAAGAATGACAAAAGTATGCAGAGAACACGTCGAAGTTCTGCCAATATTAAGCCACACCAGCCCATACAAGAGTATCAAGTAAGTCGAGAGTTAATTTGGCGGACCAAGTAGCTCGCGTCCGTAGGAGAATACCGTTAGAATCCTTTCACGGTTCCAAGCAGGGAAAAATAGCAGTAGAACTTGTGCCAAGTTTGTCTGGCAAAGTTACTGCCACTGGAGGTGTGGGTGCCGGTGAAATTACAGGCACATGAGACGTGCCATCCCCGTTACGGTGAATGATAAAACTCGGTCTTAGACTCAAGTCTTATTCTGAGTTGTATTGATGTTTTCATGGGCGGGGGTAGGTAACCACTTGCCAACAGCTGGGCCTTCTGCTAGTACAGTAAATTCCTCACTGAAAAAAAAAATATCATGCTCAATACCAATTTAAAACTTTTCTTAAACTGTCTGTACTTTCTAATTATTTTAATTAAAAACCTGTCTGCATCATAATATCGTCCATTGACCCTTTAAAAATGTATGTTTTGTCTCCTTTTGTGGGTAGCAGAAACCCTAATCAAACCTTTCGCTTACCGGGGTCGCTTTAGTCGTATTTATCATCGCTAATTTACCTATTTGAGTTGAGTTTTATAATGTGTTTGAAAAGGGTTGCGATTCGACAAACATAATTGTTATTTAGTCTCGGCAAATATTGTATCAATAGAGCACACGCAAGCTTATAGTCGGTTGCTAATTAACTTTGATAATTAATATAAATTAGGAGTACTAGATAGTTGGTTAGTTGGTCTAGCAGCTCAGTTGATAGTAGTTTTGCCTCCTGCGTTGTAGGTTCGATTCCCACATAGGACAATTTATGATTGTGATTTTTTGTGATTGTGATTGTGTGGTTATTAAAGTGACTTGTTTGAGACACAGAGTAGTTCTATTCGGGTACGTTACAGATGTTTTTTTTTTTTTTTTTAAATTTTGTCCAGCTCTTAGTTTACTTATCCAGTTAGTAGATTACTTGTTAATTACATCAAGCTTAATAATATATTACCAAAATTGCTTGTATATAAATGATAAATTTACCTGTTTAAAATGCATTTTTGATCATTCAGGAAGACGCGAATCTCAGAACATCAAGTAGATACAAGATTTATAAACAATTACCAAGGAGATGGTGCTTTCCTGAAACAATTACGAATGTAACTGAAAATATATTTAGAAATAAGGATTGCAAATAATACTGTCTCGTCCAAAAATCAAGACAATCTTTGGTGGTTCGGGGCACGAAACGCTGATCGGTGAGATTTCGGCATTGATGTTCTTAGCTTAGTTTTAGGAAGTATTCCCACATCCCTTTATAAGTTCATAGATAAAAAGATCATGATTCAGCGAATATGAGCATAAATAAAAAGTCTGTAAGTCAGTCTCTCGCAAGAGTCGACCCGCTTATGTAAATCTTGTTGGTGCGTAAATGTATTCACGGCTTCTGATTTTTATCGCAGGCTACACGTGATTCACTGAGGTGTATGATATATTTACACTCTATCTGCAAATATCATATTTATTTGAAGGGAAAATGCTTGAAACAGTGTCATGTGTCAGAGATAAGTTAAAAAAAAAGGTGCGTTGCCATTTTATAGGGTAAAGTTAGGGTTTTCTTTGATAAGCGACCCAATTACAACAAATTTCTCTGTTACATTCTCTGTTAAATAACATCAAACTGTGAGGTTAAATTAAGGTTCCGTAGCCAATTGTGCTTTATTACCCACAAATTACTTTATTACTAAAAGTTTACGCTTTACGCCTCGCCGCCTGGCTATAATTCTTAAGTTTATAAAGCTGTACTCGTATGTGAAGGGTTGGCCTCTTGAAACTTACAAAATAACTAGTTTGTTAATGTGTTATTAGATACGGATTCCATGTAATTGACTGATTTAAAAATATTAAAAAACTGACTGCAATGCTTTAAACTTAAAAACTAACATCCAAATCAGTCTATTATGGGTTGCGTTTTTTTGGATGACATATTTTTTCATTATTTTGTACAATATTTAAAAAACAAAATATTGAACCGATTTTTATAATATTTTATTATTCAATATTCAAATGTTATTAATCTGAAAGTGATATATTTCTTGTTAAAAAAAAACAATGGAATTGAAAAGGAGGATGCTTTGCAAGTCGGTTGAAAAATATCAAAATACTATAGTATAAAGTCAAAAACTAAGGACTAACCCTGTTTCTCAACAGACGGAACAATTGTCATACAATACTGAATTTGTTCGCCGAACGCCGAAGTCGTTAGCATTCTTAGTCTTGGAAACATTTTATTTTACAACGGATTAGAGGGCACCAACTTTTCTACAATAGCAGAATGTTTATTGTGCCTTAAAAGCAACGAGTTAATGGATTACGAAAGGTTAACTTTAACAAATGGAGTTGTTAAAGCATACGCTCAAGGCAGATTACATCAAAGTTATTCGTAATCAAAAGGGAAGTTTGTTGCTAACATTGAATAAATAATGGCCTTTACTGTTTACTAATCTTTGGTGAGTAAATCGTGATGGTATTAATCGATTTGCGAATTTATTGCCGATTTTATTATGTATTTGATAACTCTGGGCCTACTGTGTTGTACAATATAATATGTATACTATTATGTATGAACATGAGTATGAAATAAATGGATAGAACTTACAATTGTTATTACTTAAATTCCATTTATTCGTTGATGATTGTTTCAAAATATTTTGGAATGACTCCTTCAGAATATCAACACCAAACTGATACCACTTGAGCTTCAGCGGAATTATGCTGACACACATTTGGTCCTACGAAATGTGTTTGTTTTATATCTGTTATTTTGTTTTATTATTTTTATTCTATTATTTATAAAAATCTACTACTGTATTATTGTGGAACCAAATAAATGTATTTCTTCTTATCTTCTGTTATGTTATACCAGTAATAAACTATTGACTGACTTAAAAATAGGCATATCCGACTTCAATTTATATTTTTTTATTTTTTGCCATTTTGGTAAATTTTTTCCATGTCACCTCCATATATTTGGATCTCTCTTGGAAATACACCCCATGAAATAAAACAATGAATTATCGAAATTTTAATATAATTAGCAAATATAAAACGCGTAACAAACACAGAATAGAATGCTCATTATTAAAAGCCTTTTAATGTCCTTGGTATGGGAGTCTGAATCACACACGGCTTCTTGGTGAATCAAATCATGAACTAGTATCTAAGTCTCCTTAACGCTACTAAATTATCATTCATATAATTCAAAGTAAAGGAAATGGTAAGCATATGCAACTCAACGTGGTCCACAGACGATATATCATAAGAGCCATTGACAAATACGGTGCACTGCAGTCGCGGATGTCGCTGTCATCGCGGTACCACTGCTTGAGTAATAACACTGCACGTTTCATACATACACTTATCAGCCTCTAATGTTTCCACTGCAGAGATACAAGTGCAAGACTGGTTGATTGGTTTGATTTAGTTCGGGTGAATAACTTGTCGGCTGTTTAATTTAGCAGAGATCTCTTGAGATTTCTAGTAGCTACTTTATTTAACCTAGTAACATAATATGTATATAATGAAACTGCTAACGATTCTCCGTTCTATAATAATGAACACATTATGTTATATGCGCTACCTTAGCATTATACCTTTTAAGTCTAGACTAGGGCAAAAATATGAAATTTGATAGAATATTCAGCAACGTTTTTTTATTATTTTATCATTGAAGCGAAATTCTTTATTCTAAGAATAAAACATCGTCTTTATCTTGCCTCGTAAACTAAGCGTAACATTTTATTTAATGCTCGTTGGATATCATAACTTTTCCCAGCCGTCTGGGCCCTTAGACTTAATAAAAAACACGTGGTTTTTGTGCGGCTCCGCAGTAATTTGACCTTGCTAAAGAGATCTTTAGCATATCGATCATTCAACCCTTAGAATATTATAATTAGAAAGAAGAAAGAAAGAAAAGACATTTATTTGAATACACAAAATACAGAACTTATACATACTTACAAAAAGAAAAATATTTAAACAAACAAGAAAATGAGATGGTAAGTACACATTCCGTACATCGTGCAGACAAACAGGTCCCAGTCTCAGCATGTTGCAGCACTGAACTCGTTGGTGTCAGTGCTGCGCTGGTATTCTGACCGGGCCTTGCAGTGATTACACGGACATTAGGAGCATTATCCACGACCGGACCAATAGTTTCCCCCAAATCATGCGAGCACTAAACATTTTACCGTCAAAAATTAATAAGATATGTAAAAAAATTGCTGGTATTTGTGTGAATCCCCGTCCTTGCTAATTTAAGCCTGCGATATTGAATATATAGGCTGAACAATTTAGAACCCAGAGTCAAGTTACGTTATACGTATTTTTTGGTAGTGATGTATTTGCATAGACAAGTAATGACGAAAATTACATATTTGTGACGTATTTTTGCTGCAAAGGGTACTTGGATCTACCAGCCTTCTCATTGAACTTAATTAGGTAAAATTGTACGGAATTAGTGAACTTTACAGGGAACAGCAAGAACAATCAAGAAAACTTAAAACAAATATTAAAAATACCATTTGACTTCACCTCTTAGTTGACAGTAGGTTTGCTTTCTGCGCTGAAGGTTGTGGGTTTGATTCCCAGCCGGGACAAGGTTTTGTGTGACGAAGAAAGATATTTGTTCGGTGTCTGGGTGCTAATAATGTAATGTATTTACAAAAAAATTAACTTATTATTGTATATATAAATACTACATCAGTGATTTGGATTGTATACTATGCTTAGTTTGGGATATGGTGGTGGTGAGTGAAATGTCTATGAATGTATATTTATTTAGGTACTTACGTCTCTTAGGATTAACGATGGCCAGCACTCATTGTTCTGATTTTTATAAAGCATAAAAGATTCCTTTACCACCATTTCGGCAGGGTATCCCATTACGCATGCCAGGAAGTATGAACGCACAAAGGGAATGAAGGAACGGTGTGGGGACGGCCCTCATTTATTTATTCAGGACCTTGCCGAGGAAAGTAATTCATGCGTGTTTATTAAAAAGCTGAGTGGTTTTTATCGTGGGTATAAAGTGGCCGTCGGCATGTCGCGTTGAGGTGGAGCGAGCGTGAGTTTTTTTTTTACATGCTTTTGTTTGACTTTAATCGGTCGTCTTTCTGGTTCATATTTGTAATCCTTTTAGCATTGATTAGTTGAATTTTGGCGTATGTTAATATAGTCTGAGTGTGAAGCTATAAAGTGACCAATGAATTCACCAACTGTGCAACGTAATTGCGAAGTGTGTTTGATGAGTTCTCTTGATCATAACACTAAGGTCAACTTGAATATCCCAGGTATTGAAATCATATAGCAATCGGAAGACTACGTCTGAAACACACTGTCTACCACAGAGCTGAAATTTCAAAATGCTTCATTTTCAACGGTATTTCACAGTATGGGCGTGTCGTGCAGTTATTCCACCAGCTGACAGTTGTCGATGGTCGTTAGGACACTTCAGCCGTGCCTTGAGTATTATAGCCTCATAGTTAAAGGAAAGCGATTCAATAAAATGGTCCAGAGGTGTTCACAATTTCTTCATCTTGAGATATAAATATTTATGAATAGCTTCGGTACCATGTTTTCTAGTATTTTAATCGCATCTCAAAATTTTTCTTTCGGCTTTTTTGCAATGCAACTTTATTCAGACCATTATGATTACCACATAGGTTTGTTATAAACTGCAGGATTTGTTTTGGGGCGAGCTCCCTTATTTCATTGTCGCTAAGATAGTGTATCCCTAAATATGTATAACGTAGTTTACGTTTGTAAATTAAGTGTCCACATCACCCCCAGAAGGTGAGGTTGTGTTTCATTGGCCTCATCGCTCTACACCAAAACCAACCACCAAGGTTGAACTTTTGAGACAAACTTATATGTTTGTATTGTCTGGGTGTTCATGTGTATTATATTGGCGGCTCTGTGGCTTAGTTGGTAGTAGCCCTGCCTTATAAGCGAGGGGTCCCGGGTTCAATTACCGTCCGGGGCACACTTTGTGTGGTGAGCATGTTCAGCAACTTTGTTCTGGGGTCTTGGGTGTTTGTATTGTGTTTCTGTGTTGGTCCATGCGATCTGCGACACAGGGATTCCTAGTGCAGAGGTATGAGAGTGTTTACGTTGTTTGTTGTTTATATGCATGTATTTACAAAAAAAACTATACTAAGCATAGTATGGGGTTAAATGGTGCTGTGTGAAATGAACATTTTTATATAAATTTATTTATGCCACAAGATAATTTTGGAATTAATTTTGGTTTCAACACATATCGCCAACTTAACACCATCTCATGTAAGTTATAGACTTAGTAATTTGTCAATCAGACAGTTTAAATGGCTTGCATCCCACAAAATACTGATCACTGCTTAAAGCCTGATGCAGATTTATCATTAGTCCGTCCAATGACGGCTCCGTGGCTTAGTTGGTAGTAGCCCTGCCTTCGAAGCGAGGGGTCCCGGGTTCGATTCCCGGCCGGGGCACACTTTGTGTGGTGAGCATGAAGTTTGTTCTCGGGTCTTGGGTGTTTGTCTTGTGTTTCTGTGTTTGTCCATGCCATTTGCGACACAGGGAATCCTAGGGCAGAGGTATGAGTGTAAAAAAAAAAAAAAAAAAAAAATTAAAATCGGTTACTTATTTATACCCGACTCATCATCATTACATGATGAATTTTTTCATCAATTAGACATTTAAGTACACTATTGAATTCTATTCTATGCTCAACAAAAAGCTTTCAAAAGACCATAGTAGCAAAAATGCAATAGAAAAATAAGTCTCTATTTTTTCCCCAATTTCTGAATTTCTGAAGATATTTTCTAATACAATGAAATAGAAATCAGCTAAATCGGCCAAGCCATTTTCGAGTTTTCGCGAGATTAATAAACGACAATTTATTTATATATTATATATAGATAAAAACGCTTATCAAATATTTGTATCTGGATAGATACTTCACAAATTTTCAAAGAAGACTTTAATTAGGGCAGGAAATTAAAATTAATTAGAAGGCACCTATTGGTAACCCTTTGATTAAACTCCTTGTTCAACTTTTACAGCCTCATAATTAACCTTAACTGGATAAAACTCAGTAAATAGAATTTCGTATTTTAGTAAAGTTACGCCACTTATTTATTATTGAGCAAACAAAGTAAATAACAACGCTGTAGTGAATAAGAAAAAAGTTTGTTTTTTGACGGACGACCAATTTCAAGCCAATGTGGCCTTTTCAAATCTGACATTTAACCGGTGTTGTGAAAATATTTTATTATATTTTTTAATCATTCAACGAAATGCACGATCGAAGAAGAGTAAACAATGAAATTGATTTGCTTTTCATTATCCCGAATACTCAAGCTCTATATTTTGCAAAACCTTATTATATGTTATTGTTATTATTAACTGAATTCAATAAAAAGAGGAGGTTTTCCTCCGTCAAAATCATGTCAGCCGTTTCGGAGATTAGACAGAACAAACCGACAGACTGATAGACTTATAGACCTACAGACAGACAAAAGTGTTAAAATTTGTATCTTTGTTTTAAGTACTTTTGGGTGCATTTAGTAAAAAAATTGTTATTTTGACATTAAAAACAGACACTTCAGTTGTATTTACTTATATACCTATATGTATTGATTCCTTAAATGTACGATTCAGTAGTAACTTACTATTATCTAAACTCTACTCTGAATATGCTACTTTTTTGACCAGACATAAATATGACAGACTATAAAGGAATACTTCCGCCCATAACGACAGTAATGCAACTCAGGTCCTCCCCGACCGAAGTATCAAAGAAAATCAAGACCGAAGACCCAAGTCGCACCCGTTATGCCCTTCACCCGAGATGGGGTGTTACGGATGTTACGTCTTGTGTGCTTGTGTTATTATTTCACCGGCACCCACACCACAACCTTTTACCCAAACACAGCAATGCAAGTGAACCACAGCTTGGCGGCAGATAACCAATCTTCTCCGGGCGAATTTTTCAACAGTTTCTACAGCTACTTTTTGTTGCTTCTTTAGCACCACCGAGGGGATATTTGCAAGGATGTAAGGGTACTCACCTACGGACGTGAGTAACTGGACCCTAAAAAACTGGTATTCGTAATCTGGTTTAAATAGTACAAACTATGTTAAGTTTGGGGCTAGATGTTGCTGTGTAAATGTCCTTGAATTTTAATTTATGTCAGCTAAATACCTTTGCACCGCGGAACCCTGAAAGCGAAAACAATTATTAGGGACAATCAATTTAACCTATTACAATGTAACCCGTTTTAATTTCTGTAATTTGAGTTTGGCAGACTGTTCAACGAGGCAATTTCCTTAGTTAAGTAAAGTTGCTTATGCGGAAAATTATACGAGTTTAAAATCAAACGGATTTAATTGGTACAGGAAGATAATGAACTGAATGAATTAAGTGCCGAGTTATTTATTTTTGAATATATCGTGTGAATAAATTGTCAAAATATTGTGTTTATCATTTAAAATAAAAGTACCACTTGAGTCTGTCTACAAAGCAGGTTCTAATAATAAAACTATTATATTACAATATTAAAAATGAGATATAAAATAAATATTGTGAAATAATACTTTGAATATAATTAAATGCACAAATCGTATTTTACTAAACTACTAAACATGTATTTTGTATTTACAGAGTATTAGCGCGTAATTATTATACTTTATTATTTTACCAAACGTTTCGAAGCGCGTTGCAACGCTCGTGGTCACGGGGCGACTGGAGTTTTGATGAAACGATAATAGAATCAACAACCCTCACTTGGATTTCAGAATTCCACATAAACTTATGATGTTTTTTTGCACATTTGGTCGTTGGTGAAAGGCGGTGCCTATACCTACTACATACTAATCAATGTTTTCCATGATGCAGAACTCCGTAAATTCAAAATTAATTTGTGTATCGATCGCGAAATTTTATGAAATACTAATTTCAATTTGGTGTCTGCAAAATTTTTTTTGAACTAATCACAATAATAAATTATTTCAAATATAGAAAAGTTACGTACATTTAATTAAATTTGAAACTTGGCAATTTATCTACAATTTTGTTTTGGTTCAGTCAAGAAATTTACGAAAATTGTGTCAGGTACACAATTCTCATAAATTTTTCGCTATGATATTAATTTATACCTCCATTTTGGTTAGAAATGTAACTCAAAATGAGACAATTAACTTTTCAGTTTTTTAGATAAAACAATAAAATATTTAATATACCGTTATTACGTCGGTGAAAAGGTTGCTTCGTATTGTAAGTACCAATCCAAGACTTTTTTAACTTTTATTAATGTTCATATGAGCCGTTTCGTTCGATAGCTTGATGTCGTTTTATAGCAGCGACGTAATCACCTTGCTGCAAAAATTTTCGTAGTTATGGAGAGATAATTCTATTACACACTAGTGCGTAATATAATTATCCCTCCAAAGTTAAATTAGTTCCTTACTGCGAGTAAACAGAGCATTTTCAATTTAACTAGATTAACCAATTTAATGCAGTTATTTTTTTTTTTAATAACAGCAAAGAGGTTTCATGCCGCTGAAAATCCATTATACATTTATGAAATAAATAAATGCGTATGTCCTCAATTAAGTCAAACAAATATTTATTTAATCAAATTATTATTCCTAATTCACAATAATTTGTTATAAAATATTAAAATATTTGCATTTTATCACTTAAAATTATAATTTTGAAGTAGGCTTGCACAGGGCGCGTAAAAAAAAAATTGCCCGCCATTATCAAAAATGTTTATATTTTGTTTTTATGTCGCTGTGTGGTAAATTATTTGCGAGGAAAAAACAAACATGTTTGTTTTTTTCCTTGCAAATGGTTGAAAAACGTATTAAACTCGTGAGCTCTGCTTATTTCACACTCGGCTGAATTACGCCCTCGCCTGCGGATCGGGCTGCAACCCACAGCCTCGTGTGTAATTAGCACTTTAGCTCACTTGTACCATGATGTACTATTACACACACCTTGGCCTTACTATCATAATAGTCAGGACATAAAGAAATAGAAATTCGTTAAATAGGTCCTGCCATTTTCAAATTTTAGTGAGACTAACGAACAGCAATTGATCTTTATATATATAGATGAGCAATCATTATTTTGAACTTGGGATGTCTGATGAAATTGGCTACGTTAGGTTTTTCAGCAAACTTCCGACATTAAACTAACATGGACACACCAAAATTTGAGTGGTTGAAAAAATATTTAAATGTCAATTCTGATTCCATAATTCAAACCAAATATACCTCACTGAATATCCGAAGGAGAGTAAAATCTTTTAAATTCAAAATGGACCGTAAATGTGTGTTCTCTGTTAATATTTGCTATTCAGTCTGAATAATTTTCGCAAATAATTCGTTAATTCGTTAATGGATGCTGCAGGCACTGAATGTTGAAATTGAGAATACAAATATAATACGAGTCATCATCAAACAAAAAATTATTAAAATAATATTTTTAAACCGACTGTAAAGGATCTGGGCAGCTTTGTTTGTCTGTGGTCTTGTGCTTTTAAAACATAATTACAACATTATCTTTTTATTTTCTTAAAAACAACACTAAAATAATCGATTAATTTGTTGTAATGTAATAAAAAACTTAGGGAAAACAAAGTGAAACCATATTTATGATTCATTTTATTCCATTTCTTTTCTTGTTCCTAATTAACTGAAGACTCAGTTGATGTTAAGTGGTTACCTCAGCCCATAAAAACTATAATACTATTTAGCTCCGTCCAATAGAATTATAAAAATACCGAAGTTGCCGGGAATGTCACGCACATGTGATCTCTCCAGCACCCACACCCTTCCACCGGAACCCAGCAATGCGAGTATGCCACTGCTTGGCGCATCTAAAAGCCAGTCAAGGGCCATAAAACAAACAGTCCAATTTCAAAACACCATCCAAATATACCATCGGTGTAGCTTGCTAATAGAATCGTGTCGTCGCTCGCAACACCATTCGAGATTAACTTTAATTAAGTGGATGTTATTCGAAACTTGAGCCCGGAGAAAATTTATCCTGCTACACAAACTTACACGGAATAGACAAACGACTCAACTTCATTCTTATTCATTGAGCTTTCGGAACGGAATGAAGTGGTATTTTTAAACCAACATCAAAATGCTGGATCCACTTGAGTTGAACCTACAAATGTTTAGGTTCAGGTTCAATGTTACCTGACATTATTAGGGTTTCGTATTCATAGGTTTGAATTTTGACGGCTGTGTGACCTTGTCAAAATCCTTTGAGGCAATGTCCGTCCACAAAGGATGACCCTATTTTAAAGCGCTTGCTTTGTATGAAACCTGGTACAGCTTTGAATATTTTTGAAGGGATTTGGATTATTTTTGCTACTTACAACATTTGTCAATTGTTGAATACTCGTATATGAATTCATATGAAACAAATACGATTCTCTGACATAATAATGATTCAAATGAAATTTTAGGAGGTATCTTGTTAACATTTTAGGTATTAAAACGGCAGAACAAAGGAAGTTTACTTATTATGATCTGGAAGTTAAATTTTAGATCAGATTTTGGAACTTCTTAACAAAGCTACAATAGTTAGTTAGTCGACGTCTAACTACACCATTACGGCGCAGCCAAAGTTATTTACATTTGGATATTTAGGTCTGATTTCAGAGTTTTCCTTTAAAGTTACCTTTTTACCTTCTTTGCTATCAAAAGGGTAATGAGCACATTTTCTAAAAAGATTTATAAAAAATGTCAAAATTGAAATTTTGATGAAACCCAGTAACAGGACGAGCACTATTATTTGGCGACGGATTACCATATGTGGAGGCAGTCCTTTACCTGACCAACTCGGCACAAGTTCTACTAGGGTTACCTACTACTTTGGGTTGTTCCCTTCGCAACACTCAAGTTTAAAGAAATTATTATAGGGATAATAGAAACCTTAGAGATTTTTCCTACCGGAGATTTCATTAAAAATGTTGTATCTATAAAAATAAAATGAATAAAATAAAAAATATACCGTTTTGAAATGAATTCGAGTTGAGTCTTATTTTTTTACATCGATTCCCCATCTCATCTGAGTTTAGTAATCATTATTGTTCTACATTCCATTAATTGTAATGTGCGGGAGGTTTGATCTAACAAACCAGCATACATTAGTAGTATCGCATACAAACCAGCAAACAAATAAAATAAAATTAGATATCTTCACTTGCTTTGCTCCCACATTTGTCAATTTTAAGAAGAATAATGTATAATTCGCAATGATTAACTCAGGTTAGGAGTGTTAAAATCGTTTGTAAAATAACATGATTCGACTAAATTATTCGTATCTTCATAAACCTACGTGGATAACTCAAATGAGTTGGATTTATTCTCATTCGTAAAACCTTCCTGGTGAAATAATTTTTAACCACTATTAAGGTCTATTTTTGTTTGACTCATCTTAATGAATGGAGGGTCCTGTTGAGTAAATTGGGAAGAGGTTGTTTTAGGCATCGTTTCATTTCTGGCCATTTTTCATTAAAGTGAAACTAATTAAAACAAATTTAAAACTTGTTGGTTTTATTTTATTGGTATAAGATCTCACCTAGATTTTTGTTTGTTGATGAATGTTTGGCTGGAAATAAAAGCGTAAACTAAATTATTAAGTCATCATAATGTCCTGTTCAAAAATCACATCACTTCAGTAAATAATTAAACTAGGCTCATTGTGGTTCTGTCTTCGTAGACAGATACCCATTCGATGTGTTCGATGTATGTATGAATAAATGCAAGAATTTCGAAGTTTTGTAATATAAAAGTTAATGATATTAATAGTAGAATATACCCTTTGGACAGCACTAGATTACTTAAAAGACACATATTATATTGAAGTACAGACAAATTAAGATTAAAACGCTCAAAAACAAAAAAAATTACATGGCAAGAATCATGTATCAATATATTCTCTGTGACCAAAGGTATTTATACAATAGACATTTTACATTTTACATTCAAGCCAGGGACTGTAATTTGAACGGGAAATAAACACCACTTGAGTAAGAATGCCTGAACGTTGTGCCGATAATTAAAAATGCTTTTACAGGTAGATCTGTAACCGATAGCTGAATTAATTGAAATGTATTGAATTCTTTGTGAATTTAATTTGACATTACATCTTTGTGACTTTTTGTACATTATTAAGTTGACTAAAGTGTTGAAACCTTATTGCATGTATACGTTTGAAGCTGTAACCGAATGTTTTAACAAAACAAAGATTAAACACGTTACGTATAAAACTTTCAAATCTATAAAAATCTTTATATTTATATATATTATTTACATCATATATAAACAGATTTTTTGCAACTTGAATTATTTTTATTTACAAATTAATACAAGTAGTATTTTCAAATCTTTTTCCAACAAAAAACTTCGAACAGCTCATCTCAGTAAGCTACTAATAAAATAATGCCTCATTATTATCCAGAGACTTTAGAGACGCGGCCTCAAAGTCCCCTAAATAAAGTTACGCTCCTAATCACGGATACGGACGTAAAACTTTGTGATCGGCTGAATTATCCCGCAACAGTTGTTTCCTACAGATGTCACATCAAATGTAAATGACTTACACGTCCGAATTATCTCTGCAAATTCACTTTGGCTACCGGCACCGCTATAAAAATGATACATCGTCTCGGCGGTAAATCCTCTAGTTTCAGGCTTCAGGGTGGGGGCTCCAGGGAATGCGTGTGCCATAAACATAATCGCTCTCATCAGCTGCCAGTATAGATGGCAGACCGCGCGCTACACCATTTTTATGGTATCCCATTTACGAGCCGTGATAGAATTTGCTTTCATATACATTTTTACGATTATTGATAGCAAAATGAAAAGTAGGATGGCAAAATGCTACTGCTCTACCACCGGTGTCACTCGTTGTTTGGGTATCCTAAAAATTGTTTTAAACTTTCATTATGTCAAAAAAACACATCGTGTCAGTCGCAAAACAGTTCAAAATTCCATTTGACATAAAACGATGTGTCGACTCAACGACAAAATATTTTATGGTAATTTTTATGCCTTTGTTGATAATAGTTGTAATTAAGTATCTCAATGTATCTGTATTATAAAAATGTTCTGCACAATATTTCTTCTTCGCTTCGAATTGAAACATGAATCAAGATATAAAACCACAACCTTGTCTCGAGGCGCGACGATGTTGGCGTGAGAAAAGTGCGTACTCGAACATATCTGCCTAATAGAATCAGCATTCAAGCTGGATCGATGTGTAAGCACTTAGCTACACGGCTGCCTGTGGCAGTTTTGCCGGGACAGCCTTTTGAAAAGATGAGAAATAGTTATTTTCTCGTTGCCGACTCCCGGGACGATTAATCATCCTAACTCCACGGGTGGCATGGATTGACCTATGTACAACTTACGTCACATCAGCTATTGTTTTACTTAGCTGCACAGATGTCTCGAGACTATGTTAAAATGCCCCATGATTTAGTTATGCTGAGGAGTCATTTTTGCATAACGAAGCTATATTATATTTTTGTTATAGTATTTTGCTTATAATTAAAACAGGCACTTTACGCGTACCATCCCCATCTCAGAGTGACAGGCACAGTGCAATGCGACTTGGGTCTTCTCATAATTAAAGGTAATAAAGAGAATGCTACAGATTTACCGATCATCTATACAAATTCTCTCTAAAATCGGGATCGATAACCATGCCTGGAGAAACATAATATTTGTTTTCGAATCATGATGACTTGTATAGGCGGAATATAAGTGTCATAAACCCTTTTTGTGTATTTTATCATAATCAAAAGATAACGGGCCGTATTCTTAAAGGCATTATGACAGATTAGCTTATTTGTGTTTGTGCACAAAATACAAAGCATAAAGTAAGTAAAATACGCTTATGAATAAGGCCTAATGTCATTTACCCAATGTAGGCTCAAACTCCAAATTGGAATAGACATTATTATTACATCGATCAGTTGGTAAATACGTAGTGGAAGCCAAAGCCAATAATATTTTAGGTAATAGAAATAAATCGGTGGATCGTTCGATGACACTGAGTGACATTTCGGCCGTGGGGAAATACAATCCATCACCCAAATGTTCCCGGAGCCTATTAGTTACACAATTTCTTTGCTTTCGTGTCTTTTTTGTGCGATATAACGAATTACTTTTCATATCTCAAATCTGAAATTGGGTTTCTGAAATAATAACGCGGTGTCACTCGACTGAAATCCATAGGTATGATTAATTTTGAATTTTATTAGAAGCACGCAAGTAACGTGGTAAACTGTCGAGCTACGTGTGGGGGGACGTTGGGGACGTTGAATTGACACTGATGCTGCTTTATCTCCAACATGAAAAATCACACTTACAATAGAGTAAACATCGTAGGTTTCTAGAGAAAGAAATGGATTCCTTTTGCATATCGTCAAGATATATAAAAAATCGTATATATAAAATATACCATAGACATTCGAAACATTTTAAAATAAGTTTGTATATGTTTCATTCGTATATATCCCTTTCAGAGTTTGAGTTTGAATTCCGATCAAATATATTAAAAGAAATATATAAAAGTATTTTCGAGCAAATCACCAAAACGTTCGCGATCACGTTTTAGCTACACACGTATAGCGTTTGTGGGAACGAGGCAAAACATAACATTTGTTCGTTCAAATCGAATGAACCAACTTCAATAATTTCATCTCTGATACGACCTGAATGGTATAATTTCTTCATTAAATTTCTATAGGACCATCTCGAAGGAACAACCTATCAAATAACAAGTGACTGATTTAAAAATAGAAAAAGACTTCAATTCTTTCATTGCTTATTTCTCGTCCCTACTTCAAATAAGAAATATCCAAATCGGTATACAACGGGTGAAGAAAACAGTCACAGTAAAGCAAACCATCCAATTTCGTTCCATCCAAGTAGGATGACGTAATTTTTCTAGTTATTTTGATTTAACTATGTAACTACAGAACCGATTTTAATAAAATTTCTATGGAAACAATCTGAAAATATGTATATTTTAATAATAAAGAATTTTCCAAATCGGTTGATAAATGTCGGATAACTGAGGTAACAAACATAAAAAAAAACAGCCGAAATGATGATAACCTTCCATGGAAGTCGGTTGAAAAGACTAATCCAAATCGGCCCACAATTGCCGAATAAACCGAGTAATAACAGTTAAAAAAAATATACCACCGAATTACGACCCTCCTCCTATTTTTGAACTCGGTTAAAAATAAACTGTCATTAAAATCGTTGATGAAAAGTAAACTGCCAAGCGACCTTCAAAAGAATATGCAAATACGTATACACGCATAAAGATTTATAGTGAGGGGTCAGGACGATGAAAACATCTGAAATATTGAGGACGTCAGGTGAATTTATAGGCATAATATGTTGTAGGTATGAGAAGCTCAATTTTCACAAGAGCTGGGGATTTCTAAACGTCCAATATAAGACGCCTGATTTTAAGAAATTCTAAAACATTTTTTGGATATAAATAACTCACACGCCTCAAATTACTTAATTTTCTAAACATGGTAAAAATAATAAAGTGAATTAATTTTCTAAGGCTATGTAAGAAAATCATGATGAAATATTTTTCCATTAAAGTTGATATCGGAGAATTCAGGGAATTGAATTTTTCCTTGTTCAAACGCCTTTCATCCATCGACACCGTGAGATCAGATAAAACATTTTGTGAAGTGTTAAATCACGACACAAAACTTGGCTGCCTCTTGGTGAAAAGTCACGAAAAATAATAAGCATTTTCCTATTTTATTTTCTTATAACTTGGCAGCGTAAAGTCAGTGCTTGTATAAATAAACATCAGCGCCATATTTATAAACTTTGTCCTACACTTTTCGGCAAACAATCTCATAAGATTGTTTTCAGTTAGCTACTTGTTTTTATAAAACCAGTTAACTGATTGCAATCTTTGATTCAATTTTGCGAGACCTGCACCATTATTGTATGGTTGATGATTGATTGTGATTGATTACCTTCAAAGTAAATAATCTGACAATATTTTGTAAATCAAAATGTCGTCATTTATGGTAATGTTATGCATAAACATAATAAATTGAAGCTTTATTCAGTTCGTTGTTGTACAATAATAAGTATCTGGTGCAGGAATTTTATCATCCCCGTCTCGGGCGATGCACGCAGCAGGATGAATACAACACAGGTGCCATGAGCGGGAGTCGCCACTTACCACCAGGTGGGCCCACAGCTCGTTCTGTCAGTAATTAACATAAAAAAGCTGATCCCTTCGGTATTTAGATGTCGTTATAAAACACTCTATATCGTATATTAACTATGTGTGAAAGTACGAGCAAATATTTCAGTACTGACTATTTCCGCAGCTGGTGAGCTGCAACTCAGTCGGAAATTCCCAGTACTATGCGCGTCTAATACTTTAGTAAGTCTTTATGTGTAATCTATTCTATATTAGGTATAACATTTTATTGAGTTTATGTTATTTTGCTCGCTTGCTTTATTAAAGGTGATACAAAAACAGCAGTTATTTTAGATGTTTTCAATTGACCCAAATGTTGCAATGAAAATTAAAAAAATATTGCGTTTTACTATAAATTGATGGCATAGTAAATATTACTGTTGATAAAAAAAGTAAAGTAAAAGCAAAGTAAATATTATTGTTGATCTCATACCATTCATTAAAGTTGCAACGCATTTGGAGGTTATAGCAAAAACAACGCTGGTAGACATATATTGAATTTACGCAGCTTGGCACAAAGCCAAGCTTATCAGCAGTCAATACTTTCCTATTACTATAATATTATTATCGTGAACTACTACGATTCATGTAGGTTCAATAACCATATTAGTTTTCTACATCACAAATTACACACATTTAGAATACCCGTTACCATTTATCACGGGATCTAAGATTAAGTATGCTACGAAATCTTTGTGCTAAGTTTTTTATTTTTAGTGACGGAACAGACTATCCACGTGATATTAAGTGGCAACTGCTGGCCATAAACAGCAATAATACTCAGGTAGCGAAATATGAGAGGCCGAATCGCATCGCGTTGCCCCCGTCACTTTGAAAAGGTGTTCTTATTTTTTTCTGTAAGTTGTCAACTCTAGTGTTCGAGTTTTTTCAAACCGCCAGAAAGCTCCGATGTGGCTCCTCTGAAGCACGGAAGCGCTCGGTTCAAATGCCACTACACGGTCACCCATCTATCTACTGACTGGGCAGAGAGTCGCTTAACTTAGATGATTGGTCAAGAACAAACAAGCTTTATTCTGAAAATTTCAGAAAATTCAGAGAATTCGCTTATTATTTTTGAAAGTATAAAATAGTACGTGATCTTCCTTAAAACAATTAAAAATATTTAAATTTTATTAATTAATTAAACGAAGGTAAAGAATCTAATCGAACATTTTGTAGTATTTATTAGTACTGTAGTACTTCTTTATTTATTGTATTTTGTTATGTACTATTGACAAAGTGTTAAGATATACTGTTATGTTATATTATGGTATACTACTGACAGTAGACGATGACTTCCGAAATACAGTTCTAGTTCAAAATTTAAATATTTCAAAATGTTATCTATACTCTATACTATTCTGCAAATAAACTTCTCAATTGCATTCTCAACAGACAAGTGATGTATTCCCACAATTATGTATGAGCAAATTTGCCCACGGCTGGGTTAAGCTTAACTAACTGCCATGCAATTACAATTTCTCTTTAAGTAAATACAAGCAAATAACATACGATGTCGTGGAGCACAGCTGTGCCACTAATTTTGCATAGACAACTCCAATAACACTGAAGCATGGAGAATTGATCATCGGGACACGCAAAGCGTGCTATGCAATGGACATTTAAATTGTGGTCCTAAGAGCAGACAGACTTTTTAATATAGAGTACAGTACAAATCTCTTTCGAAGAATACTTTGGGTACGCGACAAAGAAATATACAAAACTAGCTGCGCCCCGTTGTGATACCCGTGGGAGCAAGTCGCGGTTAAAAAGTCAACATGAGGCTATGAGAAAAAAGTGACAGGAATTGTGTTTTTTGCAAGACATTAAATAAGTTACTTCACTTTTTCGAGATAAAGTATACCTTTATCCCGAAAGCGTTAATACAATATTACTTTATTTTACACCATAACATAAAAATTATCATACAAAAATAAATATAACAGATAGGTGTCACAATGGGCGGCCTTATCGCTAAACGTGATCTCTTCCAGGCGTTATTCCAGGGTATGAACATTCATTACAAATTTCATCTAAATCCGTTTAGCTGTTTGAGCGTGAAGAAGTAACAAACATACACACACACGACAAACATATAAACGTTCGCCTTTATAATAAAAGTGTTATGTGATTATGTGTCCATACCACACAGAACCAAATAAAAATCGAGTGTCCCTGCATTATAAGTGTGCGTGTTAGCTTCTTTTTTTGTCTGTAACAAGTTAATTCTTCGAAATATTTCGTAGTTACAAGTCCAGTATATGGAACAGTTTAGGTTCTACCAGATGACAAGGTTCAACACAAATTAGATATCAATGTGTTGTTTCAATTATTGAAATTAAATATGTACAGTAAAATAACTAATAATTACATATCTGATCAATTTACTTAATATTGTTATTTTCTTATATTGTTTCTTTTTATTTTATAATTTAGTTTTTTTTTTAACAAAATATTCTTAACATTTTCTGTTCCTCGCTTAAAATATAATACTAATGCTCGCTTACAATACTAATGCTCGCAACTCTTCACCTGTAATTGTAGTAATAATTATTTTACAATATTTTAAAAATGTTTACGTATTAATGTACACTATGTTAGTGATCAAATAAATAATGATTACAAGTTTAGTAATAAATTCATGTAAGAAATTGCCACCGCTCAACGCATATTTTTGGGGGTCCGAATTGCTCAGTACGAGAAGAATAAAGCAACCCAAAGTATCAATAGAACTTACTCTCATGTTAAGTTCGTCTTGAGAAGTACTTCCACTAAACCTGTTAATCCGCCGCCGTACCAGGCAAGGGTGTGGATGCCGGTTAATACACAACCCGATGCAACTTTGTCCATCTCACACTTCGGTAAAGGTGGACATTTGTCGTTTTGCTGTTTTTATGGGCGCTGGTAACCACTTAACATCAGTTAGTCGTTAACTTGTCACGTGACATGAGACATAACAAGTCGTATAAAACGTTTTACTCGTTCAGAAAACATCCTTCAAACTTGGGAAATAAGATTACATTTCTACGTATCACTTACAATGAACGGTTTACAAACAGGATTTGGTTTTGCAGCGATGGATCTTGGAATACAAATAGCAACATACACAATTTACGGAAGTCTATTAAAAGATTTGAAAACGTTGGATGCTTTCCAATGCAAGCCATGATATGTGATTGCACTAGGAGGATTTATCAATCAGGGACGTTTTGATTGTCCTTTATACTATCACAAGCGAGTGAATTTAGTTTGGTGTAGAAAAAAATGGGTTCGCTAACGAGTTGTGAATTCGAATGGCTAGCATTTTATCCCGGGTCGGGTTGTGTTCGCCAACTAATAACAAATCCCTCCGGTCAGCCTATGTGTCGGTAACAGACTTTATAAACTGTGTTGTTTGGTTAAAGAAACCTAAATATGTTCTTATATTCTTTTAACAAAAAATAGGTAGTTTAGACGTTTTAATGGTTTTATTATTGTTATCATCATGGTTGTAATTATTTTTTACAAACATGTTATTCCCCCTTTTCAACCTATCAATTTGGCTGTATATATAAACCGAAAATTATTAATTTTATTTGAAAGGACTCGCTTTAGATTGGATTTTTGTGTCGAAATTACAATTTTAAATCATATGTGCATATATGCATACTAAACCACCAATAGATGAATGAATAGATGAAAATTCTCATGTGCCTGGGGCTTGCTGGCTATTGTTTGAAAGACAGAAGTACAGAACACAATAGTAAATACACGCCTCGAGAAGCTGTGTACAAACATCCCCCAAACGGATTAAGTGCCTTAGCACCATTCCATCTCACTAGTACTAACTTTGATTATTAAATCTGAAAGTTAGAATGTTTCTAACTCAATCACTATAAAAAGTATATGGATGTTTGGTACGCAAATATTCTACTTCTTCCTCTAATAGATTATATGAGATAAGAATATAAAATTTATTCTGTTTTTTTTTAGAATGTAGTTACTTTAAAGATAATTAAAGACACCACAAAGCAATGAAATTTTTAGTTAGTTTACTGAGATGGTATTCGCGATTGAAGTCGCGGACACAGCCAGTAATATATAAGTGTTATATTAGTATGATAGTGATAAGTATGACACGACACAAACAAGCATTTTTAATCAAAGTGCAATAACATCCTGCACATAAAATACTGCTTCATTGATATTTATTTGTTTGCGAATGAAGTTAGTTTACGCAGGTACGCTAACTTAGCGTACCAAGTTGTGTGTGAGTAACAAAGCGAGAAAGTTAAAGTATCTTTGTATTAACTTGTGTAGTCACGTAAACTGGTTCAACTTGTCACTGTGGATAATTATTCACGACACATGATGACTCGAATCGGCTTTGTGGTTAAGATGTTTTGTTGCCAGCTTATGACCGGATTTGTGGATAATTTATGAAAAGTGATCACAGCTATCATTACACTCAGGATAGCTTCTACACTAATATTATAAAGGCGAAAGTTGTAAGTTGATATGACGTTTTGAGCCAGCCACTTTCCCACTGGTTCCATGTTCCCACTGAACACAGATATAACTCTACATAAGCGTGAGTGAATGGGCTTGAATCTACTGGGAGCCCATTTCGAATGAGTAGATTGTACAAATCCAATCTTATTTTTTTTTTATTTTAGGAAATGTCAGTTTTTCTCTATATATTCCTTTACCGTTATAAGAACAAGGTATTACGAACATATATATTTTTGATGAAAATCTCTGCTATATTTAATTATTGTTAGTTTAGCAAGCAAGCAAGTGTTAGCAAACCATTGATCTTTTTTTACCTTAAAAACAAGTTTCCGTACAAATAGGCCACTTGACTCCTATATGTGGTTTAAGGCATAAAATAGTGGCGAGAGTGAAAACTCATGTTTACTAAACATAAGTTTTCACTCTCGCCAGGCGAGAATAGGGATGTACAATCACAAGCTTTTAAACACCTTTAGTATGTAGTTGACAAAAACCGCAATAGAGAACAACGCTTATAAAACATCGGCAAGATCGAAAAATATATCTAACTATGCGGTACAACTATTAAGGGAATTACAATAATAATATTATATTAAAAAATAATATATGCGTGGCAGTAATTGAATGGTATTTTATGAAAGTGCTTTGTAAAATAACACAAAAGCCACATTACTATAAGACACAAATTCTATTGACAAATATCCGGGAAATTCTACATCTGGGGACACTAGACGAAAATACCTGTTACTGCGGGATCTAGCATTAGAGACGAAATATTACGAAACGTAAACAAGAAACATCGGTTCTAACTCGAGATGAAATTTGATATTAAATTAAAGCTTTGAGGCGATGCTTCACCGAATCAAAGGGAGCTTCTCAAACTCAGTAATGATCTAATGAGTATATGAAAGCTCATATTAATTATTACTCTTAGATATCATATTCAGTACACAGTTTTCCACCTTCTTCCAAAGAGGGAAGTTATCAATTCGCTTGTTTTTATTTTTTTCTTTAAGTTTGTTACCTCAAAACTACATCATTTATCAACCAATTAGGATTTTTTTTTTTATTGATAGTATATGCTTCCAGAGTGTTCTCATAAAAATATTATCAAAATCGGTTCAAAAGTTTGGTTGATAAATCATAATAATTGGTAAAAATATTTAATCCGAGTAAAAGAAATTGCGTATTTTATTTAGCTTTATTTTTTTTGCAATTTGAATATTTATTTTAAAAATGAATGAAACTTAGGTACATATTAGTGGTGACATCTACTCGTAGCACACCTATGTGACAATCACAATGGACCTAATACAGTCGCAACAAGATACAAAATATAATTTAAAAAAAAATATAACAATTAAAATACATATACATAATACATATTAACACCAAGACTCTGTGCCTAGGTGTTAATATGTCGTCCTAGGTGGAAATTGAACTCACAACCTACAGTGCAGAAATCTACAGCCAACTGAATTTTGAGACGAGTCAGTGTTTGACAAGCACTTCGAAAAATTATGCAAAGAATAATCTTCTACAGCTCTGATCTTAAGATAATTTTTTTTAATTAATTAAATTTTTAATGTAGTTCTTCATAAAATGAGTACTAAAATGATAAATCAACACCTATATTATAAAGGCGAAAGTATGTGTGTCTGTGTGTGTGTATGTTTGTTCCTCCTTCACGCTTAACCGACTCTAAGGATTTGGATGAAAATTAGTGCGAAGATTGCTTTTTACCTGGATTACCTGGAAAATCGCTTAGTAATCTAATCGGTGTTAGTATTTGATAAATTTATTAAATTTGGATTTATAAAAAAAGAAATTCACTATTATTTTTGATGTTTTTGTTAGCGACAGTCACTAGAGCTATATTATAAGTTTGTTATTTGTTTGCCGTCAAAAGCTCCAAATAATTCCAGTTACCAAGAACGAAGATGATGAATAAAACATTCTCCAATGAGTAATATTCGTATGCAATAGGTACAAATTGCTTGAACATCGAGTGATCGAGAGGTGCAAAATAACTATTTGGTTGCCAAAGTGATGAAGTACTTTTATGACAAAGTCCTGATTAGAGTTAGAGTGTTTTAAGAATTTACCGTATTTCGAAATCTCACGTCATTTTTGTTAAATCAGTTTGTCTTTATTATGTTATAAATGTAACTGAACGAGCTGACGGCCCTCTTAATTTTAAGTGATTACTGCCGCCGCCATACAAAAGCTATACGACTCAGATTTTTTGAAGTATTTAAAACCCAACTCATATTTTGGGATGTACCTATAATTTTACCGACTCCCACACACACTAACCGGAATACAGCGACACGATTGCACCACTGTTTGGTGTGGGATTACCAGGTGTGGTGGCAGGATTTCTTCCGCAACTTGGCACAAGTTCTACTGCTACTTTAGGTTGCTCCTTTTGCACCATTCGGATAATATATTATAAGTAATGAGAGTACTTACCACATAGTCCTCCAAGACTAGTGTTAATTGATGTCCAACGATTAAACCTCAATATCAAAACAGTCAGGTAAATTTTTCATCGTATTAGCAGCAGGTACCGTCTGACTAGCACAGGTTAAACCCATTTGCGCTCGATTAGACAACAAATGTAGGTAATCTACCTCAAATCGATCACTACGCAGTAAGAGCTATTCAGTGTTGGTTACGTTGAATCGAAACGGCCAGTTGGTTACAACCTGCATTCTCAATGATCTACCGGTGATTTTCACTTTATCAAATATGTGGAACAATGTTGCATCAAAATCTACACGGATATACATTTACCAAATGCTCTCACACCAGGTGAGACAGAACATATATAACAGTTTTTTGTTTTCATGTGAGTACACTTACTAGAAAGTGTCCAGTTGCTCGCGTCCGTAGGTGTGTACCCTTTGATTCCCTACACGTACCCCCTGGGTGATGCTAAAGGAGCAACCAAAAGTAGCAGTAGAACTTGTGCCAAGTTCGTCCGGAGAGGTACTGCCACCACATCTGGAATCTACCGCCAAGCAGTAGTGGTTGCATTACTGTGTTCCGGTGGAAGGGTGTGGCTGCCGGTGAAATCACATGCGCATGAGACGTATCATCCCCGTCTCGGGTGATGGACGCAGCAGGATGAATGCGACTCAGTAAAGATTAGGATCTCATACTGAGTCGTACGCATTACTGTTGTCATGGGCGAGGGTCACCACTTACCATCAGGTGGGCCCTCAGCTCGTTCCATCACTAATTCACATAAAAAAAAAAAAAAAAAAAAAACTACTACTAGAAACTACTAGAAACTACTACTAGAAACTACTTACTAGAAGACTCCGACACTATAGTTAGCCACTGCTGACTATAGTGTCGGAGTTTTCTAACTGCCTGTCGGCAAAACGGCGTCTTAGCAGAAACAAATGTACCCAACAATAAACTAGCTCAAAACAGAGATAAATAAAAGAAAATGATAAATTCTTTGCCTTGTAATTATACCTAATATTAATTGTTAGGTACAGCAATATGAAATGAGCCTACGTAATTTTTTTTAATTGCCCAATTTTTTATCAAGAAAGCGAATTTACCAACAGTATGTAGCGAATAGTTGACGTTTAACACAAAAGCCTACCTGTCTAAAACATGCCGCGCATTCAAAAACAACTTAATTTAAAAGGGTCAGAATAGTAATGATGAACTCCTTGAATTTGTTTTCAAACATAACCTATATTATCCATTAAAATGTTTACTTAGTTTTGTTAGAATAGCTAAATTAATACTCATTTTAATACTAAAGTACACTCTAAAAACGGCTTAGCTTCGGAAATATTTAAAATTTATGTTGCAATACTGCTGGCCGTAACATAAAAACAAACGTTTGTATCTATCGTTATAACACTATAAGTTACGAAGTTCAGACTTCGGTAGCAGCTAAAATAACAGTCTAAATATAAAGTCGTTAAAGGTACGCGTTATCGTTTGCGCATCACTTGGGCTCATAAATGCCTTCCTGTATTGAGTCGGGCGGTGGGCTGGGCTATTTCAGGAGTGAACAGTATCAGAATAGACGAGGTAGGCACTGCCAGTTTTATTAGACTGTAGGTACATCAGAATATTGAAACTCGGAATGCCGGTGAATGGTATAATGAAAGTACACTGTTACGCTAGCAAGAGTAATTATAGATCACGAACTCAATGAAATGCCTGTTAATTGTCCCCTTGACATAATAAGTGAGATAGGTAGGTAAGTTGAAAGTTTAATTTAGGTGTAGATTCATTTCTAATAATTTATCGTTATTTCTAGTTTTGATATTCTGATGTAGGTACAGTTGTTTTATTCCAATCTGCGTATTTCACAGATTCGGTAACTTTACACAAATGAAACTAACCATTTTTAGCTTTATTAATATTAATACACTGAATTTCATACTGCATAATCGCTTGTTTTATAACCGAGAGTAATCACTAGCATGTACTATTACAACAAAAAGAGTATGTACTAGCTTTTTTGTTGTAATAAATATGAAATTTAGGTTATTCAGGAAGTCAGAAATATATTACAAAAAATTGTAAATTTTCTAAACTAGCTATATATAATCAAACACGGTATAATTCGGAGGCATCTATAATGTAGGTATATGATGTTATCAAGTAATGTATAAATTACAAGAAGACAAAATAAATAATAATTGAATGGGTGGCGGGTTTCCAGTTCGGGATGAACTACTCGTTATATTAAATATTGGGTGTGTGAATATGACTCCGCCCTTTCTCAACAGATGTCGTTTTTAGTATTGTTTACGTGTACTAATAAATGACCATACTTGTATTCGATAGTACTGAATGTCAGCTATCTAACGCATTTTATGATATTTGGTTGAAGTGTAAGCAACAATTGTTTTCACCTTTTCGAAAATGTCGGTTTTTATTCCAAATAAACGTCATTTGCGGGAAGTGTTATTACATTATTTTATTGCGAAGAAAACTGCAGCGGAAACTTATCGTTTGCTTGTGGAGATTTATGGTGAGCATGCTCCGTCTAATACAACTTGCAAGGAATGGTTTCGACGATTTCAAAATAACGATTTTAGTACTGAGGATAAAGAACATGGAAAACCACCAAAAAAATTTGAAGATGCTGAATTGGAAGCATTATTGGCGGAAGATTCTTGCCAAACTCAATCAGAATTAGCTGCAGCATTAAATGTTGATCGTTCAACTGTTGCAAAGCGTTTACAAATGATGGGAATGATTCAAAAAGCCGGTGACTGGGTTCCACATGATTTAAAAGAAAGAGACATGGAACGTCGGAAAACCATTTGTGAAATGCTGCTTCAAAGACAGCAAAGAAAAGGATTTTTGCATCGGATAGTCACAGGAGACGAAAAATGGATACACTACGAAAATCCTAAACGCAAAAAAGCTTGGGTGAAACCAGGCGAACCAGGCCCATCACAGCCAAAAATAAATATTCACTGTGCCAAGGTCATGCTCTGTATTTGGTGGGATCAGAAAGGTATTGTATATTATGAGTTGCTCAAACCCTCTGAAACTATTAATGGAGAAGTTTACCGACGACAACTAATGCGTTTGAAGCGAGCCATAGAAGAAAAACGACCAGAATGGGTGAATAGACATAACAAATTAGTTCTTCAGCATGACAATGCCAAACCGCATACCGCAGAAGTCGTAAAAAGATATTTAGAGGGACAGGACTGGGAAGTGTTACCCCACCCGCCATATTCACCAGACATAGCTCCTTCGGATTACCACCTATTCCGGACGATGCAGACAGACCTTACTGGAGAAAAGTTTACTTCATGTGAAAGTATCAAAATTTGGATTGACAACTGGATAAGCTCAAAAGACCAGGACTTCTTCCAGCAAGGAATACGAAAACTACCTGAACGATGGGCGAAGGTTGTAGCTGCAGATGGAGCATACTTTCAATAATTTTTTTTTTTAATTTTGTAAGCGAACAAATGTGTTTTATTTTGACAAAAAGGGGCGGAGTCATATTAATAAGAAACATTATAACTTTAAAATAATGTCTCAAATCAGTACGAATAAAATATACATGAAATCCAGATTATCCCACTTTTCTGATTAAAATATAATCTATCAAATTTTAGGTTTGTTATTAAACTATTCAATGAAACTTTCATGAATAAAGTCGTATCTTACATAAATGAAATACGATTTCAGAATAATATTGAAAAGTAATGTATCTATTGAAAGCGCCGCCGCCTACCTAAATATGCACATTTGATGAATCGAAAAAAACGTAACAGAACCAATGCATAGATTAAGTATACAGAAAAATCATTCTTGATATTTTAACGAGAGAGCGTACTGAATGAATATAGAGGAGTTTTTCAGTCAAATAGTTTGTACACCTATGAAATATTTCGGCGTTTTCAAAAGTTTGTTTTGGCAGAATATTGTTCCCACTGCAGGGATGCATACCTTGTTTCGACCTGCGGCAGTGACTTTTTTTAAAGATATCGGATAATGACCGTTTTCATTTACGATATCGGTTACGTAAAGGCTACGTAAACTTTTACCTTAATCATAAAACTATTTAATGTAAGTCTATATTTGAATCAACGTACTTTAGATTGATAGTTGGAACTTCTACTACTTGGCTATCACGCTCTCCGGAAGAAAACACAATTATGCGAACAATCCAAATGAATACCTAAGCTAAGAGCAATGTTATGTTATAATAACAAAGTTATATTAACTAATGTTCAGGTTAAACGGTTTAAACACTTGGATTATGTAAACCTTGTGTACAAATCATATTCCACATAGCTATGTATCATAGTATGTATAACTATGAGTCAGGGAAACAGAAGATAGATTACCCGGGTCGGGGATAGTTATCTGGTTAATCTGAACTTTGAGCAATCGATTCCGTTGCTGCAGGCTAATGAGAACTAAGTTCAAACCTCCTTACATTTCAGTTTCAAACCATTGGTTTATTTTGGTAGTTATATTGATTTAGTTAACAAAGCCTTGTACTGAAAATTGACCATGTAAAAATAATTGTCATAAATATTATATAGAACTTACAAAACAAGGGGAATCTTAAATAAAAAAAAAAATACCGATTTAAAGTAATTTTTAAGAAACATAAATTAACGGTTTTTAGATTGCAATAATTAGCAGTTCCTTATGTAAACATATGAATGAGTAGTGAACTGCTAAATGCGGCTTCAGTCGTTGAATCTAGAGTTGGCCACTTACACGAAAGAAAAGAATTCGAATTAATTCTCATTAATGTCGTTTTTTTTTATTAATATAATATAAATTTTATTTTCTGCGAGACCTCCGTTTCTCTTTTTACCACAGCTAATGTAAGCTAAGCTATAAATATAATTGACAGCATATTTTGTTTTTCAGACGATTACTTTTAAATACATTAAATAAATTGGGATTCGTCACAAATATCATTTCATGAATATATTCTCGACAGCTGTCGGTTTGCTTAGATTTACTTTTCTTTGCGCTTTAAAAGTGGCTTCTTTGTTTGTTGAATTCCCCCAAAACTCGTATCCAATCTCATGATTATATTATATATAGGATCATATCAGGATCCGGATTATAGTCTATATTCTCAAGATAGGCTGTAAGAAGTATAGATAAATTTGCAACTTAGGACAACATATAAATGGCTTAGAAATGTCGATTAATGCTTGAACATAAAGATTTTAAATGAACTTTCCAGCTCAAATTGCAGTCCATACCTAATCCTTAAAATGTTGTCGTCTCTACATGCTGAATAATATATCCCAAATATTGAATATCAAGTTCTTTTACTCGTACTGTTCTGTTTCTAAAAGTCATAAGTAATCTTAGACAAACTAGCCTATATTATTTTATCCATATTTATTATCCTATACTAACTATAAGATTGAATTCAGCCATTGTACAATATAACTTCAAAGATGGTTTTATGTATATTATGTTGCAACATTTCTCCATTTTTGCCCGTAAAAACTATAGTGCTGGCAAACAAAATTGTTTTATGTTTCGTTATTTTAGGCAATTCGTTGATATATATTATAAAGGTCTATTCCGAGTTGCCACCACCAATCTCCGCCACCACTGATGGCAATTGAGAAAAAATTTGGGCGGATTCGGCGGATGTAGTAGCGGAAATACATGCACATAATACACCTAAATGCAAATACATGTACCTACCTACTAGGTTCACAACAACGGATCAAATATGCTCTGTTCACGAAACAACAGTGTAAAAGCAAATAATAATTACCAAGTAATGTTAAATATAACTAAAATGGATTCTGAGAGCTCAAAATTGTACCTATCAGAGTAAATCTATATGAAACACGCCGAATTGGATGCCTTTTATTTTAGTTTTTGTTTGGTAATATCAGAATCGATAGCGTTGTGTCGCCAATTCAAAAAACGTTTCCTTCCAGTCGTACCAATAAATTATTTTCAACCACATTATGTTGGCAACAAACGATACAAAAGCGAGATACTCAATCATAATTGTAATCTCGGCACTGTTAGCACTTCGTCCAACTTTCAGAGATGTAAAACAAAAGTCCATGAATAAATGTACATATTCTGTATGAATAAAGATGTCTCTTGTTGAGGTACAGTCGAGCTCGAAGTGTATTTGTCTAGGTAAGATTTCAGGGCACTAAATGGGAGGATGTCACGTCGGCGACACTTGTCCTCGAGTTTGCTGCTTGGCACTAGACTTCCACATCGCGTCTTCAACTTTTCACATAAACTGCGCAACTTCACACGACGGCACTTATAACAAATTGCCTTTTGCTATTCAACATATTGAAATTGTAAAAGTTGAAACCACTCGTACGATGCATGTTTTAACAAGGTGATAACTACTGTTATAATAACAGTTTTGAAAATCTGTATTCTCCGGCGAAATTCAATTTTTTTTTTTGATTTAATAATATGTATCACAGAAAATTATCATACGCTTCTTACAAATATACTAGACATGACCGTAACTTTTTTCCTAAAAATACTCATTATATTTGTGGCCAGCATAGAGAGGTTGAACATGCAATAATGTCAGACATACCTTCTGACAAAGTCATAAACTTGGATATAATATCTAATATATAAAATTAATGTTTGTTTGTTCCTATTTTTAACTGCCTTAAAAAAAAGTAGGTTATTAATTTGTCACATAAATGTGTGTAATATTATTTGAACTGCAATAATATTCTCATATTAAATGAGGCTTCCAAACAAATATACAAAGTTTTATAGGTGTAAAATGTTCTGTATGTTTGTATATATGTATGTTTGTCCACGCATTTCACCGAAACTATTAATTGTATTGTAACCATTATTTTTAATTGGCTTATACTTACTTCAACCTATGGAACAGTGCAAGTTTCATCAAAATCGGTTAAGTGGTTTTTAAAATATGGATAATTTTTTTTTGGCGGCAGCATCTTGCCCTCTTTCTGCTAGTTGTAAATAAAAATATTTAAAATATTGTGTTCAAATAAAAACAATGTGCCCAATATTTTATCTGAATTAACATAAAAAATCTGTAGGTGATTTGAATACAAAAATATTGGACCTTTCCCTAAGAAATGGCTGTTAAAAATGGCTGCCCAATTTTCAATAAACTGTTCGATTTGAAAATCTTAAATAAAATAAATATCATATTCGTTTTTCAAAACCAATAAAAAAAATCAAATTGCGTATTTTGCTACTTTGAAAGTGTATAAATCGTTTTTTAAAATCAGTTCTGTGCTGTAGGTCGTGAGTTTGATTCCCACACAGGACAAGCATTTGTGTGACGAACATAGATATTTGTTCTGGGTCTGGGGGTGTTAAAATGTATTAAAAGTATGTCTTAAAAAAAATGTAATGTATTCTATCAGCTACCCAGTTCCTATAGTACAAGCTATGTTTAGTTGGGTTTGGGATGCTGTGTGAAATGTCCCTGAATATTTAGTAATATTTAATAGAAGCCAAAATCACGTCGCAGTGTTACTGTAACATTGTTACCAACTTTCGCAACGATCTTGCACTATCGATCTCGAGAGTCTCATTAGTGTAACTACTGTTGAGATACGGTAATTATGCGACCACGAATTGTGTACACGCCAAAGACAAGGTTGTTGTGGGTTGTATGTACGTAGGGTACTGCACCTGATGTGGTCTTTGAAGGAACCCAGAGAAGAGTAAATTCACTAATAAATGCTTCACGCTTTCCAGGGCGCATTTGAGTTTTTTTATGTGTATATGTTAATTGGTTGCCGCCGCCTATATGGAACGTATCCAAAATACTTTTTTTATAACATGTATTATTAAGTAACGCTGAAATAAGGGTAATGCCATTGCATGGGAAGTAACGTATGTTTGCTTAGACAAAATTATTTTATATAGCTTCAACTCTAATAATGACACCCTACGTGATTTTTTTTTTAAATTTAATTTTATGTATGGTTATACCTAAGTATAACTTAATGATTAAAGTGATTAATGAGTTTATTTCGTGCTAGTTCAAAATAAGTCACCCGATACCGTGGCATCTTCTTGCAATTCAAAACGTCCGTAAAAGTCCACTTAATAAATATATACAAACACATCAAAAGCTAATTCAAAATGTAATAAGAAGACAAGACATTCTTGCCAGCGATTAAAATTTCCACAGTAACTCCTACAAATTAATTCTCTGCAGTAATACCAATGTCCGTAATCGATATTCCACAAAAGAAACAACAAATCAGACGAAATAAATCCATTATTCTTTTGTCAAAAGACAATAATTATTATCCTATTACAAAAGTAAATGAGGAAATTTGAGGATCCCTCCCGGTGATTTGTTGTTTGTTTTCCAATTACACAGAATATCAAAGTACAAAATGTTTAGTTCACACAGAGTAAGTTGTAAGCTACTTGCTACATAATTTAACAGAAAATATGCAGTGTTCACTATAATAAGACAATTTCGCACACTATTATAGTAATAGAAAGTTTTTTTTACCTGTTGTTTGCTTCATATATCCTTACGTGGACTTTTTTATACCGAAATTTTGTTATGCGCACGCGTTATAAAGAAGTGGTGGTACTTCTCAACTTAAACTTGGCCCAACAATAACGAGGCCGAGTAGAAATTTCAAGCATTTGTTTTGGAATGCAACATATTAAAAAACCGTCTGTGCTTTATGTATAATATTATTGTTTTAAAGTTAAAGCTGGATGACAGTATCAATATAAATTTACAAATGCAATTCAGTAATGAATTTTTGTCTTTATTAATTTCTGAAACTAACAAAGTATGCGAGCGAGTACTTGCGTTGTGTAATGAAGCTGCTACGAAGTCTGAGCGCAGCCTGCAATGTAGAAATACCATTGAACAATGTTGCATGCGACAAAGTTCCACAATATTAATAAATAGCGTATCAATCACGACAACTATAGCTGTGATCTCAGTGAGTTGTGAGACAATTGCCATCTGCGCCATTGACGACGCAAATTGATACATTATAGGAAATTGAAATCGATTGATTAATTGTTAACTAATTAGCAGCATTATCACGAAATATTATATTGTACAATATTTTTTTCTTTCTGTATTGGCTTCTGTAAGTAATGTACTACTTTCCCACAAGAGCATCGATGTATTCTTAATAAGTGAGACATTGTGTTTTAACCTTTTCGGTTATAGGTTTTTTCATCAAGAGATCCCGTGTCAAATGTCTCTGAATTTTGATTCTAGAAAATTCCGATTTGCTCTCCATATTTTACTTCATTATTTTTAGAATAACTTGTATCGCATTTTTTTTCTTTTTCGTAATAAATGTCAGTAACAAATATTTGTACTTTTTAATTGACTTGACTGACAAACGGGGTTCAATAGGAGGTGGCTCTCAAATCACCTGTATCTTTTGTATTAATAACAATATGCAATGTCTTCGCCAATAGTAGACCAATTTATATGATTATTGTTATTATATCAAATTAAAACACAAAGCAAAATTATGAAAAAATTACAGCTATATTTCGGCTATTTTTAGTGGCAAAATGCTATGTATGTAAAATGATTTTTTAATTATTAAAACAGTAATAATTTCACATAACACTTTTAATGACATTATTAACACTACAATTCTACAAAACTTACAGTGCCTAGAGTTTTAATGGAAACTTTAAACGCTTTAAGCCGTAAGTATTAAGCTCAGATTACTTTTTCCAATTTATTTCCTCTTAGGGATTTAACATAATTAAGAGCAAAAGTTATGATGGGCCATTTCAGTAATTACTTAATGATTCAAAGGTATTTTTTTATTTCCAGACTGTGATAAGTACATATTGTTCCGTTTCTTAGAAACAGAGATTACTTTGGTCTTATTAATGTCAATAACTTAACTAAACAATGTCAATTAAGTTTAAGTTGTCAATAGGGTAGTCTACTATGTTTGAAAAAGTACCTCAAAATGTTGATTTACTTAATAAAAAGGCATAAAAAATATATTTCGGCAAAATAAACACACATTCTTGCCATAAAATAAAATAAAATTTTAAAAGGTTTAAAATTTTTTATTCCCGCAAAAACGCTGTCAGCCATTTTGGTGACGTAATATTGGTTAAAACAACAGTCGTGTATGTACGACCGGCACTCATTCAACTTAACAGCTTTAAATATTTGATGTTTTTTGGGAAAATAATGAATTACAAATAAAATGCAGTGACGAAAGAACACAATTATTACTCCTTAAAGTTGATACATATGTACCTTTTTTTTTTTTTTTTTTCCGTGGAGAAATGTCTTAGCATACCGCCCTGCCACGGGGAGACAGAGCGGTTATGTGGGACTACCCACTAAAACTCCACGGTGTCCTCCTCTGCCGCTTAGTGGCGGGAACACGGGAACGTTTATACACACATCCGCGATCCCGCCGCAGCTGCCCGTTTCCGGACCCTCCTTGGGATGGCAATGCCACCATCCTCCCTCGCCACGACACGCCAGGACACGAGGCGCGTCGCAACCACCTCGGGGACCATGCCAGCGATAGGACGTCAGACTACCCCGTGTCAGACGCCCTAGGTCCCCATGCGACGGGTCAGATATGTGGCCCCGTCGCCTGCCACTACGGCCGCAGAGGATAGGGAGAGTGGCGCCTCTCAATACCAACACTCCTCTTCCCCTGCGGCCCCACCGCGTCCGCCATCAAACGGTGGCGACCCCGCCGTGGCCGCGGAAGGTAGGGAGAGCGGCGCACCGCTATACCGGCACTCCTCTCCCGCCGCGGCCCCTAACCCTCAGCTGCGGTGCCGCCCATACGACACCGCAGCCCGCCTCAGTTGCGGTGCCCCCCATAAGGCACCGCCACCTACTGTGGCCGCTCCTAGTCGGCTTGGAGGCAAAGCCTAAAGGAGCAGCCCCTCCCGGGTTCCTCTTGGCTTCACCGTGGGCAGCCCAACCACGGTTACTAAGCCCCCCCGCCCCGACAAGGCGGGAACCCGCGGGGGGGTGATACATATGTACCTAGCGGTTTACATTGAATTGAACATTACATTTTTTTTATGAGCCTAAGTGACGGAACGAACTGAGGGCCCTGGAACCTGGTGGTAAGTGGCGACCCCCGCCCATGACAGCAGTAATGCGACTCATTATAAGATTTGAATCTAACCGGCAAGTCCTAGAATCAAAAGTTCGAAGACATGTGATATCATACATGAGAGTAAACCGATGTTCCTGCGGATTCATCTATGATCGTGACGCCTATCCTGGATGGGAACCAAACCCACGAACTACAGCAGAGAGAAGAGTAAAATAAAAGTCGACAAAAGCATCAAAGCTTTGTCAGCGTCGACTGAATTGCAGTAAACATCATACTCAGTTCGTTTATATCCAATCCTAAGTCTAAAACAGGCGGATGCACTCAACGCGCTCTTATTATGCAAAATATGCTTCTGGTTTACGAAACACATTCGAATTTACATTGAAATAAGCAGGTGCGGCTTCTAAAGATGGTCACATACGAGTCGGAATTGCCGCTGTGGTACAAAGTTGTGCAATTACTGCCGGAAACGGATTTCAACGACGCCCAAGCCACAGGTACTGTGCCGTAAAAATATGGGAAGATATACGACATTTTTATAACATATGCAAAGGTATAATAGTTACTAAAACATTTCCACGAATATTTTTGACATTAAAATATATTTTTAAATTATTTATTGGCTAGCTTAGTAAGTATTCGTAGCCTTGCCAGGGCACACTTTGTATAATGAGCTTAAAGTTTGTTGTCGGATGTATGGTGTGGCAGGGATCGCTCGTTTCGCAAGGGGCTATTACAAATTTAGTAACGGAGCCATCATTAACAATAATTATAGCCAATATAATTAAAATTGCTCATCAAATTTGTTGTATTTTACCTTGTCTTAAAGTACTGAAATGAACCCAAAATATCCTAAAAAGTAGGCAGGACGGAAGAAAATCTTTTGATTTTTTGGAATCATTTTTCGGACTCATGAATACCCTCAGGGTCCCTACTCGAACGTATGCCAAGTTCATCCGGAGAACTACTGCCTCCACGTCTGGTAATTGGCCACCAAGCAGAAGTGCATTCGTATTACTGTTTCGGTGGAAGGATGTGGGTACCGTTGAAAATATGCCTGTATTTTCAATATAATACGTAACATCCCCCGCCTCAGTGGCGTGTGCTACACTATAAGAGTTTTCTCAGTCTTCGGTAGGGAGGGCTCGTTTTATTGTTTACCATTTAACATCTAGTGAACTGCCAAATTTTAGTCAAATAAATAACAGTAAATAATTAAATATGAAATGCTGACTAAATTTTATTGCTTGTTATCCAAAACTAACTTTATCTGCTGCAGTGCAGCGTTTAAACTCAAACAAGCAACATTTTATTTACAGTTCATTAAAATATACAACTTTACAACCACCCAATCACTCTTATTTACAAATTGGCTCCGTATACCTCATAAAAGGATCAATTCGATTGTCTTCTTTTTTGTATGATTGGTACCCGATTTTTTTTAGCCAATTGTGGCTTGATTTCGCTGATTTTAATTAAATGCGGTTTACCTCTAAGTTGGTTCCTTAATAAGTGAAAGAGATTCCACCCCTTAGGACGTAAAATAAGTAAGTCGGTATATTTTATTTTTAATTAGGTAATTATTGTCAGACCTAAATTTAGATACGAGTAATAGAGTGTAATTAATAATGCATATTTTAGTTCTTTGGACAACCATAGACCGAAGTATTTGTTATATAACCAACAACGTTTGCCTGTTTGTCTGTGAAACCTTCTAACCTCTTTAGTACCATTTATATGGTACTAAAGAAAAAATACCCCTTGACTGAATTTTTGAGTCAAGGGGTTTCAGCAGACTAAAATTTTTACTGAATGTCAAAATAATAAATAAATATCTGTGGATATCGCCACCTAGTTCCAAACTAAGCATAGTTTCACTGTGGGATCCTTATCACTTATAGAATACTCTTAGAATAAATTATTTTTATTATTAAATACGTACTCGTGTAGTCGTATATGTATTAACACCCAGACAAAGAACACACATCTGTTATCGTCACGCAAATGATTTTCCTGCGTGGGAATCAAATCCACGACCTGCAGCGCAGTAGCCAGATAAGGCAAATTGGTGGTACGGAACCCTCAGTGTACGAGATAGAATCGCATTTACCCGGTATTTTTAACACTCATATCGCCCGACCCTACTCCCTGTTGTACCTATCAAGATACACGGACCCGGATATTTTTTTTAATTAAACGATTAATATCATTTTGACAATGACAGAATGAGAAGTTGTAACCATAATCAAAATTCAAAACTCAATCTTTTTAATCTTTTAGATCTGAAGTATCGCTTGGACACGTCAAAATTTACTTTGCTAAATGTACTTTACTTGTAGATGCTGGCCCAGGTACTGGGCCAATGTGCTATAAAAGCGGTTTAAAATATTAACTGAAGATTTTATCTACCTCATCGTTGATTTATCGGCAAAGAACATTTTTTTTAATTAATTGTTATGCCTTTCTAGGATATATCGATAACAAATATCCCTATCACATTGGCTTAGTGATTGGGCCAAAATGTACAGGGGTCATATTACGTACATTGGTTTGATCCTGTTAGCATTCACGGTCCAATCAAGCCGGCACGATAGTAAACTCGTATGCGTTGCGAACGTTAACAGGAATTCAGTTTCGATATATATCTGCCTTTGTTTCTAACCCTTTACCAGGATATTCTCACTCGGACGCCTTCAACAGTGGGTGGGAACCGTTTGAAATGAGGTTTATCGCTTTAGTTTAAGATTCAATTCAGCCTACATTGATATTGGAACTAAGGGATGTGACGTCAGTGTTGCCAAGTGGATTTGATCCATTTGAACAATCACGCGTTGCCTTTAGCATGAATTACATTTGAGTGTTCTAAAGATAAAGCCTTGTGAGCGATATAACTATTTATGTGTGCCTTTATTGACATAGGTCTTTCTCAATAAGCGCGAACATGTCTTCGTCATCAACAATATGCGCTGCTTCACTTGTCTTGGTGCGTCGTCTAGATTGTCAGGTGGTACCCCATCGTAAGTTTGCCTACATGCGATCTCACTCGAGAACTTGTCTACCCCAAACCTACCTGAGGTTTTTGTCATATTAGCCCACTTCCACTTCAGCTTGCTAAACCTGAAGGCTATCTCGGAAAGGACTGAAATAAAAAATTTGAAAAGTATTTACTTTATGAAATAATACTTACCTACCTAGTGATGAACAGCCAAAATTAACTTCGCCTAAAATTACATCATTTCATATTCATAATCAACTACAATATTGAAACAAGCATTAAAATATTTTTTTATCTAAAAGATAAAATTTCTAAATTAGATTCGAATGTTACCTGATGCTAATGAAATTTCCGTTTTAATATTATAGTAATGATAAATATTCATGTAATTTGACTTAGATGATTTTATTAACTTGTATGTTTGGTTCTCTAGATGAGTTCGTAATAGACAAAGACTTGAAATTGCATGAAACTTTCATTATGTACATTTTCACGGGAACACGCTATTGTTCCCAAGCAAGGAAACAAACTCAAATCAAAACAAATTAGCTCTTAAATGTCTAGCAAGTATACGAAGCTTGAATAATATTACTAAAAGTTATACCAGGATCTAATTAAGACAGGAGTAGATTTATGGATAAGAGAAATGTTGTCTGGATATAAGTTTACTCAACAATAAAACAGTCCACTTCGGACATGATATAAAATGGCCAACAAACAAGGTATTGGCGAAATTGAATTGTGAAACTTCAAATGTGAAAGGGTATAGCGACAGACATCAACCCAAAATTTTGCGTGAAATTATATAATAGTTTTACGTGAGATGACCATCTTTTGTGATAAGACATTAAGTTTTTGTTAGTACCATGAAACAATATCATCAAAGTAATTGCAACTGCTAGAAAATATTACTTGTAACATTAAAAGTTTAGTTACAGGTGAAGATGAAAATACTTGGCGCATCGGCGCAATACGTATCACATCGATAAGTAATTAGTTCCTTTAATTCTAGTAAATATAGTCTTGGTTCCGGCCGAGGCTTTGCCTGTGTGGTTCTGAGATATAATGTTCCTTCCTACGTTTGAGTGGATGGGTGTTTGTTACTCAATCGCACCAGAAGGGCTAAACCAGTCCGGATGAAATTTGACACAGAGATAGATTATAGTCTGAAATAGCACAAGAGCTACTTTTTATCCCGGTTCCCGTAGGATGGTCAACCGCATATTGTACCGATGAAAGGGTGTGGGTGCCGGTGAAATTACATGCGCAAAAATCCCTGTCTCGGGTGACGGGCGCAACGGGGTGCGGTTTGGGTCTTCGACCGTGGAGGACCTAAGTCGTATTGATATTGTTATGGGCGTAGGTAACCACTTACCACCAGGTGGGCCTTCAGCTTGTTCCGTCACTTCTTAATATAAACAAAAAACACCACATAATGCAGCTAGTATTCTGTACACGTAAGATAATAATAGCATTTTAGCATGATTGAATAACAATTATCCTTACTTTTGCATTTATAATTTATGTAAGATTAATTTTCAGTCATCAACAAAATTATGTCATTGCCATAAGCTCATTAATATAGACCGATTGGTTTTCAACGATCGAGAAGAATGAATATATCGACGTTTTAAACCATTTTTCATGAATACAAAATTTTCGGAATTCGATTAAGCTCGATTAAGGGTGTAGTCGAAAATTTCAATCTTGCTGAGAAAAATCCCTTTTATAAAAGCTGTATTATGAAGACGGTGGCTGAAAGGAGTAAATGGCGTGAAATAATCCGAGCTTTAAGTTCTACGTGGCTGAAAACAAATTTATTGCCTAAAGATACTCATAGCGAGGCGTTTCATTGACACCTATTGATAATAGACCCTGGGATACGTGTGAATGATAAAGGGTGGTTATAAAACGCTATCGACTTTCCATCCATGCTCTGATAGATTTCAAGCGATCTTCAGTTTAATTAAACTAGTAAGAACGTAAGAGCGGCTGGCTTTAGCAAATTTCATTTAGGTTTTTTAAACCAGTATAGCACACGACAAAAATGAAAAATAAAAAAAATACAGTACATTACGCTTCTACCAGTGCTAGTGCGAGCACAGTGGAACACAAAACTGTCGTAAAGTGTGTGAACTAGATTTTCGGTCCCGTTGACGCCGCACCGAAACCAACCAAAAAGTCATCAAAAAATCACTGTTTGTTAAAACTTCCACGTAAAACGGGAAAAACTTTTTGTGAAATCGTTAACCAGTTATTCCGTGTTCTCGCATGAATTCTTGTTATGTTTCGCTATGTTTAACTATGAACCATTTTTAGTACGATGTTGTGTTTTTAGGTTTGTGCCGGATATGCCTCATAGAAACACTGATACTAAATTATATAAAAAGTTAAACCTGTTAATGGGTTGGATCAGTTGATCTGTCGATATAGTATCATACCGTTTCATCGATAATTAGATCGTTTTATTTTTAATTTGTTAATATCTATGTACATGTTTCTTTGTAATATTTATGAAAGGGGGGACAAACGAATTTCAATAATTTTTAGGGTTCAGTAGCCATTTGGCATAAAAGGACCACTAAAATTTCTGCCAGATACAGAACATATATTAAGTTATTTCAGGGTTTTCTTTACTAAATAGTATGTATAACGTAACCAAGTGTTCTGTAGGTACCTACGGTAAATAAATAAAGTATAAAACGCCTATCCGTATGTCCGTCTGTATATCCATACATCACAGCCACTTACTCGGCGACTTTTTTATATGCAATTAAGGTGACGAGTCGGCCCACCTGATGTAAAGTGATTACCGCCGCCCATAAACATCAATTTGAAAACAGTCAATCAGTCTTCCTCTACTTGTCACTTATATCATACATGATGATTGTTAGCATAGGTTTATTCCATGATTCTATATAGTGCAGTGAATGTTAAAATGAAACAGTTTTTTTGCACTCAATAAATGTAAAAGAGGTACTTATAATAATTTGTTTTAGCGCATTTACGAGTATGTGTGTGGAGTAATATACATAATTTTGAGGTTTCTAAATATTTTTGACCTAACAGCTCAACAAAGATTTGTGCCTCAAATTTATATGTTATGTGTATAGGTGTCTGTTTGAGAAATAAACTATATACAATTATGTATTCTTTAAGCAACTTGGTTCCCTTAGTAATAGACTTACTAATAATATACAAGCTATACTTAGTTTGGGGCTAACGCTATCTGAAATGTACAATTGTCCATTAATATTTATTTACTTGACAACCAGTTGTCTCTAATAATTAGTTGATTGAAAGTGCCTTTTTGTTTATGAAACATCAAAACAAATGTATAATTTTCCACCTTTGAATAACACGTCAGTACTATAATTATATATTTTGTGTACTTACATTGTATATTAATTAAATTCATTACGACAATTTCAAATTACATGGCTGTTATTTAGTTCCTTTTATACCTAGTCACGTTTTGTGGTTTTCTTATGAAATTGTACATAATTATTTCTTGTATTAATCCGGTATAACTTGAGCTTCTGTTGTTTGACCTGATAAGAAAGCTAGAGTTGAACAAAATATGAGAAAACAAAAAATATTTGTTGAAAAAGTTTACGTCTGTTCCAACCCATTTATCGCAATGATTTCAGCAAAAATCATTAAGTAAATGTAATGAATAATACGTCTATTTTATTACGTCAAGGAGTATAATACCATCTATATCTATAGGTATACCTATGTCCACTTTCCGGTACCATCATTAGACCCAGATATATATGCCTTACTCTATAACAAACCAAAGCTTTTGAGCAAAACATGCCATAAACCAAACTTGGTTGAATGCAACTTAGTATAATATCAACTAAGATAATTATAATTAAAGTGATAAATTAAGGTCATTTGTATCATGTGTTTCTGATCAATTAAAATTATTTTTTTATTTAAGTATGCAAAGAATATGAGATATTGGATTGGAAAAATATGAGTTAATGTATGTAGTAATAGTGAAATGAATTCATGAGTTGCACAGTGTGGAGTTAATGCAAAATGTATTATAGCTGTAAGAAAAATATTATTTATTATTTCAACATGCCTTTTTGATTTTATAGAATTATGAACAGAACAAAACCGACCATTTTGTATGAAGTAAAAATCTTTGCTCTTGTTAGTAATACGTACGAAAGTTTCATATAACTAGGCATTACTTGGTTCCACTATTAGTTATTAGTGGTATTATTAGTGGTTTCCACTATTTTCGCAAATGCATTTTTCTTATGTGAATTATTGACGGAACGAGCTGAGAGCCCACCTGGTGGTAAGCAGCGACCCCTGCCCATGGCAACAGTAATGAATCTCTTATATAAATATTATATATACTTATAGATGCCATCAATAAGAAGTCAACATATTTCCTACTGATTTATGTTCGTTAGTTTCAAATTCAAATATTTTTTTTTAAATCTTTAAATCTCTGTTATTTTAGTTAACAAAATAAATGAGGCTGGATAATTCAAACATAACAATTGTGTCGCATTTTCCATTGCAAGTGGCATTGAAGATTTGGTGAATGTCCTGGACTTTTTATCCCAATGCTTTGCGGGCAAAACAGCGGTTTGTAGCTAGCTATATGATTATTCAGAATTTTTTTATTGAACCTAATCTCCGACTTTTCACATCGTTGTTTGACAAAAATACTAATCTTTTAAAAGCTTAGTTTCACTGTAAGGATTCGTTTTGTTCACCGTTCCAAATTCTGTTGAATTTTGCAACAAAAGGTAAATTTTTGTGTCAGAAATGTGACCGACTATTCGGAACGGTTTTCCAATCTAATTCAAAACCTTTAAACTTTGTGCAAACAATTTTTGTTATTCCACAGACAAAACAATATGAAAAATATTTTACCAACACCTCCGCTTTGAGTTTTACTTGTTCAAATATTTACCAACACATTATACCCTGCCTTGGTAACAACACATTTGGAGAGATCGGTCGCCACTGACCCCTACTCACTTTCCTTTGTATTTAGTATTGTACATTGGTTGATATTATTAAAACAAAGTTTTTTCTTAGTTTTCTGAACCTTCTTCTATTTCGTGTAAGTGGCCAACATTAGTTTTAGATTTTAGAAACCGCTCGAACGCCTCTTACATGGCCGATATGCCCCGATAATGGCAGGAATTAAAATAATATTCATCTCGGTGATGAAAACTACATTTAAAATTATTATTCGTGTTACCATGATATGAAATATCTCACGAATAATAATGTATGTATGTATGTATTATGTATCACGAATAATAATATTCATAACCATGATAGTTTTAAAATTTATACTACATTTAAAAATTGTTTTTTTATTTTGGTATCAATCCCAGGTTTATATCGTTGTTTGCTGCCCTAAATAATTGAAAAATAATACTCGTTTGATTTCGGTTTAAGACTCAGGGTGCTCTGTGCTCGACGCCGACCTTTAATACAAAGGTCGCTGGTTCTCGCTATTTAAAATTATGTGAGTTACGTTCTGAAAACAATGAAGGAAATCATCGCGAGGGAACCAGCATTTCCTAGAACGAACAATTCAAAAACTTGTGACATTTAATAATCTGGATCGGGCTCCCGTAATAAAAGAGCCCATTCACTCTCACATGTCGCGAGTACACTGATTTAAATAGCAGCATCTGTACAGCTCTACTTTGCTCTCATATATTATATTAGGAGTACAAATAAGATTCCGCCGTTTTATTGTAGATGGCGCGGCACGGAGTTTCGGTTAGCTTTCGCAGATGATAACCGGCTTAAAAAATAGTTTGGACATTCAAGAACAACATAACCTATTAATATCATTGATTTTATATTGGTAAAATATAATTTTTATAAGTTGAAAATGTCAAAATTTGAGCCAAGTAAACGTCATTTGCGAGAAATATTAGTTTACTTCTTTAATTTAAAGAAATCTGCTGCTGAGGCGCATTGATTGCTCGTAGAAGCATATGGTGAGGTTGCTTTGAGTGAGAGAACGTGCCGAGAGTGGTTTCAAAAGTTTAAAAATGGTGATTTCGACGTAGAAGACAAAGATCGCAGTGGAAGGCCAAAAATTTACGAGGATGCAGAATTGGAGGAATTATTGGAGGAAGATTCATCTCAAACACAAAAAGAACTTGCTCTAACATTAGAAGTCACTCAGCAAGCAGTCTCACATCATTTAAAATCATTAGGAATGATTCATAAACAAGGAAATTGGGTTCCGTACGAATTAAAGCCGAGAGATATTGAACGCCGATTATGCTTAAGTGAAATGCTGCTAGCTAGACATAAAAAAAGGGTTTTTTACATCGTATCATAACTGGTGATGAGAAGTGGATACATTATGACAATCCAAAAAGAAGAAAATCATGGGGATTACCTGGCCACGCGTCAACATCAACAGCAAAACCGAATATTCACGGAAAAAAACTTATGCTGTGTATTTGGTGGGATCAGCTAGGTGTAGTGTATTATGAGTTGCTTAATCCGAGCGAAACAATTACTGGAGCCCTCTATCGAACACAATTGATGAGATTGAGCCGAGCTCTGAAGGAAAAAAGGCCTTAATACTATTCTAGACACGAAAAAATTATTCTTCTGCATGACAATGCTCGTCCACATGTTGCGGCTCCCGTGAAAAAGTACTTGGAAACACTTGATTGGGAAGTGTTACCCCACCCGCCGTATTCACCAGACATTGCACCGTCCGATTATCACCTGTTCCGGTCCGTAGCACATGCTCTGACGGCGCAGCGGTTCACATCTTATGAGGATACCAAAAATTGGGTTGATTCGTGGATAACCTCAAAAGACAAGGAGTTCTTCAGACGTGGGATTCGAATGCTGCCTGAGAGATGGGAAAAAGTGGTTGCAAGTGATGGGCAATATTTTGAATAAATTTATATACTATATTTATATATATAATAAAATTATATACCGTTCTTCTACAATAAATATTTAATTTGTGTTAAAAAACGGCGGAAACTTATTTGTACTCCTAATACATATATATGTGTTAAGTCCATATTTTGGTTTGGAACTTCATACATTTTTCTTGTATCGTATTAAGTTTCATATACCTCTAAAACTTTAGACGACGACAAAACTATTTCTTTGTCTTACGTCAACGGTATTACAAAATAATACAAAATCAATAACAACTCGTTTAGAACACGGGCACTGCGAAACAAGAACAAATTTCCCCGAAACCTTCGTCTGTTAAAAAGGGCATTTTACAAATAAGATAAGGGAACTATTGTTTCCAAGGGAATCATTATGAATGCACCGCGCTCATGTACCATTTTGAAAAAAATCTTTTATTCAGCAGTACAGAGTTAGGTGGCGAAAACGTTTCATTATTCTAATGCTTGCGGCCGGCGTAGGCTAGGCCAGGTGCTGGAAAGTAAATGTAAATATTTTATTGTGAGGGCACAAACAACGCCAGGGAGATCAATAAAATTTGTTTGTTCTGTAAAATGCTCTCCGTTGTCTGCTTTATAGATTGTGAACATGAATTATTCAAACGTACGAATGGAAGTACCAAGCGGTCCATTTGTTTTAATGTTTTGCCTGATGAAAAGTTTAATTTCCAAACCTTTTTGTAGCTCTCTGTGTGGGCGATATAGTTTTTGCGGATGATTGGAAAAATGCTCGGATTTAATAATAAAATAGGTATTTTTAAAAAGCATTTTTTAAATTCACAATAGGTACTCTTAAATTGGATGACATAAACAATTCTCGCGTATATTAGCGATAGCTATTTGTGTATTGTATATTTCGACTTAATAATAAAATGTCTTAATATAAATCAACCAATTAGTCAAAAAAACACTACTAAATATTATGTTTATGTAGATCCCAAGGTTATTAACCCAGTTAATGAATAAGACTTCGAAGTTGTTTATCTGAATTAATTTTAATGAATAAGGCCCGAAAGTTTTATCCCTGTAATACTAAAAATGTCCAAAACTAGTTTCAGGGTAGATAAATTATGCATATTCATAACGTTAATAAACTCATAGAAAACTTATTTCAGCACTAGTATTAGATTTAGCAGAGGCCTATTAAAACGTAAACAAAGGGTTCCTAATGGAATTGTTACGGTTAATCTAGCGCCAGATTACGGTCACGCCCGTACAGTTCCTATCCAGGGCCGGAATTGACAAACCCATTCCAAGCCAACAGTAATATAATTGATTTATTAATCGAAACACTGACTTTCAAATTGTCATGCTCTGTTTTTCTACCTTAAGGGTCCTATTAAAGCAGACTTATTCATTGAATTCGGATCATAATTGGTTAATTGGCACTTTTGAATTCATTAGTACGGGGGCATAATTATTTCGAAGTACACAATAGCTTTGATATAAGTTTTTAAGTTGTTCAAGTGCAAATGTGCTATAACATCAATTGTGATCCCATTTCAATTAATTATATAAGCTACTAATGTTAGAATGGCACTACCATAATTTGTGGAGGACCCTTTAATTTGAAATAAAAGGTATCCCACTACAATTACAAAAAGGACATTTTGAAAGCCGGTTACTTCAATGTATAAATCAACTATATTGCTGTTGGCTTGGAAAGGGTTTTGCAGTTCCGTTCAAATAGAAAAATATTTGATATTTTACAGTATTTCTTTTTTAAATCCAATAATTTTATATTGGAAAATAAATTTTAAATTAAATTAAATTTTCTTTTCAGGTGCTTTATTTTTGTTACTTTATTAGGCAATAACCTTCTGAATCCCGAGTTCCTCTTGTTGCTAATGAACAAGATCTGTAGTAGGCTAGCAAACAAAGCCATGACACCAAACAATTCGGCATCAAGCATTATGTTTGGCGTAGCTACTAACAGACAACAGGCAGGACAGTCTTACTGCCGTGCCGTAACTTTATCTCACGCTTGTATCTTGCCCCCAGTACATGACTAGTAGCAAATTCGCCCCTTTCGTCGAGCAATACTACCGCGCAAACTAGAAGCATACTTGCACCAGTACATTTATCGAACAGAAAAAGAGATCCCATCAGCACCAAAATTTGCAAAGCTTGTGCGATACCCCCAGTACATGACTAGCAGCGTGCCTGCCCCCGTGCATTTATCGAACAGACATACCAACGCCGTCAGCTCGAAAATGTTGCAAAGCTCATGTGATACCCCCAGTACATGACTAGCAGCGTGCCTGCCCCGTGCATTTGTCCATATTCGTCCCACATACCAAAATTATTGTAAGTGTGGTAATCAATTTATATAAAATTATTATTTAAAAAAAAACATATTTAACAAGATTTCTAATCAAGATGTGCTGTCTTAATGAGGAATATGTACGAGTATATAGTGCTCTAAATATAATTAAATCTCTACGTGAATAAATGAATACATGAATAAATGTAGCTTTATTATCTGACTCAGCGCAAGCTTTGAGCTTTTAAATTACATTTCGTTCACATAATCTCCGCACAGATACAAACAGAAGAAAAGCACAGCATGAAAAAGTATTTAATGAAGGCCGTAACGGACTATATGCAAAACTCATTTTCCTTTTGCCACGTAATGTAAACAGAAATTAAACCGCAGAGCATAACCACGTGCGCTGTCCATTTGCGCGTGTAAATACACACAGTCGGCTGCAAAAATGAATGAGCCGCAAGTATTATTTGGAGGGTTCGTTTATTTGGGGGGTCTAGTTATCCATAATCCATCCGTTGATGAGAACCCTTTAGCATCCTTTTAATTACCCCTTGCGTGGTGCAAACTGCAGCTAGCAGTAGAATTTGAATTTGTACTGCCTTCACAGTACTGCATAACCGCCAAGCAGTATTGCTCGTATCGTATTGCTGTGTTCCGGTGAGTGTGGTTGCGGGTGTCACAAATGAATGAGACGTAACATCCCCGTCTCCGGTGACAGGCGCAACGGGATGGAACGTGGTTTTCCTACTCAGGTCGGGGAGGACCTAAGTCGTATTGCTGATATAGGCGGAAGTAACCAGGTAACCCTTTAACATCAGACGGGTCATCAATAGCAGTCTAATAAAAAAATGAGAACTAAAGGTTGATAACGTATTCGTACTACTAATTTTGTATCGAATGTTGTAAATTTTATCATTCGGGATATACGTCCGCAAAAATTGTGTACCAGTTACTTTTATGGCCGAAAGTTCGGTTGAGTGGTTGAAACATCATTGTTATGGAAATACTTTCATTGTTTCGCGAAATGGTTAATTTGCAGTGGGCTTTTTGCTGGCTTAAGTTGGTTACTACGAAGAGTATTCTATTTTATTTGTAGTACATATTTTACTTAAAATAAGGCATCTTTGTTCAATTATACCCTTAATGAAAATACTAAGGTAATATTTAAAAGCTTACTTGGTAACTTTGTACCGATGTAAATTGCTGCTTATTGTATTTCAACAAATACTTATTCAAGTACTAAATTAAAAAATATTTATGTCTGACATACCTTTGACAAAATCGAAATATTATTCGCATTACCATGTACAACTTTTTATCCCAATTAAAAATATTCTCATAACATTTACAAAATCGGTTCCACATACCATTTACCACATACTCACTTATAAACATTTATGCATTACTTTCATTATGCATTAAATTCACATTCAAGAATTCACATACTTGACTCTTTTGGAGTAGTCAGACTTTGACAATAGCCTATACGATAAAGTACACACACCAGCTTAAAATTAGCTGTATGTTTAAGGGTTCCTGTAGTTATTTGGGCTTAAAACTAAGGGTTGTTATGTCTGTAATTTCTAAAGTAAAAGCCTTTAAATATTTGCGGAACAATGTTTATATTACGTTTATAAAAAAAATGTTTGAAATCGTATAACGCGTTAATGAATTACAACTAAGAACACATCATTGATACTTCACCAAAATACTATCCATTAACAAAATACACTATCCGACTTGCCTGTGTATCGAACAAATTCAATCAAAAATAGTCGCATTGATTAGGCCAGACATGGTCTGCCCCAAGCGCCATCAAAACGGGTTGTTAAACGTCCACAAATGCCTTGAAAGTAATGTGCAGGATTTTCTTTAAATTTCACTTGTGGCTTGCCGGCCGACAGCGGGGATGACGTTGCATTATGCATTTCGCTAACGAACGCGTGCCATGGCCGAGGACCGTGTACAGAAAATTTGAATAGAGAACGTTAACTGAGCAAAACTTTTGAAGCTTACTAAGAAAGCTTTTAAAAGAAATAAAAGTGCCTTGCTAACTTTTGCGCTGACGATACAGCTATCAGAGATTTTTTCATTCCTACCAGCTTTTTTGGACTTTCGTGTTAAAACTGTGCAAGAGGCGGATTAGTTATAAGCCTTGGATTTTCATCGGACTTTATATCAGTGCGTGAGAAATGTTTTCAACACAATATTCGTTCTGAGTTTCATTTCAAAATGAGGATTATGTAACTTGTTTTGCGAGAAATAAACAATTTTCGAAAATATCTTGAGCCGTATATCCCTCCTTTAAATCCCTATTTATTCGTTATTATTTGTACAATTTTTGGTGGCTTTTTGTTCCGCCAAATTATAAATTAGTTTCGAAACTTTTACACAGAGAGGATTTAATATGCATTACCATCACCGAGGGGTTTCTTGACTATTTCTTCCCCTCGTGTTGTTAAATAAATAAGACTGGCTAGCATGGAAACTGACTAAAATTTGACATGTATAATATGTATACAGATATATCAAATTTCAGTGTATGACAAGTTATGTGCTCACGAATATGTTTAGTTGTGTAAAATTTTACGAGTATAAACGATAATTGTGATCTAAAGGAATAAACGAGTTTGAGCATGATTAATATCGATGTTTTTAATGCATAAATAGTTGTAGGTAACCTTGTTTTCGAAGTGATGAGTGAGAAAATCGATTTCCAGTCGATACAATCTGTGATTAACGTTATTATTGGCCCTTGAATGTTTGTGTTGTATTCTGTGTACATTTCACAATACATGGAATGTTATTAAAGGTGGTTTGTTTAAAAAAATCTATAGAAAATTCTATTGAGTGGGAAAATGTGTTCAGTGAAATCCACTATCCAATCAGATCATGTGGTAACACGCTCAACTAATTAGCATCGGGTCGTTGAAAATTCCATTCGGGCAGTTTTGATTCCTGCGGTTTTAGTGCAGATGAGAATCGATTTACTGAAACGAGCGAGACAGAGAACTCATCCCTACATTTTTCATTGTTTATGGTAGTAACAGTTTGTTTCTATATTTAATTTACAGATTGTTGAAAACCATAGCAATATTTCTCACAGTGCAAAAAAGTATTTGGCACTTATTGACAGATTTTTTTTTTTCTTCCTTTTCATGAATGTTATGTTGCAAGTCCACAGTATTAAATGCCACCAACGGTCATCCATTCAAAGGCTAATTGAAATGAATGTAGCTTAACTTCGATGATCCGTTAAAAACTAGTTGGCGATGCTAGTATCTAGGTTATATATTAGTAATATACAAAATATAATAACGGTTTATGAAATGTAAGGTTTTGTAATTTTATTATACCTATTCATATCAATATACCTAGATTTTGAACTCAATATAAAAATATACAGATTAAAATGCAACGCAATGATTAAAAATATATGGCAGCTAAAAAGTTTTGTCACTCACCTAGCCTACTAAAAACTACTATAATAAAGACTACTAAAACTAAAATCACTTATCCTGTTCAATTATAACGCGAGGAAGGGCATAGTTTAGGTTACTACCTACTTAACATAGCGATTACTAAACAATCGATCAGGGTCACATCAAAATAAAGACGGCACAGGGTCACATGATTTAATTAAAATAACTATACACAAAGTCAGTAAGATTTGTGACATTGACCTTTCCACAGGATATATTTAAGATACACGAAGTAAGCATAAATTCGTTGCTTGATTCAATCTCCTAGTTACAGTTTGTCATGTTCACGAATGTGTTGAAAGTACCAGAAGAGCAAACGCTTCCCGCATAAATTGGATTTCAATATGAAAATTATTCTTCACCCGACTGGTACTTACTCGACGTGAAATCGAATCCCACGTGGTAGACTTCCATTGTAATCTATTTTGAAAAGCTCAGGGTGAAATTCTCATTAATTCATTCATCTCGAATGAAACAATGTTCATATTTTAGACGACTCCGTGGCTTAGTTGGTATTAACCCTGCCTTCGAAGCGAGGGGTCCCGGGTTCGATTCCCGGCCGGGGCATACTTTGTGTGGTGAGCATAAAGTTTGTTCTCGGGTCTTGGGTGTTTGTCTTGTGTTTCTGTGTTTGTCCGTGCCATCTGCGACACAAGGAATCCTAGTGCAGAGGTATGAGTGTATAAACGTTAAAAAAACGTTAAAAAAACGTTAAAACGTTAAACGTTAAATATAATTTTGTTAATATAATCTAAGTGACAAAGACGACCAACAACCTTCCTTCAAGTGAGAAATATGACTTGCCAATCACGAAGTCCTTCGTCCGTGTTCTGATCGAGTAGTCTTGGAAAGACCGGTCGATCAGAACATGAGCCATGGATTTACAAATTCAAATTTATATCACAATAAAATGATCAGGATTTAAAATTGAAGTATTTATTTGGTATTGTCAGTATTTTCTTCTGTAATTACATAATTTTATTTATTTATTTCAATAACTTCTATTTTATTTATAAGGACATTTTAATTATATCATTTATTGTATTGTAAATAAACGACTATTATCATAAAACTCTGTTTTTTTTTTAATGAAGGCTATATATTGTACAATATGTTAAATTGCTTGACTCTTCATTTATTTCCAAAAAATCTAGTAGATACTCAAGATTTGCTACACAAAATAATTATAAACTGAGATTCCAAAAGACAAAGTCTATAATTACCGTTACTAAAAGACAATATTATGACATAAAAAGTCAACTGCCGAGAATAGGACCCCAACATTCGCATATCTCCTGAAATGATTTACCTCTCGTTCGTTCTCTAAATTAGTAGGTTTATTAGATTAAGTCCAGAAAGCTTGCCCTTAATTGGGGCTTTCCGACAAAATAACTTTTCTGTTTTCTCAAACGTACAGCTCTAAATAATGCGATTCATTAACTTCATACCCAAAGTCAGACAGAACACCAATATTTTAATGTTTTGTTGACAGAGTTGCCAACTAATACTAGAATCTATGTGACCGAGAGTAAATCAAATTAAATATAAAACAATAGGCAATTGAATTAACTAACTATGATTTAGCCAATTAATTAATCTATCTTTATTTTTGATGAATGAGTCCCATGAACCTCAGCGTAGCATAGGGGCGTATGTGAAATATGCTACAAAAGGTATCAGTAGAACTTGTGTGAAGTTCGTCTGGACAAGTACTGCAGTACTTCTCCAGACGAACTAGTATCAGCCACCAAGCAGTTGTGCACTCACATTGCTGTGTTCCGATGGAAGATTGTTGATCCCGGTGAAATCATTCTTATCAGGCGCACAACGGGATACGCCTTGGGATATCTCATATAATACTTTGGTCGGGGAGGCCCGTATCGAAAGTCGTATCACTGTTGTCATGGGCGGAAGTATATCTACTGCTTAACCGGTGGGCCTTCAGATCGTCCAATTCATTTCGAAGTCAAAAAAATTTTTAACCGACAAACGCGCTGTTTTTGAGCGAGAGTGAGAATATTTTCATAAAATTATATGCAGTGGAAAGTTAAGAGCTTAATTTAGAATAGTTGCTGTCTACTGTGTAGGCACCACTCCCACCGTGTAAAGGCCCTTAAATTAGAGTAAACGCACTTCGACAGAATGATTGGCCCAATTGAGCCGCAATGAAGAATGATCCAATTGTCTAAGAAATTGCTAGCATCCTTTTGCAAATGAAGATTGACACGCGTCGTTGGTGACTAGTGACCGTTTCATATTTAAAAATTTAGATAAAAATTAAATGAAAATAAAAAATATGTACATTCAAAATTCGAAAATTAGGTATATACTTAATGTCCCGGTGAACATAGAACCGCCTAAAATGGATTTAATCGTGGATTTTGACAACAAAATTAAAGATATCAACTTTTTCATTATTATAGTTAATTTTTTAAGTGTTACTTATATTATTTTTCTTATAAACCAAATAGTAAAGATGGCGATCAAATGAAAATTCAGGTAAATTAGTAAATTCAAAAAATTATTATTTTATTATTCTCTCAGCTTAGTTGGTGGTAGGTTTGCTTTCGGCGCTGTAGTTACAAAAAAAGTACTATGCAAGAATTCTGTCAGTATTCGGTTTTCCATAGTACAAGTAATGCTACATTTGGGGAAACATGTTTTTTTTTTTTAATGTGCTATTGTGCAGATGGCCTTGACAACTTTACACGGGCTTTTGGCGAGAGCACATGGCTCTCGGCCGACTGAGCTACATGGTGCTGTTTAAAATGTCCATGAATATATATTTATATACGGAAAAGACACACGGCCTAACACAGGAATGTCTCATGTGCCTGTACGCCCATGTTTTTGGGATCTGACATTATTGCTTGGCGGCAGAACAGATAAATAATGAACAATTTAACTACTACGAGTATTATAAATGCGAAAGGTTGGATAGGTCGATATTTGTTACCCAATCACGCCAGAACGGCTGAACGGCTCTAGATGAAATTTGGCATAGAGATAGATTATACTATGGAATAGCACATAATCAACTTTTTATACCAAAAATATGTGCGGTTTTCCATTTGGATGGTCAACCGCGGGTATACCGCGGGGCGCAGCTAGCGACATCATTATAAGTTGCTGGCGTATCACAATATAACTTTTGTTTCAATCAAAAGCAAAATAAATGGAATAAAATTGAAAAGTGATGAGGCTTTGTGACTATTTATTTACTGAATTTAAATGGAACGTGAAATACTCGAACTACATATTTATTAAGTTTATAACTATATTAATCACGAATTTACTTTTTTTCAATAACGTTATTGATTGATTGTACATAAACATAAACCATATGCTACCAATTGCTCGCGTCCGTAGGTGAGTACCCTTTGAGACCCTACACGTACCCCCTGGCTGGTGCTAAATGAGCAACAAAAATATCAGCAGAACTTGTGCCAAGTCAGTCAGGAGAAGTACTGCCTCAACACCTGGTAATCGAGTTTTAGCGAGACTAACGAACAGCAATTGATTTGTACATTAAAGCGTATGTACGCCTTTATGTCAGCTCTATCAAAGCAGGAAGCATTCTGTGCTCTGTCCTAGATTACACAATATAATAGTAATTAGAACGGCCATCCTTGAACAATAACAATTAATGATGAGCAGTTATTTAATAATTAAGCTGCAATATTAACTAGGTACGTTTTAAGCATATAGATTACTAACAGTCTCATCTGTTGTTTCTAGTATATAGATTATCTTTGAATGAAATTTGAATCACTATTTTAGAGAAATCGTTGATTTCAATTTTGTTGTTGTTCTTTGAAATATATTTTCTGGGAAATATGTTTCAATGATCAAATTTCATTTCAGTGAACCATTACTGTATAAAATTGTTTTTTTAAAAGCGATATCGAAAAATTGAATCCGTAGGTTTTTATTCGTAATTCTTAATTCTTCATTGTACACACATGAAAAATAAAACAAACATAAGCTATAAACAAAGAATATGTACACAGGCGAGCTTAGCCCTAAAAAGAGTTCTCTTCCAGCAAACCTTTGAGGCTTGTGAGAGGTGATAAAAGTGGTAGGGATGTGTACTCACATAGTCTAATAAATACTTATAATACACTCATATTATACATATATATGAAATAGATACCTCTATATAGACACAACTAATTACATAATAATAGATAGTTATCTAATAAGCTAATCATACATACATAATATTAACATTAATTTTATGTAACAATAAGTGATATACTTACGAACCCTTTGAATAGAAAAAAAGGTCAGTAAATGGTATTATAAAAATCATAATAATTATCACACTAATATTATAAATACGAATTTTTATATGTACTTATGTTCGTCACTCCTTCACGCCTGAATGGCTCCAAAGCCATTCGGATCAAATTTGGTATTAGCTTATAACCTGGATTAGCACACAGGCACCTTTATCTTATCGTGTCATATTGACTTCTTAAATGCGGATAACAGCACGGAGCGCAGCTTGTCTTTATTAAGTGCACTCTGAATTTTTTTTAAATGAATCCGATTATAATAGCAATCCCTGCGGCTAATTCAACAAACTAATACTTACTAAAAACTATTATAATAAATTAAAATCAGGTTTTTTTTTATTTCTTGAGCTTTTTTTACCTATGTTTTATTATTGACGTTTCCACTATTTATAAAAACTATGATCCTGGTTCTGGTTAATCGTACATCGATCGCATATCAAAGAAACATACTCATACATTTTGTATGAATATGTTTCTTTGATATCTACATCGTACCTACAAAATACTCTTAGTATTTTGTAGGTACGATGTATAAAAACATATTCACTCCGAATGCCTATTTTATTAACACAGTCTCAATTATTTAATCGTTTTGTTCGGCATCGTGCGCAGAGTAAATAAAATTATTGCAACAATGTACCCGCAATTCCAGCCATTGTACAACATCCAGATAATATAATTACAAGTTTAATTGAATCGCCCAAGTGTTGGTCATTTGGGAGTCGCATTGGGAAAGCTTTTAGTGCGTATTGAACTACTTACGGCACTATCTGCGACCGTTCACTTCGGCCGCAAAGTGAATTTTATCGAGTTATCCTCGGAAAGCTGCGGGACGATTTAATCATTTGGACGAAATTCGGCCAATTCTGTCTGGCCAAACTAACGATAACATCAATATAAAATGTTTTCTTCTTTTCGTATGAGTTGATCGCCAACTCTGGTGTCGGAGTTTTCAAGCCGCCCACGGGCCTCCGACATGGCTTATCGAGTAGAGTAGCTGGGACCGACTTTTTGACATGCCCTTCGAAGCATGGAAGCGCTCAATTCAAATGCCACAAAACATTTTAAATGTTGACACAAATGTTGATTTTTTTCTTTTTCGAAAGCAATCCTGATGTTTCCTATGGCAGCTATGGTGATGTTCACCAACTGATGTCCATAATAAAAATCATTCCGAGTCATTACGAGAAGGCGCCCGTCGGCGTCGACCTGAGGTATGACGACCTTTCCGTATGGTATTATTACTCTAATGCGACGATCTACTATAGTTGACTGGCAAAATAGATGCTTAATAGCACTTACATAGGGAATCTTATGATATAAAAACTGGCAACTCCGAATTATTATGTAAACTTTTTGTTAAATATGCAAATATGTTTAAAACGAACCTACAAAAATAAATATTATCCTTTGATTATGTGAATCAAATTCAGTCTATCCTCTAAATTACTCGATTATGGCATCAGACGCTTGGAGCGAAATCGTTTTCATATAACATTATTGTACCTATTAAGAGTAAACACGGTGCAAAATAACAATGTTGGGACTTGAACAGTTCGCCGCATTTGCAGGGCAATATAAGCCCACCGGCCAGGGTAACAAAGGTCATTTACGGTTACGATACTCCGGCTACTATATAGGTTTTTAGGTGGGTAAGTAGGTACGTAGTGTGCAGTTAGCGCGACACTAGGGGCGCGCCAATCGTCGCTGATAAAAACTTCTTCCAAGCTATACAAACATCCGGGCTTGGCGCACTCAATTACTGGAGTTTGTCGCAAGGAATTTTCTACATTGAACTTTTTTTTATTGTAGACTTGCCTCTGTAACAGCTTATTAACCCAGATTGAAACTAACATTTGCGCAACATTAAACAGTTCTCTACAAGTTTATAATTACTATCGATGTGCGGTCGACAAACTTCAGTGGCGTATGAAATAGAAATGTTTACGCTACCGGCAAAGGTCACTTGGGAGAAAACTTTCCCTATTTACCTAAAAGATTTATGTGTTTCTTTCGCTAACCCGTTTTAATTTGTTTTCGTTTAGTTAAGACTCGATAAATCTTGCAGGAGCGAACGCAAATGGTATAATTCCGGAAACTGTAGGCATATAACGTAAAACACTCTAAATGCGTCAACCAAATACTTTTACCGTGAATTCGCAAAATAAAGTAATATAATATAATACTTTTTTTAATCAAAACACTTAATAGTTCAAAATACTATTACATTTGATACTTGTATGTGCTATGGATCAAAGAATAAAAAGAACGTTATTAAAAATCTACCATGGCTGTCTAATTTATCTGTTTGTCCTACCTTTATAATCTTTGGTTAAAATTTTAACAGACTACCTGGTGAATTTAAGGTATCCTGTTGAAATATTCATAATATCTGTTATCATGGCAGGTATTACCTAATAATAAAAAATACAATAGGTGGTACCTCAGAATACGATTTCGAATCTCATTTGGTATATTATTCACATACACAGTTTGCGTATAGTACAGTGAATTAAGACGGCTAGGAGCTTCCGGTCGTGGTCTGTCTGCAGACAAAATAAAAGTCCCAAATTAAATCTTCATAGATTCGTCATGAATAATAAAACATGAAGACATATTTGTGCGAGTTCTCAAGCGTATTTCCCGCTTTTCCTTATTTCCCTGGGGGTAAGTCAACTTTTAGAGACATAAGTCGAACCGATGCGAAGCCGGTGATGTAACGACGTGTTTCTGGAAAAGGTAGGAAAACAACGTTTTGACGAAACTCGTAATGCGTAGTTCTGATTAGTACAGCCACGCCCTTCCTTTTATCATGTTACTAGATTTTCGTTTGCGTCTTTTATTCAGTTAGAGAGCGTATTTAGCCGACACAAATAAGCCAAAAAAAGAACGCCGGCCTTTTCAATAGATAAAATATGTGCATAGTACCATAATAGTTCTCAGAACGGCAGTTCATGAGAAAAAGGACATTATATTACAGATTAAAAAAAATTTGTGACATCTACCAATCCAGCTAGAGCCGCCGTGGCAGATGAAAATCCACTCACTCACGCTTCTTGACTACTGTTAACTACTGGCAGGTGTCTATGTAAATAAAATAGATTGGTTAGTACTTTACTTAGTACTTTCTTTAGTTAGTTAGACTTTAATAGGTACTCTCAGCCAAACCTACTTGAAATTCAATTAAAAAGTAGTCGTAGCTTCCAAATTATAATTTTTTTATCGCTCAACTTTGAAAGTAAACCTACAAGTTTAAACATCTATCTAAATTTTTACTTCTACAACAAGAATTTAATAATAAAAAGTAGCTGGATTGTCTCAGTAGCAATGACTTGACTTCGCTGCCGTTTTAAATTACATAGTTTATTTTCTGAATAATGGTACGATTTTAATACGATGGCTCTATGGAGCCTGAATGCAAACCGAGATATATCTGATTGATCCCTCGCCAATATGTCATCGTCAACCGACAAACCTTATCTATAAATCTGTTAATAAAAATATTTAATATGAAATCCCCAATAGTTTTTTTTTTTAATGCTTACCTCCTCCGCCTCCCGCTATAGCTTACGGTTCAAAAGATACGGTAAAATAGGTAGGGTTATGTTAGTTCTCACTATATTGTATTTTTTAAGATATTTCTTAGTACGTTTAATGGTTTAATTCAGCTGGCAGCCGTACGTTTTAATGGCTCTCGACTTCCACCCGTGAATGCTACGTTTGCATATTACGAGTATTAGGTATAAAAGTCATTTCATATGAACTACCTAACTACATTTTTCATGAAAGTTATATTGTCGTTAGTTGATTAATCGGCAGAAAAAAATTATTGCCCCAACCTAAGTATGTACAGTAACATAATATACATATGCCAAGCTATGCCTACATTTTTTGTGTCTAAGTTTATAATCTGTTGAGCTTATGGGTTAGATTTAAAGGTAACTACTTGGCGTATTTTTAATGTAATTTATGAACAAGACCGGGTGGCGCAGCAGTTGCATCACGCGTCACGTCGCTGGACGGAGCTTTATCCGCGTATTGCATACCAAAAACACACATTTAATAATTTTACCACATTTTGTAGTTAGATTAAATATATAAAAAAAACGATGATCTAATTATCACTAATATTTATACCCAAAGATTTTTCCTTGCACTAATCTAAATTGTTTCGCATTTCTGTTTAAATCTGTATTAAATGCAGAAAACGATGATTTAAATAATTTAATTTAATAATTAGCCTGCAAATGAGTTCCGTTCTGTGTAAAAGTTTAGAAGACGGCGTTGCTATAGTTTGATATATCTTTTTAAGAGGAATAATTCCATTATACATTATTTCTATGTCGCTAACTCCACTGATTAACGCAGTGCACAGTAAAGCTTCCAGTCAGCATTTTCAACTTTTACATTTTCAAAAAGACAAACCACATCATACTTTGCCTATATTAGTCTTGTCGTTTTGAAAATGCGTAAATAATATTATATTGTAGTTAAATTTCGAAAACGCATTTAGATAGATTTTATAATTAATTAACAAAACTCCAGCTTGCTTCTGAAATAATTAGGTGCAAAGAATATTCCACCAATCACATTAAATCAGGGGTGAAGAAACTATCTTCACTGAGCGGAAGAGGGCAAACGTCGTGGAAACGACGGGTAAAAGTAAGTTGTTTGTGGCGGACTGCCCGCCGCCGAGCCGGAAGAGCCACGCAAATAACCCGTTTTGCATTATGAAAATAGAATAGATGAAACAAAAACACCGCCCATGTTTATTCAAAAAGCCATCTCGTTCATAAGAACCGTTAACCCGACTTTTAATTAACTTTTACAACAGTATAAAATGCGCTAAACGTTTCAGCTCCGAACAATTCTGACTTGTTAACATTCAAGCTACCTGTTCGAGTTCTTTTTGAAGACACAGATGTTATAGTGTATTTTACTTAAGTGGAGCGCTGGATGAATACGCAATGAAGGGACGTAACTACTTATATGCATGAAAAGGACATTTTTCGGACCGTGACACACACATTTTTTAACATACTAAGCGCTTACGGCCTGATAAGTAAAGGTAACAAGCCTGTCTTTATTACATAAAACGTCGAGAGAATTAACATAATGGATGGAAATCCATCGGGGCTTAAAAAGGAAACGGTCATGAATTGAATTATGATTTGATGAATATTTTTTTAGTTTAAAAATAATAACGGAGAATAATTAAAAGATGAAACCCATCGTGACTGAAATTCAATTAGAAATTGTTTTAAAGTATAAATGATACTGAGGTCTGAGTTATTATTAATCTATACACAATAGAATCAACATCTTACCAAAGTTACGCCAAACATTTCCATAATGGTCTTGTATCATCAAAGGCATTCGAGACCAGCTGAGCTTAAATAAGGAACAATTCCATGCATGAACCCAGCAAGCAAACAGTGCCGCAAGCCATTTTCGAGAAGTCACCTGTATTACTTACTGCTCGTATCTCAGAACAAACATCAGCGCTGAAATGCAACACATAAGCAACATAAATGGAGAGAGTTCATATAGATATTTCAAGCTCACACCTCGAAAGCACTCAATGAAATGGCCGCTATGTTGAAAGACTGCCCTTTCATCGACACTTTTCCGAATAAAATCAGAAACCCAACAAGTTCGATAGGTTCCGAAGTGAATTTAGTTTAGTGCGGTTGTTTGAAACATTAGCGGCTGACTTCAAACTAATCAAGAACACGGTCCCGTTCGTCTTTCGCGTGTACAATGTTCGTAATTTATTAGCATTTATTCCCATAGAGCAATCTGTAGGGATGCCGTTCTATTACGCAGACTCCGTCGACATCCCTGCTCCAGTCAGCTACGGGATCGGGACCGCACTGGTCGCAAGCTCGCGGCTCTCCTTGCCTGGTTGGATGCCGAACTCGGATCGTGAGCAGCGCGGCACATTCAAATACAGTGCTTCAAAGTTTCACCGCCGTTGATTGGTTGGTTTTTGTGACGTTTCATTGGAACTATGGAGTTTGCCACTTGAAAGTTTGAGATCAATTTGCATTGGTAAGTACTCCATTAATTTTTGCATAAAAATATATACAATTAATAATTAAAATATTATCATAGAGAAAAAATAATGTAGTTCTTTTCCTAGCAAAAATTTTACAGCTACTCATTTTATACCTGAAATCATTTTTTATAAGGATATATGTATCCTTCTACAATTCGGTTTAACAAAAAAAACACGATTGCGAAAACTTGCCTCAATCGTTTTGTTTTCTGGAAATAATGACTATAAAACTTTATAATAAGTTTATGCATAAATTCATTATTTTCATAAAAGCTTATGCGTTCACGAATGATTGTGATCACAAAATTTCATTCTTTAGATTAAAAAAGGGTCTTGATTGTTCGAAGCTATGATAATCTCGACAGCTTTTGATTAAAATTTTAATTACAGCAAAAAGTAAAAGTAAAAAAATCAGACATTTTGAAAAAATGCTTAATATACCTGTGATTGCACTGGCACCCACATCCTGTTAGTGCACTTAAGTTCACACAAAAGGAATTGAAAAAGAGAACTGTGTATATAGAGGCGTCAAATAGATTTTAAACGATAATTTCGAGGTTTCTTATAAGTTTTTTTTTTTATATATTATTAGTACCGATACTTTTCTTAAGAAAAGTGTTAGTAGAGATATTCGTAGGAAAACAATGGCAGCGATATCACGTACGCTACTTCATGATATGTTTAATCGCAGGATAAAATGTTTTAAAAAAATATTACCTAAACTATAACTAGGTTGAAAGTAAGGCCAAAACAAATATGTAGTTTTAACGTGAAAGAGTATCAAACAAACAGACAGATACAACCTCTAGCTCACATGTCTGATATCCCTATCTGACCCCTTAGGGTGACAAAGAAAATTGCCAGACACACTGTCTCTTTCGTATAAGACAACTCTCAGAGTCTTCAAGCCGCTCGAAAGCATTCAACATGGCTTTTAGACTTATATAGGGACCTTCATCGTAATGTGCCCTCCGAATCACTGAAGCTCGCAAAGTAATTTCTTTTCTTTTATTAAAAATCAAAATCGTTGAATTTCGAAACATTCAACCAATCCGACATTTTGGAAGTGCCAATACTAGTTATGCTTTGTTTTAACATTATATATTCATGGACATTTCACACAGCACTATCTTGCTCCATACAGTACCCTTTATTTAATGACGTACGTGTAATACTCATTAACACACAGACACAGATTCGATCGATTGGGAATCGAATCCACGACAGAACAGCAGGCAGAACTTCTTCCAACTGAGCTATGAGGACAATCAAATTAAAGAGCATTTACTCTAATAAGTCTAGTATTCCCACAAATCGTCTCAAGGGGGTAAGAACGAAGAAACCTTTGAGCATTTTAAGGAAGTCACTTAGCCTGAATAAGGCTCTGGAACTTTCCAATTGCGAACTAAATGCGGGCTAAATTATCCTTGGCAATTACTAGCATAATTATTTTTTTTATCAAGTATAATTAATAAACGTAAGTATAGTTACGAAAATAATTGCCAACGATATGCTCACCACTTGTCACGTTACTACGATAGCGTAACCCACAAGGTCAAATGTGGCCTATTAAGACTGTCTTCCCCTCATGAAAATACTTGCATTTTCTACTGAGTAATGTGTACGGTACGGTGTATTGTTAGGATATATCTATACCTATACAAGTGCTTGTTCTGGTTGGGAATCAAACCTTCGACCTACAGCGCAGAAGGCAGAGCTACTACAACCTGAGCTGTGAGAACAGTAAATGAAAGCTTACTTAAATAAATTATTACCTACTTTACTCATATAAAGTACATCATAATAAATAAATAGTATAACACATTCCAATTTTATTAAATCGCTATCTATTCCTACCTTGAGGGCAAAAGTATAAGGTAGTACAAATATATTTTATGTATTCTGAACTCGTTCTTGCAAGTCATAAAAGCTTTCAAATTCATTTTCCAACAAATCATTCTCTCACTTCTAGTTCCCAAAACAAAATATTAACGTAAATATGAAAACTCATTAACTGTCTCGAATGGAAGTATTATAAGCAAAAATAATTTCTTATTAAGTCCCTGGCACTTATTACGGGAAATTGAGAGTAAAAATTAAATTAAAAATACAAATTAACCAGTTTATGACTCAGTTTCAGTATACCACTGACCTACCGATTCATTCATATATCTTTGTCATTACCATAAGCTGGATTGAATTACATAAATCTGCATAATTATGAAACTCCGGCGTATGCATATGAAAAGAACTGGTATTACTCGTCCTATTTTTATCCTCTCATAAACTGGGTTATATTCTACACGCGCTGCTTGCTGAACCACAAAGACTACCAGCTCGAAATAAACTATCAGTGCCATAGAGTTGAAAATGGCAATAGAGTGAGTGTGATAGGCGGGCAATGGCCTAAGTATAGTTCATCTGACAAGCTTTGACACTCGACACTCGTCAGCGAGCGCCCGTATCTGTGGAGTGACAGATAAGCACCATTTGTTAGCTGGATAGTGGCATACGTCGCTGAAACGTTTGAAAAATTCCACTTGAAAGCGTCGAACGCTTCGCCCTATTCCGTACAATGGTCGATGAAAACCTTTCTAGTTTACAAGAAAATTTACAAAAAACATCGTTCACACACTCTTACCTCTGCACTAGGATTCCCTGTGTCGCAGATGGCATGGACAAACACAGAAACACAAGACAAACAACCAAGAATGAGAACAAACTTCATCCTCACCACACAAAGTGTGCCCCGGCCGGGAATCGAACCCGGGACCCCTCGCCTTGAAGGCGGGGCTACTACAACCAAGCCAAGGAGCCGTCTAATCGGATACATATACAGTATTTTATCGGGAATTGTGATTGGCATTCTCTTTAATTAATAGTTTAAAACTCATCATAGTTATTTCGAGGCTTGATTGAAAATTTAACTACGATTAAATTGTACAGTTTAATTTATAGTTCAGTTTTTATATTTAAATCGGAATATTCACACACCAAATAGCACTCACATACACGTCTGTGATATTATCTTATGATACACGTGTGTCATAAAAACCAAAAACGTCAACGTCTTAGGTCCTCTCCGAGAAAAATATGAGAAGACCCAAGCTGCAAACCGTTACGCCCATCACCCGAGAAGGGGATATAACGTCTCATGTGCATGTGATTTCACCGGCACCCACACCCGGAACACAGCTAAGCGTGACCACTACCATTTGACAGCAGATTACCAGATTTGAAAACAGTACTTCTACGTGCGACTTTGGCACAAGTTTACTGCTAGTTTTGCTGCCGCTTTAACACCAGCCAGTACGGGATTCATAATCTACTCACCTGATGACGCAAGCAACTAAACCCCCAAAGCTTACCTACATATAGTAAAATACTTAGGGTCTAGTAATATAGGAATGTCAGAGACGTGCCGACCGTACCGTATTAATGTATAATATATTTACTTTGACGTTTAATAAAAATATTATCTTGATTTCGCAGCTATACGCTACAAGAAATCTCAGGAAATCCTTTGATCTGCTAAAGAAGGAGAGCCTGCCTGTTTATTTTGACGGGGGTAAACAAGTTCATACATTTCGGTACACGACTTGAATCAATTTTTTGAATTCACAGAAACACAAAGACGTAACAACTGTGTCACTACGAAGGTAGAATACTAATCGAGGCAGTAAAATATTTTTCAGACTGAAAAGAAAGGAAATATAATATAATCTACTTTTGTAAAACATTTTGTCGTATCTTGGTCGTTTTTTTGTCGTTGCCTCAGCTGTTTACCCCTTGAAAGTTCTTTTTAATGGTTTTTGGGGTTTCGTCTGTAAAACAAGAGGAAATGGTTCTAATAATGGTTAATAGCTCTTTTGTTCCTAAATATCGAAATATTAAAAAATACTTAAAAGAAGAGTTCATTATGGTATCAATTTAGATTATACGTTTTTTTTTAATAATTGGTCGGGGTGGTATTGAATTTAACTGTTAACAATTTCCATTCATTTGATTCTGTAATTTTTTTTTAGTTACTTTCTAATTATGTGAGGATTTCTTATTTACAGATATATGTATGGGATAGGAATATGGGAATTTTTCAATGAATTTTTAAAATTATTTCAATATTCAGTCTTAAATTCGTGCCTATACACGTAATAAAGCAATCTTGTTTAATATAGTCATGTAATCATGTTTATTATAATCTAATTTCTAGTTTACTTTACCAAATATTCTTATATATAATAAGTATATTCATATATCAATAAAAAAGACCTAAGATCACTTTCTTGTTCTAAGCTACCCGAGAAATCGTCTAAGACATTAGTTAGTCTGCATTCAGTGGCAGATTAGTGACCCGACCCTTAGGGACGGCCATTTGTCAATGTAATCATCTTTCCGTGGCATTGGCAAGGGTATTTCGTACCGTTCAGTAATAGCACCAAACTATATTGACCACTTAGATGATATGACGGGACAATTAATGCGTAATCTTATCTAGATAAGGGTCCATGTTGCTTGCGTCCGTAGGTGAGTACTCTCTAGTTTCTTTCAGGTAGCATCTTAAGGTATCTCTATTACTTGGCTGTAGATAGCTGTACATAGACTTTTTTTTTAATGTGAATTTGTGACGGAACGAGCTTAGGGCCCACCTGATGGTAAGTGGTGACCCTCGCCCATGACAACAGTAATGCGTGCGACTCAGTATGAGATCCAAATCTTTACTGAGTCGCATTAATCCTGCTGCGTCCCTCACCCGAGACGGGGGTGATACGTCTCATGCGCATGTGATTTCACCGGCAGCCACACCCTTCCACCGAAACACAGTAATGCAACCACTACTGCTCACCGGACGAACTTGGCACAAATTCTACTGCTACTTTTGGTTGCTCCTTTAGCACCATCCAGGGGGTACGTGTAGGGAATCAAAGGGTACACACCTACGGACGCGAGCAACTGGACCCCCCAAAAATAATAGATAGTTTGAGTAGATAGTTGTGTAAATTAAAACGCCTAAATTTGTCATTTCAACGGCACCTAACTCCTTTCCACCAGAACTACCATGCGCGTCCACCACTGCTGGCATGTTTTTGGCGGTGTTTATCAGTTAAAACAAGGTGAGCCATCAGCTCGTTAAAAGAGAATTTTTAAGATGTTTGTTTAAAACTTATGGTCCTTTTTTTCTAAATTGTAATAGATTAACCATTTTTTATTACTTAAATATAAAAAAAATGTTAAGTTAATACTTTGCTAGGATCTGGATACACTATTAAATTATACTAACTTAACACTCTTTTCTCTTCTCGCCATCAACTCAATTAATAATCCACTTTTTAATTTATAACCAGTTTTCTTCATTTTTTGTCATATGGACAAAAGTAATTAATTAATATTTTCTCATAAACTAAAAGCTAATAATTATGTTTCGTGGTTACTTTTGCTCCACCTAAAAATGCTTCGTGTTTTAAACAAAAACATTTATTATTTGAATGGTCATTAGTACAAAATTTCAAAGTTTTTTACATGGTTGTTAACACAACATACTATAGACTAGATTTGACCGTCTTAAATAAAATCAGTCACATTATAAAATATAGTCAATAGCTTCGACTGCATGGATTTAGTAAGAATGCTGTGCTTTACTGTACGAAGAAAAAAAACCGCGAAGGCCATTCTTGAAATCGAGAGCGATTTCAAGAATGGCCTATGCGTCATTTTCAACACACAGTAAGTTCCCAACGATATACGATGACACCTGCTTTTAATTATACATATAGTCAGAGATTTAACTACATACTTAAATCTCTGACTTTATTTACAATATAATTTAATTGTCTATATACCTCGTAGTCTGAAGCTTCGACCAATTCAAAATCTAACAAGTGCCACGAACTTGCTAGGTTTTTCTGTAATAAATACACTTCACTATGATTTTAATATGTCAAACGGAATAAATATAAATACTGCAGGGAATAAATAACACAAAACAAACCATGCCAGCAGCAATAAATATATTTTTCAACGTCGCTTGTGTATATTTTTCTCGACGTTCCAACAGCAAGAATTGCACATGTTGAAGAAATGCTGGTTTATTCAGCGAACGCCGAATAATTTCTAAGAAAACAATACCTATAATATGACTTTGTTGGCGTAATGATTCGCACAAACGAGTGAGAGTCAAATTTGATTTTTCGGCAAGTCCAAGTACCAACTTATCAATCTCTGACTCGACTCAAAGTTTAGTTAGTTAGCAGTAACTCTGCCTTCTGCGTTGTAGGTAGCGGGTTTCCATCCTGGACAAATATTTTCTGCCGACCATATTTACAAAAAAAGGTATTATATAAGTACGCTATCAGTAATCTGGTTCCCATATTAGAAGTTATCGTTAGCTTGGCGATAAATGTAAAATATTCTTGTTATAATTTATTTATTTAATATAGTTCGATAATAAATCGATACATTTTATAACTCTATTACCGTTATGCATAAGAAGTCATGGGAACTCATGTGTGATAGGCATCACAGTTAAACTATTATGTACTAAAAGTACTGCTACACGGACTTACGATTTTGCATGAAGTTGCAGCTCATGAGGTACAACTCATTTATGCAGTGGTAAGCCATCATTGTAGAAGGTGATAAAGCCATCTCACTCATCTTAAGTCAAAGTCAGTCACGTCACTTCTACGCCGCGGAAGAGTGCAAGCCGTTCCCGAAGCCCCAGCAATGGGCGTCTAGAAGGGACCGTGGGGTTTTTAGCCGGTAAGAATCCGGCATAACCCGTCCAACGTCCCCAGGGCGGGCGGGTACCGATGAAGGTTTTCCCCACAAAAAAATAAAAATAAAATGCCGGTAGTAGGCCGGTGTTCCAGCCGTAGAAACATTATTGGCTGATACGGAATACGGGAAATATTTGTAATTGTGCCCAATGTTTATGATACCATTAGATACCTATCAAAAGTCCGTCATGGGATTTTGTGGGTTCCGATGGGTTTTATCCACACACACGAAGTCTATTGAAGTATAACATTTGCTTTAAAACCCTACCGAATCCAAACAAAAGTGAAATAAATGATTTCATGTGCAGAGCGTACACAGAGAACTGTAATGGTCATTCTAAAACACCTTTTAACTCTACTCACATTAAATCTCTTTTTACTTGAAAGTAACGGAAGTTATAAACTTTCCAGCGGTTTTCCGATTCCTAATACCTACTTTGTGAGTGCAGTTACAAAGAAAGATCATAAATGAACTTGCGATAGCCGGTGGTGTGTAAGTTTTAAATGTTTAAATTGCTGAATTGGAGCTATGGGACCGATTATACTTACCGCTTGTGTGAAAAATACAGGTTTGAGGCGACTTTGCTGGTCGTACAATATATGAATTAACTTATTTAGTAAACTGGAACTTAGTTCTTTCGTGCGATAAACACACAAAGGTTACACAGGTGTGAATTACGCGAGGAAAATTTGTTTTCCTACAAACGTATGTGGTAGTACCCTTACTCAGAGCAACGGGTGAGATATTATGTGACTTGGGTCTTCCCATACCTACAGGGAAGGACTTAAGTCGATTGACTGTTGTTATGCGCAAAAGTAAGCTAACTACAGGCGTCAGCTTGTTACATCCCGATAAAAGCACATAAAATTATAATAGGAATTGTTTTAAAGGTGAAGTCCACTAGACACGGTTTTTGGAACAAAGATCATAGAATATAATATTAACCTTTTCTGGCGCACGAATGTTTATTGCCACGTTAACGGCCTCTGTTGAATGAATATTCTCATACAATTCGCGCTAAAGAATTCTGGACGGGTGCATCTAAAGGCAAGCTAATGAACTATATCACACAGAATGGCAGTAATGCATAACAACTGCCTTGTTATGCAAACAAGATTTTCTTTAAGAGTTTTGGGACGAAACGAGTCGATGACCCAACTGATGTTAAGAGATATCCTCTGCCCATTAGTAGTAGTAAGACTAAAGCATCCATTTAAGTATGGGATACCGAAATGGCAAACAGACCGACACTATGCGAAATAAAGATGCCACGATGGATAATTCCACGAGCTATAGTCATTATTTAAACCTGTTTCGACATTGCCTTTCGAGTTTTTTTTTTTTTTTTATATTCTCAACTCCTATTCTTCTAATATATATTTCTTTATTTTTCTTTTCTTCTAATATATAATTATTGTAAATATTATAACTTAGATTAAGATTATTGCATTTTGCATAGGAAATCTTAGAGATTGACATATATATTGAGTGCAAATCCCCTTTTTAATAACGCTGGCTGGAATCACTTGCAGTGTAGTGTAGAATAAACATCTCTATAGAACAGAAAACTCGATAAAGCAAAACTAGCATACTGTGTTCCAGTAGCCACAACAAACGCGGGAATCCTATTGTGGTTAGGTTTGTTTTGAACTTTTTATAGAGACAGAGCTCGTTAGCGCAAACAAATAAAAAAATGGCGGATACGGTAATAAATACTTCAAAGTACAATACTATTTGTAGTGACCCTCGTAATCTACACACTAACTAGTCTATGTTTTCATAAGGAAGTCAGAACCAATCACTGATATTGGAGATTCCTGGAAATGTGGGAAAACTGGGAGTGATTTACGAGTATAACTTGTAAACAAAATTTGTTCTTCATATGAATTCCGAAAGTATGTCGAATCATAGAAATAGCAAAGAAAGTTATATGATTCGATCAGTATAAATTAGTTAGTGTAAGTGGCTTGAGTTATATATAGAAATATATTATTCAGTTGAATGACATATTAAAAGTGGGTTTAAATTTTATATTTTAAGATAAAATTAATAGTTTTATCTCGATAAAAATATTGCGTGTTATAAAATCCTTTCGGACTTAGTTGGATTTATCGCAAATAAACAATAAACGTATTAGTATAAAATGTTTGTAACAAACATAAAAAAAGAACTGCTTAAACATGAAAATTTACTGTTCTGACTGAAATTTCACATCATTTTATTACATTCATGTCTTGCGCCTAAGGAGCTCCTGTGTTAAGGAGAGGAGGACACGTGACATGCGCACGAAAATGTTTACTTGTGCATGTAAAAGAAGATGTGTCCAAACGATACGTAAGATCTAAAGAAATAGATGGGTTTGAGTTTAGAGTGACAAGAAACAAGAAATATAAAAATAAGACCATTTTAAATGTATGCGCATGAGAATATTCGCGATTCAAATATTATGACAATCTTTATGACTGAATACGAATGATATGCGAAAAAAATGTCACCGGTTTACATAGTTATGGGAACATGGTGTACTCAATACCACGTTGACATTATTAAACTTACCTTAATAAATACACATTTATAGATAGATAGATAGATAATACTTTATTGTACACCAGATGATAAGGTTAATAAAAACATTTAACATAAAAAACAGTACAAAGGGCGGTCTTATCGCTAGTAAGCGATTTCTTCCAGACAACCAAATGGACAGGTTAGCATGGAAATTATATGGGGTATTCAAGTGTACCTACTGACAAATGAGAAATTTCATAGTTTAGATATTATAATAATATGATAACATACTTACTGTAATAATAAATAACTATACATATAAATAAATAATATATATATATATACAATATATAAATAAACATATTTAAATGTAATTATGATGATGATGACGACCTTAAACAACTAGCGGCATAAAGACAAATAATGTTCTTTTAACAATGACTTAAATATTTGAAGTGATTTGGCACGCCTTATACTTACGGGAAGTGCATTCCACAGAAGAACGGCATGGACAGTGAAAGAATTCGCGTAATAGGAGGAGGAGTGAATAGGAGTTTGTAATTGAAGAGTTACCGCTGCACTAAGATTTCCTGTGTCACAGGTGGCATGGACAAAGGCCCCAAACACAAAGTACGCCCCGGCCGGAAATCGAACGGGACTTGCTTCGACGGAAGCGTAGAAATAAGCCACGGTGCCGTCAAAAAATAAAATAAAATACGTGACAATTAAAACTTACCAATAAAAAATCTGTACAACCATGAGCCAATACAATTTAACAAAGTAGCGTATTCCGAAGAACAAAAAAGTTTTATTGCCCATCGCTAAATTTCCTATTTAAAAACATGTTAAGGAAGCCAAGTAATTAAGATAATTCATTCTGGAGCCAAGAAGCTTCTACCAAGTTTGAATTCGTACGAACTTTTCCAATCTCGGAATAGATGCTTCGATACTTATTTGGGCGAGTATCACTTAGGAAATCGACGGTATTGTGTAATTAGATAATATTACTTTATTACACTGAAATGATTGGACAATATTTTAGATTCATTTTTTTTGGATATTTCTCTGTGGTTTATTTGTGTATTCAATTGATTAAGCCTAATTCACAGCCTTTATTGCCTTTATTTCCATAGAATTCTTAAAAAATGCTTGGAAATGACACCTTTTTTTAATAAATGCTCTTACAAGAATTTGTTCAAGCCCAGTGAGGGTATGATTCTTTGAACCAGTGACCGTCGGGAGAGAAGTCTGTTCCCCTGGGCCACCACGTTACATCTACGTCGTGAACTAAGTTTCTCAACTTACTTTTTGAATGGAAAAGTAAGAGAACAACGTTTTGACAGTGTTTTTGTTTTATTTTTTTAATAGATTTATTCATAGATAAGAGCTAAAACATATTTTGGCATATGTTAGTCATGATGATTGGTTAATTAATTAAGTCGTGAAAGCTTAACAAGCAAACAAACTCACATTCATAATATTAGGATCACTGCGTTGGTAAATATTTCTTTGATACCATACCATTTTTTATTAATTTCTTGGCACGAGACTCTAGTACTTGTTGGCACTATATATGTGCTGACAAATCAATGCCCTGATTCTTTACGCAGTGTTTTGTCATCCTGTTTGGCATGAACAAGTAGAAGTACTATCAAGACAGAAACATATTTAATTTCATAATGCAGGTTAGACCTCACGCTTTGGAGGAGCCAACCGCTGGCCACTGGACCATCGGAGCTATTCGACCCGTACTTAGTAAATGGGTCGAAAGGCAGCATGGGGTTCTCTCCTTTCGACTGGTGCAGGTTCTGTCGGGACATGGTTGTTTCGGCAGATACCTGTGCAACGTTGCGAGGAGAGAACCAACAATGGAATGCCACCACTGCAGCTGTGATGAGGACACCGCGCTGCACACTTTGGTGGCATGCCCTGCGTGGGCGGAAAAAAGAACACGCCTGACCGCGGCTATAAGCGGAAACCTTTCGCTGTCAACTATGGTCGCATCCATGGTTGACAGCGAGAGATCTTGGGAGGCAGCTCAGTCCTTCTGCGAGGAAGTAATCTCGCAGAAGGAAGCAGCCGAGAGGGTGAGGGAGGAAGAAACTCCTCACCCTGACAGACGTAGGAGAGTGGGTCGGCGTAGGCAGGCGCATGAGCGCCGCCTGCCACCCTAACGGGAACCTCCGGGCGGTAGATCTGGGGAATCTGCCGTCCGAAAAAATGAGGTCCCCACCGGAGGATGGCGTGCTCCGTGTTCCGGGCACGCCACCATAGGGAGTTACATAAAGTGTTGGGGTCCCGATACGCGAGGACCAACGCCGCTGGGGCCGCGGAAGAGTGATACCGTACCCGTAGCCCCAGCGTGAAGGCGTAGTGTAGGAACACCAAGGGGGTTTTAGTGTGTATTCCCCCAGCACTGCTATTTTGAGTAGTGTTGGGGGTGAGTCACACATAACCCCACGCCTCCCCAAGGCGTGGGGTATACGCAAAGTATTTCCCCCTTGACAAAAAAAAAAAAAAAAAAAAGGTTAGACCTCACGCTAAGCTTGATTTAGAAGACATATAATGGTTTCAAAACAATGCATCTATTAAATATTATATCTTATCTTATCTATATCTATCTGTTATCTATATATATATCTATATATATCTATCTACTATCTATATATATATAATTACTAAGCTCTGTGGCTTAGTTGGAAGTAGCCCTGCCTTCAAAGTGAGTGGTTCTGGGTTCGATTCCCGGCCGGGACACACTTTGTGTGGTGAGCATAAAGTTTGTTCTCGGGTCATTGGTGTTTGTCCACGCTATCTGCGACACAGGGAATTCTAGTACATGATTGTATAAAAGTTAAAAAATGAATACTAACTCGTCTTGCATCATTCAAAGAAGTCCTTGCATAATTTGGTCGAGTTTTTGTCTTATACGTTTTTGCAATTAGGAATAAAACTGCCTTGCTTACTTCCTTCCTACTTCTGAAATAAATATTAATGGACACAGATGCCATCTATCCCCAAACTAAGCATAGTTTGTGCTATGAGAACCAGATTACTGATATACACTACTTTTTTTGTAAATAGGTACATACTTATCTTGTCACAGAACAAACATTAATGCTTATCCTTTATGGGAATCAAACTCACGGCCCACACCGCAGAAGGAAGAGTTTTCTACCAACTGAGCTGTAGGACCAGTAAAGACTGGTAATTGTATGTTGTAAGGTACCTCTGCCATTGTCGAATACAATAGCGAAGCTATTACAGTAACTGTGTTTGCTATGGAGCGGTGGTGCACCAATCAATGAAAAATTAACGTAAGGGAAAGAGCACGAATATTCTTAAAATATTTACCTTCGTGGCCTATTAAATACCTGTATTTAGTAAGCTACTACGTTCTAAATTAATTTATCGCCTAATCTCGTTGATAAGGCAAGGTTGTTTTAAGGAATTGGAGTGACTTATTACATAAAGTTTACACTATATTCATAAACATGAGAGCGCACAAGCAACTCGACCACAGATCATATAATGTTGCTCTGTTAAATATCGAGCCATATAGCCATGTAACGCTTTGGAATACAATGACGCCTGTTTCCTACCGATGGTTCCACATTTGTATTACGTAACTCATCACGATATGACTCATCTAAACAGTACATTTCCACGAAATAATATCACATTTTGTGTGTTACGGTTTAAGTAATTAAGCCTTTTCCCTACGGCTGCAGCTTTATTCGAATTATAATTATGAATTTGGATTAATCACGTGATTAATGGACTCATTGCAATTATACTACTGTTGGATTACCTTCATATTAATTTTCTGTTGTGAATAGGGAGGCTAGTAATCCGGCATTTCTTCTAGTGTCACTATTAATAAAGTTAATAATAATCGGATATAATTGCTGTGTTCAGCATGTATGTGGAAGGGTGCCGGTGAAATTACAGGCGCATGATACGTTACATCCCCGTATTGGGAGACGGGAGCAACGGCTTGCTACTTGGGTCTTATCATACTTCGGGAGGGTATGACCTAAGAAAGTCGCAAAAAAAACATCCATATAATGATGATACTTGATGATAACGGCTAATTCGGAATTTGGGTTATTTTCGCGCAATCTATGAGCTAATAATTTAATGACCTATGAAATAAGAAAAAAAATAATATTAAACAAATTTTAAATGATCATTCTACTATCAAACCACAAAGAATTTATAAAAATTAGTGCAAACCCAAAAGTCCTTTCAGTACTCAATAAGGTTTTTTAGTGGCTTGTGGACTTTGATGCGTAAGCTCAATGTGAAATTCAGAGGGAAACATAACTTTTTTTCTTACGGTAAAAGCATTTGTTCAGCTTTATGATTTTTTTATTATGGCAGCTCCAGTCACTCCTAACAGCTTTGTAGCGTTCTTTCAGCAATGATTTAATCTCATTTTATCTTTTAATTACAAGGTACGAGATTCAATTTTATTTCGTAATTTTACTTGGGTTGTTTGCAAAATGAAACGTAAATAATTAACAAGGGCTAATATAACAAAACAAACCCTGGTTCAGTTCACAGCGAAATCATTTAAGACAATACGATGTATTGTTATTATTTGTCCGGGAAAATATTACGGTAACTATTTGATAACTAATTGATGTTAATAGTTTCAAAGAACTATATTAAAAAGTCACATGTCACAGAATTCTTAATTTATAAACCTTAAATAGGAACCTAATAGTAATATGCATACTATTAAATATTATAGTAATATTTATATATACGTCACGGATGTTTGTTCTGTATTTGGGTCTTAATATGCATTATAGATAGTATGTATTTATGAATTAGACACTATTTGAATCAACTGGGAAGAATTCATTGGGACAAATGAAGTGAGCCAAAACGAGTGCATATTAACTGAATTATTTATCGTTTTCTCTTGTCTACCTGCCACCTACATAATCCGTTCAGCATACTATATAATATTATTATACAATCCACTATAACGATGGTTTGAAAAAAATACGTTTCTCAAAGCAGTTAGTAAAAATTATTGAGGAAAATTACAAAAATATGACAGGAAACTTGGACGATGTCTCCTGCCATATTTTTTGCAATTTTTGTTAGTAATTTTAACATAGATATTATTATTAAATAACTCTCTTATTTCCATGAGTTTTAATTAGTTTTTTCTGTATAAAACAAAATATCATAAAATATATGAAAAAATTACCTACCAAGCTCAACGAAAGTGGAAAAGAAAGTAATGGTCTAAGCATTATATTGACCGGAAATAAGTAATAAAAAGGGAAAAATGACCTAAACCTCCAATTCAAATTCACCTTGAGACCGCGAGTACCTACTAGTTTAAGCTATTTCTATAATATTATTTACGATAGAGCTGGGTATTAAAATAATTCTGAGAGATATTTAGTATTGGTGTTAACGTTTGGTTATTTTATTTATAAGGTTATTCAACAGCAGAGTTACATATAATAATGTATTTAATTATGTTCTTTTAATTCTATGATACCGCAAAATGCAATTCGTTTTGCGTTACGTAAACGAGAATACTATTATCTCGTAAAAACAGGAAGTACCTAATTTAAATAATTATCACTGTTTCCGAAAACATGAAACGAAAATGGCCAAAATTAATATTCAGTTATAATATATGAAAGCCTTTGAAAATAGAAGGATTCCTTGAGATATTTTCTTTCGACAAAGTTTGTAGGGACCATGACTTTGAGTAAAGTTAGGTCGAAAAGGTAATTTCGTACTTTATTATTTTTCAGTGCCCTCTAGGGGTGCTTTTGTCTAAAATAAACTTCGCAGGCACAAATCGATTTTTAACTTCGCCTCACAACTCAACTGGGCTTGGAGTCCAATTTACTTTCAAATAACTTTTGGGTGATATTAGTTTTTACAGTCAGTGTAACAGTATAAGATTATTTATATTTCGACAAGCACAAGTTTTTTTTTTTTTATTTATCGGAATTTGATTTTAATGATAAATAAACATTCATGTACATTTTCCACATGGTACATTTTTTCTATTCTAATTTCGGAGGTTAACTTATATTTTATCAATATTTTTGTTATTTAAAATCAATCTATGCTTTTATTGTAGCTCCTCTATAAGGAGTTTTTTGTTTGTTTACCCCATTAAGGCAATAATACCTCGTGATATTTCAGTTATTTATTTAAAGATTGAAGTATTTAACTGAATATAAATATAAAGATTTTTGATTTCTAGTTTAAGAAAGATGGAAATACCAAAGCTACTCACTTTATTCGATGTTTCAAAATATATAGTTCTATAAAATCTGCAGGTATCCATTAAGTAAAGGTTGTAGCTTATCTGTATATGTGCATTCACCTTACATGAATCCAGCCGAATCCATGCCACCAGTGGAAAAATAAGGGTAAAATAAACTTGTGATAAAGGCTTTAAGACTGAGTCAAAAGAATATAATTATGCAATAGATCATGCGCGGTATTACAATTTTACCCATTTCACAATAAACTCTTTGTTTCAGAAACAAGCATCATTGAAGTTACCCAACCAAATTGGACAACGAATGCACAATGTTACTGAAATGACGTCGCATCAACATGGGTGTTATCACTCGTCTGTCACGCCTGAAATGCAGCGCGTACGCAATTCTAATCATTATCCATATTCCGATACTGCAAGGAGAAGAACATTCACAATGTCCAAGCCTAGCAGAGAACCCAATTTGCCCCTGTTATAATTTCAAGGAAGGTTAGTACAGATATCAATAGCTAAGATCGGCAATATTTAAATCGGTCATGTTGAAAGACATATTTATGAAAATTCAGGCCATTTAGCTCTTGCTGAAAAAGGCCCATAATCTTCTTTACATACAAAATAATAGCATGCCTCATTTACAAATAACTTTTTCAGGTCTATTTTTGGAGTGTCCCAGCGCAACGCCCGGTGTAGTAAAAAATGTCCTCTCAAAGATAAGAGGAACCATCCAGTCGTTGTCTATTTACGACCTCGAAAGCTCAACGACGGAATTAAAAGCGGACCTTTTCCCTCCAAAAATAAGAATCATCAATTTACAAATTTCACAATCAGCCATAAACAAAATAAGCCCTAACGCTTTGGCGACGCTTCGGGACTCTTTGGGATCCTTAAGCATAATTTCCAGCAAATTGAACACAATTCCACACGAATCATTCTTCGAACTCTCGAACGTTGAAGCTCTTGATTTACAGCTCAATGATATCAAAGATGTTCAAGCAAACACTTTTAGAAATCTGAAGTTGAAGAAGCTCAATCTGAAAGGAAATAAAATAGCCGACATCTCCGAAAATGCATTTTACAACCTAGAAGAATATTTGACGGAATTGGACGTGACAGAAAACTTCCTAGAAACTTTCCCATTGAAATCTTTGGGAAAACTAAATAAACTCACCAACTTGAGACTCGCATGGAATAAAATAAATGCTATTCCGGACATCAATGTAACTGTACCAAATTTACTAACACTAGATTTGAATTCAAATCAATTCACAAAAATAGACAAAAATTGGTTTAAGAGTATGCCCAAAATTAAAACACTAACATTTTTTAGTAATAAAATCCAAAAAATTGATGACGGGGCATTTAACTCTTTAGAAAACTTAGAAACAATAGATTTAAGTCGAAATAAGATAACAAGTATAGCAAAAAACATATTCCAAAGAAATCGTAAAATTCGAACAATTGATATGAGCCACAATCATCTTCATCATGTGAATGGTGTTTTTTCAAATCTTCCTCTCCTATCGGAAATATTTCTTTCGGAGAACAACATTTTAGATATATCGGAGGATGCGTTCGAAAATGCTGTTTCATTGACTGTTCTCAATTTAGAACATAATGCAATACAATATATGCATCCACGTTGCTTTTTCTCATTGAAAAATTTAACACAATTACACATGGGAACAAACTTTTTGAAAAAACTTCCTCGAAACATTTTTGAAGCTAACCATAAGATTGTAACATTAAGTCTAGATAATAACGAAATTAACGAACTAGACGAGTTGGTTTTTGATAAGTTAAAAGAGCTTAGAGAAATCCGTTTACAAAATAATAAATTACACCAAATTAAACGAAATGTATTTAGCCCTTTGCCAGGACTTCTAGAATTGCATTTACAAAACAATTACATTCAAAACATGGAATCACAAGCATTCATCACTCTCAAAAATTTGCAACACATTAATTTGCAAAGTAATCAATTAACCACGATCGGAGACGTATTTCCAAATAGAGATTCGTCGTTAGTTTCTATTCAACTAAGTGCAAATTACTTGTCACTTTTAAAAAACACTTCGCTCGTAGGTCAAGTTAACGTGCAAATAATGTGGCTGAGCCAAAACAATATAAAAGTGTTAACGGCTAATCTTTTTAACGATTTATTAAATATTCAAAGGCTGTATCTAAAAAACAACAGTATTGTACATATAGAAAATAAAACATTTGTTCATTTAAAGAAAATTAAGTTTTTAGATTTAAGTAATAATAAACTAATAAAGTTAAGCAATGAAACTTTTTATAAAATAATATCGCTGGAAGAACTGTATTTACAAAATAATAACATCAATCAAGTGGCAAAAGATACATTTCAATATCTCGCCAAATTAAAAGTTTTAGACTTGTCCAATAACGAAATCATCGTTTTAGACTTTGATATTTCTTCACTGCCAATTAAACAACTTCGACTCAATAAAAACTCAGTATCCATAATTGAAACAGACTCGCTCAAAAGTTTACCGAATTTAAGTGATTTAGAAATGAGCAGCAATCTTTTGACTTGGGATGATATAATTCAAGTACAAATACCTGGTTTAAAATCTTTAATACTATCAAAGAACAACTTAACTCAGCTCAGGAACAAAACATTTTCTCATCTTCCATCTTTACAAACTTTGTCATTAGAATCTTCAAACATATCCCAACTTCCCCCGGCAACTTTCATAAAGAATCAAAACCTGTTGAGAGTTAATTTAGCTTTCAACAGCTTACGGGATTTACACAAAGATATATTTGCTTACACAACAATATTGCAGGAATTAAACTTGAGAGGGAATAATTTTTCAGATTTTCCACATGTCGCTCTGTTTAATATCACTTCATTGGAAATATTGGATTTGAGCCACAACCAATTGCATAATGTAGACTTCTTCAAATTCATTGGTTTACAAAATTTAAGAACATTGAACTTATGCTTCAATCGAATATCTTTGCTCAACGGTTTCAATTCACCTGCACTGAAGAATTTAGTAACATTAAATCTAAGCAAAAATATGCTAACAGTTCTTCCACCGAATTTCTTTCAGCATTCATTAGGCTTAAAAGAAATAGATCTTTCATTCAATCTATTCAAACATATTCCAAGCAATGGACTTTCAGAAGCAATACTCCCCTCGTTAACGACTCTAAACATGTCATCAAACTCTTTGGTACAATTACTACATACATATCCATCAAAGTTATTTCCGTTACTTGAAGAGTTGGTAATCACGAATACAAACTTGACGATAATAACGAGCAAAGACTTTGAAAACTTTCCATCTCTCAAGAAATTACAGTTAACACAAAACTCTATAATTCGGTTATCACCCGGGGCGTTTTCGAAACTGCATAATGTTGAAATACTTGACTTAAGCCAAAATAAATTGGAAAATATTCCGAGAGAGAGACTCCAAGGATTATACTCTATGCGGCTTTTGAATATGTCGCAAAACACAATAAGGGAACTAGAAGAGTTTACATCAGACTTGCAGAGTTTGCAAAAGTTAGACATCTCTTTTAACCATATCACGAGGATAAATAGAGATATATTTCGGGGACTTCAAAGTCTCACGGAACTAAACTTGAATGGGAACTGGCTGTCGGCCATTTCTTCAGATGCGTTTCGTAGTTTGAACAAAATTACCACAATTGATTTGAGCCGAAACTATTTTGATGTCATACCAATAAAACTATTGATGTCATTAGAAACTCAGGTCAAGAGTTTGTCCTTTGATGGTAAGGTAAATTAGCATAATTAGGTTATCGTTAGCTATAAGGTTCATAGTTTATTTTTTTTTATTCTTTTACAGAAAATCCCCTTTTATGTAACTGTGAAGCACAAGAATTATGGAAATGGATGCAAGATCATCGAAAAATTGTCAATAAAGGAAGCAGAAACCTACGATGTGAACATCCAGAGGAACTTCAAAGATATAGCTTTATGGAATTGACTTCGCAGAAACTATGCAATGTACCCGTCGTAATCCGGATCGCTATACAAGACATCCAGCCATACTCCGTTATTGTGACTTGGCAAAGTCGGAACCAAAACGGCTTGAGCGGATATCAAGTGGCTTACTTTGGAGAACATAATCCAAGCATAGTAAGCGGCCCTATTTTTTTAGTTATTTTCCCTCAGCGATATGAACTGATAAATAAAATGCACCTGTGTTTTACTAAACGCTAATAATTTAGACTAAAACGTTGTTATAAAATACGCACAGCAAATATAACAACAAACATTTGAATATAAAAGCTGTGCATCACTTCAATGGTCCATAAAAAATATTTATGTTTCAAGCTCGTGGATGTTCGGCTGTGCAGTGAATCCGTTTAAATCTTTCTTTTCAGCGATGGTTTACAGTCATGCCCGCAAACTTTTTCAGCTATCAATATATGAAGCGTGAAACGGAACTGCCAATAAATAATGAGTTTATATTTTTCAGATAAGAGGAAAACCTTTATTGAACACTACGGCCCGGACGACAAAGTTGAACCATTTGACGCCGGGGACCCGATATACAATCTGCGTGATAGCGGTTGGCAGCTTCGGCCTATCGACCTACAGCTCGTCTACACCAGATGCCAGAATTGCTCTATCGCCTGAAAAATCAACCATCAATTCATATGGAGACGAGGTCATATTAAATTATCTGCGACCTCTTATGAACGAATCGATGTTAAGTAAATGTACGAACGTGAGTACAATAGAATTGTTCGGCACGGCGATGGAAAGCCCCTTTTCGAATACGTACAAGGGTATCGCCGATATAGTTACCAGGCGGCTCGGTTTATTCGTGGGCTGTATTATTGGATTTTTAGTGTTTGTGGTGTTACTATCGGGGTTGGGTTATTTGAAAACTAAAAAGCGCCCAGTTATAGCGAAAGTCGACGTGCAGCAACCGCCTCAGTACATTTCATATGATAATTTTAATGTTCCTAGTGTTGAGGTGCAAACAACAGAAATGGATATTAACACTATAACAGATAAAAACAAAATGGCGAGTACGACATGAATAACGCAATAGTGGTGCGGAGTATACTTGAAAAACTTAAAGAGCGATAAGGCGCCAGTTTTATCCCATTCGCGTCTCTTACGATTATGAGTAAAACGTCTCTTATGTCAGTATGAAAACTTTATTCATCCCTTCCGAAGGTTCTCTGAGAAGTTTGTCAGAATGAATTATTATGACTAGGTACTAGGTATATCAATAACGAATGTTTGATAATCGAAAAAGTTTTACGTCTCTGGAGTTCTTCTTGGTGAGACAATTTGTTTTATGGGATTTACGAGTACCAGCAAGTAATATAAGGGCTCGATACAAAAGTTACTGAAAGCGATGTCGTGTTTTGTCTCTTCGATTGAATGCGCAACTTTCTGTCGCAGATGTAGACATAACGTAATTCTGGCCATATATCTAGAATCTTTTTTTATTGTAGTCTATTTTAAATTTTCCTAAGGTGATTTCACATTGTTATGACAAAATTTTACTTTCCTTATTAATTAATTGTTAAACCCTATCTATAATGTTGATAATAAAAAATAATCATTTTTTATACTTTAATGCCAAAACGTTTGACGTAAACCTTGTTACTTTACAAGGAAAAACTTCTATTGTGATTATTATCATAGGTGTAAGTGTATATTTTAGAAGTTAAAATGTATTAATATGTATAAATCTTAAATGCAGAATAATGATGTAGTAGATAAATAATAAGTGTATAAAGTAAACTCGAATCTTTTTAATGTAACTTAAACATGACAATGAAGTGTTTATACTTTACGATACTTTTTTCTTTAAGAAACTAGAATACAAGATATAAATATATCAGAAACGACGTAGCATTATTAATATAAAAATATACATAATACCAAATTCATCGATATCTGTTTTGAATTAATTGCAAACCATTTGAAACTAGCGTAAAGACTGTAGTATTGGTAATAAAAACTTTTAAAAAATCTTGTTTTTAATTTATATGGTCTGGATTATCATATAAGGATAAGACAACATCTAACTCTCCGGCACCGAGTCTTTAGCTAATTTTCTTTTTTTTTATGCTACTGTAGTTACGGAACGAGCAGGCGGCCTGCTTGTTGTTAAGTGATTACCGCCCTCCATAAACAACAAAAACTACGACTGATGTCTTCCTCGTCTAAAGTATGAAAAGATTCAAGTCGCATCGCGTTGCATCCTAGATGATGTTACGCCTCAAGTGCTTGTAATTTACTTTCATGTGAGAAAAGTGATGAGACTTGTGCCATATAAAAATAAATAATATGTTCGAGTATAACGTCATTAATTTGTTCATTGGTGTGGTTCACCCAAACACAACAGCATCCAAACAATCGCTAAATCACACGACTCGTACAGCGATCAACTGCCAGTCAGCAAATCCAAACGGTTGCCAAAAGTTTCATAGGCATGTGCTTTAACCCTAAAATATATTTTTTTGTGTTTATACGTCACTTTGCAGCGTATGTTAACCATGTACAAACCATGCAATACCTGTTGGTTTTGTAGCCACCAGCTAGTCACAGGATTCTGGTTCTTGACCAGGCTACAGTTAACCCAGGATCTAGTAAATTAATTAGTCATCTAAAAGCCTAATCTTGAAAATCCTCTCACATTCACTTAGTTACATTCAAATAAAGCATTGACGTCTATCGGGAGAATAAATTCTACTGTCGTACTAAACGTAAAACATGTTATACAAGGAGTTAATGTACTTTATGTCCGAGTTGAGCACCGTCCCTATTAAATGGATTAAATGAATTATTCAGCGACAAGTTCACGACGAGCCGTGATTTCTTGAGATCTATTCGCCTCCCAACGTTTAAATGACATCGAACCCCCTGACTGGAAACAGGAATTTCCATAAAACTGCATAGTTTAATCAAAAAACTTTTTAATGGTCCTTTTAGTTGAGAAAAATCGTTTTGCTGTCTTTGAAATTGCACTTTGTAAGTTGAAAATGAAAAAAAAAAACAAAATAGTACTGATTTCTTTGACGATTTTAATGAGCGATTTTCACTTTTATTCGTAATTTAACTCGCTTCGAAGACAAGACTCCGTAACCTAACTTGTTCCGTAGCCAGGATTATTTACTCTGCCTTGTCTCAGTCCGACCCCTTTTCGTTTTTTTTTTTTTCATCTTAACGTGGTTAACGTAAAGTTTGTTGTCGGATCTAGGATGTTTTTGTTGTTTATCTGTGTCCATACGCAAGTACTTGTGTAGTGTAAGAGTATGAGTAAGTAAGCGTCTTTTAATGCACCTCTTACATATCTTAAACAGGAAATGCAATGTTATTTGCGGAGCGTCCTAACTCAACAGTAAACCTGAAACGGCCGCATCCGTTATCAATTAGCTAAGCTAACAAACGGTGGCATCGTAACCATGGCAGTAAAAAACAGCCAGAAACAAAACGCTGTTGTTTTATGTGCCCGGTTTACTGCTGTTCGAAGAATCGTCAGAAGAGCAGGACTGGATTGAAGACGATGGAGGAAGAAAATTGTAATAAGAGAGACAACTTTAGTATTAACTAAGTGAATAAGATCAAGCCTTTAAGGCAATTTTTTGTTGTGACTGCCTAATCGTGGCACGAGGCAGTCACAGATTAAGACAGAGTATATTTACATTTACGAGACGAGACTGCTAATCCACTAATCTTAACAGAAAAAATTCTTGGAATGTATAACGTCTTGCCAAAAATCGTTAAATAAAAGTTGTTTGTCTTGATGTACCTAAGTTACCTTGAAGAGATAAGTTACCAGTAACCCTGTATATTAAAAAGTGACATTTGGAAGTTTTATTTTAAGAATTCAACAGAAGTAAAGATTTTTAAATGGGAGAACGTGGTGGCCCCGAGAGAGCGTGGTCGCTGATGGTGCGAGCTGATCAAACCCAAACGTGCACCAATGAGATTTTCACTTCACACTCCCGGATTGGGCGCCAGTGTTATTAATTTAAGCCCAATTATCAAAAGTAACTCTCAATTATCAATAGTAGGTCGGTATCCCTGCAGTGTCATTATTAAAGGCTGATAAGGTGAATTTTGTTCCTCATTATGTCAATAAGTAATAGTCCTCTCGCAGTACTTTAAAAAGATATGGGTTTCGGTAAAATGACAGGTGCATATTTTCCATCTCCATCCCTGAGTGAACATGAGTGAAGATACGATGCGACTTATGTACGAGTATTTACATCATTGAAATAAAAACCACGACAATAGCGTCTTCAGTTCTAACGACGGGTGGGTTCATAAAATATATAATATATAAACTATTCCTTCATCGTCCTTAGTATTGAAGTCCGTCTCTGTATACGTATTTCAATGCGTATTGTATTCGAGTGTATTACACTAGTGTCTGCGCGGTTTTTTTATGGGCACATGATTCTGCCGAAGCCCATCATAATGAAATATGAATAATAGTGGTCCGTTTATTCAGTTTAAAATCCATTTAATCAAAGACTTGTTTCAAAGTCCATAATGCTTTATTTCCGTTGAATACTTAATAAAAAATACTAGGAAGCGTCACTTTTTTTAATTAATATGTTTATCAAGATAAGGCGTCGTTTATACTAAGTTTACCGATTGTTCAAACCCGAGCAAGAAACTCCTAATGGAAGGATTATTTTCTTTACGCGAGAATGATCCTGTTCACAAACAATATAATTATGTTCCTTATGTCTACGTACACACATTGCTAGTCAATATCGAAATGTTAGATATTACAAGTTATGGTTGGCTGGCCTCATTACTTGGTTGTAGTTGTACCTTCTGCGCTGTGGGTCGAGGGTTCGATTTCAACTCAAGATAAAAATGTATGTGACGAACATAGATGCTTGATCTGTGTCTGAGTGGTTAATATGTAATATTTATATTATGTGTAAGTATTTAAAAAGAGCCTGTACAAGTTTTATTTCAGTCATCTAGTCCCATACTACAAACTATGCTTTGTTTGAGGCGAAATAGCGATGTGAGAAATGTCCAAAAATATTTATCATTATTATTTTGCGTGTCGACAGGTGAGCGACAACAAGCCATGGCGTTTTATCATTATATCATCATTACTAGACGTAAGAAAAAAATCAAAAGTAGATAGAAAATTTATAATTGTAGTCTTTTTGTAAAAACAAAATGATATATAGTTTATATTTATGTTAATTTATTATATTTACTTTTTTTTTACATTTATATTATACATTATTAATATTTAAAAAAAAATCCTGCAACCATCAGCCATTTCTTCAATTTTATTAAAAATAAAGAAGTTCCACTTAAAAAACTATATTATTTAGTTGTTTGTTAGGATATATTATAATAAAATGTATGTACCTACCATATAGAGTTCACGTATCAAGGGGTAATTGATACAACATTCTTATATTATAGCTGTGATGCCTTCATTGACCATGAAACGCGACATTGACCATTAAAACTTTTCGAGTCCCGTCGTTAGTACAATTGCTCTCATTGTGCCTCACCTCTGATTCACTAAGACTCATTGGGAATGGTATCCGCAAGCAAGTGGCTATCGTCACTAACGTTTTCATTCGTTACTGCCTAGTAAATTATACCGTACCTGAGTGTTTGGTTTCTGAGTTACGAAAAAATACGATTTTATTAACTAAATAGTTAAAAAAATTGTTGCCAGCTCTCTAACCGGCGGGTCAACGTTTCCAACTCAATGGGAGGAAATGTACACTCAATATGTCACAGACAGTCCAGCCTTGATTGACATGTTGCAGAAGTACAAAAGTATCGTACCATAATCCTTTGGTGGAAGTTATGACGATTTATCGAGGAGAATTGGTAAATTGTCAGGAACGTTAAACGTTTACATACTTATACCCCTGCACTAGGATTCCCTGTGTCGCAGGTAGCATTGACAAACAACCGAGATACGAGAAAAAACTTTACAATTATCACATAACGTTTACCCCAGCCGGGTATCGAACCCGTGATCCTTTTGGCGATGGGGAAGTTTCCTTCTAAGCCGTCAATTCACCCCACGTTGAGTTAATATTTGAGATGGGTTTATTACAAATGCGTTACCGAATTGTTTCTTGTGACATAATTTTCATATGTTACGATTTCATTGATGTCGCATATCAACTTATGGGCCAACAGACTTATGATTTCCAATTGCTATTATACAATTTTGATATATTTATTTCTCTTTCTTCGCTTCCATCAAATTTCTTATCAACGTACCTCGCCTTAGGGTTCTATTTCTAAAGAAACTCATTTACTAGTTTGTTCTGATATTTGGATCCTGGATATTTGAGTCTCACAATTGTGTGCCTGTCACTTGAGTGACAAGAAATCTATGGTTTCTAAACAACGATGATGATTGAAATGATACAACGTTCTCGAAACGGTGAATTAAAATTATGACGTCTACCAATCCGGATTGAACTCCCGTGGTAGATCAAAACTCATTCATACTCACTTATCGGGAGTAGGCCGGTGTCCCTGCAGTGGGAACATTAGGCTTCCTTAGCTATTCTTTATATACATCATCTAAGTTCAACAACTCTCCGCCCGATCACTATTTGATTGAGAGAACGTTTAGTGGCATTTGATCTGAGTGACTACAATTCGATACGCCATATTGAAAGTCTTCGGGCAGCTTTAAATGTCAAATACTAGAGTTTTCACATACACTAAAGAATATGTACTTACTTGTTTCTACCCATGACACCTTTCATATAATCTATCCATCTATTTTTTGGCCTATCAATCATGCATCCATCCACTTTCATATCCAACATTCTCCAAGCGATTCTCCCCTCCATATTACATGCCTGCCACGCTAACATGTTATTCAGCATTTTCATCATAGCGACTACTTTCAAACTTCCCCTGAATTGGTTTAATTAAATAACTGAAAACTAAAGGTTACTAACATGTTAATTGTATTGGTTAATTACTACGTTAAAGTACGAGGTCGCGCCGCACGAAGTTTCGCCAATACCTAATGCGAGTAGAATTACTGACGTCACATTGGAACCGCCTAATTGGTTTGTCCCATCTTTGTCTCATCGTGGTTAATACTTCTGACGTGAAACATCTATTGGCACTCCTTAGCAGTAAAACCAACTCGTATGAAATGACGGCGCGCCGCTCTTATGTTTCACATCTGCCGGGCGTCGCGTGATGGCAGATGTTTTTAACCATGTCCTTAATAATTGAATAATTAATTTAAATTCAGTAGGTACATATTTGGTTAAAATATTTTAGGTCATCACTGACCTGCATGTATAATAGACAGGCTGACAGCATATGAAGCGCTACAACTTGACATGCAAGTGTCTCTGGAACTAATAAAGCAAATTACTGCTCAAGTTGTCAACTAGTGCCTTGGACACTCGGTATCTGAATAGTGTTAATCAATTAGGGACCAACACAAAATGACAGCCCTTTATCCAGTGGTGCCACAACAGAGAATATAATCGCTCTCTTGATTTTGAAAAGTATATGTTGTAACGCTTGAGTGGACATTTGGACAGTTGGATGTGACTTACAACGTTAACACACTCATACCTCTGCACTAGGATTCCCTGTGTCGCAGATGGCATGGACAAACACAGAAACTCAAGACAAACAACCAAGACCCAAGAACAAACTTCATGCTCACCACACAGTGTGCCCCGGCCGGGAATCGAACCCGGGACCCCTCACTTCAAAGGCAGGACCAACCAACTAAGCCACGGACTGTCATGTGTGTGTGGACAATTTCTTTGAGACTTCCTTATTTTAAAATGGCATGTAATTTTACCTGTATCAAAAAAATGCACTTACTATTCTTACAATACTAGTTTGTGACAAATGTTGTTTTTGTAAAAAGAAATCAAAAAACCAACTCAAGAATACTTTTTTGGTGCTGACTAAATTTATAGTTCGATAATAATCCCATTAACCACATACGACTGTGTCGCAGCTATTAACGCCCATCTTCAATCGGTATAGATGCAAAATTAAATACTATTAATAATTTGTTGTATTCGTATTTATTTTATCTGCGGAGATTGCAGAGCTCTCGGTAGCATCTCTGCCATCTCCGCTGTAGTTCATGGGTTCAATTCCCATGAAGAACAAACATTTGTTTGTCATACACAGTTTTTTCCGTATCTAGCTGGGTGTTGATTTTTTTATAAATTCATATTAACATAAAATAACTATATAAGCATACTGTCGGTAATCTAGTTCCTATAGTACAAGCTATGCGTACAATTATTATGACATTAAAAATTATATTATTGTAAATTAATTGTTAAAGCATATAATTTGTATTGTCTGTTTCTAGTTTCTTATTTCTTGTTATTTTTTAGGCTAGGTAAGCCATCATTTTTGACAAATCCGTAGTGTTCCTAAGGCCGAATAAATGAGTATTATGCTTAGTTCAGGGCTAGATTTATTAACCATCATCACGTCACGGTGTACCTTATCGCCGTCTCCCGCCGGGAGGTACCCAATATGTAGCAGCACGAGTTCATCCATGCAGAAGATGTAGTCTGCCCAATCCCACTTGAACCCGGCTGATTTCTTGCCAACGACATAAATTTTAGTTTGGGACCGCAGTATTGAATTCCCTTTTTTGCCTTAAGCCACACTCCTAGACTACTGCGCTAAATGCGTAGTGGCATAAGGGTACAGATGCTAACTTACAATCTGAAGGTCGGTGGCTCAAACCCACGACGAATTTTTCACTTAAAAAATAAAATGTGCAAAATATGCGCACCTTAAAACGGTGACGGTGAATGTGAATGAAATATCGTGAGGAAACTGTCATGTCCTGAAACCAATAATTCGAACACATACGACATGTATCAATCTGTATTGAGCTCCCGTGGTAGATTCACTCTCACGATAGTAAGATAATTCCTGCAGTTGGAACATAATTTAGGGCTGATACAGACTTAGGTTCCTTAGCTAAAGACTATGGGAAACTATTACTAAGATGTATTTCTGTCTGGCTGCTCTAAAGAGTTCTTTTTTTAACCAAAAATGTTCACACAATAGTAGTAGTAGTGTGGTTATACAATAAATAATAAAATTTGTAATTTATGTTGTTGTTGTGTTGAAGAAACCAGTTTTTTTTATATATTATTGTACGTCCGTAACTGTTGCAGTTTTCAAATATTTTTTCCACCTTTTTTTAAATAAATAATTTATTTTGATATCTATTTCTAGGCATAAATGCCTATAAAAGCCAATTTTACTGAGTGAAATAGGTATTAATAGGCGACACCGTGCCTTAAAGTTTTTATCTAACAATAAATCGCCCATTACAGACGCGTAAATAAATTTTACGTTTTTCCACCAACAATTCTAAGAAAAGCCAGCCTATTCGGGAATAGTATTACTGCCGTTTTGCGTTGAATAAACTGTACTAAGAATATTTAATGACGACCACGACCGGGGTTCCAGCTGTTTGTGTCCATGTCACCTGTGACACAGGGAGTTCTAGTGTCCCTTACACTTACAAAAAATGGTATATGGACGCAGTCATATTTTACAAACACTTATATATTGCAAAATAATATATATTAATATTATTTTAAAAAATACCCATTTTCTATCTTCTTTCTAGTTTTCCGAGCAGTATTTTCAATCCTCTTAAGTAACATATTGTTGATGAAACTAGGCAGAAGTAAGTAACCTTTTCCAATATGTAATAATGTACACATTTCACAGATCCTATTACTGTACGTTCAATAGATACATTACAGTCATTCATCGTGTGATTTGGGTCGACTCAATCTGAATGACTCTTTGTCTCAATAATGCGTAACTTTCTGTTAGCCTGACTCAAAGATTTGCCTTATGTAAGTTAGCTTCTTAGAATGCTGATTGTTTGTACCTCTGTTTTTTCCAATAACAATGCTTAGAGCATATTTTTTACCAAACATATTTTTAACAACTCCTTTCTGCCAAATCTGAAGAACAAACGTAATTTATTTTAATTTTTTTTTTCCCACTGACTTTTACGTTCTATTCTGGGGTGCTTAGGAATTTATGTCGCAAGGTGTACATTTACAATCTAGCTATGGTAATCCAAGTTTCAATAGTCACATGGGTGAACACGCTTCTTTTCGTCATTTCGACTTCAATGGTTCTATTTTGTGGAAAAACTTTTATTGCACTTTGGACAGGTATCTTACAGAAGTTGACCTGAAGGCAGGCATCATAATATATATAAAGTAAAATATACAGTGATAATAAAGTATTCGTAAGTAACATTTGAGGGTATATCAAAATACCTAAGATTAACCTATGTTATGGTATCAGTATCTGACGCTTCCCTTCATCATCATCCGCTTGTCCTTTTCCTAATTTATATGTGTAGGTGCCGTAAATATTTATTTCGCTTCCATACTCCTCTGTCAGCCGCTATCGAATCATTAATTTCTTTTTCTCTCATAACATGTCATTAATATGTTCTCTCGTCCCAAACACAATTCATCTGACACTTCTCCTTGTTACGTACGAACATCAAATTTCGATCCGATAGCCGCCTTTTCACCTAATTTATTAAATTACTAAGATACAAAAACCATAAAAAGACTCAAAAGGACTAAGCCTTTTAGCTAGTGAAGTAAAAAGTGCAGTGACATTGACCTAAATCTAGATGTAGACAATGGTCTATTTACTCTCGCGTATCTATAAGAGAAAACGACACTTTCTCTGGAATAGTATTGAAAGACATCGAATCTCGCAAGATGAGATATCACCCCGCCTTATTATGATTAAAATTGCGAGCCATTATACATGAGATTAAGCTGACACTGCGGCCAATTCATCCTTCGAAATCAAATTAAGTCAAATTACTAATCTACTGATTACACTTGAACGGAATTCGTACTTACGAGTAAGACCGCAAAAAGTGGATGAAAAACCGGCTAAGTGCGAGGGTTCCGTACTGATTTGCTAAAGCATTTTTATTCTATTTTGTTGTATTTATATATTTAACCGAAAAAATGGGTGAAGGTTGCCAAATTAGTTTTTTTTTTGTTACGCGCTATATTCGCCAGCTGTCATTTAATTTGGATTCTTTTTTGATTGATACGGTGTACCTCTGATTTGTTGGTCCAATATAAAAAGGGGAAGACTGCATTGAAGTCGGTTTATTCGACTTTTAAATCAGTCATTTTGTTTTGTACTGTTAGGATAGCCGCGAAAATGAGACCACAGAAAGATTCAGAACGCTTACAATCAAATTATTATTTATTCTTTAACAGTTCTGCTGCTACTTTGGGTTGCTCATTTCGCACCAACCGAGGACACGGGAAGGGATTCTGAGGGTAATCACCCACGGACGCAAGCAACTTATACCTAAGCCCAAATAAATAAATATTCATAACCCCGATTTTTGTGCCGAATGTTGTGCCAATAAGAATAAATATAAATAAATAAATATCTACGAACATTTTACATAGCGCCTTCTAGCCCCTAACTAAGCATAGCTTATACTATGGGAACTAAATGACTGACTTATTTCTAATATAGTAATACTTTTTGTAAATACTTGCATATATTACAGTTTAATACCCAGACACAGAACAAATATTTATGTACGTCACACAAATGCTTGTCCTGAGTTATAATCGAACTCACAACCTACAGCACAGGAGGTAGAGCAACCACCAACTGAGCTGTGGGGCCACTCAAAGCTAAAGATAAATAAGGAAATTCCAGAATCCAACGTCCATTATAATAGACAGTGAAACCTAAGCGGAAACGTCATGCATAATGGACTGTCCATCAAACGATAAGTGCAATATTTGCGGCGCACACAACCCAAGTGTTTCTAATGGGGCGTATCTCCACGTTTACTTAGTAAGGCACTTGTAATCTGAACTCGACGCCTTCAACTAGGTCAAGGACCCAATGATGGTGGGTATGACAATTCGCTCATTGACATCGGCAGCCTGGAGCCCTCTTTATTATGGAATCCTTGTTTTGATTAATTCACGGCCCCACTCCACTGTTCCCGTACTATATAAACTATCGCACACAGAAGTTTCTCGAAGGATTTCCAAGGAAACGAAGTTTGTAGCTCTTGAGACTTTTCAACTTATAAAAGTTGGTTCGCTTTCTTGCAATATTATTGTTGCAAGGGCCAAACAAGATTGAAGTCGTAAAGCTATTTTGTAAACCCGAAAAATGCTAATTTACATGTAAATAATGCGTCAAGTGGGCTTGATGGTTTTTATAAACCCACCTCTTTCCTCATTTTTATTGAGTGACAATAAAAACTTGAGGAAAATCTTTGAAAGAAAAGTTGAGTTCTTACACAAATAGCCGACAGCGGAGGGTCCTTTAAGACCTATGAGGAAGATATAGAATAAACAATACATATTTGCCTTCACCCTCAGAGGCAAAACTACAGAAAAGGAAACAATGGGTTGAATCCCTGAGGGGCTACGGTAAATTTGTGTGGCTTCGCTTAAAGCATAGTAAATAGGTGTGGCTTGCCCTTATAATTTATCAAGAATCAAAGGGGAAATGTAATAAAACCCCGCCTAGTTTATGTATAGTAGAGAAAAATACTATATTTTTAATGAATAATTTAAAACATCTATACAAAATATGTGAATAAATTCATAATTCATTGGTTGGTTTTATTTCCATTAAATTAAATTAATCTCCATTAAATAGTTCAATGTATTGAAAGCAATGGAGGTCAATAAACGCAAATGCGTTATTTTAATTTAAATAATGTATAAAAGAGCAAGAGCAAGATGCACTACACTAAATCGTTAGCTAGCTAATGTTGACATTTTAGCCAGTTGCTCGTCTAAATATGTCGTCGCCATAATCATACGAAGTTTCAGGCGAATTATATTCATTGCTGATTCCCTTCCATTTCTGATTTAACGTAATATTCGTATCACACGTGCGATAAAGTTGGGCAACACCCGGCAACTTTAGAAGAAGCATAGCTATTTTAGGATATATAAGATAAGAATTAATTTATTTGCAACTAATACAGTACCAACATTAAGGAACGTAGAGGATAAAACATACCTATTTTATATCCTCCGATTTCGGTCTGACTATTTGTCTTACCTATAAAAGGCTGTATTTTTAAGATACATTGTATAAGGGATCACGCTAGCGAAAAGAAAGGAATCCCTCTTTGAGGGTGTTCTGTCTTTGTTATAAAGTAGCGATATTTTGTAGGTTAATATTTATTTTAAAACTATCTGTACTCGCAACTTCGTTTGCGACTGCCATCCCTCGAGACTAACTATTCGCATTAATAATAAAACAAACACGTATAAAAGCAAAGGTGATGAAAAAATCACCGGAAAGCAAAATACACAATTTCGTTTACTTGGATGACATATTTCTTCCTGTTAATTTGATTTAACAACTAAACTATTGAACCGATTTTGATAAAATCTTCGTTAGGATGTTCCTTTTTTAAAATGGTAGCATGTACCCCCTAAGGTAAGGAAAAGTGTTAAAATCGTATTTTTTTTAGAATTTTTTTATAACATATCTAAACATTTTCTACTATGGGAAACGATATAAAAGTTGCCCGTATACAATCAACGGAAATTTTGATGTAATATGTCGGGACTCATTGCCATGCCATCTGGTACTCGTGTTACATAGATTGGATGCCTTTGAGGAACATATCGTACTAATATCTACGGTAATTAGTTTGAGCAATGTGCAACAGATATCCTTGCTGTTTAACTAGATTCAATGTATAAAAATATTATTAAGGAATAATATTTTCATGCATCCGCGCCATACATATAAAAAGCCAGAATGGCATCGGAATAATTTTTCATAAACTTTTGATGGAATCATTTTAATGAAATAAAGAAGAATCATCTTAATCGGTTCACGATTGGGGAAGATGCATCACCAAAAAAACAACCAAATTGAAAATCTCCTCATTTTTTGAAGTCTGTTAAAAAATGCCACACAAAAGAGCTAGTCCAAGTGCACAGAAGCGAAAACACATTTGAACTGTCCACGGAATTTAGCCTCAACAGTTACCAGAAGTTTTTCCGGAGAAATGGACCAGAACGGCTATTACCCTAATTTAATACTATCGAAGCCGAGATAATTTAGTTTCTGTTGTCGTTTTTTGCATGAAATACAAAACTTTACGAATTTGTGATATTAGTTTGGAATTTTTTGCGGAAAATTCCTTTGAAATAATGATAAAGAGTAAATGTAAGTGATTGAGAAGAAACCAAGATAGACGTGGAGTTGGATGAAGATATAGTTTATTTATTTTAACTTTTTTGCCATTTTGTCTCACTGCTGAAAGAATAAGGAGGAAGGCCTCCTTATTCACTCTAACTCCGTGCACTTTCTTCCTACCTGTAGTACCATGTATCAGGTCATGAACCAAAACTGAAATAATAGTACTTAATATTAGAATTTACCTCTCTTTGGCCTCTCTAAGAGGTGCCCTCAAGAGCCTTGTTGTTTAACATCTCGAGACGTTTCTTGTCTAACGCTGCATCTTTGATGCACACAGTTGATGCATTCATGTGTTACTTTAACTTCTGAATACATCAAATGTCAACGACAGAGGATAATAAGTTTCGTCAATTGGGATTAAAGAATTGTTATGTTCTGGCACTCCAGGAGACTCACTAGATTGATGACCTTGAGGGTTAACGTCAGATGTTGTAAATATATTATAAAAGTATTTTCAGGAACGTTTTTTACCCAATATTTTAGTTACTGATTACAAATAAACATTTTAAACAACCTGTAACAACAGTCGAACATGTCTGCCAAGTTTGTCCGAAGAAGAACTGCCACCACACAGGTTGCCTGCCGGTAGTAAGTGGCTTGCATTTCTGTGCTCTGGTGCCGGTGAAATCACTGGCGCATGAGGCGTTACGTCCCCGTCTCGATGTGACTTCGGTCTTCTAATACTTAGGTCGGAGGGTGCCTAAGTCGTATCACTTTTGTTATGGGTGGAGATAACCACTTAACGCCAAATGGGCCTTTTACTTGTTTCATCACATTTGTTAAAAAAACTGGGTCATCACTTACTTAGCTATTCAATTATAAAACCCGAAGGGGACGGAAGACCACCAAAGCTAGTTAACATTATATTATACGCATTCTTGTCGTGATTGTTGAGCTTAAATTGCAAAGGTCTGCGTAACTCAATTTTAAGTGACCGCAATTTAAAGTTTTAATGAGTTAGAGCCTGTGTAGAGACGAAGTACCTGCAGCATATTAATTTTACCTTGCTTAATTACATATATTACGCTGAAGTCAGTGTTAACCGCGCTAAGGAAAAATATTTAAAAAAATATATACTAGAATATAAAATAAAAATATTAAATTATAAATTATACCTAAAATCGTGATTTCTGAAATGGATCACACGAATGTATACATTTCTGAAATGGATACAAGTTGCGTAGTTTGAAAACATTCTCATTCTTAGAAACCTGTTAAAAGTATGGGTTTCTTTGTACACCTTGAGATGTTTAAACATTTTACTTAGCTTTTTTTAGCGAAGTTAAACTAAATATTATCATTTTCAGAGTACATTACAAATTTTCTCGTCTATTAAGTAAAAATAACATTACACTGAATGTGATTACATTTGTGATAAATAATCACGTCAGATAATCCAATCATGAAGCTTATTGAAAGCTTTTCCAATCAATAACGTTTAATTTTGCTTTAATTTCAAAACGTGATATCCCAACCATTACTCTTTTGAATCAATTAACCACTCTGCATGAGTTATCGACGTTGCTCGTGTTAATTATATATATATATATATATATATATATATATATATTTATATATTATAAATAAATATATATATATATATATATATATATATATTTATATTTTTAATAAGTGACGCAAAATATATGAAATTATTTTGAAAAAAGTTTCTTTTAGTCCTCTGTGGAAACCTCTGTTACAATGTTTTTTAAATATTATCTTTTGATAGACCGATTCAATGAATAATTTTTAAATACATTATAGCATATTTAATTAACCGACCGATAAAGTAAAGAGTCTCTCATTTCGGTTGTGAATTCTTTTGTTTTATGTTAGACGCGAATTGCCCAATCATGAACCGATTTTAAAAGATCTTTGTTTATTTGATAAGGTATTATACAATATTATAATATTTGTAAGGATGTTCGTCATTATAAATCGGTGAAAATGCAGCTGGTTATTTTATATGGTTAAAAAAATAGTCTTTTGAAGGTAGGACAAACAAACACACATCTTACCTTAGCTATATAATTTCCTTTACCTGCTGGGCACGAAATCCTAAAAATACCTTCTAGAACTAAATTTATGACACGTGACTGGCAACACCAATTTGCCATGATCCGCCATCCTCATCGATTGACTTTGTAATCTCAATATTATAGCCCATAACACTCGCTTATCGAGAACAGGAGGTGTTCTTGCAAAAGATAAAATTGAAGGCTGGTATCCTCTATGCCTTTGTTGACGTGACATAGTAAGCTACTAAACCGTGAGATATTTCTTGTACTGACTTAATACAATAACATAAGAACATCGAGGACAACAAGTCAAGTTACGTTCTCGCTTCAGTGACCGTTCCTTGTTAACTGAATTAATAATAACTGTATCAGAAAATCTCGCACTTCCCGGTAGTATAATATAATAAAGTACAATAAGTATCGCAATAATCCAATATTGTTTTTTACTTATTGTTTTTTATGTTAACTTATGGGCTTTATTCGTAGATAAATCTCTTGTCGTGAATAAAAAATGACGATGTGTTTCATTCTTTCAGTAATCTATTATTTTTACTTTCGTATTAATTCAATTAACGAATCTGTCAGAATTTATGTAGAGCATTAGGTGTTATGTAAACAATTGTACACTTAATCATCTGGTTACTCATAAATCATAACCATAAACCGTTTTTGTCTAATTTATTGGTAATCAAGATAATCTCTAAATAATGTACTACCAACAACTATACTTGTAATGAAACAGTCTATTATATATTACAATATAATAAAACAAATATTCATGGACACAGCGCCGTCTAACCCAAAACTAAGAAACTAAATGAATGAATAATACTTACATAGTAACAAACATCCAGGTACAAAACAAATATAATACTATGTTCATCACACATGCTAAGTGGGAATCGAACCCACGACTTGCAGTGCAGAAGCCAGAGCTACAACCAACTGAGCTGTGATGCTAGTCAAAGAGTACTCAGAGTCAGTAAGAAGAATCAGTATGTTGGACACATCTGTTGCTCGCGTCCGTTGTAATCTTTAAATGTGTTCCCCGGGTGGTGAGAAAGGGGCATCCCAAAGAAGCAGTAGAACTCGTGTCAACTTCGTCCGGAGAAATACTGCCTCCACACGATGTAATCCGCCGCTAAGCAGTGATACACATGCATATCCGTGTTCCGGTGGAAGGGTGTGTGTGCCGGTGAAATTACAGGCACTTGAGGCGTAACATCCCCGTCTGAGATGAAACAGCGAAATGCAGTACGACTTGGGTTTTATAATGATTCGGTAAGGGTGGACCGGTGTCATATCGCTGTTGTCTATGGGAGGCGGTAACCGCTTATCATCAGGTGGGCTGTCAAATCGTCCTGTCACTTTTGTCACATAAAAAATACAAATATACTTATTACAATAATAAATAGTTTATATTAAAGAGTTTTCTTAAACAGTAGACGAAGTCTAAATATAGTTCTAATGAAATAACAACAAACCCCAACGATAAACAAGTAGGTATGTAATAAAGTTACACAGTAAATTTAAAAATTTAAAAACATGATCTCGTAGAAACATATTTATTTAAAGAATATTTATTAACAATTCAATGGAAATAGAGATTTTTGACTTTGACTTTGACTTAGTCACGTGTAGTCCAAAGCAACAATGTCTAAAGTACAAAGGTATAAAATTAGAATTTATATTTTCATTGTTAATTTTAAGAGTATCTCAAAAATAACGTATTATAGATGAATTGCTATAGTACAATACGTACTCTGTTTCGAAATCGGGACTAACTAAACAACAACCTAATAATAAATTGGACAATAAGGAAAATGTTTCATTGACGAAGTATAAACAAAAAGCTCGAATTTCTCTCCTAATATCTTACGGGACTGATATTAGCTGATGGATCTTTATTGTGACTATTTTCATCACAAGCGATAGGAGATAAAGAGATCAGTTTAAAAAAAGTCCAATGCGCAAAAGCTTACGCACTAGAATTACAAAACATAATTCCTAAACACAGGTACAAAACCAATACAAAATACCTTTTTTTTTTCTTGGAGAAATGCACGCGCTATGTTGGACTAAGTGTCAAAGACCCAAGATCCAAGATCAAACTACGATCAAAAGTACGATTTATCTAAAAGAAAGTGCCGTTTGCGAATATTTTTTTTAAATATTAATTGGAAATATAGTTTTTTAGCTTCGACATTGACTTTGAACTTTGTTCAGGGTTACTATCAACTTAGCCACAGAACCATCACATAACACTTTACTCTACTTTGTGTACCTTAAACGACATCCCTATGGAAGATGTGATTTGTCACCTCCGGAAATTTCAGATTTAAAAAAAAGGCCATCTTTATGTTTTGCAGTAGGGTACGAGCACAACAAGGTGTGGCATTGATCCCCGTACTTATGTATGTAAAGGTATAATTACCTAATGTCAGTGTTAGTTTATCACGAAAATCTGTGTTATTTTGGTGATGAACTAACACTGACATGTGTCAATGTGTCAATAAAAATGAAAGTATTAAAAACCGCTCAGCAGTAATAATAAAATAAACATGCTAGCTAATTAAGCGCTCTATAATGACAAAAGGAAACACAAAAATAGAAACTCGTAAATCTATATCTCAAATCGTATTTTCTAAGCCGATATCGCATGATTTAATAGAATTAAGGCAGTATTCTCGCAAGCACGTCATCAAACTCAATCAAGCACCGGACTATTCTCCCAGTTGATTTGGTTACTTTCCAAGAATAGGAAATAGGTAGAATGGCTTCCAGTTTATGTGTATTAAAAATAAATTGACTACGTGCGTTTCAGAACCGCATATTTTTGTTCAAAAGATAGCCTTCGGATCAAAGGATGTCAAACACCAGTCCTATAAATATAGGTTAGACAAACAGACGTACAGACGTTGTACGTTTAAGGAAAACGAATAATACAATTTTCCATTACCCTTAAGATATTTCACAAAAATGAAATTACATATGTGTACACTGAATATCGTTGAAAATAAGAGTAGGGGCTTTGTACAAAAACAAACTTCAGACATATGAGACGTTACATCCCCATCTCAGACAGGTGCAATTCGACTTAATCCTTCCTAACCGACCTATGAGAAGACCCAAGTTGCACTCCGTTGCGACCGTCACCCGAGCCGGGGATGTTGTGATTTCACCGGAACCAACACCCTTCTACCGCAATGGCACAGCAATGCGAGTGCGCCGACTTTCAATCTGAAGGTTGCTGGTTGAAACTCACACTTGCATCACTGAGTTTTTCACTTGTAAAATTTATGTGCGCAAAACCACGTTCTCGAAACAATGACGGAAAACGTGAGGAAACCAGCATGTCTTAGAACCAAAAATTCGACGAGATATGATATCTAGTAATCCGGATTGGGCTACCGTGATAAATCAAAGCCCATTCACTTTATCGAGAGTAGGCCGGTATCCCCGCAGTGGAAACTTTAGAGGTACGGTACGGTAATATTGTAAAAGTTCTGAATAGATCTTGCGGCATATTACACGCATACAGATAATGTTAGCGTATAATCAGTTTTCGGTAAATAGAATTTAATAAAACAGTAACTGCCTTTAACAACTACCTGAAGTTCCTAAAATTAAATTATTCCGTATTGCTATTGTTACCGTATGACCACTTAACATCCTGGTCAACCGTAAATTGTGTGTACGCACTAGTAATGTTAACTTCAAAATTTTTCGATGGCCAATCTACCTTCACTTATCTCTCGCACCCGACAACGAGTTTACAGTTGGACTGCGCTAACGACATTAGCCGATAAAAGTCGCTCGTGAAATAAAATTGTAAACTAGATACACTTTAATTTGTTCAAGAATTAGGTTTAAACTCCTTTATGAGGAAATTTACGCTTCCAGTTATTATGGTAGTTCGTTTTCAGCAAAGCTAATGAGATCTTAGCGATTGGGGTAATAAAGCTCACTCTGAGTTAGGAAAGTGGTTTATGCGAGGAACTCAATCTTTGGAGCAATCACCTAATGGCCATTAAAACCATCATTCGCGAACGTATTCGGTATTATGGGATAAGCAGTTTTAGTATCTTTATTTACAGTTAATTAATTGTAACCCTTTTTTTTACAAGATCAAAAATAATCGACGTATCATAGCCCGAGAGCCGGCTGCAAGATTACTACGTTCATCGTGTTTTAAACGAAATCTATTTTTTTATTTATAATATAATTATAATTATTTGACGAGAGTACCCATAGCGAGCTGTGTCCCTAAAATTTAAATATGAATAATTTTCTTGAGTCCCAGATAAATAGAAAAAGAATATTTTTCTTTTGCAAATGCTCAGAAAAATATTTTTTTTAGAATTAATACATACTTTAAGTTACTATTGAAACATGAAGCATTCCCACGCGATGGTTTGATCTCGCGCCGTACTACTCGTAGGCGAAAAGTACATCGCGATAGAGGCGGTTATCCATTCTTACCTACAGGCCCACAATGCATTCAAGTTTAGTCGATTAAACCTGCCACAGAATACCTTAACACCGTCCACATACTATCGGAAAAATGTGCCGTGCACAATAGAAATGCACGCGAGGATTTGTGCAAACGAAATGTTGCCCGTTTATTCGCCACCATTGTGTACTATTTATTTATTGCCAGTCATCGGAAATCAATTTCTAGACGGATTGCATGGTATGTCGATATCGATGACCAATAAACTGATTAAAAAGAAACAACGCGTTGCAATAATTGAAACAAGTTCGAATTTTGAAAATGTGATTCGAATAACTGAAATGTGAAATATATAAAACATACCTAATTTTATTTCATTTATTTATGGTACTTCACAGCGCCATCTAGCCCCAAACCATACTATGGGAACTAGATAAATGTTAGAATTCTAACACAGTACTTTTTTTTTTGTAAATATATTACATATTCATACCTAGACAAAGAACAAACATCTATTTTCGACAAATGCTTGTCCTGGTGGGAATTGAACCCACACAGAAGGTAGAGCTGTGAGCCCAGTCCTCTCAGTCTCATCATTGCTATCAAAATTATAATTGAAATTTTAAATTGAATTACGAATCCATCCAGATTTTTTTTTTTTTTTTTATTTATATTTTTATCTTTTTATTTATATTTTTATTATCTTCTTTTATTTATCTATGACACTGATCTCAAATAGTTGTACACTGGATAAGTATGTCATTTTATATAGGTGCATACTTTTTTACGCCATTTTAACGCTGTAAATTGCAAAAAAGTGTCCAAGAACCCAAACAATTTTTTTATTAGTTTCGGCAGCCACAGACAATACACAGGTATGTAATATTGACAATATTAGTTCCAAAGATGGTTCATGTTACGCTCATTGTCTTGCTTCGAATTAGAACATAATTTATTTGTTTGTATGATTGCAGCATATCCATTAGTATGGAGTTCAGTGATCCACACTTTGGAAGTAACCACCAACATTATTTGTCTGTCAGCGACTGTCATCGAACGATTCAAATTTTCGATTTGCTGGAAACACAGACTGCGCCAAAATTATTGCTCGCGGCATTGTTTCTACTCGAGTTGTTGATTTATATTCCGCGCTCACCGAACGTGGCATTCAAAAACTGTGGCATTCAAAAGCACTTTCTTTGAAACACAGATAGGAATCAAAACTGCCGTTTTATTTCAGAAAACCGCCTGTTAGCCGCTGAATACGAGCAGTTTTCGTCTAAAAAGCTGCCAACTTTCCATTCAAGTGTTGTTTTATGGAGCTAATTTATAAATGCAGCGAAACGAGCTAGAGGTCCGCTCATAATTAAAGACTTACCTCTTATTCATCCTCTTACAAAAGACCCTAAAATTAAACCTACATGTTCATATATCTTCTCGATTTTTCCATGCTATGCGCTCGACGTCATAAATTAGGTCTACAAAAAAGGAACATTATGAGTCGCAATGCCAGAGGCACAAGGTGTTACCATTTTCATTTTAGAATAAATAAAGAATGAACTGTGCTTTGTAATCTAATAATCTTTTTTTAAATATGATGGTTCTTGAACGGAACTTTTTAGTTAGATACCCTAAAATTAGTGTTTGTGATTTAATTTCATCCACACCCTTCCACCGTAACACAGCAATGCGAGCATCTCTGCTTGGCGGCAGTACCTCTTCGAACAAACTTGGCACAAGTTCTACTACTACTTTTAGTTGCTCCTTTAGCACCACCCAGGGGTACGTGTAGGACATCAAATGGTACAAGGTGTGTACCAATGGTACAAGGTGTGTATAAGTTTCAAAAATCATAGTCAGCTTATATAAGTTTAACGCTGCCTGTTACATACCGCTGTTTGTTGCACTCACACCAAAAGCCCGCGATGAATCTGCGCCCAAAAAAAAACTTGATTTACTTACGTGCATGATTAGTGGTTGTTTATTCAACCGATTTGACAGACCTTGTATTGACTTTGTCCTGATTCATACATTGTATGAGTCATGGAGCCGATGTTTTACATGTCATGGCCCGTAAATATTTGCTTGCACATTCTAAATTACGTAAGTAAGGAACGAAACTACAGAAAATAAATAGGTTAATGTGGATTATGCTCAATGATTTTCGTAACTACAAAGCATTGACTTATTGGTCAAGAAATAATTTGAATTGTTTGTCCTAGAAAACGTTCTAAAACACCATGCTTTAGAACGCTTTCTAGAACAAATAACCCAAGGCCACAGACCCAGTGTTTTTTTCCTGTTTTACTAAACTAGACCTTGTATTGCAGCAAAACAAAATAATTATTCATGTAGGCCCTAAATGTATACGAATACATGTAATTAAATCAATATAAATATCTCAAATGCCGTGAAATATATAGTAAATATCTCAATACCGTTTGAATAATGTACCTACTTATTTTATGTACTTACCTACTTAGGTATGGTTTTGGTTGATAAAAGACCAAATAAACGTAGAGTATTTCGTTGGTACACAAAGCTGTCTCGAGTTAAACGATTTGATCATCATTTATAAAGCCGATATAGCGTTCAATTATGTCTCGGAATCTTCATAAAATATTTTAGCTCGAAGCATTTATTTTGTTACTCAAGAATGTCTCATTAATTTTTTAAGAAAAATGTCTGGTGGTCTTCGAGAAAAATGCAGATAAATTTATTTGTAGCCCGGGCCCTCGGGTATATCTAAGAAGCCATTTCGACGTCAATCATGGGAAATTTTTTCAGCAATATTTTTCAACAAGCTTATGAAAATATTAATAAGATTTTTTACAATTAAGAGTATATATACATATAAGTAGTAATGTTTTTGGAACCGGCTTGCCAGACTGAATCTCTCTTGAGTCTAATCTCCTCTAAGGAGAATGTCTCTTGAAGGTTAGTTATTTTTAGGGTTCCGTTCCCAAAGGGAAATTATTACTGAGCCTACTTCTGCCTGTAATACCTCTAAAGGGATTGATTCTTGGAACTATTAGCCGTAGCGAGCCGACATTTTCGCAGAATATGTGTTAATATGCATGGATGTGTGGAATTTCATGGATGTCAAAAATAGGAAGGTAACTTAAAACTGACATCGTATTTTTAAGACATCATACATTACATCATACATAACATGCATATATTATTTTTCAAACAATAATAATATTATAAAAATTATACGGTAGAAATATAATGGTTTGTAGCCAAATTTAAATTCTCAAAACTTGTATCTTGGTGGCTAGTAATCTCCCGTTATGATTTATAGGTAGGTTAGGTACAAACATAAATTAAGATTATATTAATACGTTACTATTTTATTGCCTAAGTAATTTAAATTGTATACTATAAACAAGAAAAACTCAGAAGATAATTGGACATTAAATCATTCAGATTATAAGGTACTAAGTTTAGTGTATATTAAACGATATAATGGTTACATTATCATTCAACTGTGATAAAACGCAAAGAAAATTATTAAGAAAACTGGCGAGAGCATTCTACTTAATAAGCTGAAAACAAAGTTTCGGTATTAAAATTTCTTCGCCAAAGTACCAAATGCCACTTAATGCCTAAGATTATACGAGTGAAGGATAAAAAAGTTCGCGAGCGTGGGAGATATCTTTCCACCGGCTGCATCTGCATATCTGTAGTCGCCTTCTGTTCTTTTATATTTTACGGTAGATTGTGGTCTCATTCGTTCACGATTTACGAGACATCTGATGAAGATACCAAATGGAATGAAGATAACGCGTAATAAATGCATTATGTCTGCAGTTAATACCATTTCTCGGTGTTTACAAGAGTGGGGTTGAATTTTATACTTATTACTGAAGAGAGTGCTTTAGTTAAACCACTCATAATATATTTTGAGTAAGCTGCCTCTTGGGTTTTTCATTCTAGAGCCTACCCACTCGATTTTACCCGCAGCTCATATCCTAAGGGCGTTTACTTTGCCTTTTAAGATTGTGTTTTTATACAGTTCACCACATAAATACAACCCTTGACAATCTAGTTTATTTTATCATGAATTCAGTGAAATTGAATTCTACTCTATGTTCCATAAAACGAGTGCGTAAAAGCTACTTGGGCGCTACTAAAATGTTTACGAAATCGCTTTTTGTGATTGCTTTTTGATAAATACGATCAACTGGGTACGGATTTAGCAAATGGACGTGTTGCATCAAATCATTCATTACTTGTTAGTGAAAAGTGGTGCTTTTGTGTGATGATATTTCAATTCAACGCCGGACTCTTATATGAGCAATAGCTATAATGAGTTTCTGCACAAAGGCATCACGTTTCTGTTTACGATAAGCATTTTGTATAATAGTTTGACCGCAAAGCGCCGCACATTTTTTAGTACTAAAAGAAATGTTTTCAAAACTTATCTTTTAGTACTAAAAAATGTGCGGTGTGTAATTATTAGGACTCAGATCTGTTAAAATTCTCTAGTCTGAAAATTATTCTAATTATAATGTAGTTAAATAAATGTCTCCTCATTACTCATTCATTCAAAGAAGAATAAAGTTCATAGTCATTAACAGTTTTATTTTATTTTTTAAATAACATTAGAGTAGCTAGTACCTACCTAAAGCTAATAAATTCTCGATGTTTTTCTTTTCGATGTAAACAAGTTACAGGCAAATCTTAAGTCTGTTTAAAAGTGTTGTCTTTCTGTGAAGAAAACAAAACACTAATTAGCTAAGGATCAACGATTCTTAGAATAATATTCCTGTTAGCAGGGATTAATTAAATATTTATTAATTAGCGTGGACGGAAATGTAGGTTGTTTTGTTGTTTTCTAGTAATTGAAGTATTGGAAAAATTGGCTTAGTTGGTAGTAGCCCACATTCGAAGCGAGAGATAGATATTTCTGTAAAAAAGCACTAACTATATATTTGGTTCATAAGGGACAGAAAAAGTCTTTACAGATAAATACAAAATAAATAAATAATACGAATTTCGATATTTCAGACAACGTTTAACGTTTGGTTTAAAAGCCTTAAACTACGCATTAAACCAGACTACCAATATAAAACTTAAAACCTAGTATGTTTTTGTAAATAGATACACAAATGTTTGTCTTGAGTGAACATCGAACTCACCACCTGCAGTTCCGAAGCTGACTGGCAAATAGGTCAACAATCTATCTATGACGTCATAAGCTTTATAATAGTACCACAAATAACTCACAATGGCACCTTCCCTGCGGCTATACTTGCGGAAAATGCGTCTGCCGCCCGCTGTTCACAAGCACTCCTCTGCCTTTTCGCTCCACACCCCTATAACCTCCCCTCACCAAGACTGACATGAGGCTGCGTTACCTTGAGGTTCAGTAACGAGATCCATAACTTAATATCATAAAATTACAAAAAATCTATATAAACATAATCGAATAATGCGCAGAGGATATCTTTGGATGTCATGCGTTGCTCTTGCGGAAAATGCGTCTGTCGCCCACTGTTCATAGGCACTCATCTGCCAATTTGCTCCGCATTCCTATAACCTTCCCGCACCAGGACTGAGCTATTTGACTTAAGGCTGTTTTACCTTGAGGTTGAGTAACGAGCTCCATAACTTAATAACATAAAACGGCTAAAAAATCGATTTAAACATAATCGAATAATGCGCAGAGGAAACTCTTTTGATGTCGTACGTTGAATGTAATTGTATTACTGGTAAGTGACAGCTCATTGCTGCGTCTTTGTGTCGCTTATCGAAAATGATTTTGGAGCTACTTTGATTTACGCTGAAATAGAATAATGTGATGGAATTATAATTTTGGAGGTTATTCGTAACGAATAATGAATATACTACACTAAACCCAATTTCGATCAGATTTGAACTTTAACTTTCCTGTCCGTACCAGCTTCTAACGTTCTCACTGCAGGGACATAGTTAAGAGTGAATGGCCTTTGATCTGCCATGGGAGCCCAATCCAGATTGGTCGTTGTCTTTGAATTTTTGGGTCTAAGACATGCCGGTTTCCTCCCGATGTTTTCCTTCGCCGTTTCAAAAATGTGATGTTACGATCATAAATTGTTCTATTGAAAATTCATTGGTGCGCGTGTGGGTTTGAACCTGAGATTTTCTGATTGAAAGTCGTTGTCTATGCCCCTAAGACTCTACGCTTCATCCAGCACCAAAAGAAATTTCCTAGGAATGACATAATATTGAAATATTATAACTATAACAAGTAATTGGTTTAAAAATCTTAATATACAATATTAGTTATGTTTCTCATAAATATTGATTCCCATATTTTTGTCCGTCGGATTTAATTTTCCGTGATCAAAGTGATTCATATAAAGGAGCGACTGATTGAAAAATCAAATACAACAATCAACAATCCAAGTAACCGAGAATTTAAGTCTGGTGCTAACCTAAAAAGCATGAACAGTAATCAAACCTATGAACATTCTTGACAACGAAGACTTTTGAATAAATACTTTATTGTACACCAACAGAATTTTTAAATGGTAGCTTATTAAAAAAAAAAAATAATAATAATAATATTCTAAATTTGGGACAACGGGCGGTCTTATCGCTGAGAGCGATTTCTTCCAGACAACCTTTGGATGGAATTAAACATTTGTGACGCTTTATAGGACGGCGGTGTACACATTTTAGTTAAAGTGACATATTAAAGAAAGCAATTTAACAAAATTCTAATACATACAAATAATATATTATAATTCTAAATAAACTAATAAATATTTACCTAATACATACAAAATTTAACATACATTTACAAGGAAAAATAGTGCATAACATTAAATATATGAAAGATGGGGTTACACTATACATGACCAATAGATAAATAGTGCTGCTTGAGTTGTTCCTTGAACGTATACAAGGATGATGCCCGTCTGATTTCGACTGGTATAGCATTCCACAATCGGACAGCTTGTACAGTAAAGGAGTCTGTATAAAAGGATGTGCTGTGCACGGGCGTTTGAAGGGCTAAATTTTCTGACGATCTAAGAGAAAAGGTGTGGGAGGAGTGGAGGAATACAAATCTATCTTTGAGATAATGAGGAGTAGAAGGGTTGAAAAGTATTGAATAAAGAAGAGAGAGAATGTGAAAGTTCCGACGAAGCCGAATTGGAAGCCATTTCAGTAAAGTTCGATAAGGGGAAACGTGGTCAAATTTACGCAGTCCAAATATAAACCTAATGCAGAAATTTTGTAATCGTTCCAGTTTGTTGAGCTGCTCCTCAGTAAGGTCCAGGTAGCATACATCGGCATAGTCTAATACAGGAAGAAGTAGGGACTGTGCAAGCGCAATTTTAGTGGTAGTCGGCAAGAAGTTACGGAGCTTCCTTAGAGATCCTGCGGACGCGAATAATTTCCGACTAGTAGCTTCCAGTTTTATTAAGTTTTATTAGCTTTTTATTCGGAAACGGAATATAATAAATTGCATAAAAGAAGAAGATTGACTATTTGCTTTATCGAATTCTCGGGAACGAATAAATCACTAGTGTCATTGCAACATCGCCAAGGTTTAATTTACATCGGGGATGGCATCCGTTAATTCCAATCCGTAGCGAATTTAACGAGTTGTTGACTGAAAGGCTTACTGCGCGGTAATTTCTATTTAGGAATTGTTATATCAATATTCAGGGATTTTGGCGCAAATTCTCATTCTAAAAGTAAATACCTTCTATTACAAAACTTTTCTTTTGTAAATAAAAGTAAAATAGCAAAAGGTAACCTTTTAATCCGTGGTAGCCCAGGGGCACAGACGCCGACATTCATTCTGAAGGTCGCTGACTCACGTGAACCAATGAGAATTTCACTTAAAAAATGTATGTGCGCATTACCACGTTCTTGAAACTGTGAAGGAAACTGGCATGCCTTAGAACTAAAAATTGCCTTAGACTAAAGACATGTCCGCCAATCCGGATTGGGCTCCCGTGGTAGATCAAAGCCTGTTCACTCTCAGTTATCGAGAGTACGCCGGTGTCCCTGCAGTGAGAATATTAGAGGCTGGTACAGAGGAACCTTTTACTATTTTACCTTACAAACATCTATGTTCGTCATACTCAGAGAGCAGACTCGGAGCTAATACTAACTGAGCTGTGAGGTCAGTTAAATTACTCTACTAGCTTTTATAAAGAACACTGTCTATGTATATAAAAACAATCTATTTATTGCACTTGTATGAGATCACCGTGGGAAGTTAGTAAATGTTATAAAATACATTTAAAAGTATAAAAAAATGTCCATAATTGGTGGCTCACTAGAACGGAATTTGGCAATTATGGGAAACCGGATTGCAAAATGAAAAAAAAGCCCCTCCAATTTCCTTTAATAAATTTTATTTTGAAGTCTATTTTCGTAATCCCTCCATTTTTATAGGTATCGAAAAGGTTATTTTTTCAAGAATATTGGTTAAAGAAAAACTGTACCATACAATTAAGGTTCCATAAATAATTCCAATAATATTTGACGAGACGCCATTTTGGGTAACTCGAATCAATATTCACCTTGAACTATTATAATAGCAATGAGATTTCAAAACGAATACTGATAGATAAATGGAAAATTTTTGAACTCACTAACGGTTGTGCCGTTTATTCTAATTTAAGTAAGTATTTAAAATGTTTAATCTTAGTTGCCACACAACATATCTCTTTTAGTTTGAGCATATTATTAAATTAATGTAATTAATTTTAATATAGTAAAGTAACATTTGAAATCTACGAAATCAACTCAAAACATCACATTGAGTAATGTTCCATTACTTTTTTTAACCAATGATATGATATATGATATGATAAAATAAACATCCATGCAAACAAATAACGAAAAAGAAGTAGTATTAAAATTTTCCACGTTAATATCTAACGCAAAGAATTTTTTCACAGCACAAAGGATTTCATCCCTTTTTGTCTTATTGGTGGCATTTTTATTCAAAATAATATTGGACCTGCCTTGACAACGCATAGTTTATTAATTAAAAACAGCCTTTAGAGGCATAGGTAAAGCGTGAAATAATTACTTATAAAATAGTTGAAAACTTGCTCCTATTTTAACCGACTTAATTGGCTGTTGTTTTTGTTAATTGTTAATGTTTTGTTAATGTATAATATCTTACGCGATATCTTCGGTAATTGTAGAAAGATATGTATGATTGTTTTTTCTTTAATTTAATAGGGTGATTGATTATATACCTCCAAAATACTACCACCCCAAAAGGTAAAAAACAAGTTATGAAAGTAATAAAATAACTTTTATTCGATGTTAAAAACAACATTTGTTTCAGAATTTAATCAAACGATTAAACTAAATAATAAATATAAGTTAATAATGTTCGATTCATAAAGCATAAAATAACGATCCAAGAAAACGATTTACAAACTAATATAGGATCGTAATCGAATATTAATAATATACGATTTATAAAGCAAGCATATGAGTTATTCAGGCGAATTAGGGTATTATTCTGGCAATAAACAAACAGCTAAATTGGATATGAATCTTTGAGTCTAAATGAATAGATAAAAAGCGGTTTTTTTATTTTCTTTTTTCTTATATTTGATTACTGCTTTTTTTTGGATAGATGACATATGCCACTGGCGTTGCAGATGTCAATAGGCGACGGTGACCATTTACCATCAGGTGGGCCGTATGCCTGTTTGCCTATTTTTAACATAAAAAAAAAAGATGTTTTAAAATGCATGTCTTCATCGCTTGCTCGTATACAAAATACTCAATACTCATTTATTCCTTTAGATCTCAAGTATCATTTGGCATGCGAGTTCCTGCATCAAATGGTTATAATTTATGAGTGGTGGTAATCACTTAACAAGTTAATTGTCAGTTCTGTCACTTTCACACAAAATACCTCTATTTGAAGCCTTTTTATATTAGTAGTATTGGTATTGGAACTATTTTACACTGCTATGAGGAAACCATAATTTATTGATCTCTTGTGAGAAAATTGCAAGTTAAGTGATTCTTTTATCTGATATGAAAACATGATTTATCGGCTTTATGTGAATTGCTTTCGAATGGATTTGTTACCAAACATTTTGAACCCAACGCTAAGGAATTTCACGTGAATCTTATATCTTGATAGAATTTTTAAATTTACTGTGTAACTTTATTACATACCTACTTGTTTATCGTTGGGGTTTGTTGTTATTTCATTAGAACTATATTTAGACTTCGTCTACTGTTTAAGAAAACTCTTTAATATAAACTATTTATTATTGTAATAAGTATATTTGTATTTTTTATGTGACAAAAGTGACAGGACGATTTGACAGCCCACCTGATGATAAGCGGTTACCGCCTCCCATAGACAACAGCGATATGACACCGGTCCACCCTTACCGAATCATTATAAAACCCAAGTCGTACTGCATTTCGCTGTTTCATCTCAGACGGGGATGTTACGCCTCAAGTGCCTGTAATTTCACCGGCACACACACCCTTCCACCGGAACACGGATATGCATGAGTATCACTGCTTAGCGGCGGATTACATCGTGTGGAGGCAGTATTTCTCCGGACGAAGTTGACACGAGTTCTACTGCTTCTTTGGGATGCCCCTTTCTCACCACCCGGGGAACACATTTAAAGATTACAACGGACGCGAGCAACAGATGTGTCCAACATACTGATTCTTCTTACTGACTCTGAGTACTCTTTGACTAGCATCACAGCTCAGTTGGTTGTAGCTCTGGCTTCTGCACTGCAAGTCGTGGGTTCGATTCCCACTTAGCATGTGTGATGAACATAGTATTATATTTGTTTTGTACCTGGATGTTTGTTACTATGTAAGTATTATTCATTCATTTAGTTTCTTAGTTTTGGGTTAGACGGCGCTGTGTCCATGAATATTTGTTTTATTATATTGTAATATATAATAACAACATTTATTTTTTATATTGTATCAAAACCTCAGTCCGCAGACAAAGTGGTTTTGCATACATAAAAGTATAGATTTTAGTCAATTATTATATGTTTCTGCTCAGACCGTTAGCTCCCCATGAGCACAGTCCAAGCAGTCCATAGCTAATCGGGCCTATCACATAATATATTATCTACCATAACAATGACGCCATCCAGTCTTCGCGAAGACTCGTTAAAACAATCGTAATTAAGTATCTAATTTATTACTCGCTACTTGACGTTTATATCATACTACACGACAATAAGAAGAGATTTCTGAGTGTGATTATGTTTTATTCGTGGTAATAATGTTCATTTCTTCACTCGCCATTCGCCTGAAATATTGTACTCTGTAGTTACATGCATTGTAACCAAAGTGGAATTGTCGAGAATGTATGTTTTATAGTCTAGTCTAGCAGCAAAAAAGAAGATTCAGATAAACGCCATGTCGTAAATTCATTAATTATCATAATTTATTTAGGTACTATCATACAGTGAGTATAAACTTAGAATATAAATTTCAGGTTACAGCAGACTATTGAGTTATCTGCCTATAACATAGAATGAAATTATCAAAAACGTTTACACTCTTAAACCAGAGTTGTAACCTTTTATATATCTTCAAAGAGTCGTCCACTACTTGCGGAAGGTGGCTAGAACGTATATGTGCAAACCGGTAGATGGGATAGAATGTCCAGCAGTAGACAGATACTCATGACCGTGACATCGTCAATGTAAAGATGACATCACTCATTTAATCTCATACATTGCTGCTTGACCGTGGCTCTTTAAGAGATCTTACCTTAGAAAAAATATTTAAGCGCCAAGACAACAAAGTATTGTATTAATTTTACTTTCATTCAATATCTTGCCTAGACATAGCTATAGCTCACTGGAGGCAACTTTGAGTTTTTTTATTAGTTTACTAGCTGCGCCCCATGGTTAAACCCACGGTTGGCCATCCAAAAGGGAACAGTGCACTTTGTCGGAATCAAAAGTAGGTTATGTGTTCATATAAGTTATATGAGGTGTACTGGTACTAAATACACACACCCACTTTTTAATATAACTGTGATAATCTTTATATCGTTAAAGAAAGATCACGTTCAACTATGATTCCATCTGAAAAAACTTATTACAAACGTCTGAAACATACAAAATTCTTCGAAAACACAAAAGAATCCATAAGACTTTGTTATAATCATACAAAAATATTTTATCAGAAAGGACAACGATAGCAAAGTAAGAGCGGAAATTATCATTAGCCGAAGCTTTTTCCCTTGTACAATATGAAATCTGTGGCTTATCGCCAAATGAGTACTCTGAAAATTACATTTTTATTTAGACATTGATTGATTTCTTCTTTTGCAACAACAATGGAGAAACAATTTTGTACTCAAAACAGGCGGTAAAATATATAGGCACTAAACAAATTGTTTACAATTTCCATTATGTTTTTTCCTCAATTATCAGAGAGAGATATGCATAAGCTTTGTAGCTTAATTGGATTATAACTAGTACATTTTTCTGCACACGAAGCAATTTTAGTATGGAATAAATAAATAAAAATTAAGTAAGTAATAAAAATTTTGAAAAAGAGAATATATAATACATACACAAATGTGATGATTAATTAGTTTTCTGTGGCATCTTGGATATTCGTGTTGTGTTTCTGTAAATGTCTTCCTCACTTGTGATACAGGAAATCCTAATGATCTGCCTTCTTCTGGTTTTCTAATTTGCCTATAGATAATTAAATAGACAAATCCTTTCCGTTCGAACGAAGATAGTTACCCTGTGAAAATATTTACTTTAATAAATTAATGCAAACACGATACATAACAGCTTAAGCTGTATCAATGTCCACAGCAATAAAACAGGGAAGATATAAAGATAAACAGACAAATCGTCGAACAAGTTTATGTTAATTCCGTAAAGGGCCGACCGAGATAAAGTCCCCGAGGATTACAGGCTCGTAACTCGGATTAGAACGGACACTCTTGACACTATCGGCCGCAATATTACGCGGATTACTGGGGATTACTATTACCATTACCCACTGCACACTCGCTAATTAATATTCAGCCGGAAACTTCGATTGAACATGCTCTTACAACTTAGAGAGCCCAATGAAATTTCCCACTTTTGGATGGATGGTTTGCGATTAATTACCTATCCAACCGTCTTAATGGCTGCAGAATGATTTAATGGACTTGAAATCATTATTTTATAAAATGATTTGGTGACTGCCATCCGCCATTATATGTAATATAGCGGATGGCAGCCCCCAAATCGGACAGAAATAAATAACTATTACCGCCATTTAGATCCAAACTAATCAGAGCCTGTACTATGGGTCTATGAGTGAACCGGTTAGGTACTGATGGAATACTTATATAGTACTTTTGTAAATTAACAAACAGAACCAAACCAATCATATTTGTCAGACAAATGTTCGTCATCGCTTTGAATTGAACCTAAGATGATCCACAGCGCAGAAGGCAGAGCTAACTGTAGAAGAAACTGAGGTAGATAAATTAATATAATATATAGACCAGTTAATCAAAATAGTTTAGATAAAATATTTTTTTTCTGCGAAAAAAGCTCTGTTTCAACAAAAAGGTGAACATGTGTAAATTTGATTTACCAATTCAAGATCAAGTAAACGGAGTTTTACTTATGAAAAATAAACCTCATACAATTTAAGACTCAGACATCAAATTATTGAAGTTGTACGTCTTGATATTTTTCTTTTTCAAGCCAAAATAAAAATTAAATAAAATATGCGCATTTTAACGATACTTTGACAAAAAGCCGCCAAGAATGAGGCAAGCCAGAGAGGCGCTCGCGACTTTCGGCGCTGAATAATTCATTTAATCCTTTCAATATCGTCGTCTCAAGGTACTCGTATATGAAAGAGTTTTAGCTCTTTTTAAAAATTTGTGTTGTATTGCATTAATGATATTGCCCTGTCAAGTAAGCCGAGCTTCATTTAAAGTGTCAGAATGCTCTCTGTTTCTTCGTCTGCATAAAACACATTGAAAAAGCTTTGTCACGTTTTCGAGATTCTCAAACTCCGACAGTATGAAAGAGGAACTGACTCAGTTAAAAATAATAAATCAACTGACATAGCGTGTTTAACTTGTACTTACTTATTATCAGCGGAGGGATTTTGTGCTTCAGACTCGACGTAGCGGCAACTCTAGCTGACATCAACTCAACTGTTCCAGGCTAAATGCTCAAGAGATATTTAAATCTAGCAGAAGTTTTTTCTTTGACTGCGAACAATTTGAAAAGTATCTCAGACAGTCTCCGAGGGGGAGTTTTAAATGTAATTGAAGTTATTAATGTTGCTCTTTGGATTTGTGTTTAGTTCAAGAACGGTGTTTAATTAGCTGGTAGGTTTGAAACTAAGAAACATAGACGCAATATTTGAGTGGTGATTGTTTGATGTCTATTCAATAATAATTCATGTTATAGGCGTAAAACAATGTATATTATTGAATGAAACATAGTGAAAACCATATTATATGTTATTTAAAACGGTAAAAAATAATATCATCTGGAAATGAAAATTGAAATGCTTTTAGGAAGGGGCTGCTATGGTAATTCCAACTTCATTCCGCATATCCTAGAAACGTTTGTGGCAAACCTTCCCATGATGTCATTAACAGATAATCTAAATTTAGCGGCTCTTTGACCAGTCAGAAGCGGATGGGTGACCGTTAGTAGCATTTGAACCGGCGCTTCCTTAGTCCGCATGTTAAGATGTTGGGTCCGACTATAACAGTTTATTAGCCATTTCAGATGCATTAGAGCAGCCTGATTTAGAAAAGAGAGTTCTCATATAAGAGAATGAGCTAGTGTCCCCGAATACATTGTGAATTCTTCGACAGAAACACATAAATTGTGTCAGGCAGCGTTTTGGATATACAGTAGAATTTAAATGGCATCAATTTGCGAGCGTAGCACCGCATACAAGTAGTAACAGTCAGCTTCAGTTGCCAAGAACAACAATGCACGACAGCGATACAAGCGGCCAAGTTGAGTGCGTAATGTCCCACGAGACCAATCCGCGAAACTTGGGATTCGCGTCGATATTGCGAGGAGCAAAAACAACCGCGGAGTCGGAGATGTCAAGGAGTCGCGTAGTCAGCGAGAAATGGAGTAACCCATTTTAAACTAGAATGAATTGCACGTCGTGGACTGCAGGTTCGCTGGAATTCTGCCCACTGACAATGGTCCACACACGGGCTTTTTGTTTGTAGAGCTTTGAACTAGTTGGATGATAAATCGGAGTTTCGTCCATTCTCAAAACTATTGTATATTATACTATATTAGTTTGTTCTATTTTTAGGTGATTCAATGCTCACAATTATTACTGAAACATACGTATTACTAGAACAGTCAAAATTAAATCAAAAAGAACCTTGGGTATACACATGTATGTACGTACAAGATTACGCGGTCTTGCGTCCAATGAGAAATTTATAAGCTATAAATTTGCATGAAATAGTCACATTTGTAGGAACGCGAGGCAGTATGGCTCTTGTATAATTGAACATTGTTATAAATTAGTTTACCGTGCTGTTTTTATCAGCTACGGTTTGTAGTCCAGGGATCAGCACTTCTATTTCTGCAACAAAAGAGTAGTGCATTCGCAATTCTGTGCTGCAGATAGGATGTCGATGCCGTTGAAATTACCGGCACCCGAGATGTTTTGAGAAATGCTGAGTTGGGCGCTATTAGTGATGTTATAACCATGAAAGTCTCTTGTGCATTACAACTGAACGAACCGACACATTCATCTAACTACCCACCCGTGTGTGAGATGGTAGCGGCGGTAGACACGCCCCGGTAACTGGGCACCAACTACCGCACCAATATTGACTTTTGCTCCTTGAAACTTCCTCATTCTGTCTCTAATTAATATTTTTTATCCAACTGATTCCAGTTTTATTGGTATGATTGGTTTCGATGAATGAGCCGGATTAAAATTCGTGATGTTTGTACGAAAGTTTGGTTTTTGTTCTGCGTTCTGTTTGTTGGTAAAGTTGCACTACAAGTTGTGAATCTAGTTAGTTTCAACTTTGATTGGGAAAGTATAGTCCAGGAAGCGAAGTGAATTACTAAGAAAGTGGATTGCTTTTGACACTCCACAAAACATTTAATTTAAAGATGGCGTACATCATAGACTGAGCGGGACTGTCCGGTCACTCTATGATGAAAGATTGGAAAAAGAAAATAAAATATCGTAGTGAAAACGTAAACTACATTTATCTAGATGAACTTCATCTTCCCATATACTTGAAATGTCTATACCGTTTAGTACTATGCAGACATGTACGAAGCTACTAAAATCTGGCTTAAGCTGGCCCAAGACCAAGACAAACGTAGTGGACAGTGGACTGCACCAACTATATGTTCCAGTTGTTTATGTCTACAAAGTTATGCATTGAGCTCCAAACTTTTCACTTAAAAGTTTAAACTATTTCACTCTCAGTAGTATTTTGGATATTTTTATGTGACAGAACAGTTCTAGGACATGTTTTTTTAGGCCGCAATATATTTTTTAAATTATTTGGAAAGCAGAATCAAGTAATAAAATGACAAAAAAAATGTGGAACAAGCTTCGTATATCTTGATAATATGATATCTTGATAATATATCGTAATATGATGTTTATCGGAATCTGATATATTGCATGCTAGTAAGTGAATAAATAAATGTAAAAGCGTCACCAAAACAATCAAGGAACTAGAAGAAAGTCTACACTCTGGGAATGTATATTTTAGAGTTCAGAAACTTAACCCTATAAGCTAAATAGCCTATAAGCTAAATCGTTTACATAATATTTACAATTGGCGCATCTTAGTCAAACCAATTCAAAACGAGCAAATTTTCAATGAATAATTTTCCCTATCCGATAAACATTTCGCAAACCATTTAACCTAGAGTATATCGCCAAACATAATCGCTCCTAACGGACAACAATCACTCCAATTATCCACTTGATTGATCCAGAATCGATGTTCGGCTTGAGCCTATGTAGGTGTACCTATTTTTAGGGGCTCGTACCCAAATTTATTTGATGTTTGAAAAATTCCCGACACGGGACGCTCTTAGATCTGAAACATGACGGCATGAAAGATCGTGCAGTTTACCGTCACGGCATACGAGTTGGTTTTACTGCCAAGACTTTTTTATCATTACATCATAAATTACGAATCTAAGAGATATTTTCCCTCGTACAAAAAGTGCACGTCAAACAATAAAATAAATAATGATATACACACATTTAATGTCAAAACATAATTAGTTTTGTAATATTTTCTATGTTACAATTTAAGGCTGAAAAAAAAAATGCAGGGATGGGACAGACAAACAGACGTGCTTAGTTACAGGGTTCATTTTTATACGCTCATTTTTTTTTTTTTTGAATCTATGGGTTTTCGCTGGATATTTGTATTTCATTATGGTTATCAAAATGATAAAATTACGGTACGGAACTCTCGGTACGTGAGACCAAATAGCACTTGGGTGGTTTCTTTTTTTCAACGCTAGCGGGTAGCGGGTATTTGGATTAATTCAAGTGGCTCTCGAATATCCTTCAACGTTATTATTGTGTTATCCCTGTACTATGTCTAAGTCAGGGAAAATGATTATTAGATCTGAAACGTATAATTTATGATCATAAACCACTGGTTTTGGTTTGGTATGTAATCAGATACTCAAAAACGTACATTACCTTGTTTTGCTTTATTTATTTACGGGATTTTATCGCGTAATTACCTTTTTTCCCCAATTCTTTGAAACGCGTAGCAACGCTCGTAATCACAGGGCAATTACCGTTGAAAGTTCAAGAAATCCTATTTGCCTACTGCACAATTTAGTACTTAAGTTTTAGTAATAAATGGAATGACCTTTTTTCAAATTTTTATATCCCGAGTATTTTCGTCAACTTTAGTTTCCCTTACTAATATTGGATAACAAAAATTATACAGAGGTTTCATTATTATTTACTAAAACGTTATTACCGGCATAACCACGTGGTTTGAATTTCAATGCTGGTTCAAATCTAGTTTTAAACAAATGAGCAATTCACTCGACCTGTCTATTCGGAAACATTTCAAAACGGTGGAAAACATTTTGAGTAATCTGGCATGTACTCCTTGTAAACCCAACGTCGACAGAATGTGACATCTACCAATTCAAATTGGGCTCCCGAATTCCATTGACAATCTAAAACAATAGACCTTGCAGTGGGTTAGGGTAAAGAATGGCACGATGTACTATCAACATCATGCAGTTTTGGCTCACAGTCATATATGTTGTCAATAGAATAAGAATTGCTCATCTTATTCTATTGACAACATATATGACTGTGACAACATATATGATTTTTGGGGGGTCCAGTTGCTCGCGTCCGTAGGTATATATCCTTTCATTCCCTACACGTACCCCCTGGGTGGTGCTAAAGGAGCAACCAAAAGTAGCAGTAGAACTTGTGCCAAGTTCGTCCGGAGAGGTACTGCCACCACATCTGGAATCTGCCGCCAAGCAGTAGTGGTTGCATTACTGTGTTCCGGTGGAAGGGTATGGTTGCCGGTGAAATCACATGCGCATGAGACGTATCATCCCCGTCTCGGGTGATGGACGCAGCAGGATGAATGCGACTCAGTAAAGATTTGGATCTCATACTGAGTCGCGCGCATTACTGTTGTCATGGGCGAGGGTCACCACTTACCATCAGGTGGGCCCTCAGCTCGTTCCGTCACGAATTCACATAAAAAAAAAAAAAAAAAAAAAAAATATACTTTGCACCGCAAACAGGGAATCCTAGTGCAGGGGTACGAGAGTGCTATTGTATAAAAATTGAAAATCAAGACAGGAAAACATACTATAAAGTGTAACTTATCTAAGAAGAATATTTTACTATATTCGCCTCCCAGACAAACCCGAAGTCACCTCATTACAAATTGCCTCTACATCACCCAAATGGTAAAGAGAACCCTATTACTTTTCCTTCAACGTATGTCTGAGGGACAAGGTATCCCATTTGTTTTTTTTGACAGCTCAGTGTCTTAGTTGGTGGCTATCCTTCGAACCGAGAACCCGGCCGAGTCAATCTTTGTGTGGTGAGTGTTAAGTTTATTCTCGGGTCTTGAATGTTTGTCCATGCCACCTAAGACACATGATGTTTGATTGGGGAATTAGTATGTAAACTTTTTCCAAGACCATTTTACATAAATATGTAATTCTATGGACATAAAAATTATTTTTACTTTTACTTAGATGACATATTTTTCCATATATTTTGATTTAACAACTAAACTATTTAACCGATTTTAATATTTTTTATGGGACCAATCTGAAATTATATCTTTTTAAACAAAAAAATAATTTTCAAAATCGGTTCATAAATGAGAGAGATCTGACGTAAAAGTATAAAAAGAAATAAAAAACAAAATACAGTCACATTGAGAACCTCCTCCTTTTTGAAGTCGGTTAAAAAGTCTCTGTAGTTAGAGACAATGAGCCTTTATCACAAATATACAATCTACCAAAATATTGTTTGTTCATTGAAACGGCAAGTTCAGGGCAAAGGACTTGTCAGATTGTCTAGGCTTATATAATTACTTCAAGTTCAATTAGGTCCTTTAAAGTTATTTCAATCAGCCTTTAAGATATTAGGTACCATTAAAGATTTTCTATCAAATAATAGTGACCTACATTCCCTATCAAGTTAGTTTACGAACTATATTTAAAATTAATTTTATAAAAATCCTAGTCCGACCGCGAAACTAAAATTGCGGTGTGCATTAGCTGAAGCTTCCGTCGATTGGGACCACTGAGTATTGATTGGGACCGCGGTCCCAATACCCAGTGGTCAAATTAAAGAGTATGTTAATAAAATTAAGTAAGTAAACGCTTACACATCCCCCTGCCCTATGATTTAGACAAATGGCACAGATACATACAAGAGAACAGAGAAGAAGTTTTCCCCAGCCGGGAACCGTTACCGGGACCCATCGCTTCGAAGGCTGCTTATTTAGCCATGTAGCCAACAAACATGTATTGTTTCGAACATTCTACAAAGCCCTGAGCCAATCTTTTCACGTGAACAAAATTTGCGTCACACCTCGTATACTTTCAGGGAGTAAATTGGATTGACTCAATCAATAAAGATCTCAATAAACTTACAGTGTGAGTATTTCTGATATTCCATTTGGATACTTTCATCAGGCTGTTACAATATTGCTTTTGAAGCGCTCTTGGCGAAACCTTGTTCTTTACAAATCATCAATTAATGAATAATGAACGAATAAATACTTTATAGCACACCAAAAGAAGATTCTCAGATGGTAACTTGATAAAAATATTATGATAGCATAATATCTGGAACATAGCCATCGAAATCCAACCCAGAACTAATACCAACTGAATAGTGACCCCAGTTGAAGGTTTATTAACTATCACTTTCAAGACGTTGTAGTAAGAACATTGAACAACAATGTTAGTAATCGATACGGAAATTAATATAACAGATGTAGTTTGTAGTAATATCTGTTATAACTTTCAGGAGCAAAGCATTCAAAAATTTCTTCACGTCAGAACAAAAACAAAGAGATCGATATATGAGAATACTTCGTGCCACATTAAATCCTATGACAAATCGAAAAAGTTATTATCACACGGAGTTCGATGCAAACGATGCTCACAGAAATTTGTAACTAAAGAAAACTTAACAAATGACACCTTCTAAAAGTTATATAAGCCATGAATAATTCATCCCCATTCGACGACAGTTATTGAAAACGTTACAGAGTTTCTCTTTGTTATTTGCCCAGAGATTACTGTTCCTCTGTCTTTTGAATATCTTGGAGTGATTTACTTAATGGTTAGGTAACGACATCGGTAGCAATACAATCTCTTGCGGAAACTTGCTTGAATTGGCTTTGTATTAATATGAGAGTTTATCTTGTAGAGCGCACTTTTTTGTCTCTTTGTGATAAAGGTAAAAAGTTTTATGTGTAAAGCATGGCAGTTGAATTATTTAATTTTGTCGCGGTACTAAACAATGACATATTGTACGCACACATAGATAATATTCATATTGGCTACAGGTTGTAGCAAAAATGCTAGCCAGTCAAAGTCAGCTTACTCTTGTCCACCGTCGAACATAGGCCTGCCCATGTGTCATCTTAGTAGGTGAGATAAGGCAACTTAGGTCGTCGCTTCAGCTGACCGGGGGGTGGCACACGCTACATTTGCTTACTCGCGGTCTCCACACGAGAACTCATCTACCTGGAAGATAATCGGGTTTAGCTTTTATAATAGACTAGCTTTTGCTCCCAGCTTCGCTCGCGCTAATAAATATTTATTGACATTTCACAAAGCGCACGTAGATTCACACTAATTATAACTTGTACTATTGGAACCGGCTGACTGACAGATACTTTATTTGTCACATAATTAATATATCCTTAAGCTTAAGAGGCAAAGGTTACGTCAAAAGGCATAATTTATAACTCTTTTTTACTGAGCCTTATTATTTTTTTATATAGTAAGTTATGGTGTTGTATAAGTTGTTTTTGTCTTCTTTTTAATTTTCCAGGATTGTTATGATTCAAAAAACTAGACGCCTGTAAAGATAACTGATCAAAAAATAGGAGCTTTATTTTTCGTTCCTGTGGCACAACCGCAAATTTTTGTGCAAATAAATTCAATAGAAAATCGCAATCATGCTGCTTCCTTTAGATGAAAACCGATGCAATCACGGTTCATTGCACAATGTCTAACCCACCGTGAAACGCCGAACATTTTAAAATTTCAGTTGCGCTCACCTGTCAGACCTTTCGGGAAAATAAAATGCCTGACTAGCAGTACTTACAATATATCCACATATTTGTCAATTAAAGCCAAACTGAAAAAGGTTACTACTGCTACCTTAGGTTTCTTTTTTGCACAACCCAAAGTACACGTGTTGACTAGAGGATACTCACCTACGGCCGAGCAACATGAAAACCTTAACTTGTCCGTGAAAATCCCAGTAATACAGCAGACTCTGTTATAAGCTCCACCGCTATGTGATGCTATAAATCTGGTAGATACCACATTTTATACGTTCGATGTTAGTCCCATCCACGACATCGCTTTACGACGATGTAAAACCTTTATTGATGTACGTACTGACTTAAGTGCTCCATACTCGGTTTCCATTCACCTGCCTTAGACTTTGTAGCTACAATTTAATTGGATGTTTATAGAAAACTGATAATTCTGATATCAACTGATAATTCTGATATATTATTATGCAAGTATTAGCAAACAAAAGCCTTTAAACATATTTTATACCAATATACAATAAATGAATAACTTTTCATGTACATTTCACTCGGCGTCCTTTAGCCCCAAAGGAATCTTAGAATCCTATTAGGTAATAATTTTGGAGAAATGCGTGGGCAAACATCATTAAAAATGAGCTACATAGATCTATAAAATTTGAAATACTTATATTCACTTATAATAATATATAAAGGCTGCTATACCTTTATATATTATTATAAGTGAATATATTGCATTTCCAATAATATAACATTAATGCGACTTAAAAAATAACCTCCTATTTTGTAGTCGGCTAAATACAAGGGCGGTACGGGATGCTAAGTGTGCGTCGGAATATCACTGAACTGCCTTTTTTAAAGCGAGCATAGGTGCCATTTAAGTTGGATTGAGGTTGAGGTTGACTGATAATCGTTTAGTAAAAATATGAACATGCTCATGTTTTTACTAAATGATTATCAGTACCACCATTAACGTGTTTATACAGGCAACGGGTGATATAGTGTGACGTCAGAGTTACACAGATAAAACAATCATTTAGCTTCAAACTTCAATGCTCGTTGATGAGTTCTGAGCTGTGCAATATTTTAGCAGTAAAATATCTCAACTCCACTTACTACAACTAACATATTGTTTGTTTCTGTGTCTCAGGTTGCTCATTCAGTACAAGATTCGTGTCGCAAACTGTGCATAGCGCTCCAAATTGCATTAAAAATGAGCTTTGTTTCTTATTACATTAAACTGTTTCACGCTCCGGCATTTCTGATTAAAATACGGAAGAAAACATTTGAATAACTATTTAAGAAGACATTTCTTACGATTTCGTATACATTATAATATTGTTTTGTATATCGACGTAGGAAAGCATATTTGCTGTAAGTAGACATATTGCAATTGTTCACCAGAGCCAAAAAACTTTATCAATTTCGGAAAAAAATTAATTGTGTCTGACCTATCCATGATAGTGCTACCATTTTTGGAACATAGGTTTATTTAACTGCCAGTCACCATTTGGAATGTAAACTTTTTATCCAAAGTTACTATAAGTACGTGATTGGCTACTTACAGCAAACAGTTTTTTAAATCACATACCTTTAAAACGCTGTAACTAAGGAAGAAAAATGTACGCGTAGGTGGAAATATTATCAATTTACAGGCGGTAAATAGGCTGTATATAGTAAATTTATTTATTTGGGTACTGCAATTCAAGATGTAAGATTAAATTTATAATTATGATTAGATCTAGAAATGTAGTGGGTCAGTTGGTAATGTAACGATAAAATGTCGTAAATGGTAAAAAAAAAAATTATGGTCTTTGAAATTGTTGAAACAAGATTTGAAGCTCTAATTATACTGCCAGAACTTCGTATCAACAATACAATGAATTAATAAAGTATTTTTCTCTTATATATTGTATAAGAGATAAAACAAAAAAATAAATATACAAAATAAAAACTAAGGCCCTAAAACTAGTTAGGAACGCAAGATGTAAATAAAAACATTGTATCCAATCAAAAAAATATTGATTTAAAAGTAAAAAACAGAAACTTAGTGGCAATTTGTCTTATTTTAGAACGAAAGATGTAACAAAATACAATTATAATTGAAACTTAACATGAAGACATTGTGTCCAATCAAAAACATATTTAAGAAAAAGTAAATAAACCAATGATATTAAAATTATGCTATCGAGAATCATTCACATTTTTTTTTTCAGTCATCTTCATCGGTTTCAGGTAAACAGTCATTTGTTTTACAGCTGTACTTAAAACCTAAATATTCTTTGGCGTACATATTTGGAATCACTTTTTACATTACATTATATTTTTGTTGGGATGTTGGTAACTTAGTCGTATATAAATTTTATTTCGGCATTGCACTATTGAGGCTGCTCAATTGAACTTCAATTGTTTCAGTGTGAGTTGAGTTTTTCACATACATCACATGTGGTTTACACCTATTAAATGTAACCACATGCATCTTTGAAATATTAATTATTTGGTTTTTCTTAAAAGTATTATTTGTTATTTCTTCAAATCCCATAAAATTTGTTCCTTCAAGTGTGGTTACTTTGTAAGGAAAGGGGTTCTTCCTGGCTATTCCTACAATAGTAGGCCATTGGGATGGAGCCCATACTATTGTTTTCTTCACTGCTCGTTCTAACACAGAATGCATGCCTACAGGCATATATGTATGGCCAGGGATCAAGTAGTTCATCTGAATAATTTCAAGATTAATACACCTAGATAATGCAAAGCATAGATAAAACGGTCTTATTTTTGTTTTGTCCGTAGCAGGAATCGAAATAAAATAATAAGGTCTTAACTTTAGCTTGAGAATCAACTTCCATTATATAAATTTAATAAACATGTCGAAATCTCATTTGTTCCACGATGGGCATCTGTTTCATTCCATATATTACAGAGCCCTACCTGCGTGTTACTTTCATAAACTGTGAAGTTTATGAAAGTAACACGCTGTAATAGTTAGGTAAAAAAGTTAGGGAAACTGGCTGTAAGTAAACGAATATAAAAATCACAAGCCGCAGAAATGCTGTAAGTAGCGTTAAGTTTTTAAATGGGAAGAAGTAACTATTCGTTAAGCAAAAAATGCAGTCTTTCTTGTGCTGTAAGTACAAAATGTCTAAAATGACTAGATTTTGGTCTACATACAGCATTTAATCTTGCTAAAAAAAATACAAGTACGGGCGTTTTCAAGGGCGTATGTAATTTTTTTTTCATCGTAGAGACACAGGACCCGGATCATTCGATGCGGCTTTTTTTTCTGATTCTAATGATAGTAAAAAGTCACTTTAGGTATTTTGTCTACTTACAGCAAATATGCTTTCCTACGTCGATATATAGCCCATAAGTCCACAGCGTGCAAGCTTTTTCTATATATTTTTTTTTATATTAATAAAGTGATGAGACGATCCTTAGGCCCACCCGATGCTTAGTAGTTATCTCTAACCATAACAACAGCAATATGACTTAAGTCATAGAAGACCCAAGACGCATCCTGTCATGCACTTTTGGTTTGCATGGCTCCCAAACCGCTCCACCGGGACGCACCTGGCAGCAAATTACCAGGTTTGAAGGCATTACTTCTCCGGACAAACAGGGCATAAGTTCTACTACTACTTTTAGTTGCTCCTTTCGCACTACATAGGGGGTAAGTGTTGGGGCTCTAAAGGGTACTTGTACAGTTACGAACGGTTAAAGTTACGAATGAAAAATCATCTTATACTAGCTATTTACTCACAGGAAAGAAGGTTATGTAATTATAGCGATGTTATGTATTGGGAACTATGTTAACAAGATGGTTGTGAATCTGTAAAGTTAAATTCTTATCTATCTATCTAATCAGCCGGTAACACCCACTGCTGAGTATAGGCCTCTTCTGCACGCCACTGTTGACGGTCTTGTGCAAGGCGAATCCATTATGTTCCTACTGCCTTTATAATGTCATCCGACCAACGGGCTAGTGGTCCGCCTTGAGGTCGACGCATATCTCTTGGCCACCATTCTTATATTTGATAAATATATGGCTCAACAATGCAAACTTTTAAGAATATAAAGAGCAATTTTGTTCGAATCTCGAGAATCTGCTATTACATTCACGGTCGCAACATTGTTTTAATAATGGCTACCATCCCTAAATCCCGTAAACAACCGTTGTAAGTGATGGAATTTGTTTATTTTACGGCGGAATATTATTATTATTCGTGTAACATTGTCACACAGATCCGCGCGATCAGTCATGTGTGAAATAATGCAAACACGATATGGTTATGACTGGTTTACGGTCTGAAGTGGGATCGCTGTCATTGCCAACATTGTTTACGAAATGCCGAAAAATGTCCTTACACCTACGACTCATGAGACGGTAAATGTGACAGACCGTAAGGTTTAGCAAGCTACTACCATCAAAACTGTCGGTAATGTATCTGTGAAACGGCAAAAACAGGTACTACGGTCGCCATTTAGAAATGTCATTTGTCTACTACTTTCCGTAATTCTGTAATTCTTTATTGTACAGACATGAAAAATAAAGCAAACATAAGCTTTAAACAAGTATGTACTTTTGTGTGCTTTTGAGTACTTTGAGTGTATTTTATTGTAATATTTATTCATTTTAAACATTTAATATGCCGAAAGCTATAAAAAGTGACGCTCGAAATATAGTTCCAAAAGTGAACTCATTTTTTAGAAGCACGACAGCAGGCTCTTATAATTCCATTTAATCAAATAAACAAACGGATTTCCGCCGTAGTGTTGTCAGTTGTGATGACTAAAATACCCAATGGTAATGAATGGTTTAGTTCACTTCCTTGTTTTATTAATGAATACTCGTCAACATTCCTATGACTTTTACTTTCTTGTTTAATTTTTTTACGTGATGCTTTGCTGGAGAAATCCCTACCATGTTTGTAACATTAAAACTATTGGGATTATACATAAGTACTGACTTAGGGATTATAAATAAGTAATCAAATTATAAAATTTCATTTCAGGTAAGTCAAGGGAGACGAGAACCAAAAGAAGAAAATGAAAGAAAGGAAAGAAAACGAAAAAGTGGATTTGTTCAAGTCGATGATTTTGACTTGGGAGTTATCAAGCGTAAAGTCCATGAATTTTATTCTGCCAAAAAGGAGGTGCCTACCATCAAATAGCTCCAAGAAATTTTAAAGACAGAAATAAATTTCACAGGCCTTCGAAACTCTTCGCTGGAGATTCGTTTTAAAAAATTCAGTCCAAATGTGAAGTTCTGATGGATCATAATGAAATTTCAGCTTTGAGAACATGTTGTTTTCATCTACATACTTGTGAGAAGTAGATAAAAATAACAAGTCTCCCAACCCTCGCCGTCTTAGAGGCCTCTCCCCTTGGAGAGAGTACTTCTCCGGACGAATCTGGCACAAGATCAATTGCTAATTTCTGTTGCTCCTTTAGCACCACTGAGGGGACAAGTATAGGAACCCTGAGGGTATTCACCTACGGATGCAAACGACATAATCCCCGAAGTCTATGGTGTAAAAAAGGTTTTCGTATTGTATATTAACAATAGCAATTGTATCCGGCTTACAAAATAGGCACCTACCGATTGGAAAAACATATTATGTTGCAGTAAAATAGCAATACTTGCCAATAAAGTATTTAAGACATCTATTTTTATAAGTAAAGCCAGACGCACACTCGACGGTATACCAGATCTGGATTACAGCCAAACGGATCACGTCGCGTGCTTCCGCAGAGGAAACTTTGGTTGACTCCGGTCGACATGGCTGCGCTGTCACAGTATTTTCTATGGAATAAAACGTCAGACTGACGGCGCTACAATTTCCAAATGCACTGCAAATAAAACAACAATAATAAATATACGAGTACTACATTAACGTTACAAAGTAACGTAAAATTTTGTAAGACTCATGGCCTTTCATTGATGAATTTACACGATCATGTTTTAAGCATTAAAAGCTGAAGGTGTTTTTTTTATCATATTTATTCCTTCAGATCTCAAGTATCGTTTGGACATGTCACAACTTGCACGCTTGTGCTTGTAAACATGTTTTTGGACATGAGATATGTCCAAAAATATGTTTCCTTATGCCCATAACATGAAAAAAATGCAGATGTGTTTTTTAGGAAGGTAATATTTGACAATTTTGTTGGGTTACTCTTACAAGCCCTCTTGTCTAACGGGCATGCTATTTTAATATGAAATTGTTACGATTTCCTATGAGATCGGTACAGTAAAAACGAGATCAAAAGAGTTTGTAAAGTTATAACTTGAAAACTATTTGCAGAACAATATTTATATTCACCGATATGTTAACTGGTAATATCTACCATTTCTCATGTAGATCAAGGTAACGTATAATATAAAATCGTACGTTGAACAAAAACAGATGTAAAGATAAAGTGAGATATTATCAAATCATTTATTCATTTGCAAACCCATTCCACCTACGAATTTTATATTTACATTACCTTGATCTGCATGAAAAATGGTAGATATTAACAGTTAAAATTGACGCCAAAAATGTTCAACCAATTATTTGGGCATGCAAATATTTTCGTTAATCAGACATGTTAAGATACAAATTAAGCTAACATAAATAAAGTAATAATGAAAATAATAAAGTTAATGACAATAAATTAAAGATATCAGACAAAACAATTAATCAAATTTATAACTAAGACAGAATATAAATGTTAAATTATTCTTGAATTTGAATCACATTAGAATATGCTTATCCAGTACAAATTCGTCGCCAGAATAATAACATATCAGGGCTAATAGATTAAATATTGTTTTGTTAGAAATGGTCAAAGTGGTTTATTCTATTTGGTAATTTATTAAAGATCTTTGGAGCTATACCACAAACACTTTGTTTTTAAATCGTAGTGTTACTTTTCAGCAGACACAGATGATGTCTATCGCGCCTACTACGTGCATAGGTTCAGGGTTTAATTTGCCGAAATATAGCCATCACATAAATATACAGTAAAGGCAGAGTTAGCAATTTAACACTAAGAAAATACGGTATGCAATTGTCAGTCGTTTTCAAACCATACATTGTCCTATACACTTTTTTGAGACTTGAATATATATCTATCTGTGTACAATTTCCTCAAAATATAATTCCGTATCTGAATACAATTCTAATATTGTAACTTCACTTTTTGCTAACCTATGACAGTGATATCTATAACTAAATTTGAACTTTTTACAAGTTTTGTTAAGCTTGCAATGTTTGTATTCTTGTTTAAGTTATATTTATTTTGAAACCGTTTTCGTAGCTCGAACAGACCGAAATTTGGTATTCATGTATAAACCTGATGACAATGCAATTTGTGATGAGCTGGAAATAATACCTCCTGCAGACCACCAACTCCTCAATAGCTTACAGCAACCTTATCGTGTTAAGGCTCGTTATATACATTTTCTTCTTTTTAGAACTTTAAATAAAAGCTATTTAAAAAAAAAAGATTTTACTCATTATTATTTATGATAAACAGAATTTATAAACTAAAATGTAAGCTCATTTGTAAATAACAGTACCAACGAAAACCCAATTACAAACATGTCCTATAACAAACATGGCACTCAGGAAGCATTTTTATTATGTCAAAGCATCTAATTAAGACAACATGTTTATAACAAAAAACATACAGAAAATCGAGCTACATTTGCTTCACAGCTCTTTGCACTCTGAAGTACACGCAAGCACAGCCAATAATTTTCGCTCTAACTAACAGTAGTAACAATGTAAAAAGGAATCTTTAGGTTTTCGATGCTGTGATCAAATGAAAATGTTTTTTTATGTCACTAAAGCAACGGGACGAGCTGTCCGCCTACCTGATGTTAAGTGGTCACTGCCACCCATACACAACAGCAAAAGGACCCCAGTTTTCCCCTACCGAAATATGAGAAGTCCCAACTCTCATTGCATTGCGCCCCTAACTCTGATACGGGCTTGTAACGTCTCAGAGTTACGGGCGCAATTCAATCAAATTCAAACTAATTTATTATTTTAAATCTCAAGTATCATTTGAACACGTAAAAAATTTCCTAATCTGATAAAAAACGGACATAGCTTGTCTGTACGATGACAATGAAAAGAGAATTTTTGTTAAGCACCGTAGTACGTAATTAATTTATAGCTTCTTTTTTCTTTCGTGTGAGTAAGTGGCCAACTCTGCTGTCGGAATATCAAGCCACCCAAAAGCCTCTGACATGGCCTTAGTAAAGCTGGTATCGACATACTTGCCCTCCGAAGCACGAAAGCGCTCAGTTCAAATACCACTAAATAGTCACGTATCCGACTTCTGACTGGACCGAAAGTTGTTTAACTTCGTTTATCTGTAAGGAACATTGTGTATAGCTAATTTGATGACTCGGTAGTGAAACTTGCGGCATTCCTGCAAGAAAATCGAAGGCATCCGGGTATTAACCACGACCGGAATAAGGAGTTCGTCGGGTTTTTGATTAAACCGCTTCTTGTAAGATTTCGTTCCCAGCCCTATGAAACTATTAACCTACGAACTATACAAGTTTACACACTCATCATCATCATTCAGACCAGCACTAGAATTTCCTGTATCGCAGATGGCATGGTCAAACACAGAAGCACAAGAAACACCCAAGACCCGAAAACAAACTTCATGCTCACCACGCAAAGTGCATGCCGGCCGGGAATCGATCACAGAACTCGCTTCGAAGGCCGGTCCTACTACAAACTAAGCCACGGCGCCGTTGATATGCTTTGATCCTATGAAATGGGTAATCTACTAGTGTGAGTAACCATTCTATTGGCTTTGGGGTCGCTTAAATCAGTGACCCCAGATGGATTACTCATAGCAAATGCTCACAAAGAAAACTTTAATAAAGATCACAGAAATGAACGTTTCTTACAGTAATTTATAATTAAATTGACGTCATTAGAGATTACCTGAAATGACCTTTAATCTATGTTAATACTACATAATCAACATTGATAATAGACACTAACTATTAGCATAAAGCTTTCAGGTTGTAATGGCTTGTTTACCTACGGACTCCGCGTAAGTTGAACCCGTGAACATTACGTATTCTAGGAATTGTTGATGTTAAATAAAATGGTGAAACGCATCTGCGGTCCCAATTTTCAACAGATATACTCGTACCTAATATACCCATTCGATTCATAAGTTATATGGCATTATAATGTACATTATATATGCGATATATTACATGTATATATAAATCCATTGCCACATGAATGACGTAGCATCACTAGAGAACGACTCAGTCGATTCGGCTGATCTCATTTTCGTAATAGTCAGGACAAGGAAATAAACTTTTGGCATATCCATGGGAAAAGTCCATGGATATGCCAAAAGTTTATCTTGGCTTAGTGGTAGTGGCTTCGAAGCGAGGAGTCCCGGGTACGATTCCCGGCCGGCGCACACTTTGTGTGGTGAGCATGAAATTTTTTCTCGGGTCTTGGGTGTTTGTCTTGTGTTTCTGTGTTTGTCCATGCCATCTGCGACGCAGGGACTCCTAGTGCAGAGACATGAGTGTGTAAACGTTTATTTATTTATATGCCAAAAGTTGTATATGCATGGGTGGTAATAAAAATTTCGAATACTGGCCAGAATTTTTTAGGTTGAGTTAAGAAAGATTCGCGCCATCGACAAAAAAAAATACTTTACATTTAAAAATGGAATAGACTCAAAAGGAAGACGCCTTTTGAGCCAACTTCATTTGCCACGCGCCAACCGAGATTTTAAAACTATTGCAAGTTAGTACTTATTGTAACTAAAAAAAAGTTTACAGTATAGGTACTATAATTTACCGCCTGATATAAAATATATATAAATGACATGACTATCACGACGTAAAAAAATATTAGTCTATTTTAGGACTTTATTCGATGAGAACGCTTATTATTTTTATGAGAAATCTGACGACATAGTCGTAGCTGCAAAAACGTGCTAGTTAATTCATAGAGGCCGCATGTTATTCTTGCCGTGTTTAAATTAATATGGATAGCTACGACCTACCGTACCAGCCTCTAATGTTCGCACTGCAGGGACACCGGCCTACTCTGAGAGTGAATGGGCTCTGATCTACCACGGGTGCCCAATCCGGATTGCTAGATGTCACATGTCGTCGAATTTTTGGTTCTAAGACAACCTACAACTAGGGGTAATAGGACCAACACAGTAAAAGGCTAAAAAGAGCGAGGTATGACAAGATAAGATGTATGAAATGAAATATGATATGGGCAAATACGGATATGGAATAAGAAGTTACCCGAGCAATATTCGTTGGCTGCTTTAGGAATAGACATGGTATTGTCAAGTCAAAAGAATATTCCAACTGAATGCTTACTGCATTATAAAACTTCGCATAATGGTAGCTTCCTTGTCATTACTGCACATTGAACTGCTACAAAGAAATAATACTTTCCCACTTAAAGAATTTTATTTTGATAAATGATTAATTTTACGGCAAGACGAAAGCTGCAGTATAAAATATTATTGCAATTTGTTCTTACAGAGTTCGTATATACACTATTAATAATATAAACTACACTTTCTTATAGTACTCGTATATATACTGATAGTAAACACTGTCTTTGTCATATATTATGTTTATTCCGTAATATAGATAAAATTAGCCAAGAGTGATTCTTACTCGAACTTATTGAATATGCGCACTTATTCAATTTTTGTTATTATGTCGAAAATTTTTTTGGACATAAAAGTCATTTCCCTTTATCAAAGACACGTTTTATCACTTCAGACGCGCATATCTTAGCTATTGACCTTATTTAGAAGATTTGAATAACCATAATATTTTTTACACTTACCAATTAATTACCCAATAACTAACTTTATCTGCGTAGTTTTTTTTTATTTCGGTTCCATATTATCCTGATCGGGCAATAAGGCAAGCCTCTGTCGACTCCGAGGAGTATCGCTATGCACTGAAAACATGCAATTTTTTTATGACACGTGTGTCTTCTGAAGCTCCACCGTTTTTATGTAGCTAAGGACTGAGAAGGGGATTTAAGGTCTTATGCGCCTGTGATTTCGCCGGCAACCCCACCGGAACACAGCAATGTGGTTGAATCACTGCTTGGCAATGGATATCAGGTGTGGTGGTAGTACTTCTTCGTAAAAACTTGGCATATGTTTTACTACTTTGGGTGGCTCCTTTCGTACCACTCGGGAGACACGAGTATTTTGAGGTTACTCACCTACAAACGTGAGCAACATTGACCTTCAACTATATATTATTTTATATTATTCATCAAATTATTATATATATAATAATGTTACGATCATTCCGAGTGCGACTTGTTTTGGACTTACTAAAAAGTGAACAATAATTCTGTTTTGCCCAAAAAATAAATGAAATCATTAGTAGTAATGAGGTAAAATAGATTATCTAAATAGGTACTTAGATGCTTTTTTAATTCATAATAAAATTTGGCCGGTAATTTAAACTCATTTTACTTAACGATACCAGAGCCATTAGTGGTTCTAATTAAGCCGTTCTTCATAAATGAAGAATTTTGAATTTTTATAATTACTTCAACGTGGGGGTTGTTACAGTAACCATCTATCTTACCTCTTACTACGTTACAATATACCTGATTTAAGAGCTCGGTTAATATTAAACAAAATTATGTCTTGTTTGAACGAAAGTTCTATCGTAAACAAAGCTGAAAACTTGAACGTAATGAAAACTTGTAAAAGTTCGCTTGTAAAACGTGGGTCGGGCATAACGTGTGGCCGCTGCGCCATGTTATACACAGACTATAAACATTTACTGGAGCACCTCTACTGGCGGCATGGAACAGAGAGTTTTTGGTGCAAACGTTGCGGTCTCAAGCGATGGCGATATGCCCCGCACGTGTGCCACGTCCTCCCGATAAATGATGGCGAGATCGTGGAAGACGACTCAAACTCCAATTTCCAATATTATGCGGAGAGGGAAAGTGACTATTGTTTTTGCGGAAAGTTTGTCGAAAACACGTCGATGATTGGCTGCGATGGACCTCAGTGCGTTCTTCAATGGTACCACTTTTCTTGCGTTGGTGTCGTTTCGCCGCCCGATGGTGAATGGCTGTGCCCAAAATGTCAGGAACTAAAACGTGACAAACGAAAAAATAAGGTACCTACATCTATATTATCTTCTCTATATATATCTAAATCAATTGATGTTAGTTAGTCTCGCTAAAACTTGAAAGCAGCTGGACAGATTTGGCTGATCTATATTTCATGGTCGTATTTTTCGGTACAATATTGTGTAATATAATTTCTTTAAAAATTCATTTTGTTGTCAAATTGTGAATCAAAGCAGCGAAACATCTATCGAGTCAACTAGTCTATATATTTATAAAAATGAATTGCTGTTCGTTAGTCTTGCTAAAACTCGAATATGCCTCACCGATTTGACTGATATCTATTTCGTTGTATTTGTAATTGTCGGAACTACGTTTTAAAACGAGAATTTTTTTGCAAAATTCACGTGAAATTTAGGAAATTTGGAAAAACTTAAAGTACATTTTTATGGGATTTTTGTCATTACATAGTTTAACAGTTTATTGTCAAATTGTGATCAAGATAAACATCTGTTAGGTCAACCAATATTTCCCCCCCGTGGGTTCCCGCCTTGTCGGGGCGGGGGGGCTTAGTAACCGTGGCCTGGTCACCCACGGTGAAGCTAAGAGGAACCCGGGAGGGCCGCTCCTTTAGGCTTTGCCTCTCAAGCCAACTAGGAGCGGCATTGTAGGTGGCGGTGCCTTATGGGGGGCACCGCAACTGAGGCGGGCTGCGGTGTCGAATGGGAGGCATCGCAGCTGAGGGATAGGGGCCGCGGTGGGAGAGGAGTGCCGGTATAACGGTGCGCCGCTCTCCCTACCTACCGCGGCCACGACGGGGTCGCCACCGTTCGATGGCGGACGCGGTGGGGCCGCAGGGGAAGAGGAGTGTCGGTATTGCGAGGCGCCGCTCTCCCTATCCTCTGCGGCCGTAGTGGCAGGCGACGGGGCCACATATCTGACCCGTCGCATGGGGACCTAGGGCGTCTAGACACGGGGTCGTCTGACGCCCTTTCGCTGACCTGGTCCCCGAGGTGGTTGCGACACGCCATATGTCCTGGCGTGTCGCAAACAGAGGAGTGGCACCCGATGCCAAAACAGGGGGGTCCGGAAACGGACAGCCGCGGCGGGTTCGCGGATGTGTGTTTTAACGTTCCCGTGTTCCCGCCACTAAGCGGCAGAGGAGGACATCGTGGGGTTTTAGTGGGTCTAGTCCCACATAACCGCTCTGTCTCCCCGTGGCAGGGCGGTATGCGAGTGCATTTCCAAAAAAAAAAAAGGTCAACCAATATTTAATACTTAAGGTTCCTCCTAAATAAACTTTTTTTTTAACTGGTTAAGTACTATAAAAATCCTCAGCCATTTTTCAGCTCTGATTGTTTTCGTGTCCCCAATAACCTTCGTACATCATTTAAATTACAAGCAAGTAAATTTGAGGAGGCACACTTCATTCTAAGTATTTCTTTGCAGAGGAAAAACGTTGAAACGAAAACTTGAAAAATGATGAGATAAATATGGCCGACATAATAACGAGGAAATTAACACGAGGTAAGTTGACCCAGTCGCGTTCAAGATTTCTTGGACGGTAAAGAGTTTGTGTTTATTTTGTACTGACCTATATGCATATATCACTTTTATGTTACATGATTATGATTCTTTATTACTGCACATTTCCAAGCTTTCGTTTGCATGGAATTAAATGAAAAGAAGAGGCTACTAAATGAAAACGAATAATGGATCACTTTTATTTTGTTTCAGATAATGATGGTGGTAGTATTTGAACTAAGAAACATATTTTAAAGACATTTTAAGGGGATAGCAACTTTTTTATGTAACTAGCACTTTTAAGCAATTGTTTCCACTATAATCGTAAGGCATGGAATAAATAACACTTTTAAAAATATAATATTTTCATTAAAAGTACCTACCAGTATGGTAGTAAGTACCATCATTAAATATAATATTTTCATTATTATACCTATACTCCGTACCGTACCAGCCTCTAATGTTCCCACTGCAGGGACACCGGCCTACTCTCGACAATTGAGAGTGAATGGGCTCTGATCTACCACGGGAGCCCAATCCGGATTGGTAGATGTCACATGTCGTCGAATTTTTGGTTCTATGACATGCCGGTTTCCTCACGATGTTTTCCGTCACCGTTTCGAGAACGTGGTATTGCGCACATAATTTTTTTCAAGTGAAAAATCTCATTGGTGCGCGTGTGGGTTTGAACCAGCAACCTTCAGATTGAAAGTCAGCGTCTATGCTCCTGAGCCACCACGCTCTGTGGTGGCATGTCTGCATTTATATTTTTATCACTGATATAGTGATAAGACTTACTATAATTAGGAATGTGATAATTGATTTTACTATAAGGAGACTATTATCGCTAATTAATATGATCATACACAATTTTTGCACTCCAATTGTTTTCACTGTTAACTGTCTTTGAACCAGGTGAAACCAGTCGACTCCATTTAAATATTATTTCACTACCCATTAATCACATGTATATACTTTGACACATTCTGAAAAAGAAATATTTACATATAAAATTACTTATTATGTATTATATATGAAATGCATAAGTATTATATTACAAACACTCATGCATTTATAATATTAATTATCAGCAAAAAATATAATTTATACTCGTAGGTCTACATTAATACATTTCAAGCTGATTTCTGTCGTTTAAATATTATTTCCAATCCGAAAGAGTTTCGGACAATTTTATTATTGAACTTTCTACATTAGGCGTAAATAAACTTTTGAATAAATTCTGTGAGTATTATGTAAACTTTGCTTACAAGCATTACTTATCGTATTTGACAATTGATAAGTTACATTCACAGTTTATAAACCAAAATAATAATTTAAATCGAGTCGACAATATTCACAGATGATAAAAAAAAACGAAGTGTCGCCTATCGCCCACGTGATCAAAGTAAACTAGACCGTTTTTACCTATTATGACCTTTTACAATTAATCAACTTTTTATTACCGGCTCTGGGCTTTTCAAGCATTTATTTTTCGTATTTTTATGTTCATTTGTAAAATTATTTACGAATCATAATTGCGATGATATAACATGACTATACTCGTTAAAAGATCATATTTTTGAACGAAATTGTGGTAGTTAAAACTTTTAACCTCTCTTAATATTAAAAAATAGTGTGGAGCACGATAGAACGTCTTGAACAAACAAAGAAGCAATTTCATGGAACTAGCAACGCTTCCTCGCGAAGATATTTACGCTAATGAGAAAACATATTAGCCCCATATTTTGAAAAAGTCTGGTTCAATGCACACGCCCATAATCACCGATCCAAATCGGCCTTCCGGTAATGGGGGCATGTCTAGTAACAAGCATGCATTAAGGACGTTGCCCTAAACGGAATAGGTTATTACAAAATTTATTACATAATAGGCTTGTCATTATTTTGCTGAATCATGTATAATTAATTATATTAGGTATTTGCAATCTATATTGACGGCTCCGTGGCTTAGTGGGTAGTAGCCCTGCCTTCGAAGCGAGGGGTCCCGGGTTCGATTCCCGGCCGGGGCATACTTTGTGTGGTGAGCATTAAGTTTGTTCTCGGGTCTTGGGTGTTTGTCTTGTGTTTCTGTGTTTGTCCATGCCATCTGCGACACAGGGAATCCTAGTGCAGAGGTATGAGTGTGTAAACGTTTATTATTATTATTATATTAGGTATTGCAACATCTGTGCTAGTGAAAAACGTCAGAGACTATTCTTAAACAATGGTTTTATCAATAAATAAATAATCTTTGTCTCGACCTTTACTTTACTTGCCTTAGACCATAAGCTTGTATATTTTAGTGGTAAAAAAATGTAAAATGAAAACATGTTGTGGCAGTGCCTTTGCAATAAATATTTAGAGCTAGTTTACACTAGGTTTTTTTATGCGATAAAAGTCACTAATAAATATTTTTTTTTATAAACTCTTTAAAATGTATTATATCATGTCTGATTTAGAATAAAGCTAGAACATGAATATATAACCTTTGCACTTACATCGCCGAACAATAATCGATTCGTGCAGAAAATGTGCTATGCATATAAGAAACCTCCCAAGTTACCTAATTGGATTAGGTGTGCCATCATATTGGGAAATGTCGAATTTGCATTTCGTGTAAAACTTGGTGAACCCCAATTTGTGTTCGAAAATTGTGAACAAAAGCTACTGGCGGTAGTCTGACTAACTTTGTCTGTGTCGGTGTCAGTCCTTATCTGCCTCAAGTTGTGCGTCAAACTGATAGGTATCGAATCGTACGGACTGTAAAGATTTTTTGGATTCCTGGAGAACTGTGTACGCTAAAATTGCAATGAAGATCTGCTGAACTGCCAAATAATAATCTGCTGTAAACAGTGTTTCTTTACTATCTTCAGTAAATGGATTGCAATTTAGAAAACCACTGGTCATCCTGATATGAAAGTTTTGGTTCGAACCCCAATACAGTAAGTAAGTCTATCGAGCTGGCAACTTTTAGTCAACGCTTCGTATGTTGCGGTAGCTTAATCCTTACATAGTATAAAACAAAGTCGCTCCCACTGTTTATACGCTTAGATCTTTTAAATTACGCAACGTATTTTAATGCAGTTTTCAGTAATAGGAAGGAAGGCATATTATAGCAGAGAAAAGCCGAAAAATTCAAAGATGTAACGTGGTGTTCTAATAAACAATATTTTTGTGCGCTTACATTGCAAACGCCTTACCTTACAGACAGATCCAGTTTCGTTATACAACATTTATGGAAATATTACTTTTTACCTTTTACTTTTTACGGTCATAAACATTTTAAAGATAAACAGTAAGTATTTAATAAAATCATGAATTTGAATCTTAAATTACTTTGTACTCATATCTCAAAATGCGTTTACTTTGATATTTATCCATCAAGTTTAACCCAAGTCTTATAAGTTCAGAACAGAAGTCCCATCTCATAATTATAGCTGAGGTTATTATGCCTGTTCGCAATTTAAGTTTTTAGTTGATTTAGGTTTATCCCTGAGTTTCATAACGTAACTTAGAAGTTACTTAAATCGAAAGGTCCCTGAACAAAGAAAATTTAAATACTTTAATTTTACCATTTGTCATTAAATTTTAATAGACTGGCTATTTTCATGACATCTGACAATAGTTTTGATAAATATCAAATTATATCATCATTTAGTGTATGTAAAAAATTGTTCAGGGACATTTTGGAAAAGCAAGTGACAGCTCTTGGTTTATTATAATTTACTAGGTAGATAAACAAAAGTGAAAACTCAACCCACTGCCTCGATTTACTTTGAAGCTATTTAGTAGGGTAGGTTTGCTCATAAACACAGTTAATGAGTTCACCCAGAGTATTTTATGTATGTTACAAGGAAACCATTATATATAAACCAACTACTACAATAATGCATTAAGATATATCATCTTGTCCAAGGCTGGAACAAGTGTGATATATATTTTAATGCATTTGTGTCAGTGTTTTTAACTCTGTCGTAAAAATTGTACGAAATAAATTCGTACGATTTGTTGCCCAACCAGTATTCACAATACGAGAACTAATTGTGTCTATATTAAATAAGCTGGCCTCAGAGCTCATTTGGTAGTAGCTCTATATTCTTCAGTAGGTCGTGAGTTATCCAAGACAAGAGAAAACATTTTGAAGAAAGAAACAAAAAAATTAAAAAAAACCTTGATAAAGGTGGAGCCATAATGGTCGACTGTAGCTATAGACTGAGATACGCGGAGGAAAGAAGAGAATGAAGCCTCTAAGCACATTTTATCTTGGGCAACTGATTAGATGAAAAATAAAGCCTTACTTTTTATTTATCATCAAATCAATTTGTTTGTTTCTTACTAAAAATCTTAAACTAAGAATAGTATGCTTGTCGCCAATAGATTGAGATAAATTGCTACACTCTAGGCATTCATCTATCAAAGTCTATTTATTTTGATCACGTTGACATTCAGCCTGAACTGACTCCTTAGTCCCTCAGCTGGGATTCAAGCTATTTCGATTAAATATAGTGGTTTGATTAAAGTAGTGGCTGTCCATATTAGTAATTTAGGTGTTATGTGCATTATATAGTTATTACTTGCGATGAGTACAATTTACTAATGAAGAAAACAGGAAGTGCAAATTAGCAGTAAACATTTTAAGCTAAGTACATAATGCTATAAAATTGCCTCCCTTATTATGATAAATATGTGCGTAGATATTTATTATTTATAATTAGGTGTCATGTTTAATTGTTTTACAGATGTCTGCGATATTACGGTGACAGCTGTGACTTCTTCTCTTTGAGTATGCTAGTTAGGGTTGTAATCTGACATATCTGTGCAAGAAATGGCATGAAGTTCCTTTTACTCCCCTTCTTCTTTAACATTGAGTTAGAGTGTGACATTTGTTGTCTGCGTAGTGACTTCTAGTCAGTGTCGTGACGCTGACCATTAGTCAGTTGTTTTAAAAAATCCTTACTAACTACGTATTATGACTATATTATTTTTTGTGTACTATATGTGATGAAACAAGCTGAAGGCCCACTTGATACAATATTTCTCCGCCTATAACTACAGCGATACAACAAAGTTATTCCCAATCTAAGTAAAACCACCCAAGTCCATTACGCTGGAATTAGAGATGAAACGTCTTATGCGCCTATGATTTCACCGGGACCCATACCTTTCCACCGAAAAACGATATGCAAGTGATATTTAATGATTACTGTAGGTATTCTCTGAAAACACTTACGGAGACGAGCGACATAGACACAATCTTGAAGACTATATTTTTATAATACAACCTTAGTAGTAACGAGTAGGCGGATTCGCGGTGATAATGCGCAAAAGATGCAGATCTTGCAGATAAAAATGCAGATCCCTGATGCGCTGGGTGCGCGACAGCTGACAGCTCCAACAGATACCTACAACTGATTGCTCATATACTATACACTGGCTGTCTCTGTATGGGCAAGAGCATAATATATGTTCGATAGGTAGATATTTAGGGCTATTTTGTTAATTTTATATTTAACTTAATCAAATATGGATACTAATGTTTTTTGCCTGAAATAAATGAATTGAACATTATATTGGCAGCATATCGAATAAGCAATAAAACCTTTCTTCAAATTTTATAAAGATAACCTATATTTGACCTTCAGATACCACTAGACCACCATTAATACTAGACACCAGACTGATTTCATGTGTATTGTGAATAACGCAATATTTCCTCTGTCACTTTCATCGTTCATGTTTATCGCAGAAAACAAAACAGGTACTCACGATAAATAAATAGACGAAATAAATAACAAAGAGTCTTCCTTCCCTATTAGATTCCCTTCCGCTATAAACGAATGTCTTTTGCCGCACGATGATTTCACCATGTCCTTTTACGAGATCGAGTGTCTTGCTTTTATTTTACTTACGTACAAAATAATTTAATCAAATGGAGAGGATAACGAATTTCAGTGATAACTTTTCTAGTAATTTTTATTACTTGTTATAATATCCTATTGTTATAATATGAATAAAAATTAAAATTATTACTTGTAGGATATTCGCCATAATCACACTAATATTATATTATAAAACAACACAATATAAAAAAAGAGATATATTGTATATTATACAAACAATGTACAAATCCACAGCGGAGTCAAGCGTATATCATTAATTAGACGCACAGATCCATCGGTGAATAAGACATTACCCACGCAAGATTAATTCCTTACAATTCTTGGAGAATCAGCATTGCTTGCATTTGCTGGTCAGTAACCTTTAGGGTGCTACGCGTATTCCACGAGCGAAATTGGCAACCTAAAGTAGCTGAAGAACTTGTGTCAAGTTCATCTGAAAAAATAGATATGGCCACCATATAGCTGTTAATCCGGATAGGATTACATTTAAGACGGTATTATAGAAGTTTAATTGGAAATATTCTACTCTTATGGAAAAAATAGGGGATGCAAATGGGTTTTATCGATTTATATTCGTCACTTGTTACTTACACCGCTCATTTTGGTAAATGGCAACTTTACGCTGCGGTCCTCATTCGCTATGCATAAGAACAAAGGATATTTGATGGCGGATGTAATAATTTTCGATAATGTTGACATTATCGAAAATTATTACATAATATCGATAAGACAAAAAATTCATTTATAATGCTTTTTTTTTAAAAAGACCTGTTCTTTATTTCAAATCAAACAAATCTATTTATTTCCTTTATTTAATTATACAAATTGACTATTCCGCCAACGCCTACAGGTATGTGAATACATAAGAATCAAAAATATCAATAACTACCCAAAACATTTTTTCCTGTCTTGATTTACAATTTGACAATCAACTGTCAAACGACATAGTGGCAAAAGTCTACAGAAATATGAATTTCTCTATCTATATTTATAGAAATATGCACTTTTAGTTTTTCCCGATTTCTGACATTTCCCGTGAAAATTCCAATGAAATCATATTACACTTATCCTGGCTATTACGAACACAACAAAATAGAAATTAGCCAAATCGGTTTTCGAGTTTTAGTGAGACTAATGTACAGCAATCGATTTTTACACATGCCAAAATCGAATTAATATGTCAAAAGAAAAAAAACTTACACCTTATTATTTTAAATCTCAAGTGTCGTTTGAACATATCCAAACTTACACGCATAATGTATTAGGAGGAGGAGGAGGAGGAGTTATTAAGCACATTACATGCACACATATATGTTTGTTATGATTTTGCCTGTTCCAAACCAAGGTAAGGGGAAGAAACGTCAAGAAACCCCTCTGTATTACATATTCGCGCCGTTGAACCTGCGTCAAGAATGGAGCAATGAGTTTGAGTTTGATGCGAAAACTAAATATCAGCTTGCAACACTACGCTTTCTTATTACTCAATAGCCACGCCCCGCGGTGTTACCTGTGGTTGAAAAGTCAACATGGGGAAAGAACTGCATTCATTTTTTCTCGATAAAAAGTAGCATATGTGTTAATCCAGGTTATTCAAATCTGTTCAGCCGTTGTTGTATGAAGGAGTAACAAACATACTATAATACATAGCGACAAACATTTGCATTTCGAATATTAGTATGATTAAGCGCCTGTAATCATCTAGAATCCCTTACTAAGTGATTATTAGAAATACGCTATTCGATTTATTTCCAAACTATGGTTAGATCGGCAAATGCGAATCTCTTTGCGATAAAATCGAATTCCCTTTCCCGTTAAAAATTCCTTCCATGAATAAAGCTGCGTATCCCGTGGGACTGTCGTCGGATTCGGTAGCTAAATTGGATCCGAGTTTCCTCTGTCAATACCTCCGCGACCGATTGGGTGGTGAGTATTGTAATACGCATCAAACTACGCGTTTCTGTAACTATTAAGCAATTAAACATTCCAATTAATATTATAAACTAGCTACGCGCCGCGATTAAAATGTCAACATGAGACGACGGGATAAATTGAGAGAAGTTGTGTTATTTGCAAGCCACAAACAAAATGATTTAACTTTTAGAAGACAAAAAGTAGCCATATGTTAATCCAGGGCATTATCTGCCTTCATAACATATTTCATTCAAATCCCTTTAGCCGTTTAGCAATGAAGGCGTAACAGACAAACAAACAGACAGACTGCATGTATGATGATGCCACTGTGAATTTGTATGTTACGGTTTGGCACCTTAACTACTCAACCGATCATCATGGAATTTTGCATACACGTTGTCAGGAGTACGGAATAGAACATAAGTCGTATGTCTTATATGCAAAATTTCTTCTGTATTTCTGTACCCTTTTCACCCAGAAACAATTTAATTGACAAAATCTAAATTAACGCGAGTAAAACCACGGGCGAGTATATAACAATCGAGTAGTATAATCATTTTCGATTACCGAGATTCGTAGAAAAACTCATTCGTTTTCTAGGAATACTTTTTGTACATTTACAAGGCATTGCAAAACAGACGACGGGACATAAGTGGAGGTGGAAACGCTAGTAATAAAATGTCGTTTAAGGTGTTAACGGAATGGTGGTAACTGGAAAGAGAAATGTCAAACGCCGTGCAGCAATATGGATCAATGTATATACGAGTATATGTTGAGGTGAAGTAGCTTTGTCGAGGGAAATAGCTGGGGGTTGTTATTAAAAGGCCCAACATCAGCACTGCTGACAGCAGTCTCAATATCAACACAATGTTCTTCCATTAATAATTCTTTATTAATATCACTATGTTCCACTGTAACACTGTAGATACAGCAAAACACAATGCGTTTGTGCTTTGCTTTAGAATAGATTATCTTTTTTTTTTTTATCTTGCTTCAGGCAAATTATCATAGATTCGACAATCAAAAGCATAAGCACTAATTATAACCAAAATTACAATAATCCGTTAATTCATACAAATTTCTTCAATCAATTCGAGTGAGTTATAATTATGAGAGCTAATTATCTCATAAACCTAATGAGTTTCGGCATTATCCACGTTGAGTTGTTGATTAATAGCGCTCACGCCGATATACATAATACCAACAAAAAATATATGTTTTGTGTCTGGGCGTTGATATGTTATTTTTTAACGAAGCAAAATAAGTACTAGGTATAATAATAATTTGATAGCATTCTATCAGTTTAAAAACAAGATGTTTCTTTACAATATTGATACCTCCTACTTTGATACATTGATACAAACATTGATACCTCCTTTTCTTTCCTCCTTCGAATATTCATTGTTGTTGTTATTCTTCGCTGTTTTGAGAATGTGATATTGCCATATACTTTTCAAGTGAAGATTTCAAGTTAAAGTCAAAATTGAAAATTTTATTCTGTAGATTGAATGCTTGAATAATTAACTGATATAAAGAATCAAAAGAACCGATTCAATACTTTTATCCCTTTGTACACGCCATCTTACCTACCATGTTAAAAAATAAACATCCAAATAGGTCTAGGTCAAACGGCCAAAGAAAAGCACAGGAAAGCAAAATACGCAATTTCGTTTACTCTGATGACATATATATATTTTTTTATTAGATGGATCTTCAATGGGATTAAAATTTAAGGATACACTGTTAAATAAAAAAAAAACCTTTTTCCAAATCGGGTGATAAATGACAGAGTTATGAGGAAACAAACATAAAAAATACATACCACCGAAATGATAACCTCCTTTGGAAGACGGTTGAAAAATACTTGGAAACGTTTTTTATTTTTATTAGCGCTATTTCAAATCTCCTACGGGGAATAACAAACAAGAAACCTTGGTGTATCGCAGGTGGTGGTGGAGAATTCGCAGCGTCATTCATCTGAAGTACAGTTCCAATGGGGTTTTGTCTCTATTCATTTAACCAGATAATTTTTGAGGATCATAACAAATATATGGGACATCAGTTGCTCGAATCACTACACTTCCAAGAATCACAAAGAAACAAAACTTATAAAAGCGTAAATAATACGGTAGAAATGGAACGGTTATTTTAGAATAAATAAGACGTATTGCGAATATAAACCGTTTCCGCTCTGGTCACGAAGAAAATCAACGGACGAGGCCGCGGAACGCAATGATGCATGACTGACTGATAAGTTGAAAATATATGGTTCAATTTAAAATTGAGGTTGAACTCGTACTTTTATTCAAAGACAAAGTCAAAAATCTTAATATTAGTTGCGTTTATATTCTTAAAATCACTTAAAAAGGTCAATTCCTTTTTTAAATAAATAAGTACGAGTGCATGCGTTAGTTAGTTTTAAGAACGCATGCACTCGTACTTATTTCAAAGACGGATAGGGATAGGGTTTGAACAGGCGCTACCTGTTCAAACCCTATCCGACCTACCATGGAGAAAAATAAGCAAGAAACCCCTATTGGAAGGATTACTTTCATTTGGCGAGCATGTAACAAAGTAAGTTCCTAAACATTTACAACATTTTCCTTATTACGATGTAATACGTATTCAATACGATGTAATAGTTCTCCGTAACCAAAGGTTAAAACTATCTTTTGTGGAAATTTACACAAAAAAAATGGTTTTATCGATGTGTCACAAATAATAATAATAAAAGACTGCTTTTAAAATCAAATGAACCGATTTCAATACTTTCATCACTTATTTATCAAAATTATTATAGGAGAAAAAAATCTCTTTAGGTTCCATTAACCCTAATCTGTCCACTAATAGTAAATATATCGTTAACGAAAAAACAAAATAAAAAGCATAATGACGAATTAAGAACTTTACTACCGCATTACGATCGACTTCAAAAAATGAGGAAGCCCTTTTTTGAAGTCAGTAGTTGTAATCGATAGTAATGCGAGTTGGAATTGTACTTGACTTTTTCGTTTCCAACCTGAAGGAAAAAAGTTAAGTACGATTCCAACTCGTAGTTGTAATCGGTAGTAATGCAAATTTTAATCATATTTAAGTTTTTCCCTTTAAATTGGTTGGATAGGGTTAGAACAGTTACACCGTTATGTAACGTATGTACACGAAAATTTTACTTGTACGTGTAAGTCAAGATCTTTACAAGTACACTTAAAATTTTCGTTTCGGGGAACTCATTATGGTAGAAATTCTAACCTACTGTTTTAGCACAGTAGTGATTAGGTACATAACCTAACCTAAGTATATAACGGTAAAAGAGAAGGCGAGAATTTCTATCATAATGGGACGCTTACAGCCCACCTGATATTCAGAGGTTACTGCCGCCCATAAGCATTTGCTAAACAAATTCTGTCTGGGTATGAGTATGAGAAGAGCAAGTCTCACTGCGTTGCGCCCGTTACTTTGAGACAGGATTGTTACGTCTCATGCGCCTGTTATAACACACCCCCTCACCCTTCCACCGGAACAAAGCAATGCGAGTGCAACACTGCTTGGCAGTGAATTACCAGGTGTGATGGCTGTACTTCTCCGGACAATCTTAGCACAAGCTCTACTCCTCCTTTCGGTACTTCCCAACCGATGCAGGCAAAATGGTCCAACTGTTATTCCAATTATATTCTGACATAAAACTGTTTCCACTTCAATAGACAAGGTTGGCACATTTTGAATTTGAATTACACAGTCTGTGTAACATGTTATTGATTTAATGTAACAACTGTTGGCAGACCTAATAGTAACAATAAAGTAAAGTAACTTGTATGGGCTGTCGTCTTTGCCCTAGATATCCGATTGCCATTACAACTACTGGCTAGCTAAGCTCGGCCAAAGTTCGCAGGCTCATCACACCACAGTATGTAAGTTCGTCTAAATGTTGTGTAAGTTTAATTAGAATTCCTGCTACACCAGAGCATCTCATCTGACAAATGAGTCCATCCACCATCTTCCGAAACAAACCCCTCCGTATTTAATGAGGAAATAATGTTCGCTTTCAATAACGCAAAAGTAATGGCCACTGACAAATGGACCATGAATCTTGAGTCATTCCCAAAAGTTCTGAACAGAACGGAGCCTTGAACAATCTTTGAAGGATTTAGTATGTTGAATAATGCGATTGAGTTGAAAATTTTGTTAAGATGATAACTTTTGCGTTCATGGTTTGTTATGTAGAAGTAATACCATACGGACTCGTTTCGCTTTTCACTCTGACATACTCTTATAATGATGGAATTATTATACAAAAATGTTATTGAGCCACTATTCAAGTAAAAATTTTAGTTAGGTACTTGATATGCCGTAGAATATTCGAATTCAAACATCGAGGATTTTGTACCACTGATTTGTTTTTTTATTAAATATAAAATAACTTTTTAGGAGTGAAATTTCTTCATGGAATATCTATGAGACTCGGAGAGTAACTCGGAGATACACTCTGTCAAGTTAAAAAAGAATCATCCGAATTAATCCCACAAATGGCGAAGAAATCACGTAAAACTATACAGCTGAATAAAAACCTCCTTCTTTTTTTAAATAAGTTGATTATAAAGTTTCTGCTGCATTTACATAGAGTACGTTTTATGACTATAAATAAATTATATGTTCACAAGATCTTCTAAGTTTGTATTGATAATCATATATTAAATCATCAGTATAATTAGTATTAAATACAAAGCGACTTCGACATGTACTTGAAGTTACCCATAATAACCCATCATGGGTCCATCGCCATAATCTATTCACATAAATATAAACTTTCAAGTCATTTGCCTCTGGGTTTAAAGTATTTCAGTCGCGTTGTGGCAAATGGCTTGGATATCCTCCTAATATGCCATCCAGATAAGCTATGAGTCCTTTTACTGCTATTATTGGGTCACCCTATTAGCTAAAGTTTTGCTTCTTGTTTGTTGAGTCATCTCAATGTTGAGACACAAACTTATATGAGAATTGAAATTAGTTTTCCGAAATTAAGCAAACTTGGGGAAGCGTTTTGTTGGTTTATTGACAAATTTCAGATTGTCTTTTGTAGTTGTCAGTAAGTCATTTATATCTGTTTATTTTACTAACTTCAATAAATATCAAAAAACTAATATTAAGATACGAGAACTCTGATTTTATAATATAGTTAATACTTATTAGTTAATCTGTGTCAGTCCTTGACGGTGCCACGTAAATCATTACATATTATAAAACAAAGATCGCCACCGCGTCTGTCGGCCTGTCGCAATAAACTCAAAAACCACGGAACTGATTTTCATACCATTTTCACCAAAGACGTAGTGATTCATGAGGAAGGTTTTGTGTAAATTTGCCGGAATATGATGATTATTGTTAAAGATATCGGAAAAAAACAACAGTCACGTTGTTTTTAACTGGCTAACGAGCGTGCGCCGCGTAAACCAATTGAGTTGAATCTGTTTTTAAAGATTATTGTCAGAACATTAAGGTAATTAATTACATATCCTTTTTAAATTCCATTGTGTAAATCTTGTTTTGCAATTTATTTAGAATAAAACTGTCCTTCAATATATCAATATATCAATTAGATTATCGTGTGCTGTAATTTGTCTAGATTAAAAATATATCTATTCTAAACAATTTGGATTAGTCGTAAAATTTTGACAAATTTGTTTTTGATATGCAATTTTGCATGTCAAAACTCAGCGAGCAAGAGGTAGTCCACCGACACGACACGCGTGACATGACCGCCGCGCCCCCTGGTTCCGACAACTGGAAGGCGTGACGGTCGCGTAAAAAATCATTAACACGCCAAGTAGGATGAATATCAGCTAAATTTTAATCTAACTGACAAGCTCGACGCAACTGATATAATACTCCGACAGAAAAAAAATGAAACATACATGCTCTCCTACTCGTGCGAAGCCGGGGCGGGATGCTAGTCTTTGATAAATTTAATGAAGTCGTATATCGGTTACCGAAAGTCAATTTCATTTCATTTTATTCAACAATATGGAACTCTTGGTTACGTCACAAATGTTGGTAAATATTGAAAAAACTCATTGATGCACTTGGGTTTGAATCAGCGACCTTCAGATTGAAAGTCGACGTCTGTGCCCCTGGGCCACCACGCTCTCAAAGCCCATTCATTCTCAATTATCAAGAGTAGGCCGGTGAGCCTACATTGGGAACATTAGAGGCTGGTACGGAATAAGAGAAAAGTACTGCTTAACAAACCAAAGTACAGTATGTTTCCCAAACTATTAAATCTGATAACCGGCAACATCATATGACCATCATGTCTCCGAATGCCATACCTGGCATAGCACATTATACCATGCCCTAACCTTTGTGTGAGACATTGCACGCCAAATGGGTTGCCCACACAACTCAAAACTAATTCCACCTAGAACCTACTTCGTGGCCAGACCGCAGCATTTCAACTATGTAAACATTTTAATTTGTTATTCCCCTCTCAAATTGCTGTTTTATTCCGACGGTGAGTTATTTTGGCTTCACTAATGGACTATTCAGCTTGTCTTTTGATCTTGCTTTTAAATTAGCGTTATTAATTAAAGTTTGTTCAATTAAATAATACGTCCATTCCAACCGAAGAATCAAGCTCCGAAAAAGTTTAAATTATACGAGTTAATAACGTTCTACGAAGCATCTGTAAAGTAATACATGTCAATGTATGTCTACAAACTCATAAACTTCTAAGTTGATGAAGAGAATTTCGCTCGCTCGTCTAAAAATACAACATCACTCTTATTTATTTACTGCAATATTAAACGTTTAAGAGCAACTCTCGTAGCCGTCTCAAAGTCACTAAGTGGCAAGGTAAGATTTCTTCCCCAAGGCATTTCGCTTGCACTTTATCCACAAGAGACGGGAGAGGTCGGGGCCTCACTCCGAAACACCCATTCATTTGGAGGGTAGGTGAACAAAATTGCAGATGCTCCCTACACTACATTTACACTGATTGAATGAAGCACGTAAAGGGGAAACTCACGCACTGATTTCTTAAACGGCGGAAATATAGAATTTGCTTGGTCTCACTCCTGTTTACGTACGTACATATAAATATAACTAACGCATACCCGGCGTGAGCTACTACACTAATAAAAGAAAAACATTTTGCGCCCAATTCATTGTTTTAGTGGTCTAAAACCATCTTCATATTAGCCTTTCTAATGAAACTGGTTTGGGGCACATTGGTTGAATGGTTTAAAAGTCTATTACGGACATAGGTAGAAACAATTTTTATCTTAACTAGATAATTTATTAGCATGAATGCAGTTAAAACACAATTACTACTTATCATTCTGCTCTTGTATAAGCATCTCATACAAATCAAGCGGTGACAAATACTAGACAAAATTTGTAAAATCAAATTATAGTGAAAATTATGTATTTTTTTATTAATGGCATTATGACTGTTTTTATTATGGAGCAACATAACGGTGTCCCATTCAAGTCTCAATTTTCTATCTGCATTTGACAATCTATAACTTGTCATGTTATCCCAGTTTATCCTCCATGGTTACATTAATAGATACGAAACGATTGATGGAAGTGGACATTGTTCTCATGATATAAAGTTTCTACTTTTCTGATAAAACACACGCTGCACCTTTAATAACAAAGTTTTCAACAGGTAAAAGTTCTAACAACAGCGTTTCTTATTAAATAGTTATTTCAAAGGAAGCTATAACAACTTCATTAAACGAACAAACTTCAAGAATGATTATTTATTTTACTGATCAAAGTATATGAAAGCGTCAAGTGTTTATGTAACGTTCCGTTTCAAGCAAGTTAATTTAAATGTTGAGTGGCAAATTTTATACCTAAATACTTGAGCGTGCTTGCTTTATTTTGTTTTATACTGGACGCTGAAGTTTATATTTATCACAACTAATTTTATTTTGTGATGATTTAATTTCTTACGGCTCTGTAGTTAATGGGAAAATAATTTATTTGTGTTACCAAATATTATGTCTGTATGTTCTACTTTCAAAAGTTGTGGGCAGACTATTTTCCACAGTTAGGTCTCCAGTTAGTCCTGTTACATGTTTTTTTTTTTTTTGCTAGCTTTAGTACCAGCTACCCGTTGTTCTCTAAAAAGGCCAACTGCTCTTTATCAACTTTTATGGCTTTTGCGTCAAATAAACATTTGCATTCTTTTAAACCACAATTCCGAAAGTGTCTATTCAGTGTTTTTGTTGCCCCAAGTCACATCCCGATGCGCCTGTCACCCGAGACGAGAACGTAATGACTCAAGTGCCTGTAATTTCACCGGCACCCACACCCTTCCACCGGAAAATAGCAATCAACTCAGTAGTGAAATTTTAACAATAAACATTTTAAGTCTAACTGCCAACGGCCTTGCATTTCCATTATTTTTCAGCCCGAAGCGTGACAGCCATCACGTTGTGTGCATTTCCTGATACAATTCTGTATATGAAAATATGCCAAGACCCATCCATGCCCCGCTGACGTACCATCATGCTCGCTCTGTGATTATTATCTTTACAATTGCAAATCTAGATATGGTTTTGTTTTGACTTAACATATACAAAGAACTGAGTGACAGATAATACAAAAAGCCTAAACCACTTGGCCTTGAAAAATATTTACACGAAAGAAGAATTTCGTTTTCTTGAACTTAGATATGAACAGAGAGACAGAAGGGATTGCATACCCTTACTAACTTTGTAAAACGCACAAAATAGTCAAAATATAAATGAAAAATTTCAGTAGAATTTGCTGAGTTCAAAAATCTTTTAGATTTAGAACCTGAAAATGTTGAGGGTATGTTTTTTTAAATGGAAATAAATAAATGTGTATTGGATTTTTTTTTTTTATGTTACTGTTTATTCCCAAGACAAAGTAGATACATTAACACACAAACAAACATTTTTTTCAAAATGTGTATTAAAATACCAAACGGGCTTTTCCTTTAAAAATAATAATTGACGGCCATTTACTTGTTACCATGTTAAACATCTTACAGAACTTGTAATAAGAAACACGTCAAAAAGTAAACAGAGCGGACGGAGCACGAAACTGAAAAATACTCGGTGTACGTCAAACCGGAATTCATAAAACAAACGAAACTACGAGCGCTGGAATTCTAGTATCTAAAGTCAGTGGCACCGATATAACGCAACCTCACTTCTCGTAGAAATAGTTTTGAAGAGAAAGCTCTTATAAAACTAAGCTGCAGGAAAAGGGCATGTTCGTAAAAGATATCTAATTATAGTCGAACAAACAACACACGCTTCCACACTTATTCCCCTGTGTCGTATTGTTGATATATATGGGCGGTGGTACATACTTAACATCTGGTGGGCTGTCAATTAATATAGCCACTTAATTCGCTTAAAAAAGCCTTGCCCTAAGATTCCCTGTGTCGCATGCCAACTTACCTACGGAGCCGTCAAGTTTTTCATATACTTAATCAATTGCTGTTCGTTAGTCTCGCTAAAACTCGAAAACGGCTGAACTGATTTAGCTAATTTCCATTTATTTGTGTTCATTATAGTCGGGACAAGGTTTGTATAATATATAAAATATATTTTTTGGAAACTCTCTGGGAAATGAAAAAACTGAGGGTACAGTTTTATATACGATTGTGCTTCGTCATTTGACAGCTGATTGTCAAATTGTGAATCAATCTGTCAAGTCAGCTAATCTATCATAAAGACAAGTTCATTTTACGAAAACGTAAAAACCCCAGTCTTGGTGCTGATCTTCAAACGCCCGAAGAAATCTTCAAACATTATATATAACTAAGAACCATCTCGAACACGTCAGCATTAGAAAAAGCTGCATCAATATGGGTCCATTCGTTCGCGAGCCACAGACAGGCGCACAGATACACATTACAAACTCTTTGGTGTGAAACGAATATAATATGAGTTTCTATTATGTTGTCAGGTATGCCAAGGTGAGTGTGAAAGCATTTGTATGTTTTTTCTTTTATTGGAAGTACAACACCACTGTCGAAGATACAGCAGTTCGACCCTCTAATTCTAATGCAAAATCTGTGAGGCATTCTGGTCGTTGTATTTCTGTGGCATCTCTGCTGAAAACATAAAATAGCTCTTTTTATGCAGCACGGCGTCCCTAGACATGCTTTTCTCTGCAGTTACGACTCCAGGGTTATTCGCATCGCCACCACTTTTTATTAGCCTACATGCCTACTTTTTTTTAATGTGGCTATGGTAACGGGAAGACCTGTCAGCCCACCCGATGTTAAGTATTAGCCGCTACCCTTAATCAATAAAAATACGATGGTGTTACGCCTCAATTGCCTGTAATTTTACCGCCACCACCGGTAAATAGCTACTGAGCGACGGAATACCAGCGGGCAAAAAAGGTTGTATAAATCGGTAGAGCCCTTTTAGAGAGTACTTCACGAATGTCAATTCATTATATGGACATATATATATATATCTCCATGATGATAGGTAATGATAAGTCAAGCGCTTTACGATGGCCACAGACTTGTGCAGTTACTTGTAAGACACCCACACAAATTCTTAAAATTGATACTTCAATACAACCTTTCATGTGATATAAAATGCTACAGCTGAAAGTTTCAAGTAAGATATTATTTGTACCGTTTAATTCCCATGTAATCGATACGTTGTTCTGTCTGACAAAAAGAGTGTAGAGACGCGAGTTGCAGAAACCCGGGATTATCCCCGATATTGCGCTGAGTCGGCTAGAAAATGTTCTTGTAAAACTCAACCAGTGTTTCCAATTACAGTCAATTTGGGTTAAAACTAACAACTCTGTAACATGGCTATTCCCATAAAAAATCTATTTCCAAACGACTGACCGTTTCGCTAACTTTTGACGGGTTATCATTATTTTCATTTCTTTCATTCAGTTATCTGCATTAGTTTTCAGACCGAGTTAGAAAAAACAACAGAAATAAATAGAACATACAGAAGCACATATTTTATATTTTCTGCCTGATATTCTACTTGGTATTGTAGTTAAATTAACTCAAAAACGTGACCATAAAAAATTTGGGTAGTATATGTAAGCACCGGCCTTTGAAACGTTCTAACTAAAAGACTACATTAAAAGTTGATAACAAAAGTATAGTTCCAATAATAAAATACGGTTTTTAAGGCTTTTCACCATGCTAATTACTTGTTCTTTTACATGCGTATACAAGAGTTTAGTACCTGTACTTAAATTATTAAGTGCTTATCGTTTAATTTTCACAAAGCTACACCAAATTGGCAACGTAGACTAAAATTATGGTAATAAACTTGCCAGACAAAGATCTTTTTCTGTTAGGTACGGTATTATTTGAGTTTATCTATTAACTAAGTATATTTAAGTACGTACAATAACTATCCTTTTTTAGTTAAAAAAGCTGGCAATAACTTCTTGAAGAAAAGGATCGCACCACGAAGTGAGGTAAGTAACGTGCCATAGGTACGAATTGCTATCGACCATCTGCTTCCGAGTAACATTGCGATAAAACATGTATGTCGTGTTGCAATGGAATTTTGTACGGTAACTAATGATTTCGATAAATTTTCTTTCTTCTTTTTTGAAAAGCTATACTTGCTTCATATTTTGAGCAGTCCATGTTTGAGTTACCCAGTTTGTTCATTTCCAGTATTGCCCAATGCACGGGCGTTGATTTATTAAAAACAGGGTGATCAGTTTTTAGCTCATCGAACGTGAACCATTGTCAAAGAAGGTTTGTAGATGCACGCCCACAAGTCACAATCAGACTTGAGTTTGTAACGCACGACAAGTAAAATATGTGTTTTCATTCACAAAGCACGGTCTTGGAAACATAGATCTGCGGATATGTGTTTACCCGTAGTTTCACAAAGCGTTCAATTTCGATTTTTCAAAATCAATGGACTCCAGTGATATTACAAGCACGACACTTTGCATCTCCAAGTTTCGGAGTAACAGGCTTACAAATTACACGTTGTAATATTTCAAATTGTATCTTATTAATCTTAATTTGGTCTGCCACAATAGTATGTAAAAAATATAAAATGTGGTCCCTGCCAATGTCCTACACTCTTATAGATCTCAATAGATTGTTCTTTATTAATTAAGTTATAACACCGAGGTGCTCCCATAAAAATTTCATGCAGAATTTCCAGCCAAGGGCGAAAAAAAAAGATGCAAGTATTGAAGTCAATTTATCCTATTTTTAATCAGTCAATTTTTTGAATATAATGTGATGACAAACAAGCTTCTTGCGCATCAGATTGAAGCAGTAGTCTATGGAAGCTTGCAATATCAATAGTGCAATCGCCCTTTCAAAAATAATACCCGGACTACACAACTCGCAAATTTACTCGAAGCTAATTGAGGATTAGTGTAGCCGGTCTTTAATCGTCAAAGACTGAGCGACCTAAGCACGTTGTAAAAAACAGTGTAGACTGTAGAGGTGTTGAGAACCTATGTCAGTGTTATAACCGGCTTCAGCAACTTTCTCATGGCAGTATTATAACACCTGGCTGTCATAACATAAAATAAAAAAACACTAAGCTAACCATACAATGTCCTTTGGCTGCAAACTCTTGCTAGGCGGAGGTGCCCCAGACATGTTACTCCGATTAATAGCGTCTCTCTCTTCGTAAAGCCTGACTTCATTCCTATAAGATTTAAGGCTTCTCTCTCTTTGTAAAGCCTGACTTCATAAAGTATAAAAGATAAGCTCAAACAGTTACCGATTCTCTTCAAGGTTTGCGTAATACGCTATGACATCAATACAAAATCGCTACAGTTCCTTTATCGAAAAGTATATCAAATAATAAAATGTTATGAGAATAAGATACCAAAAAACAAAACAACATCACCCCAACCGTTGTTATGCCATGAACGTAATTGGAAAGTTTTCAGCGGTTAACAATTTACAAATTGATTCCACATTCCTCGCGGGACGCTGACATCTCCAATCGAGGCCTTTTGAAGCGTGACGCGACCGCGATGACACTCCGCCAATCACTAGCAGTAGATACGTGCTTATTTGTCGATTCTATTTCCCCGAACGTTTTCCTTTATGATTATATGCTATGACAGAAAAACCTGTCAATTGGCGTATACAAAAATGTTTCCCGAGCAAGATTCGTTGGGAAATGGGAGGTGAATTTGGAAATATAATATCTCCGTGCCGAATAAATGTACATGGCGTAACGGTGATATGGCAAGTTTTTGTAATCTAGCTAGAAACTTGCCACATGCAATTTACTTGGCGGTATTTTTTGTCGTATCACAAGTCACGTGTTAGTTGATACCGGACCTCATTCCTCTGAGTAAGACTTACCCATTATTCCTTTTTTCAGCTATATCCATTTGACTTTCTTATTCACCGATCTTAAAAAAAATCAGTGAGAAGAAATTGGTAGAGTGCTAAGTATTATGTTGGTTGACCAACCATACTTCATAGTAATTTACAATCACATGGTTAATAGAAAATACAACACATAGCTTTTTTAGTTAATTATTTATTTTTTAGTTTATTTATAACCTAATGTTTAACCTAAGGACGCAAAACGATGATAATTGGGTCTTTCCATACGTATGTTACGAAGCCGTAATGTTACTATCGTTACATTGCATCAGTCACTAACATCGGGAAAGGACTATAAAACATTTGTCTTTTTTCACTTTAATTTTATTTTTACCCGTCTGCGCCAGAAGGAGGGTTATGTTTTCGAGTTTATATATGTATATTTCTTTGGCACGCTCAAACAGCTTGATGGAATTAAACTTAAGAGGTATCGTTAGATTTATTTTATTTGTGAAACTGGTCATATTAAAATTATAGAAATTAAAATGACCTATATTGGCGCCATTAAGTCTTTCGCAATACCTATGTAATGTATGTAATGTAGTTGGTTATCAAAATACAGGGTTTTACAAAATACATAAACAACTTATATTTTTAAACATAATTTGGAAATTTTCACGCGTTTCAGTTTATTTGCGTTTTTAATAATTTCTTGTTTACATAATCGACCGGTAATTGAACTCAATCATCACGCCAATCATTTGCAACAGTCGTATCACTCAGAATTTTTTTAGCAAACATTTTCGGGTCTGTTCCCATTTTATACAGTAACTAAGTTATTTCGTGTAAAAGCTAAAACGGATCTTGAATTAGTTTTGTCTCCAGAGATGCACATACACATAATTCCACTTAACCACACCTCCACGGAGAGCGACGTTCACAATTGGGAAATGCTGCTTCGCAAACTGTAATTACAGGAAAGCAAAATGTAGGTATTTGCCAACTTAAAATACTCACATACCATTTGAATAATTATATACCATAGTAAATAAACATAATTAAAATCAATGGTTAATTAGTGTATATGAATCTACAAATATTGAATAGCTTCTCTACACATCGCTGTATATAAGCAAATACCCGAATACTACCCCAAGTGAAGTGACGTTACTACAATATAAAGCATTAACGAAAAACGAAGTGCGAAATAAGAAAAAAAACTATCGACGATTGATATGCAGATATAGCTTGTTTGATAAGTTGCAACTACAACTTTGTTCGAAATGATCTTGTTATTGTATGTTTCTATGTACTCAGCATTTTCTTCTTCAGTCAAACTACATAAACGAGGGTTGTTATTTCAAATATGAGCTAATGCTTTTCATGATATATCATGCTGTAAAATATGATGTAGGCAAAAGTTCCGCAAAAAGCCTTGCATAAAAAAATTGAACAAGTATGATACATGACATGACATGACATGTAAGTACATGACGATTTTTATCGGCGATATATAGAGTACGGAAAAAGAAAGTAACGATGGCTCCGTTACTTAGCTGATAGTAGCCCTGCCTACGAACCGAAGGGAAGCATGAAGTTTAATTTCGGGTCTTGGGTGTTTGCCCATGCCATATACGATCCATCTACAGTTGCTAATAGTTTCGTTCTAGCTATAAGATTATTAACGAATGATTTATTTTATTGGAATAAGCCGAGTTATTGGTGATAAACTATCGACTCGCCTCGTCCCACAATAGCATAACACAAATTATAAACTGGGCAATTGAGGCTCTTCTGTTAATTTATGTATGTATATACAAAAATAACTGACCGAGCCTTTTTAAAATCGACGACGGTCCCAGACAGGAACGCATAGAACATATTTATATTCTTAATATATAATGCCAAGTATATTACAGTTATTTTATTTGGCGATGCTTACAGTACTTTTTTCGTTTTTTGCCCATTCCATAACTGTTTCAAAACCGCGCGGCTTCCGACTACGTTGTCTTTTAGCTACATAATATTTGTGCACGTTTCTTCGCGTGCATTTTATGTCAGTTCCAGATGTAGCCCGAGAGCTAGTAACCATAGGCTACTTCATCTAAATATTACCTATAAATTTATAAAATTATAAAATTGTATAAAAATTCTGTACCTATAAATTAAAAAATCTGATATTTTGATATTACACGCAAATTTCGTGCTTGTATAATAATATTAATATATCAGATTTTATGAAAATATATTATATATGGAACTCATAAAAACCATTATTTATAAAAAACAGCGGAAAAATAACGGAAGTATTGTATATATCAATATTTATTAAAATTGGAAAAATATGTAAATGAGTTTGTTTCTTAATAATACCCACAGCTCTTTTCTCAATCTGTCTGATCGTTGTAGGTTTATAACACAATATCATTTAAGATATATGCCACCTCCTCCCCTCTTATACCGCTCTGACGCGGCTTTGCATGAGAAGAGAATAACGGATAAATTCCGGATAACTTTATCTCACAAACCTTCCTTGCGACACTGATTTTTAAAATCGAGTATACGCTACGTATTATGGAAATTGATTCGTGAATCACCGCACCGAGTGTAGCGACGCTGTTGACTTATTACGTTTGCACGATGGATTTTTTTTCATCTGTATGAAGCGTTTTTCTTGTAATCTCTGAGGAATACTTGTAGATAAGCCTCTTTTTCGAATCTTTGACTTAAACCCAATCCGGTACATTTTGTAACTCCAATAGAAGTTGATTGATTTTGATTTGTTTGGATATTTGTGTAACTTTTTTACGAGTTTCGTCTTAGGGTAGACGTCCTTGAATATATGTTTGTTTGTAACATTATTTACCTAATTTGCGAGGGATTATCAATAGCGTCTAGATAATTTTCTTATAAATCAACTAGTACTTTGATAAGTATGTCCAACTTATCTCTATCTTATTTTTATAGTAGCTACCTGCCCTGGCATCGCACGGTAAGTAGAACATCAGTGTCGTATCAGAAACTACTCGTACGAAGCCAGGGTGAGTTGCTAGTACTAAATATAAACTCTTTTCTTGAATCATACTATCCATTGCTGAAAATTGCAATAAAATACGTTGCGTAGTTTAGAAGATCTAAGGGTAGGTACAAACATGCAGGTTTTATACTATGCAAGGATACATGGCTATCCAAGTCACGTAGTTACTATCATAGGTAATTTTATTCACATTAGTCTCCTGTATATGAAGCCGCTTAAGGTAAGCGTCACTGGACCAGACATTCGGCTGCGAATACGGCCACATTCTACCAATGACTTCTCGCATGTCATTGCTCTCCTGGTTAGGATGAAACTTCTAAGACTTGTAATACTTGTAAGCGCGGCGTATCTTTAATTTATTGTCTAACACAGGACGTTTATTAGATATAACTAGATTTTAATTAAAATATAAATAAGATCAAATCCTTTCTTACGAGACATTCAATCTTGGCTGTTTTCAATATGAGGGTAGTTGAACGCCAACACGCTATAATTTCTTAAAGATGATTTCACCAAACCCAGACTCTCAATCTCATTGTAGATTCGAACCTACGTAATTTCGTTATTTTTCGTTCGTTTCATTCTATTTTAATGGACAATGCTACTATCCTCCACAATACGAGTGCAGATGCAGTCAGGCTCTGGATCAATTGTAAGCAAACGTGGGTGCGAAATTCGTACTACATTGGTAGTTCGCACAAAATTGGTAGTTCCTAAATGCAGACGCATTGATTGGTAGTTTTAATCAGTGCGTTCTACCTGTCATACCTACGGTGCTGAAACGTGGACACTTACGGTGCGGCTAGTCCACCAATTTAAAATCGCTCAGCGGGCGATGGATGCCCGCTGAGCCGATATGGAGCGGCTATGCTCGGCGTCACTTGGAAGGATAAAATCCGAAACGAGGTAAGCCGTCAAAGGACCAAAGTTATCGACGATCGGCCTCAGTGGCGCTTACTAGGAGAGGCCTATGTCTATAGACTGATGATGAAATGCAGACGCTCCGTAAGCTCCGATGCTGACCGAGTGGACGTGCAACTTGACGTGTAGTTGTAAACAAGTGACTTCTACTTTAACGTCTGACTTAAAAACTTAAGTAACATACGCGATGTTAGTCGAGGGCTGCTAAGTGCAAGCAATAAATTGTTTGTCCGAGCACTACTTCAGGTGCTTTTTCATTAGCGAGCTTTCCTGTAGGTTAACTGCTACACAGGAATAAGTAGCGTGTTGGGAGCGGTAGTGACACTCCCAATTTTTATACAATATTTAACGTATTTTAATTAAGGCCGAACGATGTCATTCGCCATTTTAATTAGTAATTTGCGGTCCATCCAGGCATTACATTTTAATTTTATTTAATTAAGTTGTTTCATGACTTTTAATATGAAGTTTATGCAAATAGCCAGATAACGTGATTTTTTTTCTCTTTAGTTACGTTGCTTTTGTAATTGTTTAAATGATATAAATTTTCTGATGTATGTAAACGAGATTACATAAAGCTCATAAAAACAAAGATAGTCAAATTATATTATTATTTCTCTGTTTATTTTATTGCCAATATTTGACTTTTATAATGATATATTTATGGGATATGTTTAAAATAAACACCGCGGGGTATTACCCCGCTTCTAATACCCCGCGGTGTTACAAGCGGTTTTCCGAAATGTTTCTGCGCAACTTTCTTAATTTTTTCTTTCATAAGAACCTCCTGACAATAACAAATACAACAAAAAAGAATTAGCAAAATTGGTTCATCCATTCACGCGTGATGCCGTGGCCGAGGGAAATAGGGATTCATTTTTAAATATAAAGAAAAAGTGTGGTCTGATGACTGCATTATACAGTACCACACGATTATACTGTATCAAAACTGAAATGATTCCTACCAAATTAACTAAGAACATCCCCATTCTGAACAGTCAGGTAGAAAATTTGTATTTGCAATTACAGTGTCTTTACTGTTTGTTTGAACAAGCATTTTTTCTGACTGTTGTTACCTCTGATACCAACTACCGCATAAACTGCGTCCTTAGTAGCAAAATGAACTTGCTGGGGGGAAGTTTGTTGAGGAAGGTTTTGAAAACGTTAAATAGGAAAAAGTTGGGAGAGTCCTGATTGCGCTGAACTTCTAAGAAAGAATATATTGTTTGGTAGAAAATATTGTGAAGCTGTGCCAACAGACAATTATCATCCAATCTATATATTATTTATCTATATAATCTTTATATTGTGATCAATAATTAGGATCACCTTATTATTGATCACAATCGAACTTTGTTGTTCATTCGCAAAGTTGTTCGAAGTACAAGCTCTTCTCGGGATATGGTGTCATTGAAAAAAACACAGCCGCATTGAAACCCTCCTCCTTTTTGTAGTCATTTAGAAAGAAAGCTCTATTCTTAGAGTGTTTAAAGTCATTTATAATTCGCTTCACAGCGCACTGGGAATAGCTACTACAGGTAAAGTTCATTCATTACGTAGATGCTTCCAATATAATTCATTAATTGAACGAGCGAGAAAAGTGAGCGAAGTTTTCATCGACTTTGTAAATTTCTGTGAATTGTTTTCAGTAGAATAATAATAACATTTTGTTAAGTAATAAGCTCATTATTATTATAAAAGGAACCCTCCCAGCTGCGCACGAGTGCAATTTACTAAAAAATAAAAATGGAGTATGTAAAATACAAATTATTAAGGTTGTTTGGATGTGAAACATCTATTGGCGCCTTAGCAATAAAACCATATCGTACGCCGTGACGAAACGGCATGTTGCCCTCTTATGCCGTCGTATTTCACATCTGCCGGGCGTCCCGTGACGGCATATTTTTTTCTTTGTTACGAATAATTACAAACACAACGAAAAATAAATCAGTCAAATCGGTCGAGCCATTTTCAAATGATACCATTTTCAAATTGTTTTGTATAACTTCATTTATTAACTTTTTCTTTTTTTGATAATTTGTTCGATGTACAATGGCATAATTATGTACTATGTGTAATAAGGCGAATGTGAGCACCAAAACAAACCCCTTTAGGATTTACATGGTGCAAAAAAAAGAGCTGAAATTTAAAAAATATATATATTATACAATAAAAAAAAATAGTATTGTTATAGATTTTTAACTACTATTACAATACACTGCTCTTAAAGCTACTCGTATGACCGTAACTGACGGCCTTTGCAAAGGGCAAAGAAACCTTAAACAGCATAATTCTTAATATCGAAAATCTATGAAAAAGTGTAATAATTTTTGGAATGTAGGCGATAAACTGGCGTAGATACACCCAACATTTATCTATATTACGAATTAGAATCGTAATAAAAGCAACTTTAGTATCGTACTTTAGATGCTCGCGAGTCACGATTCAACATTGTTGCTGCAAGGAATCGTTCACAGTGGTTAAAAGTTTACAAAGTTGGGAGTAAGCGGCATTGAAGTCGAACACACTCTTTTTTTTTTTCAAGAAATCACTAAGAGCAGACTTATAGTATTTCAGTATATACAACATTGCATAGTACTCACGTATAATTAGCCATTACCCCAGCGCACATGGATAAAGCAGGTCGATCGGGGTTTTCTTCCTACTTGCTTTACAAATATAAATATTTAAGGCTAACCAGGAACTGTAGCGTAATGCTTGATAGCCTTCCTTCCTCGTGAATCAAGTTTATTTTGCTTGTATTATTAGAAGTAGGTATCATATACAAAAATATTTTTTTAAATCCGACTGGTAGTTCCAGAGATTAGCGCGTTCCAACAAACAAACTCTTCAGCTTTATTATATTAGTATAGATTTTCTTTGGGTAACGTAAAAACCACAGTTGGATCATGGCTTTATGTAATTCTTACCATTTGACAGATGTAGAGGATTTATCAATGTTCACAACTCGCTGTACGCTGAAAGCCAACTTCAATAGCTCCGCGAAATGAATGTCGATTCGTTTGTACTCGAAAAATAACCGATATTTTATGTGCTCGTTATTAATTAAAACAATTTTTCGTTCGCTGAATGAGTTTATTCCTACATTAAAGGTACTTAATTCATTCACATTGGCTGTCCATACAGCTCTGTTCATAGTAGCTCTGCCTTTTGCGCTGTATGCCGTGGATTTGAGTCTCAAACATGTTTTTTCTGTGTCTGGGTGTTAATATGTATGATATGCATGTATTTACAAAAAGTACTATAAATAATCTGGTTCCAAACAGATACAAGCTACGCTCAGTTCAATGTCCATGAATTTATTTACTATTTTATTCGAACCTGTGTCGTATTCGCGAAAGCTCTTTGTATAAAATAATAAATATATTTCTGCCGTCAATAGTGAATAGGGTATTATGTTTAAGTTTCACGAAACTGGTTTCAGTGATATGCATTGCAAACAGGTATATGAGCCATACAAACTTATGTTCATAGCTTTGTGAATATCCTTATTTTAACAGAGTTTGTTTTATAATGGAGGAGTAGTTGATTTATTTACAGTAGTTTGTGTTCCACACTTGCAATCGCTTCTGGTATGATATAAATCGCCCCATTTGACCACGTTGTCTCGACAAGTCATGAAAAGATAATGTTGGGATAGTTAATGTTTATCGCACTTTATAAGTTGCAAGCAGGTGAAGTTTTCTAATGTATCTGTACGTGTATAGGTTTGTCCGACCAAAACTCCCACGCAGCTTAGTCAATCTTCCTGTAACTTAGAGTTTAGATAGATAATATTGTAGTTTCCAAATTTTAAAGGTTTTTGAACTGGTTGGGTAGTTTGGGAGAGAGGACAGTTTAAAATTGGGCAAAAATAATTAAACTGTCTAATCAACTCGAGAGGTAGATACTAAAATTTTACTAAATCATCAAAATGAAACACCTATATGGAACTTACAGCAAAAAACTGATGCTTTTTAAATTCATGCCTAGGGCTAGGATTTTCTTAGTCTACAAAATCGTAATCATATCTTACCTAACTGATAATAAAATATGCATATTTATTCGAGAAATTTTTTTTTCTTCATTTATAAATACCAAATAGTGAAAAAATAATGTGCGTATTCTAACCTTTATAATTGTTATATATTGTATATTCTAAAGTTTATAATTGACTCCAAAATATTTCAATTCAATGATGATGGTCTCGAGTTCTCCGTTCGAGTGCAGTCATATTTCAAACCTCCTATTTACCAACTGCATGTTGAGCAAACCATACGGTGTTGTTGCAGTCATTGTCAAATAAGTTATGCACTCAGGCATGTTCTACTTGGCTCCAAGTAAGATGTATGTCTTTACTCCATAATGGAGGGAAACGAGGAGTACCTTATTTGAGTTTGCAGGTCATGTTACGCAAGAAGATTTGTATCGAAAATGAGTATTTCACGGAGGTTTACTTTTACTCTTGCATGTAAAGAATACAGCGAAATAAGTTACTTATGATTCCCGCCTGGCATTCGAATGTTGGCGTTTATCGATAACACAATTAAATCACATATAAATAAGGCCAACTATAATAAAAAGAGAGTGAAACGGTAACTAGCTCTAGATCACTAAAAATCAACAGTTTTATTTACACAATTTATAAATGAGAAAGTAACAGAACGAAAACGTCAATGTGGTTTTCAATATATATACTTTTATTATTTGAAGTAAATTTAATGTCAATTAATAACTTCGCATAGTAAGATAATAAATACTAATTTCAAAAATCATAAATTCCTATTAATATATTCATATTTTCAAACGGCCCATAAACTTTGCTAAGGCCTGAAAAATATTATTTTGACATCGATAGGCGCAAAGGTACCAAGCGTAACTCACCTAGAATTGCTACGATGTAATCAACATTTATATTCTATGTAAATATGTAAATGCCGATAAGTAAATTCCTGCAAAAATAACGCCCAATTATCCCAATTCTTTGTATAATAAGGATTCTATTAATAAATAATTGTTTCCGAACTGTATTCCGCTGTTATCAATGCTTGTACTCGCAGTTACCGCTGAAAGGCGCGAGTTTTCCGCGAAACTGATGCCACATTATTACAAGGTTTTTTTAAAAGCTATGGGTATATTAATCCATTATTTTATATCCATATTAAAGAGTTAATAAAATAATGGATTCAAAACATTAGTCCGGGCGGTGCCAAGCGTAACTCACTTAGGCTTGCAACGCTGTTATCAATGCTTGTACTCGCAGTTACCGCCGAGTGGCGCGCGTTTCCTGCAAAACCGGCGCCGTATCACATTGTTCGACCACTAGTTCCGCGCGGCAAATTCTGTTCATAGTTTGTACAATATCGCACGCTAACAGAAATAAACAATGTTGGCACCAGTTAAAAGTTTAGCATAGTATACGCTCAGGTTCGTGTAACAGATCAAAAAACTTACAATACGATTATCGTTGCAATTAATTATATGTTCATATTATTGTTACCTATATTCGCTGAAAGCCCACTTGACGTATAGTGGATACCTTCACCCATAACATTACCACTTAGATCCTCCCATAGTATGAGAAGACCCAAGTTCCATACCGTTGTGCTCGTAACCCGAGGGGATGTAACGTCTCAAGTGCCTGTAATTACACCGGTACCCACGCCCTTCCACCGGAACACAGCAGTGCGAGTACATCAGTGTTTAATGGCGGATTACCAGGTGCGGTTGCAGTACTACTCCGAACGAAGTAGGCATAAGTTCTACTGCTACTTTGGGTTGCTCCTTTTGCACCAACTGCCGCGAGCAATACGGTTACTTGACTTTGAAAAATTCTTGTACGGGTTGATCGAGATATATTTTTCAAATATTTTACGTTATAATCCCCTTGGATTAGTATACCTCCACTAAACTTGGCCTTGTCGAAGGCTGCACCTAAAGTTAATAGTATCCAACCCACCTTATATTGCAAATAAAAGTCTTATCCAAACCAACATTTAACTAGAGGCAATCGGAAAAATATCTAGATTGGCGCGTAATGCATAGCTCTGCAGAACTGCAAATTCAATTCCCATTCAAGGTTTCAGAATCGAATCTAGACGCCGATTGCGGCAGGTAAGAGTTAAATCGGATTTTCACTTTGCCTATTCATCTCGGACGATAAATTATACAACCCAACTAGTGGGTATAACATTTAGGTTTATGCAAATCTGCTTAATTAATATTGTATACATTTTCATTTTAGATATGAGGTTTACTGTGAATGATTGATTCGACCGGTCAGACTGAAACGCAATTCTCATGAGAATGATTCTCCTCACAATCATCGTTTGGACAAGTGTACATGTGAACGTATTCGTACGCTTATGACATGTCAAAGGAGGCTCTTATACAGAAAGATATGTTAAATAATAGTCAGTTTTAGTATTTACCTTCTTTTTTATAGTTAAGTTGGTTTCAATGGTTGAGACGGTGCCTGTTTCTACCTATAATTACTTCTTCTGGGACAGAAGGTTGAAGCAAGTATTTTTCCTAGTTCAAGCATTTCAATTTTGATAGGAATAACAACACACCAAAAAAATAAAACAGCATGTTTGTTCGCTTTTATAACAAAGTGAAATATACATAATAGTAATTTGTAAAATTAAGATTTTTTTTTGTTATGAATAACGACAAAACACGTTGTTGTTATTTATTGCTATTTATCAGAACTCTTAAATCTACGAGTATATGAGCCGTATTTACAGAAGCAACAAGAATGTTTTTCTTTCAATGTTTGCGAAATTATTACTCATGAAAAAAGTACCGAAAATTTGTTGTATATTAGATAAGATTACAAGATTACACTTTTTTATCGGCGTCTCGTCTTATATTCGGTATGTCAATATTATATTTTTTATTCAGTAATAGAAAATAACCTTGAAGCGTTCATGGCGAAGCTTGCTGAGACGTTTTTTATCGATCATCTAAGTTAAAGATAAAAATGGATTATCAGTTTGTTTCCGATTTCAGATTCCATTAATTCTCACAAGAATTTATATTATAAACCTTGTTCTGACTATATTACGAACACAACGAAATAAAAATACAGCCAAAACGGTAAAGCCGTTTTCGAGTTTTAGCGAAACTAATGAACATCAATTGTATTGTGGAGAACAGTATAGTACTTACTCATAGACAGTTGGACTAACCGTTATATCTACCATAAGTACTATTTCGGACACAATTTTATTAAACTTTATAAGGGTAACCTTATAACTAAGTCTATAGCGCCTGTTGTCTGAACGTGTGAGTCTGAATTCCACTTAGTCTAATTTAAGCGTATCACTTGTACAATTCTCAATTAATTCTACTTATTACAAGTAACATTGACTTGGATATATATTATTCATGTATTATGCAACATTGCTATCCCTGCCTAAGGGCTATAATCCTCCGAAACGATTCTTTAATAAGCTTCAAAGAAGTTTCTGTCTTAAAAAGCCGTTCGTTAAATGAATCTGACTTTCTTTGTGGCAAGAAAAGGGAATCCCAAAAAAGTCTCGGCCATTCACAACGGTTGGTTCACTCGGGGGAGTTAAAAAGTTACCTACATCCCGAAACCTTCGGGCGAAAACACGAAAAAATAGTAGGATTTGATTTGTATAACGAGGGTACTCAGAAAAAGTTGGTTCTATTACAACTTCTTAAAGTAGTTACGCCGATGTCCGTTTCGACTACATTCAATCTGTTGCTTTTACCAAATTATCATTTTCTTTTCATATGTGTGTGTTATCAAAGGATTCTGCGATCGTTCTATTAAAAAGTTTTATATCGAATCCCAATTCGATTCATCGTTCAGTTTTAGTTGCTTATATTCATTGATGATTTATGTGAACTTAAATGACACGGGTAATAAGTTGTTGCGAATTTTAAGCATTAAAATTTGAGTACGTAGGTATGCCTCCATGGTCGACACACTATCGAACCCTAGTGATATCTCTGTACAAGAAACTTGCGAACTACAAACTCTCTACCCTGCCCTGAGATAGATAGCCGCCTTTCCGGTAGAGAGACAATTAACCGGACCTACGACTTGTTAATTATCTTCCTCATATCCTTGATAATCTTATATCATCCCATTTTTCTTCTAACTCATTAATCTTCCCTCTATCTAGTGAATGTGTGTAGATTAGTTTATTTATATATCTTTCGACATACTTAATCTATTATTTATGTCAGTGTAAACACAGTTGCCTGTTAATATGTGAGTTAGGACCAAACACAAATTCTATACCCGCTATAAAACATTTAAATGCCTTTTAATAACCAAGTTTAGATAGTTGGTTTTCGGCCCGGTCAGAAGTTAGATGGGTGACGATTTAGTTACATTTAAGCTGAGCGCTTCCGTGCTTTAGAGGACACGCTCATATATCGGTCCCGGTCATACTAGAAGAGTTGGCCACTTACTGACACGAAAGAAGATAATGTGTTTTAATTATATAATGTCAAAATATGCATAAACGATACGTATCTTTAAAAATAAATGGACGAAGTATAAATAATAAGCATCTGCAAAAGCATCGTTTGTTTCATTATATGAATTAACCTTCGTTTCCCGGCTGGAATAGCCTTTGTGTGATGAGCGTAAAGTTTATTCTCGGGTGTTTGGTATCTGTCTTGTGTCTCTGGAATACACGGAATTTTTGAATACAAGGGTATGAGTAGGTAAAACTAATTTAAAAAAATGTCTGGGCGGAATTCTCAATAAAATAATGATACTGAAGTAGGTAATATATAAAGGATAGTTATTACATTTAAGTGTATAAATCACAAAGCGAGCCGTATAAGCGTGAGGAATGGCGATCCATCCACCTGATACTATTTTGATTGATGGAGCATCGTACATTTACGTCTAGAAAATGAATGGTTCGAATATTCTTGAGTAAGCTCCATTGCCTGAGGCCCCGAAAAAGCAAACACATTTTTTATCATAAACTAGCTGCGCCCCGCGGTTTCACCCGCATAGTTCCCGTTCCCGTGGAGAACACGGGGATAAATTGATTTTAATTTTTTTAATAGTTTTATTATTTAATAGTTTTATTATTGATTTCTTACAAATATCAAATAGTCATCCATACGTCATTACATAGCTGTCATTATACGTCAATTTTGTTATTCCAAGTCTGATTCTTTTTTGTTATACCACGTTTTATAGTGACTGACGTTACATGTCAAGTCACACGGGAATGATGTCGAACGGGATAAAAAGTATCCTATGTCCTTCTCCTGGCTCTAAACTACCTCCCTGCAAATTTTCAGCTAAATCGGTTCAGCCGTTCTTGAGTTATAAGTGAAGTAACTAACACGACTTTCTTTTATATATATAGACTAGTGGTTTCCCCCCGAACTGAGAAATTGCGACTTTTAATACATTGATATATTTTTGAAGTATTCGTTAACGTTCCGGGTCTAAATTCAAATTTATACCGTGTCTTTTTTAATGAGTTTAATGAGATAATAGTGATGGAACGAGCTGACGGCCCACCTAATGTTAAATGGTCACTGCCGTCCATACACAGCTGAAATACAACTCAGGTCAGTGCTATTAATGTGACAGGATGAGTTGTCATAGCAGCCAACCTGAATTTAGGTGCCTACCACCGCCCATAAACAACATCAAAACGACTCAAGTCAACCGTCAATCGCAGAAAGGAATATAACGTCTATGAAAAATCCAAAAGGGGAAAAAAATTATATGAAAGGGTTTTAGCATTTTAATACGATATTTTTCATAACTTTTTGCGCCGATTTATTGCTAAAGCCTTTGTAATAGAACTATCAAAATGCAAAACTTTATGGTACTTCCATTAACCGTACAAATTTGGCATAGGAATAAGCTTTTGTGCCACAATTAATGGAAAAATTCTGACAACTGTTTCTTTTTTAATTAACAACATAAGGTTTCCTTAGTTATCTTACTAATATTATAAAGCCGAAAGTTTGTATGAATGTGTGTGTGTATGTTTGTTCCACTTTCACACTCAAACGGCTCAACGGATTTGGATGAAATTTGGTACCAGGATAGATTATTTCGTTGATAGGCTTCTTATAAACCCGGAAAACTGCGGGGCGCAGCTAGTTAATAATAAAACAGTAACATACCGACTCTGTCTGTACAGTATATCTTATATAAAATATCTTATTTTGACTTTTTTTTACAATGTGCGCTTTAGTCGCCGCTTATGACAAAAATGTATTATTATTTTTTTCTTTTTTGTCTGTCTGTCTGTTTGTATCTTGCCCGCGCATCACACCGAAACTACTGAATGAATTCAAATGAAACTTGTCATGATTTTAGGCCCAGGAATGTACAGAAACCTTTGAACGTATGGCTCATCTTAAGCAGGCTTCAGTGTACTTTATCGTACAGGCTTAATATATAGATCTATTGCCAAAGTCAGACCTCTCCAGAAGAGTCAGATATTTGCAAATCTCAATATTTCTTGAATGTGAATTCGGCTAAAAAGTTCTTTCCAGAAATAAAGTAAATTATTGTTCTTCTACAAATACCTATTACTTCGCTTCGTTACTTCTTCGTTGGATTTTTTTGGGTTGTTTAATATATAGGTTTGAGTTAAAGCAGGCGTTTTTTGTCGTAAATATATTTCCTTATTTGCTAGGTAGTTTTCGATTATTTTTTAGTAAGTTTTTAAGTTGTAGTTACCATTGTGAATTTTGTATTTTTATGTACTTTAATTTGTTTTATTTTTGTTATAAAAAATATATTTATTCGTCAGGAATATTTGTTTTCTATTACATTGGTTTTAAATTTACAATTAAAAACACATATAAAACAATAGCTTATACTATCGATTATCCTTAACGCGATTAGTAACTCTGCCGTAAGCACAGCTAGTTTCACAATAAAGCTGGCTAAAATGTATTAATAACTTAATGGAAATAAATAGTAAATAGTTATTAGTGCCGTCTGAAAAAATTATGAGAGTAATTACTTATCTTTTGATATTAAATACTTTATGGTTCGTATGTAGGTTAGATATCATTTAGAAAAAAAAAAATCTTTTTTGTTAACTGAAGGCTCAAGTAAAGTGTTTACCGCAATTCATAGACATTACCAATACGACTGAAAAATATACCAACTCTTATCTTCATAGATCTGTATAACGTAAATTCTCATTACAGGATCAATTTCTAGAAAACTAAAACCAATATTATCTCTATACTATATCTACTACTATATAGGTACCTCATAATCCCAAAGAAAATCCACCAATAAATCCAACAGACCAAACTTCTGCCAGACAAATTTCAGGGTTGGCTAACTTTATACGAATTACTAGTAATATACGATGACAAATATCACATCAAATAGAAGTTCTGAGAAATTCATAGGATAAGCAATAAACGACAAGGTAGCTGTGGCCCTCATACTAGAGTAGAAATATAGCAGTTATAGAAAACATTAATTTAAAAGTACGGTAAAAAGCTCGCATTTTAGGAGTATTTTGATGTGAAACAGATATTGGCGCGCCTAGGCAGTAAAGCTAAATTATATGCCGTGACGGCAAACGACAAGACGCTCTCTTACGGCTTCAACCTCACAAAACCTACGGATAAATGAAACTCTTAAATTAAACATTATTAACTCATCTATCTATCTATGATAGGGGTGTCTTATTTGAACCAAACTAATTAAGTTTCAACCATCCCAATGATAGAAATATGGATAAGTAAAAATGATAAATAAAATAGGTCACACAAAAATTAAAAAAAAAGCCTATTATAATAATTATTATATTTTTTCAATCTTCTTCTTTCGTGTGAGTGAGTGCCCAACTCTGGTGTCTGGTGTCGGAGAGCTCAGTTCATATGCCGCTAAGTGGTCACCCATCCAACTTTTGACCGGGCCGAAAGTTGCCTAACTTAGATGACCTGTAAATCACAGCTAAGAAACCTACACCGCGAGCGCTTAAATAATACTAGTACCAGAAAACATATACCGGTGAAAGTACTGTAGGTATATCCCCGTCTGTCACAGCTGACGAGCGCAACTGGCTTTTCCCTTGCATTTTCCAAATAGGTTATATTATACAAACCTTGTCCTGGATATTACGAACACAACGAAATAGTAATCAGCCAAATCGATCAAGCCGTTTTTGAGTTTTAGCGAGACTAACAGCAACGCCCCGGCTTCGCACGGGTGATCGGCTATTCACTATAATTCATCCTTCCTCTTGAATCACTCTATCTATCTATCTAGTTTAAAAGATCTAAGCGTACAATGGCAATATACCTAAGGCTCTTGTTAATTTTCAAAATGTCATTGCTCCTACTGTATTACTCTGAGCGTGCTACTAAATTAACCCATATAATGTTTCTATAAAACATTTCAGATTGTTAAGGGTACGTTTGATGTTACCTATATCTTCTTGGAAATTAATCGGATTTGATGTGATTTTACCCGGTATTATGGGAGAAATATCATTGATGGCCTCACGCCTCAGTAGTACTGCCTTCTGCGTTGTATGTTGTAGGTTCGATTCCCACCCAGGGCTTGTCCTGAATTTGTGTTACGAACATAGATGTTTGTTCCTATGTCTTGTTCTGGGTGGGAATTAATAAATTGTGTCGCAAAGATGTTTTAAGCCTATCTACTGTTAGAATAGTAAAATAGACAAGAGTGGAAATGGTCGAGAGGAAGCAACGTAAAGGTTTAATCAAAGGGAACTTGCGACGGTTAATATTTTATACAGGGTGTAAACCTGAAAATATTATTTACGTTACCAATAACATGCACATAAAAAAACTGTATTCTCCTATCTACAGCAAATGTACTCCAATAACAAAAACAACAAAATATACCCTTTCACTCTCGTAGGCAATAGGATTCCCTGAGTAAGATACATAACCTTCGAAGCGAATGGTCCTAGGTTCGATTCCTACCCGGGGCAATCTTCATATATGAGCATATATTGGGTGCCTTGCGACACAGGGAATCCTAGGACCACCAATGAATATGAGAGCGTTTATTTCATTCTTGTTGTAAACCACAAAATATTGTAGATCAAACAACTAACGGCTTCGGTTTGTATTTCAGTCTTCCTATAAGTTGTTGCGGGTAATACTCACAAATTCAAAACGATTCATAAGTTTCAATCAGGAATTTAAAACCTCATTTTATTATCGCAGCGTATACACTACCTGAAAATAAATCCATTCTAAGTTTTTTCAAGTGCAGGGTTACCCTACATTTAGGGTGGCACCAATTCCGAGTCACCACGTAGAATTGCTATTCCTAGCGGATCCGTAGTTTCTCTCAAAATATACCGCACAAAACTGGAAGTGGCAAGAAAAACGCATGCACTACTTTACTATTCTCTTTCTCGCCAGAGGAAACCATAAAATATTTAAGCTTTTGCAACATGCCTTGCACTGTAAGTAGCTATACGTATGTGTCTATCGAATTGAATTATTAAGTGACAGCTTTTTCCTTACAAGAATTTTTGCAACAATGCTTTTGAATTTCTAAAAACTGATACATAGTTTTTTTACTTCTTAAAAACGAGACTACCCTTAGCTTTGCCATAAAGTAGTTCAAGCAAGAAAACATAATTTAGATGTGACATAGCGGGTGAGGATTTGATATTCAATAATTATATATACTGAGAAAACTTAAACATATTAAATCTTGTCAAATTAATACGGATCTTCGGCCGAAATCTTTACTTATTACAAAATATAGGTTGTTGTCAAGTTATCACTATATTGCCTTATTATAACGGGTACTTTAAATCTGTAGACAATTTAAAATATTATTTGAATGCACAGCGTAATCCTGTATTGTTGACCTATTAAATCTATTAAAATAAAATAAAAACAATTGGAAGATATAACGTGAAAAACATGCAAAGCAATCGGAAACTGAATAAAAAGGTGCTTATTTCTGCCACTTTACACCATCGATTGTTACGATGTAAGCACATCACAAGACATCATTGTTTCACTCTATACAGTAATCAGGTAACTGAGGTAGAGTATCAACGTATCACACGACTCTCGAAACACGAGCATACGCTTCTTGTCTATAACACTTTGATCATCCCCTCGATAGGTTTAATGGCTCTTGCAGTACATAAGCAGATTGCCTTATTGGATTGCCTCCCTGAATTCGTTACGTCCCGAAGGGTCGCCAGCAGCCAAACTTGTGCAAATCTTGCCACATTTCCACAGACGTGAGAATTCCTTTGCACATTCGACAGTGACGTTTTATGTTCAATCGGAGGGAATGTGTCTGAAGGAAAACGTGCATAAACAGCTATAAAACCGGGAATCCAATCGCGTATGAAGTGTATAATAAAATATATACTAATATAGTAGACTTTGAGTGTTTGCTGCGATTTGCAGATTTTATTTCTATTTATTTTTATTTTTATGATTGCACTCGTTCAGGTTGGGTTGGACTGTAAAAAGAACGTTGTTTCGTATTTAAATATTTTAATTTTTCAAATAATTGTTCGATCCCAGGACATAGAATACGCCAACACGTAATAATAGTAATTCCGTAGGTGAATACCCATTTAGGCCCTACACGTATACTTTAGATGGTGCTAAAGGAGCAACCTAAAGTAGCTACAGAACTTGTACAAGTTCGTCTAGACAGGTACTGCCAAAACGACTGTTAATCTGCCGTCAAGCAGTGGTGCACCCGCTTTGCTATGTGACTGTGTGGGTGCCGGTGAAATCATAGGTGCATGAGACGTTACATTGTTTTTATTGTTACTGTAGAGTTGTAGCGAGATATAGGCTTCCTACAGAGTTTTCCATGCTGCCCGATCCTGTAATATTCCTCCGAATGAACTTCAAAGCCAGCGATCAAACTAAAACAGTCATCAAAATACATTACAGCGACACTGCAATCACAAAATTACTGATCACCGCTGTCAAGCGCAATTGCGGTGAAGAGCAATTTTCCGAGTAGGCAAATAGGCCCAAGCAATGAAATATGTTGATAAACATAATTGTATTAATATTAATTTGATTTAAGTAATAAATCATCCCGAAATAATTTCGAGCCTTTCGCGTGGAGTGGCAGCTGTTATGTTTACGGACGAAATTGGGGTTTTTCGCTAAATAAAATCTGTTCATGTATTAATTAACTTAGCACTTGAACAAATATCGGGCACGTTATCTTCCCCCAGGTATGTTGTTTCGCGAAATTGGCTTCGTTATTCAATCCGTGTGACGGATGAAGGAGCGATGTCAACTCATCGATATCAATATCAATTTAAATACTTGAGTGCACTCGAAGTCAGCAGATATTTCATACTAACCATGTTGATGGATGATCATTGACTGATTCAACGTTCAAAGTATGTTTAATACTGGAAATAAATGTAAAAATATGTTACTAAACATTGATTAATAGTTTTTGTCGACTCATTAATTCTATGGAATAGTTTTTAACTGGCCTCACGGCTCACATGGTAGGAGTTCTGCCTTCTGTGCTGTTGGCCGAGGGTAAGATTCCTGAATAGGACACGCATTTGTTTGACGAACAAATATGTTTTTTCTGTCTGCATAAACAAATATAAAAAAAAAATTAAATAGGTATTTAATATTAAATATTAAATAGGTATCAGTAATCAGGTTTCCATACCGCAAATTTTGCTTAGTTTCGGCTAGATGGCGCTTTGTGAAATGTCCATGAATATTTTGTTATTTAATTTATTTAGTTATTTAACATGATCTGGTGATGAGGATAAACAGTATAAAAATTTGTGCAGAATTCTTGCATTTAGAACAAAGTACTATCGCACTTGCTTTTGCCACCAAGCATAAGTACCAATATTGTTGTTTTTCTCATCTGCGAAGCATATTCTCAAACAATTAATTCTATAATTTCAATTGCGTCTAGTTTTAATGAAACCGAGTGTACCCTTCAACACGCAAAACCACTGATGAATATAACTCATTTCATTATTTCAAAGTGAAAACCCGTGTATTTTAAAGCTATTGCTTTGTAATCTCTCATTTTAATTTATTAAAAGCACAATGTCAAATGAAATTGGCCTTCCATATTGAAGTCGCAATAAAATGTAGTGGATTTATTTACGTCGCCATAGCCGTCGGAACACGGGTTCTGCTATAATATATAGTGTCTGTATAAATTCTGAAGCGGTGTATAAAATATAAGTAGCTTTAATCTATAGCAACAACCATATAGAAGAGACTAGGTACCTTATAGAGTTAAAGTAAGTGTTTTGGGGATCTTATGACCTTGAGAGAGATGTTATCCAGGTGGTGCAAAAGAAGTAAACCAAAGTAACAGTAATATCATTTTGTGTACCATTTTTGCGGGATATAATTTATTTATTCCAGACTCTAATATCTGAGCCAAATTTCATCCAGATCCGTTCAGCCATTCTGGAGTGATTGAGCAACAGACATTTATTCATCCAAACTTTTACATTTATAATATAATAATAGTAAGATTGAAATATGAATTCACAATTTAACTTATAAATAGGTCCTTACTGCGCACCCCTTTCAAAGCAAGTGCCTATAGCCAATCTCTGCTTAGTTGTCAAAGGCGGCGGAACAAAGACTTCGCCGGAGAGGAAATGTGCTGACGCACCACGGTAATAAAGGCATCTGAAGACTTATCGATAATTGATTAGAAACGAACGTGTCGAGTCATTTACGTTACATGGAAACATCTATTATTTGCATCTTTACGCAGGAGATGAAAAGGAGCATGGAAGAAATTACAGGGATCAATTACTTGCATTATATTGAGTATAATGATTATATTGAGTATATTATTATAGCTCAGTTGGTAGTAGTTCTACCTTTTGCGCAGCATTCTCACCCATGACAAATATTAGGATGACGAACATACTATGTAAGTATTCTATCAGTAGTTTTGTTCTCATAATATAGCTATGCATAGTTTAAGGTTGGTTGGCGCTGAGTGAAATATCCTTGAATATTAATAGTTAGATCATTAAAATTCAAATTTATTCTAAGCATTATAATATAAAAAATATACTTAAAATATGTAACATATAGAGTTAAAGCTCTATTATCTCATTTTGTAATTTCACGTACGTGTATTATATGGAAACAAAAATCTATTCTTATGATGATCAGAACTCGTATTTTCCGACACCTACAACAAAATCCTAAATGGAGTTAGGATATGTTTTTCGGAGTTGGGTGGTTGGATGCCGAGTTATTATATGTTTGCTTCTTCCAGGGCTTTAGGCTTCATTTTGTAAGTAAATACCTTCGAAACAGAAGTTACAAGTAACTTTTTAGTAGTCGGCCTCAAATAATTAGGCAATGTTGGCTTGAAAAAGATAACTACACTTTTATTTTTTGTAATCCAAGTGACGCGACGATCTGAAGCTCCACCTGATGTTAAGTGGTTACTTCCACCCATAACATCAGCAATAAGACTTAGGTCCACCCCGAGTGAAGCATGAGAAGACTCAAGTCGCACCCTGTTGCGCCCGTTACCCTAGACGGGGATGTTAGGAACGTCTCATACGCATGTGATTTCACAAGCACACACACCGCAACACAGCAATGTGAGTGCACCACTGCGTAACATTTTTGCTCTTTTAGCAATTCAATTCCCCCAACAACTGAACCCCCCAAAACTTCTTGCTCTATGAAGTATCAAGGAAAATATCATGAAGGCTGCATCATACCTTAGTCTACCTTAGTCATGTCTAGAATGTCCTAGAAACATGTCCATATATAGACATACTAATACGTACACGGGCGTGGGCATGGAATTTGATATTGTATTGAATGTTGAGATAGTCCTATTTCACGGTGGGTAGCTCATATTGGAAACTTGGGTAGGTACCGTTCAATACCTCGAGGTTAATGCTGTGAACGTAACTACTACAGTCTGGGATAATACCTAAAGCTCTATTTGTAAGGGACTTACATAGATAGTATTTGCCGGTAAACATATACACACCTGAGCGAATCCGCCGCATATTCCTGGCAGTTTTCTTTTGGACTTACAACTCCTTACCCCAAAAGCTTCGCAAAAGATTCAAAATTATCAGACCCGTTTTGTAATGTTGAAGTACAGTTTCAATAACAATAAATAGTGTATTTTCGGATATGAGAAGCATTGAGTCCGTTGTTTGATCGCTTTGAAATAAATAGGCCTATCAACAAAGGCCTACCTTGACGTAATTATTGCTGATCTACCAATAGAAACAGGAAACACGTTCATTAAATATCAGTACAACGGATATCGATTCAGATATCATAATCAAAGCGTAACAATTAATTTCATTTCATTTCATTCAATAACAAGGCTTTCACCAATATATAGTAATGATATATCCAATCACATATCGAAACTCGTTATGTGATTGGGTAAGAATAGTGTCGTCGTTTCTAAATAAAAGCTGTAGGTTCAATTCCTGTGGGGGATAAAATAAAACATTTTAATATCTTCGATTTCATCGCCAACTAAGCCATGGAGTCGTCGGTCCATTTTCTATAATATCAGTCACATTTCACTACTGTACCTGTAGAGATTATACCTATGTTTGTTATATCTCTGTCAGTAATTATTTGTATATCATGTTGTGTGAGTCAAATAAAATATCATTCGTTCATTCATTCATAAATAAGCGCTATGTTTTCCTACTCGTGGTTTCCACTCGAAAACTCGTCCATACCAATGGTAACCAGTTTCTAAGCAGCCCCAGCCCCGCCATTACCATGACTGCTACCATAGTCATGAAAACGAGAGCCAACGGAACTACGGGATATGTCTTAGCTGTATATTACAAAAATATATTTAAATATATGGCAATTTTATTGCACTTGCGGCATAAAAAATGATCAATTTTAATATATCGGTGGAGTGTTTATTGAACAATTTTAATTATTAAAAAGTTGAGGAGGGAAATGGGGGACGCAAGATTAGCTGAGCGGGAAATTAAGTTGGCGAGGTTAAATTCTTGCCATTCCATAACTTTGAAGCGTGACTCCTAAGGACAAAATCTCGTGAATGTAATTTATATAAATTCATCGAGTTCTGTGGCAAACAAAAAGAAAATAAAATAAATCCAAGCTTCTGATTTGATATTGATTTCACCTAAGTAAATACACCGTAGGTAAGTGTATTTTTCCTTCCGCTGACTGTCAATAAAATCAGAATTAACTGCCTTGTAAGGTTGCTTTGACATTAAAATTTGTTCATTTAACATTGTCTCATATAATTATGTTCTACGCTTACATGGCCCTTCAAAAACACTTGACTTATTTCTCATTTTCGCAAATATTGGTTAAGAATGCAGCTCACTGGGGTACAAAAATTTATACGGAGTACTTTTCATCACAGAAATAATTGACGAAACCTATATTAACGCCAGCGATGCCATAGGCAAAGCTAGTAAAAATATATATCGGCCAAGTATTCATAATGTAATGGGTATCAATTACAGGGCGTCTCAATCGTGAATTGTGATGCGATAGAATGCTTCATGACATCAAAGTTATTGTTACGGTAAATAATAAAGTTAGTAATATTGGGTATTTATGAAATTGTCGCTTTGAACCGGTCACTTTGAAGTTTGAACAAAAGTGATTGAACGAGCAACGCAGAGTTCGTTCATTAATAGTGATGTGTTTCACATTGCGTGCCGACTCATTGTTTCCACTTTCCATTTTCAATAATTACCTACGAATACTCATGCCGTACATTTAAAAATGAAACCCAAAGAAACAAAATTGTAACAGATTTTTTAAAAAACATGACTTTATTTCATTTATTTAAGCTAAGCCGTCTGCGCTTCTAGGTTCAATTTCCACAACCAAACCTTTGTGTTTGTTCTGTGCCTGTATACTCGTATATATATAAACGTTAACGTTAAACGTTTACACACTCATACCTCTGCACTAGGATTCCCTGTGTCGCAGATGGCATGGACAAACACAGAAACACAAGACAAACACCCAAGACCCGAGAACAAACTTCATGCTCACCACACAAAGTGTGCCCCGGCCGGGAATCGAACCCGGGACCCCTCGCTTCGAGAAGGGCTACTACCAACTAAGCCACGGAGCCGTCAACTTCTGCTTTTATAATATTAAGGTATATATACATATGCTTAATTTTAGAGCTAGAAAGAGCTGCGTGAAATGTCCATGAATATTTATAAAAATAGTGTCCAGTCCAAAAAAACAGCAGATTCAAAGGTAATATTCAAAATCTAATAGTTACACACCCAACCGCGATAAATATCAATTCACCGATCGGACATGTGCATGTGAAGACAAAGACCAGAATCCATGTGAGCGATGAACATTAAAATTAGCAGTTAATTTGAACAAACGTGTCAAGAACATGAGGCGACACGACAGCAGGCGCCGCCGACGCTTCAAACCCTCTCATAAGACTTCCGGGATATAAATATTGATAGCCTGAAGCCTGGAGCTTATTACGTCGATACGAAACAGGGAAGCTTGGAATTTGATGGCGCAAAATCGCAAGTGAATATATTTTACAACTGAAATTATTTGCACGTGGCTTTACATGTAAATTTCTCAAACAAACTATTTTATTCTATAAGATACAAGTATTGTTTGGACAAGTCAAAATTTGCACTCAGGGGTGTACATATAAAGTGCATTCGTTAGTATATGCCATCAATTATTATGTCCTCTTCAAGTAACTAATAATTAAGTATAGTTATCACACTAATATCACAAAGTTAGTAGTAGGAGATGGTATGTATATGTGCGTGTGTGTAAATTCCGACGGATTTGGATGAAATTTGGTACTACCAGAATAGCTTATATACTTGATTATCAATTTTTACCCCAAAAAGTGAAGTATTCCCGTAGGGTGGCCACCGTGGGGCGCAGCTAGTGATGGCAAAAAGCTTTCCGTAGTATGACCGCAGCTAGTGATGACATAAAACTGAACTTGCATGACTACACTAAAATCCATTGTCACAGATTAAGGACACTATAGGGCATCACATTAATACATTGCAATAGGATCGAAATCCTTGGGTAATTATGGAAAACGGTCAACGTAACCTATTGGACGAAAACTCCAAACTATAGAAACACAGTCATTAGGCGTCAGGTACCCAATATCGAGTTACTCGCCGTGAAATAGAGCAATATCCCAATACGAAATCATGCAATTACTAAACTACTAATGGTGTGTAAAGGCCCACATTACGCACAGTATAGTAATGTGATTTGTAAAGAACAATAGGCGTATGGTCCAAGAGATGGACTTCTTAAGCAAAATATCTTATCCTCCTTTGCCTTGGACTGAAAGAGGTATTATAAATATTTTCGTATCAAAATAGGTTGAGACACCTATCATTCTGGTTTTCGTCAAACTTGCTTTATGCTTTATTTCGTTTTATATTGCTATGTTCAGTAGCTGTTCCAAAGTACTTCAGGTGCAAAAATAATCTTGCCTAACACTCCAAATTGACTTGTAGCGATTGTCCTTGGAATTTTTGATATCATCTATTTTGTAAAATAATAAATAACGCAAAAACAGCATTTTCATTTTCATTCGCTCTTCTTGCGCAAATGTATCTCTGTAAACGAGACGACTGAATTGGGCAAAATTCTTCCAATAACATCAATTAGCCTTAGCGTTATAGGTTCGGACAGCAATAGCTAAGTTCATTGCGCGTGAGTTGCGGAAATGGACGGTAATTAATTATCGCCTTTAGGGGGGTGAACACAATGCAACAATGGACTAAAGTTAGAAAGACGATATTAACCTGAACGAAACCCTTTTTGGGCAATTGTTGCTCGTTGCTTTAGGTCAATTAATTTGGTTTACTTGTTATAATTTATAAAGGGCTAAAGTTTGTGGTTATTTTGATACTGAGTGCTGACTCCACTTATATTTTTGGTTAGTCAAAATGCAAAAATAAAAGTTTTTGATAACACATTCTTCTTTAATATTCCAAAGTACCCAAACAATAAATAATAACATTTATTTGCTGATTTGGCAGTTGATAAACTATTTTCCCGTTAGAGGATAAGTTATAAGCGATCGCAACTAAGGTTAGTTAGGAAACATCAAATAAAAGTTTAATCTTTTATTTATATTGCCCAATAATAATTATTGTTCGACATTTGAATTTGTTATAATATGAAAATAATACGCTTATTTTATTGTGACTGAATTATATATGTTATAAAGGTAAGTAAATATAATCAAAGTCTTATATTTATTAAGGTTTTATATTCTACCATTTATAGCCCATTCTGTTTCACCCAGCTATGCAAATGAGGGTATCCTGCAAAATATCAATTCGAAAAAAACATTGATTGAGGTAAGAAACAAATTTACGAATAGATAAATAGCAATAGAATAACATATTCCTGCTCCCTTCCCAATTGGTTAATTTATTTATTGCAATTGACATTTTGATTGCTTCTCCTATCCTTATGGTTTCCTGTGTGGTTTGCAATAGATAGTATCCTTGAAATAATGTTTTCTAGGCAATATTAAGACATAAATTGAGTTAGATAACTTGATGTTTTTTATATATTTGTGAACAATTCACGCAGCGTATTCTAGCCCCAAACTAAGCATAGCTTGTACTATGAAAACCAGATAAGTGATAGAATACATACACAGTAAATCACATAGTATAGTAGTCGTTTTTGTAAATACATACATATAACACCCAGACACGGAACAAACATTTATGTTCGTCACACAAATGCTTATTCTGAGTGGGAATTGAACCCATGACCTACAGCGCAGAAGGCAGAATTACTACCAACTTTGTTGTGAGGTCTGAAATATAAATAAATAAATACTTATCAAGTCCCAAACTAAGAAAAGCTTATACTATGGGAACTATTTAACTTATAATATTAACTTATAATACTTATATAGAACTTATTTGTAAATATATACTTATTAATCTATATTGGTCACACAAATGCTGGTCTTGGGTGAGAATCAAGTCCATGGCCCATAACGCAGAAGGCCCCGCCATTCAATATAAAATTTCAGTCAGCTAGTAAAATAAAAATGTTTTGAATATATTTCTCTGTGTCTGCGCCCTTACTTTTGCCTAGTCTAAACAACCTAGTTTTGCCCAACAATCCCGACAAGCCACGATAATGCCAAACTTACTAATTACATTCCCTCGTTAATCGATCGCAACTATAAATACAAATGGACCAAATTCTAAATAAACTCTTGTGAGTAAACTTTACGATGTACGATGTGTTAACTTCGACGTGGTTTGTTGATTTTATATTATTTTCAACGTACGCTTAAAAATGTAAGTTTTAGCGGATATACAGTTATTAAATTGTTTAGCTGAAATCAGGTACAATTTTTTTTTTTCATAAATTTCCAAAGGAGAAGATACTCAATTCGGTTGTACTTTTTTTACTTTTATTTGAAACTATACTTATACTTTCAAATCGTTCCATCATTTTTTTATCATAGTCAGTTCAAAAGTTAGTGCGGTTTTTAAAACAAAATAACTGAAAATTTATGTCATCCAAGTAAACGATAATGTGTATTTTGCTTTCCTGTGACTTTTTTCTTTGCCCGTTGAATACCGATTTGGTTGTATCTTGTTTTAAATGGTAGAGTGTACCCCCTTTTTTTTTTTTTTTTTTCCGTGGAGAAATGTCTTAGCATACCGCCCTGCCACGGGGAGACAGAGCGGTTATGTGGGACTACCCACTAAAACTCCACGGTGTCCTCCTCTGCCGCTTAGTGGCGGGAACACGGGAACGTTTATACACACATCCGCGATCCCGCCGCAGCTGCCCGTTTCCGGACCCTCCTTGGGATGGCAATGCCACCATCCTCCCTCGCCACGACACGCCAGGACACGAGGCGCGTCGCAACCACCTCGGGGACCATGCCAGCGATAGGACGTCAGACTACCCCGTGTCAGACGCCCTAGGTCCCCATGCGACGGGTCAAATATGTGGCCCCGTCGCCTGCCACTACGGCCGCAGAGGATAGGGAGAGTGGCGCCTCTCAATACCAACACTCCTCTTCCCCTGCGGCCCCACCGCGTCCGCCATCAAACGGTGGCGACCCCGCCGTGGCCGCGGAAGGTAGGGAGAGCGGCGCACCGCTATACCGGCACTCCTCTCCCGCCGCGGCCCCTAACCCTCAGCTGCGGTGCCGCCCATACGACACCGCAGCCCGCCTCAGTTGCGGTGCCCCCCATAAGGCACCGCCACCTACTGTGGCCGCTCCTAGTCGGCTTGGAGGCAAAGCCTAAAGGAGCAGCCCCTCCCGGGTTCCTCTTGGCTTCACCGTGGGCAGCCCAACCACGGTTACTAAGCCCCCCCGCCCCGACAAGGCGGGAACCCGCGGGGGGGAGAGTGTACCCCCTAGGGGTCAGAAATAAGGGATGAAAGCATTGAAGTCGGTTTTTAAAATATTTTTAATGAGTCAATTATAAACGGATCTAATAATTGGAAAATTGAATTAAATAATTTTTAACATAATACTTTATGAGATTACGTAGCAGCCCTGCGGTGTTCCGTGTCACCCTTCAGTGTTTTCTGATAAAATTAAATATCAGTATCAATTAGTTTCTGGGTTACGAACGTCACTGAACGTTAATTTTGGTATTAGAATTGAGCTTTCAAATGTATCTGATGGTCAAATGCTAATTAAGTTATCTTTAAATATTTCAATGATATCTAATTTGATAAACTAATTTTAATTATACATAGATATCAAACCTGCGTTTTAAAATCGGAACTTCACAGTATAATTTGTGGAAATATGGTAAAATTTAGAAGGAAACAAAATATTCAGCAAAATAACTAATTCAAACAAACCATTTCCCGATAAAGGCAATAATTCCCCGGCGTATACGTCTTTAGTAGTCAATTTCACACGTCAGCGCTCTTTGGCTGGTAAAAGTAAACCTTATTTCAATTCTGTGAAAACTTACAAACAAGTTCCACCCCGCGGGGACAAACAAATTAGAAGGCATTTTATGTCGCCGACGTTTGGGGAGTCTTGCAGACTTTGGCCTGTTTCTCGGAAAATAAATAGTTTTTTAAATAACCTTCGTTATTTATTCCACAGCAAAGTTAATTACCCGTTCGTTTCCAACATTTTGATGGAAAAAAGGCTCGACAAACATTTTTAAGTTTTTTTTGTAATTTAGTACCTATTACGGTATTACGGTTCTCGAAGTTTCAAGATTTCACGTTAATTATATTAGACTCAATAACTTAGGATATTATACCAAACTATAAATGTCCACAGAGAGGGTTACCTACCCTGCTTCAGCTGACTGGCCTTACATTTCAGTTGTTAGTAGACCTGCCTTCTGCGCTATAGGTCGTGGGTTCAATTCCCAACCAGAACAAACATTATGAGTTAAGAACATAGATGTTTGTTCTGGGTCTGGGAGTTAAAGTGCATGTTTTTTTATCCGAGACAGTGACGGCGCCCGCTGTTAGCCCACCTGGTGGGAAGCGGTTACCCCGGCCCATATCAACAGCAATCCAACTCAGAATAACACTAGGATTTTAGACTTAGTTGTATTTATCCTGCTGCATCCATCATCCAAGATATCTCATGCACCTGTAATTTCATCGGCATCCACACCTCTCAGTTAGTATTCTGTCAGTTATCTTGTTTCCATAGTATATGTGTGAAATATCGATAAATATTAATTGAATGTTTCCGTAAAATGTATAAACTTATTGCTACATGAAAATCATTTGAAAAATGTATTATTCCATACACAATTTTAATAAAATAATTCTTGAGCACTTATTCAAATACCAGAGATATATTTAAAATTTCGTACTGCGCGAAACTCTCATATATCTAAGATCTGGAGCTATATTTCCATTTTGTTTAAATACGCAAATAAGGCAGAAAAACAAAACCAATCCAGCCGCTACATATTGATCATAAAATACACACTATTTATCTCACTCTATCTCACTATAAAATGAGACTTACGTATTCTATACCAATTTAACATGGAATACGAAGCCATTAGAGAAACAAACGAGCAACAAACTGGAAATAAAAATTTGTTTTATTCGAAGCGCCATTCTTGGTGGTAAATTTATACCCTAACAAAACACAACCAGCATATTGTGAAGCAAGTCCTTCTTTATCTCTGATTTAGTTGTGTGTTATTCAAGGCCATTTTGGGGCAAAAGGATTTTACGATCGGAAGGAATACGTGGGTAGCATAGTGAGGAGCAGAGATCTACCCCACTACCCATATAACGCTGAAAGGCTGGGTGACGACTAGTTTTTGTAATGTTCAGTACCCTACGAATAGGCAATTAAATAATCGACACCAGTATTACTATAATAATTCCGGAAAAATTTTACTTTCTCAAAAAAACACTCCTTTTATTATATTATAGCTAAGGTTTTAATTGAAATACGCAATGGAATTAATGGCACTTAACTTGATTTGATGAAACGAAACATTATTTTCGAAGAAAATCATAACTTCCTCGTACACTGTAATCTCAATTTTAAAGCGTCATCCCGAGGCGTCTAGCGCGACATTGAATAAGGCAATTAGAAGGGGCTATAACAAACAGGAAAGGAAATTTAATTCGTTTTTGTTTTACTAAAACATTTTAGATAAATTAAGATGATTGTTGGTCATTTCCTTTGAACGGATCTGCTGAAGTAGAAAAGCGAGTCTCGAGAGTCACCGAGTTTGGACATCGAATGTTATTTCCGATATTGCAAATAGAATTGAAGAACATGAAAACATTTTGTCCGTCCACCAAGTGTACCTGATCTATTAGATATAAATAGTCCTCAATGAGATCCTTCAACTGACACAGACCCAAACCATTCAGGTAGCAAAATGAAATAGAATGAAATATAAAAGAAATGTGCGAAAACCTGTGACGCAAAGTAAAGTACTCGTAATCAATTGTCAAACATTGAGTTACTGAATTTTGGGTACTGAATGAAAAAAGATTTTTCATTAGCATATTTGGGCATGGTTAAAACTTCAGGGATGATGATGATTGTATTATCCGGACCGATTTCGGCCACAGCAACTTGGCTTCTGTTTTACTGAGTAGGACATATGTAACGTGTGTTTTTATGTAGCTTATATACCCTATTTTAGCTGTTAAGGTGCGTTTATAAATTTTGAATGGAAGGGTATTATTGGGCCCTTGATCGCTATTAGTTAATTTGGTGCGCTTATCGCCGCCATTATTTTCTCACATACTCAGATAACACTTCTCATAATGATACAGTAAAATCATAAATTCATCCCACATAGCAAGCAAAACAATTGAAAATAAATATCAAGTATGCATAAAATTTCCGCAAGACTAAGCTTAGCCAGCTATAAAAACTTTTGTGTACTAGCAAAAGAAAACTTTTAAATATATGCGCAAATAAACTTATCATCGTATTTCGTGCTACACATTTTTTGTTTCTTTTTTACTCGAATTTGACAAAAGTGACAGGGCGATCTAAAGGGCCACCTGATGTTAAGTGGTTACCTTCACCCATAACACCCACACCACGACTTAGGTCCTCCCTGACCTAATTATGGGAAGACCTAAATCGCACCCCGTTGCACCCATCACTTGAGATGGGGATCTAACATCTCATGGCAACCACATTCCACTCGCATTGCTGTGTTCGGGTGAAAGTGTTTTTTATACCTAAGAAAAGCATAGAAACATTGTTTTCATTCCAAATTAATTGCTTCAATATAAGAATATTCCTTCGATTTTCAAGAGCTCACGAAATGATATACCAAATTTATTTTTTTATTAATGGTTCAATTAATGTTATAGGCTTCTAAAATGAAATATACTTATTCAATTTCCACACGGCTGGAGCCGAGCCCTGTGCCTAAATAGCAAATTTATCTTGCAATTAGAACTTGCTCGTATTTTCGTGTTTAGTTAACGTGTTCAGCTCGCGACCTAATTGCTAGATTTACGTACACATTGCGTGCATTAATTTGCGTTACACGTTGTTCGGTAGACGTCAAACGCAGATAACTTCATGTTACCAAAAGTGTGTTCTACCGTATTACAAGGTGAATGGGTACAAAGAGCTTTTAGATATTTATCTAATAAACCGGTGACAACCACTTCTGAGTGTAGGTGTCTTCTCTAACAAGTATTGCTATATAAATTTTAAAACTATCATGGTTATGAACATTATTATACAAAACTCACAAATCACGGTAAATATCTCGGTAACACGAATAATAACAAGTATTGCTTTTATAATTTCGTCCGACCAACGGGCTGTGGTCTGCCTCGAATTCTACACATAAATAGGTCTTTAATTAATTATAATACAGCGCCAGCCGCATGCGGACGTACAGATATCCTCGGATCAAGTCGCCAAAACGTTAGACCAAGGTGACCAGAGGTTTTATAATGCACGCCTTTCCTCGTTCCTAAAAATCTTTTCATTACCTCATGAGCTGATAACCTGATGAACCTGATATTAAGTGATTAACACTGCCCATAACAATAGTACTAAGACTAGGTATCAGATGACACGAGGAAGACTCGAGACGGGGATTTAACATCTAATGCACCCCTTTCACCGGCACCCACACCGTTACACCGGAACACATCAATGCGAGTGCACCACTGGTTAGCGACAGATTACCAGGTGAAATCACCACGACTTATCTCGAAGAACTTGCCATAATTTCTTCCTTTGTTCACCCTCGTGGTACTAGCATACCAGTTTCATGTACGTGTGCGTTTTTGTGTTTATGTGCGTGAACGCAGTCAGTCTTCTGTATCTATTTACTTTGTGATGGTTCTACCGTTGTAACTATGTTGTAAACAGTGCAGACCTAATTCATAAACAAACTGAACTCGCGAGGTGACCTCACAACGGATATACTACAGAGGTTATTGCAATTGAGCATTTACGTGATTTTAATTTAAACAATGGATTTTAAATAACCTTGGGTACAGAATCGGGAACTAATCCACTCATTATAACAGATAATGAGTGGATTAGTTTGTGAGAGTGGGGCGAAATGAAGAAGCAAATTAATATGAATGAAAAAGGTATGAGTTTCTTTTGGTTCACAATTTTGTTTTATAAATAATAATTAAATTCTGTTCATTGGTAAGTGCATCACTTGACAAAGCTGGACCAATTTAGCAATTTCTATGCCTTTTCTTGTACAATAATAGCCTGAATATAAGATTTATAGAAATAAAAACGGAAAAAATTAAAAATCGGAAAGCTTTTGATACTACCTATATGTTGGTTGATAGCTGATTTTCAAATTACAGGTCTTTCAGGACAGCTGGTTTATGATATCTTTTTAAACTTTAGATACTTAGAAAACCTTACTGTTAAGTTTCGTCATATTATGAAGACTAATATAAAGATTAGCACCTGTAAAGGGACTTTGTCAAATATTGCTAACTTGAACTCATATACAGCAAAAATAAATTTTAATATTAATTACAAATCTGCTAAAACGGGCCTTGTCAAACGTACAAAACTATAAGAAATATAATGCAGCTACCAACGAGCTTTACTACTAATAGTCTCCACACCATCGGGGTCCATCATAAAGGAACTCGGGACTTACGGACGCTAATAAGATTGACCCCATGAGCAGATGTTTTAGGGCTCATACTAGCGAAAACCAAAAATAACGCGAATTAAAATATTCTATCTACCTACTACCAAAACAGTTTTCCAGGCGGCCGAGTTATGCATAATAAAGGTGAACTTGCAGAGATGAGCTCACAAAAGGATTTACAAAGATTGCTGGATTAAAGTAGGGATTAATTTCAGCGAGAAAAGTTTCACACGAGACACGGGGAAGTTCGCGACTTGGTAGTCCACAGATAATAGTTTAGTAGCAAGTTTAATTACTTCCCGGTTCGAGGAGCGACCGCTGACTGGCTCATGATACGCCGCCGCCAGCGCTGACGGAGCCGACACGGCTACGCGGTCTTATACAAGCTTTTACGATGTAAGTTCACGGTAAGCTACTTTTGTTTTGCTGATGTAGATTTAAATAGATGGTTTAGACTGTGGGACATTATGGAATGGCGTAGCAGCTTTTTCTGGTGCCGTTTGTGTTTGAAATATTTAAAACACCGACTGGCCTCACTGCTCTTTTGGTAGTAGCTCTGCCTTCTGTTAATCGTGGGTTCGATTGGGTGTTAATATGTAATATCACACTATAATAATATAAAGGCGAAAGTTAGTATGTGTGTGTATGTGTTTGTTACTCTTTCACGCTCAAACGGCTCAACGGATTTGGATGTAATTTGGTAACAGGATAGCTTATATTCTTAATTAACACATACTTTTGATCCCGGAAGACGACGAGTAACACCGCGGGGCGCAGCTAGTAGTACAATATATATACAAAAAAAATACTGTATAAGTACAATATTCTATCAGTTGTCTAGTGAACAAGCTATGCTTAATTTGGAGCTAGATTTATACAGCGCCATCTAGCCCGAAACTAAAAGCATAGCTTGCATTTTAAAAATAAGATTACTTATAGAATACGTAATACATGCCTTTTATTGTAAATACATATTTATAATACATATTAGACAGACACAGAAAAATCTAAGTTCGTCTCACAAATATTTTCCACGGTGAAAATTGAACCTACAGCTCCGTAGGCAGAGTTACACAACTAGCGATGTTTGCTCTAGCCCGGTTTAGGACCCGGTTGCTCTCGTACTTCCAAGTTAAACTTATCTAAAAAAATATATAAACTTCTTTATCCAACGGTAATCCAACGGTCAAATCGCACCAGTTTTCTCTAATTTGATTTGGGTATTTCACAAAATTATTTTGCTGAACCAAACAGCATTTATTCATCTTACGGGTTAATGAGTCAATTGATATTCAAATGTTGTTTTGCGCCGCACTAATTGTGCGCAGAATCCGCGCAATCTAGTAGGCACAGCGAGGGTTATTCAATGCAAATACTACAATATAATACTTATATGGTAATATATTGGGTGTGTGAATATGACTCCGCCCTTTTTGTCAAAATAAAACACATTTGTTCGCTTACAAAATTAAAAAAAAAAATTATTGAAAGTATGCTCCATCTGCAGCTACAACCTTCGCCCATCGTTCAGGTAGTTTTCGTATTCCTTGCTGGAAGAAGTCCTGGTCTTTTGAGCTTATCCAGTTGTCAATCCAAATTTTGATACTTTCACATGAAGTAAACTTTTCTCCAGTAAGGTCTGTCTGCATCGTCCGGAATAGGTGGTAATCCGAAGGAGCTATGTCTGGTGAATATGGCGGGTGGGGTAACACTTCCCAGTCCTGTCCCTCTAAATATCTTTTTACGACTTCTGCGGTATGCGGTTTGGCATTGTCATGCTGAAGAACTAATTTGTTATGTCTATTCACCCATTCTGGTCGTTTTTCTTCTATGGCTCGCTTCAAACGCATTAGTTGTCGTCGGTAAACTTCTCCATTAATAGTTTCAGAGGGTTTGAGCAACTCATAATATACAATACCTTTCTGATCCCACCAAATACAGAGCATGACCTTGGCACAGTGAATATTTATTTTTGGCTGTGATGGGCCTGGTTCGCCTGGTTTCACCCAAGCTTTTTTGCGTTTAGGATTTTCGTAGTGTATCCATTTTTCGTCTCCTGTGACTATCCGATGCAAAAATCCTTTTCTTTGCTGTCTTTGAAGCAGCATTTCACAAATGGTTTTCCGACGTTCCATGTCTCTTTCTTTTAAATCATGTGGAACCCAGTAACCGGCTTTTTGAATCATTCCCATCATTTGTAAACGCTTTGCAACAGTTGAACGATCAACATTTAATGCTGCAGCTAATTCTGATTGAGTTTGGCAAGAATCTTCCGCCAATAATGCTTCAAATTCAGCATCTTCAAATTTTTTTGGTGGTTTTCCATGTTCTTTATCCTCAGTACTAAAATCGTTATTTTGAAATCGTCGAAACCATTCCTTGCAAGTTGTATTAGACGGAGCATGCTCACCATAAATCTCCACAAGCAAACGATAAGTTTCCGCTGCAGTTTTCTTCGCAATAAAATAATGTAATAACACTTCCCGCAAATGACGTTTATTTGGAATAAAAACCGACATTTTCGAAAAGGTGAAAACAATTGTTGCTTACACTTCAACCAAATATCATAAAATGCGTTAGATAGCTGACATTCAGTACTATCGAATACAAGTATGGTCATTTATTAGTACACGTAAACAATACTAAAAACGACATCTGTTGAGAAAGGGCGGAGTCATATTCACACACCCAATAGAATTCAGCACACATTTTGAGCAGAATTCGTAGCTACCGGAAGCTAAAATTGCTAATTTTCAGTAAAACGTTTTCTAGAAGGTTCTGACAAGTTTTTGTCGATGGGTTATCTGCAATTATAAAACTAAATAGTCTGTCTTGACTAAATAGTGAGTCTTTGGTTCTTAACAGAAAAGTAAAAATAAAAAATCTCACTTCCTTTGAATTCTCAAAGATTTATTTGCTAGCGTCCTTATTTAAAGCAAGTATGTACCTACAGTGGCATGGGTTTTAATTGCAAATGGTACTTGTTCAAACCCTTTCAGCCAGACAGACATAGGTTTTAACCTTTACCCTGTGGGCATGGAACCTTAAAAACTCCAAGTGAAGGTTGGCTACCTTGGCAACAATTCTCTCCAATCACTTAAATGCATAAACTAAGCATTACCGTAGATATGATTGCTCTTCGCCACAAACATGTAAGTTAAACACTCAACTACCTCAATTCGTGCCGGTCGCATCGGGACATGGAATACATAAATTCCAAACTTCCCACCTGCGCTAACAGATTTATCTGCGGCAAACTCCGGCGAGCATAGTTTGACGGATGTTATGCTCGAAACCCTCTCGATACAAATATGAAACTCGGTTACGCTTAACTTGTCGAATCACTTCGGTCGTACTTCCTTACGCTGCTTTGGAATGACTGACGCGATACCATAGTTGGGATGATAATTCTATAACCGGTCACGTCCACGCTGTGCATATACTAGTAGTATACTCGTAAAATAAATGAATGTCGATACAAATATGAAACTTGGTTATTGATAACTTGTTGAATCTGCTTAAAACTGCTTTAGAATTACTTACCTTACCGTGCCTAAGTACGTTCAGATAACCTATACCTAATGCTGATCCCATCTACGCGTACAGTGACAGCAGCAGCGTGCCTGTGAGTGTAGTATAAATTGTTTTACGTAATTTCGCTCCAACCCGATACAAATTTTCAATTTTCATCGGATTACTTTAGTCGTATTCTTTATGTTGCTTTGGAATGAAAGATCTTCCCGTGCTAAACATAATAATGTCAAAAAAGATCGCGTCCGCAAAATTTTTTATCAAGGTCCTACTGATTTTGACGTTGACGTGTTACTTATTAAGGACGATAAGTGAAACTAGGGGACTGTTATTCCTCAAATCAAGTGACAAATAGTTTTAACACAAATATGATACTCCGATATGCTTAACCTGTTGAATGCCTACAGATCTGTGAGATACTTTAGGACGGCTTTATCTCTGTAGCTCTATTAGTGTTGAGATTGAGAGCCCCGTCAGTCTGGAAACAGATTTGTGTACCTACGTAAAGTGAGCGAGGCGATTCGTATGCAATTAATACATATAAACATAAATCTCACTACAAACTAAATAACAAATTCTTAGAAGTTTCACACACACAGATTCAGCGGACCACTTTTCACCTTGAGGCTATCGTAACGTAGGCGTAACAAATGATGAGCTTATCGCCGCCATTGTTTTCCTCGAATAACTCAGATAACACTTTCTTTTAGTAAAATAAATCATCCCTTAATAATCCGACAGCCAGGACAAACTTATACCGACAATAATTACCGACAAGTCTCTTAAGAACTAGAAAATATACTTTCTTATATCTTATATTTTTTCGTACAGGTATGTATATGTATACCTAAGCGCGTGGTGCCCCAGCGGCGCAGTCGCCGACTTTCTACCTGAAGGTTGCTGGTTTAAACCCACACGTGCACCAATGATTTTTTCACTACAAAAATTTATGTGCGCAATACCTCGTTCTCGAAACGGTGACGGAAAACATCGTGAGGAAACCGGCATGTCTTAGAACCAAAAATTCAAATGACACAAAACGGTCACCCATCCAAGTAATGACCGGGCAAAGAGTGGCTTAACTCAAACGATCCCTTAATTAACCTCATGTGAGATGAAAAGTAACCATAAACCAGATAATTATACGCAGTTTAGAGCAAAATCTCTCTTATTCAACCATAGAATATTCGCGCTACAAGTTTCTCTTATACTCCAGTTGTCACAAATACTTTTTACATTCGAAAAGCTCCACACTGAATAGAATGGGAATTCAAATGATGTGGTCGCAGTAGATTAAAGGTAAATTAAAACATACGTTGTTGACATAACTATGTTAAAATCTAACATATCATTACGAAACATAACGAGAAAAACCATGTAGCATTGTATAATGTTAAAATTCCCCGTGATATATGACGTCAGGCGCATCATACTAGGCATTCCGTATTACGTTTTGAACATAGCTTTTCCGTCAGTGATGTGAATTATGACGTGAAAATTTACGCTATATTCAGGTTTGAATAAACCGCAACTATGCGAATATTACATTCCATGGCACGTGCAATTTGTATTAAAATATCATATGATCTGTCTATCACCTTTTCTCGTGGTTTATCAAACAATTTACGAATTTTGATAGGTAGATAATATACAACTCTTCTGGGGTACAACCCAGCAGGGCACTTGTAGTAGGTGGTATGTACCACGTAAACAATGCAGTAACATGCAGACACAATTACCTACATCATGTTTGACTAGACTTAACATACCTTTTACCGTGTATTTAGGATTGATTTTAAGAAAATAGGTTTTTTTTGTTTGAAGATGTGACGGAATGAGCCGAAATCCCACCTGGTGTTAAGTGGTTACCGCCGCCCATAACAGCAATACAACTAAAGTCCTCCCCGATCGTTGTATGAGAAGACCCAAGACGTTATGATGTTACGTCTCATGTGCATGTGATTTCAACACATCCTTCCACCGGAACACAGGAATGAGTGTGAACCACTACTTGGCTGCAGATTACCAGGTGTGGAGGCAGTATTTCTCCCTGCGTACTTTGCACAAGTTCTACTGCTCCCTGAGCATCAAAGGGTCGCGACCACCACAGACGCGAGTAACGAGTAACCTAAATTACAAGCACATAAGAATCGGAACTTTATGTCCCAAGGCGACACTCGTGCGGTGACGGAGCTCAATGCGCAGGTAACAAAGTTTTGTGATGGGCAAGGCAATCTGCTTCGGCTGCCTAAATTATTTACAGAATTTACACTACGTGGAAGTTATAAATATCTCAACTGAGAAATCAAAAGAGAAACATTGCTTTGAGCTCTAAACGAAACAGTAGCTCCACCCGACCGAGGCTCCGCAATCGCTGAATCAAAAGAAATGAACTCCACATCGCTTACTTGAACACTGCAGATAGCGCTCGGATTTCAATAGCATTTGTATTCCATTTGGATTCCATGCAAAATATTCAAGTGCGTCAAAAAAGTTCAAAACCTTTGCTAGTACTGCAGTGAACATGATACAGAAATTTGGTAGTCTATTGAATTTAACCACAAAGCAAACACCTAAGAGATCGTTCATTAATATTGTTTTTTTTTATTTAGGTAATAAAGGCCCACCTAGGCCCGCCTATCCAAGTCGCTCCTTGGACCTGTGATTTGAGCGGCACCCACACCCCCTTCCACCGGAACACAGCAGCGAGAGTACACCAGTGCTTGGCGACGGATTACCAAGTTTGCTCTCTGGACGAACTTGGCACTAGTTATATTGCTGCATTTAGTTGCTCCTTTGCCACCACCCAGGGGGTACGTGTAGGCATACTAGAGGGTATGCTGGACCCCCCAAAACCACAAATATAAATCAAATTATAAACGATATCTTTGCCTCATTGCCAACCCTAAGAGTAAGGATGACTCGCATCTTTACCAATTGAGCGGTTCTTTTTCGAGAATGTCTCCACATAATGACACTACTGGATCCTTACAAAGACACAACAAGCTATTTTTTGTTCCCTCGCGCCACCTGAATGCGAACCTGAATCCTATACACATACCGAGAGGGAGGTACACCCTGTACCTCCTAAGGGCGAGAAATAAGGGATAAAATCGGTATTTTAGTTTTATTTTTAATATGTCCTTTATGATTATAAGACATTCTGTTTTTAATCTTATAAACAGAATGAGAGCGTTTTAAGAGCGTTTTAAGAGCGTGGCATTGCGCTCATTTTATATATAAATAAATAAATATTTATGGTCATTTTACACAGCTGCATCTAGCCCTGAACTTAGCAAAGTTTGTAATATTGGAACTAAATATAATAACAATAGAAAACTGTTTATATAGTACTTTTTTGTACTTGTTCTGATTGGGAATCGAACCCATGACCTACAGCAGAGCTGCTGCTAATTGAACTATGAGGCCAGTCAAATAAGATTTTGAAAATAGCTTAGGATCGAAAGTAAAAGTTATCTTGCAAATTGTGAATTTCGTAGAGATTTGTGACGCTAAGCAAATTAGCCGGAATGACGCGTCCAATTGGTTAGCATATTTTAATAGCGGCTGGCATCGAGCCACTGCCGACGACACGCCTTAATGTTTTCCTGTTTCCCCCTAATGTGCCTACTTAACGAACTAAACTTTCTTATCGAACAAACCAACAACTCTCCGTTGAGTTTGAAAGTAATATCGTAAAATAACTAGGACCTTTGTTACATATTTCGCATAAAAACTTTTTAATTTTTGCATCTGCAAATAATCTTCTTTATCGAGCGCAAATACAAATTAGGTAAAAATTATGTTTCAGAATTCAGAAGGATCTGAAAACCAATGGGAATATATAAATATATATTACTATAGGGGTGTGGGGGGTCTTTGCTTTGCTTTTTTATGATGACATGGGGGGTGGAGGGATCTAGATCGTAATTACGTCAGCAGTAATTGTTTACTTTTTTACACATATGGCAACTAACACATTGTCTATGCCTGAAAATGAAATGCATTTTCGGGGATTCCTATGAATACTTGTGTACTTACTGTTTTGTTTCGATACGATTGACAATTTCATGTAGACTTATAACTGCTGCTCATGAATCAATCAATTGTACCAATGTTTACGTAAGCATGGGGGGAGGGGTAAGAGCTTTGCTTACTTTTGCTGACAAGGGGGAGGGGTGGGTTAATAATTGCAAAAAATCTGCTTACGTAATACTTGTTCATATGTTTGGTGTACAATAAAAAAAAATTGTATTGTACCTAAAACATGGAAATAATACTTTGACAGAATGATAGACGTGCTATTTCAATGGATTCTGTATCTGAAACAAACAATTCCATTATTCAATACAAGCAAGATTAAATGGCATTTCGCATAATAAAAAATCTATCTTTACCTACTTAAAACGTCAAACGACCCCCGTCTATACAAAAAGACAGCTTGATGGATGTGTTCGCGTTTTGTAGGATTCCGACGAACCTAACGACGAAGGACGCTTTTATTTATTAAATACGAGGGGCAGGGGAAAAGTATTATGCAATGTAACTACCGAATAGAAAAAAAGAAATAGTTTTTTAGATATCCGCAGTCAGGGTTATACCCTTATAGTTTCCGTCCTACCCATGTGTCACAGGCGTTTGAAGTTTGAAGTTTATGTCAAATGCTATGTGTTGTAAAGAAAAATTATTAAAAACTTGCACCTCCCCGTTAAATGGGCAAAATATACAAAGTAAATGTAATTAGGTTACATTGCAAAACGAACCAGGTTTATGCTAAATGCCAGTGTAATTTTATTATTTCATGGCACAGTAACATTTCAATAAAATAACCATTTAGCAGAGCTTCAGTTGCGCAATAATATTAACCGATGACACTGCCGCTTGCATTAATATAATTGAGTGCTAGCTACTCCGTTTTCAGAGGAAATTAATCAGCGGAAGTTGCGCAAAAGTGCATAAAACAAACAAGTTATGAATGCGATGCTTATCAGGGCTACATTGTGCCAGGCAATTTTCTGAGCAGCTTATATCACGCCGTTACGAGTGTGTTATTCGATAATATATGGCTTTCATTTGGTTAAAAGCTCTGCTGTTCCAAACGCATTTTCAGTGGCTATGGCGCCGCCATTAAGATTATCATGTCACAACCAATAATATTTTATCAATAAAATCGACTTCAGATTGGGCGATTAATATCAGAATCATTTTATGATATTGAATTTTGAGTTAATCCTTTCATGGTTTATGAAGGGATGGTGAAAAAGTTTGTAATAGTTTAGGTTGTAATATTTTAATACAATAACAATATAATGATCTTAATATATGATTGAGCAGAAAAATTAACTTAGTGTTGAATAAAAAAACCAGCCAAGTGCGAGTCGGACTCGCGCACCAAGGATTCCGTACCATTATTTATAATAACGATAATAAAACACAAGTGGCGCCATTAAGTTTCTTTATATGAAACTATATCCTAAAAAACACGTTTTTGTATGAGGGCCTCCTTAAATGTTTATTTGATTCTGTTTTTTAGTATTTGTAGTTTAGTATTTGAGAAAATTTAATATTATAATATAGTAAAATAGAAAAACTTTATTTTGTGTTACATAATTAGGGCTCGATTTAAAATTAAAAAGACAATTTACATATAAATATTCAGTCGCTCTCTCTCTGTGCCAGCGATTAGCGTAAGCGAGACAATACTTGCATTAAGAAATATCCGAACATTTACACTTATCAATAAGAAAGGCAAATAATGTAATTGAAATTTATCCCTCAACACCCAATTTCCCATACATTGACGAATGGAGCATTTGATAGCAAACTATCCATAAACATTTTATCGGCAAAGGGGTTTGACCCCTTGCACTAATATATCTGTCTCATGGACAGTAATTTCGGTTCACCACTAAACTAAGCCTTATATGTCTGCTTGTCGAAATTTAATAAGTAAGTATGCTATCAGTAAATGTAATTTTACATTATTTGTAGGCTATTTTATTATCTAGGGCCATTAGGACAGTTTGTCTGTTCACAATCTGCAAAACGCATTATGTAGGTTTACTTATAAAACTTATATTTGTTGAACTCGCCAAAAATAATCTTTACAGGAACTTTGAAGACACTATGGTTTGACTAGAAATTCGTTAATAAATACAAATATTACATTTTAGGCATGCTATTCCTATTGCTAAAACAGTTTTTAAATTGGTCTAATTTTTCAGAAATATTTTAATCATGTTTTCTATAATATATATATATAGATACTAGGTAACATGCTCTAATTGAATAGGTATAATATGAAAATAGTACCTTGGGATTAAACAATAATGTCAAGTATAATATCCTTTCCTAGTAGTATGTGCCTGTCGCTGCATAATCTAATCTATCTTACTTCAATACCGGCAAATCCGCTATCGTAGGAATACAATGGAAATGTAATTTTATAGAGAAGATTAAAAACCTTTCAATCCTTCTAGGACTTCTGAGTGGCTTTGATTATTCGCATGATAGTCATATCTTGCGACAGTGATAGTTGTATCGTTCGATTATTGTAGTCAGATGGATAGCTTAACTAAACGGATAAAGCTAGTGTGAAAATAATTCTTTTAGTCCGATTGTTTTAAGTTAATCCAAAGGAAGTTGAAATTCGTAAATTTCCTCAATAAACTAACTCTATAATCTACTCGAGGATGCGCTCATTAACGTCTTTTGATACCAACATGGAAAATTTGGGCTAATCAAATCAAACCGGTAAGTCCAGTGACCGGTTAAATATCGAAAAAAAAAATACTTCTATACCTTCATCTATTTCTTGTTCTTAAAAAAACGATAATAAAATAAAAACCGTGAAAATCGGATCACCTGTCTATCAATTTAAACAGAATGTATAAAATGTGTTCACATTTGTCAAATATAATACGTGACAAGAACATATAGCTGAACTAAGAACTTTCTTATTTTCTAGAGATCGCTAATAAAAATTACCAAAATTCAAGTAGATCTGTATTGAAGTTATCATTATATACGGATTTGCTTAATGACCATGAGTTCGGGGCATACTTATACCTATATTTCATTCATACAAAGGCATCGTTGAGTCAGACTAAACAATAGTTCATAAACTTCATATTTCCCCTGAGATCGGTGCTGCGGTCACGTAGTCGTCTGCAGTCAATCAGACGGAACCAAAGCTGAGCTGAAACTAATTACAGATACGCTTTGAGTTGGAGCTTGTATGATTGAGAAATTATTAATTTATACCTGGGTAATACCCGGTAGAATATCTTTTGCTGGAGCTATCTTCATCATTAATATTGTACCGGTGAAATAATAAAAATATATCACCGATGATGGTTTAATATTATTACAGACATTTTTATTCCTACTAAATTCAGCTATTCTATAATAGATAGATTACAAAGAAACTTTTAATTCTGACAAGGGATATAAAATTTCTTTAATTTTACATTTTTATTTTATTTATTTCTTTAGCATCATAATGTTACATTGTGAAAAGGTAATAAGATATTCACTTACTAAATGTAACTTTACACTCATACCTCTGCACTAGGATACTATGTAGCAGGTGGTATGGGCAAACCCAACACTCGCAAACAAACTTTACGCTCATCAGACATGTTTAGCTCGGGAATCGAACTAGGACCTCTCGAAGGCAAGATAACTAAGCTTTAGAGCCATCTATAGTGTTCATAAATATAGTGTACATGTACAAAATACAAATACAGATTACTTTTCATTTATTTGTATACTAGCTGCGCCCCGCGGTTTCACCCGCATAGTTCCCGTTCCCGTTTAGAATAAGGGGATAAATTGATTTTATTTTTTTCGTTAATTTTCCAATGTTTTAATAGTTATTCTGCTATTCGGGACGGAAACAAATCCAACAAATCTGGTTTTTATTTAATAGAAATAGTTTTATTATTGATTTCTTACAAATATCAAATAGTCATCCATACGTCATTACATAGCTGTCATTATACGTCAATTTTGTTATTCCAAGTCTGATTCTTTTTTGTTATACCACGTTTTATAGTGACTGACGTTACATGTCAAGTCACACGGGAATGATGTCGAACGGGATAAAAAGTATCCTATGTCCTTCTCCTGGCTCTAAACTACCTCCCTGCCAATTTTCAGCTAAATCGGTTCAGCCGTTCTTGAGTTATAAGTGAAGTAACTAACACGACTTTCTTTTATATATATAGATTATTAGTTGGTAATATGTCAATTTTATTTTATCCTATCCAGGCCAAGTATTGTTGAAATCCCAGTTTTACCGATACCCATTTTAATTAAAAAGAGACTTATCTGTGATAAATTATTATTAACTACTGACAAACAAAACTATGAGTAAACAGAGCGATTGAACTGGAACTCACAAAATAAATCACGATATTAATAAGGTAAACAAAAGGGTGAAAATACCTATCCTGACCGGATTTCCCTTATTTATAGCCTTAATGGGAATAAACTGGTTATTCTCAAAATAATCACTGAATATAGCTATTTAGTCATATTTGGTCCTGGATTCGAAACCACAAAAAGGTATTTTTAAGATGATCCGGATGTTTCATTTCTAAATCAATTTCTTGTGTTAGGTACTTATAAGTTGGAAAGAAAGAATTATATAAAGTTATCCTCTAAATTATTACTTGTACATCCTTTTCCGGTCACGGAGATTAAAATGAAACTAAAATAAAGTGCCCCTAACGAAACACAAAAAATATATACTATCAACCATCGCATCATTTTAAATTTTTATTATTACGTAGCTTACGCCCGTTACTACGACAGTATTGCGATACTAACTATATTATGGCAGATCACAAGTCATATTTCCACTAACGTACATCCAAATTGGTTTAATAAATATTTTTGCCATCGCATACAAAAAAGCGATATTAAAATACATATAGCATTTAATATGTTCTGTGATCTGCGACAATTTTGACTGTGTCGCCCGCATCTGTCGCATGATTGACGCATGCCTCACGCTCACGCGCTTTGCAGAAATATCGAATATTGCCAGTAATTTACATAAAAGTACCGGCGTTTAATAAAACCACCGATATGCTCGCCTCCACGGCTAAACTGAATGAAAGCGGGATAAGACCTGCTTTTCATTAAGCAGTTAACGGAGCGTTATAGATTTTAAGAAAATACTGTTTAACACTCTTATATAGCTGTATTGGTGAATTGCGGCAGCAATTTTCCCTGCTTGCGGGATTTAGGAGTGTGTTTCTGGGATAAGCTTAAGACCAATTTATTGCTTATACATGTAGCGGCTGCGATAATCTCATTACATGTTAGTACTACGGTGCTTAAAAAGGATAAAAGAAAATGAGCTGCTAACGTGATAGTAGTGACTCGGACAGTTACTTTCTTATAGCATGCCAGTTACTGTCCGAACTGGTTCGGAAGCCGTTCAGACGTTAGATGATGAGAGTAGCTAATATTGCGAATCGACCCTTAATTAAGGAAACCAGACAATTTATAATTGGAAATAATAAGTTGAAATATTACGGAACTAATTTGCAAAATCTATTTTTCATAGGCTATTAAATTTAATATGAAATAACTTGAGACGATGAGTTGCAGACTTACGAATCTATTATTGTTTATCTAAGTATGTACCTACCTAAGTACTTACCTACTACTGCTACTTTGTGTTGTACCACCCAGGGGACACGTGTACACTCAGAGTGTCCTCCCCTACGGACACAAGCATCATGGTCTCCGTAAAAAAGTACGAGGCATTGCATAAAAAATAACCGAATTTCTGAAACTAAACTGCAATCCGCACCTAACCACCGTTCGTACAACTCAGCACATGAATTGAAATTTAAACAATTTGCTGACCGCGCGGAAGCTATTCGCTGCCGGACCATGTGTCTGAGTCATCAAAATATATATTCAACTTTCTAGTCTACGTTAACAGAAAACTTATGTAGGTATCAGGTGTGCCCGCTCCGAGCTTGCATACATTAAAATCCAGGTAGAATGGTGCAATAAGCTTGTGTTTTAATGATTTTTGTTTACGTATTTAGAACTCAACCGCGGTGTACGTAGTTTTGTGTTGGTGTTAGAGTTACTATTTGGTTACTTTTGTATTCAAAATATTTGTTAGGTGGAGGTACGAAAAGTTTGAAAATTAAATATGAGGTCGTGTAAATAAATTCGAAACAAATAGAACTATATTTTACATGTGCACGCTATACCTACAATTTAATTGCCCCGTACAGGAGGATCTTCTTCACCCGATGTGCAGAGACATTGAAATCAGAGATGCTAAAAATAACTTATGGACATTTCACACAGTACAATCTAGCCCAGAACTAACCATAGCTTGTAACTACGGAAACTAAATAACTGATAGAATACTTATATGATACTTTTTTTGGTAAATTCCTACATATATTACATTAAACACTCAGACACAGACCAAACATTTATGTATGTCATACAAACGAGGTTTAGGTTGAGGTTTTGTTACCGGCCCCAAAAGTCGAAACTCGAAAGAGTCTCTCAAATTATTTCGCTGCTTGATCATAAAAAGCTGATAAATCTATATTGTATTGTATTGTCCACATTCGTCGTTTCAACCCAAAAAAAATACTTTATAAAATTACATACCCGTTTTTTAACCATAAGCGTCATCTTACAGCCTTATGCGTTGATTATAAAACAACATTATGTCAATCCACTAGCAGCACTGTCTAGCAGGGGATATCCGGGGATGGGGTGGGGATTAAGTTCGTCGCTCACTGGCACAGCTCAGTATAGTACCCGGAACCACTGAAAATTGTATAAAAAAAATGGGAACAGTACCATTGTCCAACTGTTGAATGGTTTTATTTGTGTGTTGCAAACATGGCCCGAGGTTTCAGTAGCAAAGAGTGGCAGTCTTGGTGCTTAGGTATGACCGCAGAAAGTAATTATAATAACATTATTTACTATATGCATTATTTAATTCCAATATAGTTATAGTATATAGTATGCCCCCTCTACGACTCTTTCTGGTCTAATCCAAAGGTTTCCTGGAAGCGATTGTTTTTAAAAAAATATTTATCACGAATGGGCAACATTTGTTTTTCGTGAATGATATACGTTTCACTTTGTGTTTTACACACTTTCCTATAGCAAAACTTCGAGCCAGCACAACACTTAGACCAACGATAATTACCAACAAGTTATTTTACTGATTTAAGTAGAAATTTCCTATTGTCGGTAGCAATACTCATACATGTAATCCTCATACTCTATACCCAATTCCTCGGTGTAATATTTATAACGATGGTTCATATAAAATTTCAAAGAGCCCAATTCCAACTGTCACTATACTTTTAAAAACATAATATTAAGTGGAGACGAGATGTGCTGAAGCCCTGAGGGAAATAATCTGCCTGTGCAATATTTCTAACAAAATTTCTTGTATTAGTATTCCTGGGTTCACGAATCAAAATTCGGCACATAAGTCAGGCTTCGCTCAGACACAAGCTTTGATACTTGTTTGACATAAAGTTTTTTGATTATTACAAAATAAAAATAAAAGTGTTTTTGTAAAATTGTACACTTTTCCTTGGAAGTACATTATGTCTCATATGAAATCCCTGGTATTCTTGCTGTGAACGGCCGAAATCAGCCATAATTACTCAAAAACTAAGCAGCAAGGTTAAGATTTCAGCAACATTATTTTGAAGACTAAAATGACCTTCAGAACAGTTTTATTGGCGACATCACATGAATATTTAGGCGAAAGTTTGTATATACGCGTGTGTGTATATATGTGTGTGTGTTTGGGTATTCCCTCGCGCTCAATCGGCTCGACGGATTTGGATGAAATTTGGTACCAGAATAGCTTATATCCTGGATTAACACAGAGGTTACTTTTTATCCCTAAAAAGTGAAGTATTTCCGGCAAACTATGACTAACACTGCGGAGCGGAGCTAGTTTTCTAAGTATGAACTTCACCAGACTAGTTTAGCCCAAAAATAGATTCACCGTATAATTTGTTTGTCTTCCCAATTATAATTCCCAGTGTAAATCACCCACCTACATCAATTACCGATACATTTTAAACTCGTTAATAACATATTAACGCACTTGCTATTATTTTGGGCTTTTGTAATTGGCGGCGGGGGTGTCGTAAGCAATTTATGGTTTCGAGGTAAAATGCAAAATTTTGGCAACAGAATCCGCTCGTAACACGAGACGCTGAGTGTGTGGCGGCCACATTATGCGCATTAATAATATGCAGGTCCACAGAACGCAACCTTCCGCAGGGATATTCAGCGAAACAGATATAATGTTCACCGAAATTGCACTTTGTAATAGTTTGGAATGGAGCGATGCATCAGGCATTGAAAACTGATCGCAAACCTGTAGCTTCTGTACGAATAATCTGTTAAATCGCAATCAAAATAACAGATTCCAAATCAATAGAGCTTTGGAAATGTCTTTTAGTTTCTTAATTGTGTTGACTGTTATAAGTTAAAAATAGATTAACATTTGAACGTACCCGAAAGTTGTTTTATAACTCAGGATGACGACCTTTTAAAATCAAAGTCACAAATAGAAAGCAGATTCCTTAAAATCGATTTATACTAAATGTTAATTGCAAATGATTTCATCCTGGGAATAAAGTAACTATTGCCATAGTTACTTTGTTTGCTTGCCCATAATTACTTAGTTAATTTGTCAGAAATAATAGAAGATAGGTATATAATAATAAAAAGAAACTAATAAAGGAACCAATTTAGCTATCTAAAAGTCGATTTAAGACCATTAGAACTAACTGATACAATCCACTATCAAATGGAATTATTGTGCCCAAGACACTAGTGGCAATAACAGTACGAATTTTGGGGTTGTTGCCAGATGTAAGAGAAAAAGAATGTATTAGTTTTTTTTTCAACCAAACTAAGCGTGCCTTTGCTCAAGATTGCTGTCAAGATATGTATGGGAATATTAGACGAACCGTTTTTATGGACATCCTGCAACTGATGATTTCAACCGAATTTACATTATATTAACCAATTTGTAATTAGAATCAATTTGTATTAGGGATGACATCACAAACCTCGAAAGTTAAAAAAAAGAACACAATTTTTTTAAACTTATTGTAAATTTTTATCAAATCTTTTGTGTAGAAGTCGTTTGCAATATCTACGTTTTGTTCAACGAGTATTGTATATAAACTAGCTGAATGAAACAAAGTTTGAGGGTCCATGTTGTTCGTGTTCGTACGTAAATACCCTCAGTCTCTACACGAATCCCCCGGATGGTGCAAAAAGAGAAACCCAAAGCAGCAATTGAACCTGTGCCAGTTTTGTTGCCAGTACTGCCTAATAATTTGACGCCAAGGAGATATGAGTTAAGGTAAGGTTTTATCTATCAATTTCGTCAACCAAAAACTTAAATTTGCATTTTCTCCAAAACCTTTTCTACAGCTTCTCAACATTTAGAAGTACAGCTAGCCAAAAGACAAGTTTCATTACCGAATACGCAATTACAAGTGCTTACTTCTTAGCGTTATCTAAAATTGAAATCCGTATTATACTCGTACCTATTGCCAAACGCTCGCGTGGGAGTGCCATAGCGATTGTAAGGAATCCAGCCAAAGAATCTGGCTTTATCGATTTGTGGAATGTTTTATCAAAGATTTTTATTATGCTGAAAAATGTGGATTAATGAATCTCTCGGCAAATGTTTGCATTCCAAGTAGATTTTGACTGAAAACTTTTATATATCACACTAATATTATAAATGCGAAAGTTTGTATGTGTGTGAGTAGTACTTCACGGAAAAACGCATTTTAGATATATAAAAAACGAAGTAAGCATTCAAAAAAATTTCTTGGAAGCGAATTGTACCTTTAAAATATTAAATTTTACGGTTTTCAAAAACTACTTTCTACGAAAAAGTTATATAAATTTCAGCGTGGGGTTACTAAATAAAGTATTTTGTTGGTTTTAATAATGTAAAGTTTCAAGTAAGAGTAGGTAATAACTGATTAAAGACACTAGCTGCGCCCCACGGTGTTACCCACGGTATCTTTTTCGGTTTAATATTAGTGTGATTATGTAGCTTTTAATCCGAACGGGCCAAGCCGTGTTGCCAAAAACTAGTTTCATCAAGTCTGTCTAAAATCAATTTCCCAAATCGAGGTTAACTAGAACAATTATTCATTGAGTCTACCAACTAATGTTCGCTCAAAGTTCGCTCGCGGAATAATTTTCCATTATCATCTAAAATTGTTTGCAAAATCGTAATCAGTAACATGTGCGTGTCATTTCGGAGTTTCACCTTTATCACGATCGGTTTTGCATTATATCAGCAGTTTAGATTGAAAACAAAGTTCGGCGCGGAACGGGTATTGTGATTCTACAACTTTTAACATAAACATGGTACATTTGGCTTGTTTTACCAAAACAGCGGTGTATGAAGGGAGTGTCGTTACAGAATGTATACTCATGTAATGGGTTTTCGCTCTGTTCATTTTAGAAGCGTTTGCTTTTGCAGTAACCTCTTTTGTATTTTTTGTTTTGTTAATCTATTCTTGTTCAATTGTTTGCCTGTTTGTGTATTCTCTTGCTAGTCGCTCTATTTAGATAAATTAAATACCATATAAAGTAACTTTCAGATAAAAATCATCATTATTAAAAATATTTTGGGTCCTACGTCCTCTGTAAGTAACAGGAATTGATTTCTTTGCAATCAATCGTTACACCGGCGCCTTACCAGACATTATGTAAAGACCTTTAAACGATATGCAAAAACTATATTTGGAACGTTGTTTACAAATATTTTAATTATGTATCATGGCAGTGCCAGTTTTGTTTTTGGAATATCTCGAACAACAGTACAAGTAAATGCATTTAAAAACTTGAAAAAATATGACTGTACGGTACACAATATTATAATAGCCGCTCGTGCTATCCGTTTTAAAGTAATCTTATTTCCGAATTAAAGACATTTTAAACTTTTTTGTTAAGTGGCTACTACAGCCCATAAACAACATCAAAACGAGTAGGATTTGAGAAAGGCACATAATAATAAGGTGATCAGCTTTAGCGGAAACGGCGTGATGTTTAATTAAATATTTAATAGTACCTCGTATCCACAATTTCGAAGATTTTGAGTATCACCCTTAATTAAACAATACAGATGAAACATTAACAATTACAATATTCTTCGAAATTCTGAAATATATTAACACCACACCGTTTCCGCGAAAGCAAATCTATAGAATTAAGTATTTATAACTTCAAATTAATCAAGTCGATATAATAAGCGATAAGATATATTTATTTACAATACAATTCCTGGTTCCATGAATATACATCTTAAATTGCCAATAGCAACGAAGACGACCCACCTTAATGGCTGAATTTCGTAAACGTGCTATACTATGTATATTATCTTGACTCAAACTAGTTTCGAGTCCCACAGGTAAAGAGTACGGAACCTTCATTACGAAGCCATTTGGGAAAATCTGCGCGTCGGAGACCAGTCAGCGGTAATAGCTATCGAAATGAACTGATGGAAAGATCTTGGTCAATCCACTTACGTTTATAAAATAGCCTAGTTTGGGTGCAATAGTAGTAACACTTTCATGGAAATTTTAACACCGCCTATACAATGACATTGTTTATCGATAGCTATAATTATTTTCACATAGGAACGGTTCCGTGACGGTTCGAGATGACTTTTTGCAATGTCAAATAGCAATGCCCTATAGTTTAATAGAGATTACTGAACTTGATTATTTTTAAGCTATGTCGTAATTTAGTAACTCAATCAATTCATCTCCGTGGATTTTATTGTTTTTTTTTTTTTTTGTTTATAGGTAAAAGCGTTGACAGAAGATGAATAGGCAAATAAAACAAGATATAACTTTGAATCTTGTATTTAATCTTAAAATGATTCTGATTCAGAATCTGAGGAATCGTCGGATTCTTGTAAGTTTCATTCAATAACACTTTCAACTATCAGATCCCATTCCAAGTTGTCTATTATTGTTTTTTTACGTTTTCTACAACATTTCTGCAATCTGCTAGGGTTATTTTCACGCACGCTTCCTCCAAAAGTTTCATCATTTACCCGTTAATGGCCGGGTCATGTTATTACTTCTTGCACTTCCTTTGCACTTAACTATAAATCGTTTGTTCCGATTTTCATTTTCGCACTCTCTATTACGTTACGTACCACTTTACTCAGAACTGATATGTGACGGTTTTTTGAGGAAAATGTTTAATGTTTGTTTTTTTATATTCTAAGGTCTTAAAAGTTAATTTGTGTCAAACCCTGTCCGATCCTCTATGGGGAACTGATGAGGTTGCTGTTAATCTCTTACTTCCCAGACCTTCAGAGTCCCTAAAAAACCGTGGAAGGACTTTGGGGGTACTTGAGATGATGGTGCGAAGAGAACAACCTTAAGTAGCTGTAGAACTTTCGTCAAGTTTGTCTGAAGTACTGCCACCATAGCTTGTAATCCACCGACGAGCAGTAGCGTGCTCAGTTGAAGCCTACGTACAGACAGACGGGCATCAAACTCATAATACCTCTCGTTAATTGACATCGGGGCTAAAATATCACACAGAAGCCAGTCTATAGATAGACATGAATCAATTAATTAGATGAATACGAACCTACTCTTGATTAAAAGATCCAATACTACCAATTATTTTTCTTTCTGAATTACAGTGGGAAATCAATTTATTTCCCAACCTACCTATAGTATCTACTAAGTGTGTTAAGTAACGATAGCCCGAAAGTTGGAGCCATCTCAAATCTCTTCTCAGTAGATCGTTAATGAGACTTACGTTTCTGAAACTTTATTTGCTGCTAATACTTTTTGGTAGCATCCTGTTTAGATATTTATCAATTTATTGGTGTTCAGGTGGACAGCTCAAACAAGGAAGTAAACTGGTAATTTCTTGTCTGAACTGGGCTTAAAGTGAAAAAGGAAAATAGATTACAATATTTAATTAATTTTCACGCATAAACTTACTTAGCTAAAGTAACTTTTTTGAGGATTACGGGGGTTTTTTTTTTTATTGCGGTGATAGCACAATGATTTAAGTAATTTTAAATAATCAAGGTGTCTCTACCGCTCTATTAACGCATAATATTTATTTTTATTTGTTTGTAAAATTTTATTTAGGTTATTAAGGTTTTAGGTGAGAACTCAAGACACTGGCACCATTATCGTTATTTATTCAAAACCGCGAGCCACAACTAGCTAAACTGCAGCAAATACAGCATTCAACATTCATGTATTCAGTAAATGGGTAATAATCTGACAGCTCTATAGTGCAAAGTGCCTAACCTCCATGAATTGTTCAATCAAGCCAAACAGGTGTTTGGGTTGGGTGACTTCCCCCTCCAATCAGAGTTGCCTTTGATTTCCAACCCGCAACTTTATGTGTTACTTTCCCATTAGAGAGTACGTGGAAATTAACAACAGCCGCCGCGTCGCTACCTGCATGAGAATGATGCTTTTATTGGCTTTCTTATCGAAGGAACTTGGAGATAAAATTTACTATAACTTGCTATAATGTTACAGGGAAAGGTCGTACGCAGGTCAGGCCAGGATAGCGACTAAGCAAATAAAGTTGATGAAACTGCTTTAATATAAATTAAAGTTCTTGAATATCGCAAACATTCACCAGTAGCTAAGTTCGTTGTAGTCCTGCGTTCAAAGCGAGTGGTCTTGAGTTCGATTTTTGGCTGGGGCAAACTATATGAATACACCACATAAAGTTTTTCCAGATGTAGTTTGTCTCGGTGTTTGTTTCGTCTGACTGTGTGTTTATCCATGCCCCAGGGAATCCTAGTGCAGGGGTATGAGTATGTAAGCGATTTATACCAGAGACCTCTTACCACACGTACATACGGCAAAGCCGCGAAACTGCTATAAAAATAAATAAATTTACTTATTTGGTACAATACTAAAATGTTTACATACAGCATATTCCCTATTACTTGTGTATTCTTAGTTGTGTAATATGAAAAAAAACTCTAATACAAAAAAAGTTGGCGTTCAACATGGAAACTCGCTAAGACTAGCAATTTTAGTATTCACCCCATTATCGCAAACCTAGATTCAAAGTGATGATCCAAATGATGTAACCAACGCAAGGAGGCAAAATCGATGCAGTTCTCAAAATCAACTGAATAAGAGAAAATTTACAACTGCTGAAAAACTAAATAGCTATAATCAAAATTAGGCTATCCAAAATATTCAATCAAAGCATTTAAATTCTTAATAATAATTTAAGTATTTAATAGATAACTTTTAATAGAAGAGAAAAATTAATATAATAGCAATTTACTATTTAATAGAAATGAACGTCGATAAAAACGTTTATTATTTTATCAGTCGAAGATCTTTATTATAATACGTAGACGTCCTCGCAGGCTCTTAGAACTTGATCAAGTCGTATCATATTACTTTTAACATAATATGAACGTTCTAAGAAATATTGGATAAGAGAACAAGGCAGGCTCAAAGCTAAATTCGAGAGTTAGATACCTAAAATATCTATGGTACTTACCATTAGAAGTATTTACTTCAACAAACCTATATTCGTCTAGAAATCTAATAAGTAAACTACGAGATTTACAGAATATCATAAGATGTATTCGACGTTTATTAGTGGAATATACTTTTAGAGGACCGTAGCCAAACTTTCCGACACCCTTGTCAATAAAGATAATTATTTTATAACTCGATGACCTGACAGATGTCTAATCGTTATTCATAAATTTGACAATTAGTTATCAAACGACATTTGCGCATGTAGCAGCTAGAATCCCTTAGGAAAGAGCACTCTTAGTTTTATCCGAATATCCGAATGTTGTTTCACTCAAAACATTATTTTTTACTATTACAAATCGGTCCATATCTAATAAGCTTGTCAAGGAACAGTCTCTATAGAATTATATAGCCGAATGCCTACATAATTGGAGTATATCTTTAATTATTTATTTAATCGTTGGTAAAGTAGAGACATAATAGATTAGGATAATAACTAGATTGATTTTATTTAGTCATAATCTCCTGTTATACAATCTATAGGTATTAAACATTAAAACAACAAGTTGTGAGCTCATTACAAATATATAGGTACTATTCATTAATAAATTACTCACCGTATTATCTATAAACGACTCAATTCTAATAAACCTGCAGCCAGAAAAAAATTACAGTAACATTATATCACTACTAAAACACTTTATGAAAGTGTTTCACATTAATTGTCAGTTTAACATTGAAAGAATGCTTCGGGAGTTATTCGCGGAAAATTTATAGAAGGGAAGTGCTCATCACTTATTACAACTATTCAACCCACAGTACAAACTGGAATAACATGAGGCATTTACTATTTGTATAAATCCGGACAACAGGAATATAAGAAAATATCACAAAAATTGCCCCGACATAGGTAATATTATATCTGCAAGTTCACGCTTTGTTAAACAGAAACTATAATGACAGGGTGACGTAAATAGATATTGAGGCCGATAAGAAGAAAGGGAAAATGTGAAAATACCGGCGAGATGTTGGGGCAATATCAGACGGGTAACGACAGGGCACATCGGCGAGACTGTAAAAACAGTGCGCAACGGCTGCCCCAACACGCCTCAACATTTGCCTTGAATACGAATATATCTGCGTCTGACCTCATTCGATATCCTTTTTCCGAGCGAACAGTTTTATCGTCTTTGTTATTTCCACCCGATGAACGCTAACCCCTTGAACGGAATGATTGTGACGTGCACACAAAAATGTTCAAACTACGAGTGAATCGCGTAAACTCCAATGAAATATTTTATTCTGAATATCTTAAGCGTATTTAACTTAACACGAACTGAAATTTCACGTATTATTCTGCATCTGAATACCGAACGCAAATATATTTACGAAAGAACATGTTTTGCGGGATTCCAGAAAATTATAGCGATAAGAATATCACGTTCGAATAAAAAATACAAATCTTTATGGCGTAATAAATGGGAATCGAATGAACCTCGATGGCACTGACGTGATCGGATTGGCAATATCAAAACTATGAATAAAGCAACAGATCTTTGATATAACCTATTAGCGTTCGTGATTTAATGCGAAAACTGGGATTAAATTTAGTGATAAGACAGCTTGTCAGGCCCACCTGGTGTTAAGTGGTTACTACCACTAATAAACAACAGCAATGCGACTCCACTACTCCAACTCCTCCTACTCAAGTCACATCGTGTTGCACCTATCACTTTGAGACGTGAATGTAACATCTCATCTATAATAATAATGAAAATAAATAAAATTCAAGTTGTAACGTAAAAATAACAGATTTTTGCTGAATGCATTTAAAAGTTTAAACGGTAATTATTGATAACAATTTTAAATTTTTATTTTGTCTGTCTGGCTGTCTTTCTGTTTGTCCCAGCTAATCTCTGGACTAACTTTGACGGGACCTTCCCTGGCAGATAGCTAATGTATTAAGGAGTAACTTAAACTAATTATTTTAAAACGAATTAATGTTCCACGCAAACAAATTGTTAAATTCCAACCGGACGAATGCGCAGCGAACAGCTAGTGTGCGTATAATTCACCAACATTTTCTGTTTGAAAATTATTTCAGCGATTAATTTAGCTTCGGCATTTATTATATTGTATATTAAACTGCAACCGCTAATGAAGGGGACAATTAATAGGTTAGATTATATTTATGTAAAGCAAATTAAGTTAGTTTTATACGCTATTGGCTGTTGATTCAGAAAGTGTTCATTTCAATATTTCACGATCAGCTCAACTGATATTCAATGAGCCCGAAATTTAATGAACTGTTTAACTTACTCATTCGTTTATACTGTGATGGTAACAATACGGTACTGCTAAAATTAAATGTCAATAGCACTTTATCATAATAATTCTATTGTATGATTACTCAAGTGTAAATAGGTATCTTTTAGACCTTCGCTACATCGTCGTCGTCGTCGCTTAACGTCAAACACTGGGCTCACAGCTCAGTGAGTAGTAGTACTGCCTTCTGTAGGTTTTTGGTTCGATTTCCACTCAGAACAAGCATATTTGCGGCGAACAAAGACGTTTATTCTATTTATGTCTGGGTGTTAATATGTAGTTATTTACAAAGAAGTTATATTCAGGTATTCAATCAGCTACCCAGACCCGTTAGTACAAGCTCTGCTTAGTTTGGCGTAGACAACGTTGTGTGAAATTTCTATGAATATTTATTTATTTACATAGGAGACGGTATCTCCTTATCAGCAATTAGGCCTTACGTTTGCTTGTCATTTTGAAACTATGAAGAGAGTGTTGTTGTTGTTGTTGTTTATGACTGAAGATCGCGGTCCCCATGTACAGACAATAAGTTCTTCAGACGTCTCCTGTATCTATAGCTATCATGACTGTGTCTTGAACCACCGCTTTGAAGATCTTTCATGACTTTTCAAAGTTTCCGGGAACGACATTTTAACGTGGCCTCCGAAGCACGGAAGCTCTCAGTTTCAACGCCGCTAAACTGTTTCTCAACCTGGCCGCAAGAAGAGTTGCTTAACATAAAATGATAATGAAAAACTCGATAAACCTTACTTACATTTTAAAAGCAATTTATCTCGGATATCTTTAACTTATTATATTTCATAATTGTCTTCAAGTTCAAATAAAATCTAAGCATTATAATGAAAGAAAAACAGCCAAAATAATTCACAGCAAAGCTGAACTTTGAACTTTCCCTTTCCCAGTTCGCAACTACCGAATTCAAACTTTTTCATGCAGATAACCCAATCCCACAATTAATTTAACTTATGTAATAGTAACAATAGCAAACAAGGGTTCCGTAGTATACGAGTGGATGAGCACAGCGGAATATTTTTGTTTTGAGTTATTTTACAGTTGACTGGTCGCGATTCCAGGGCCCGTATTCTCAGTTGAAATGCGAGATTTTTGGGTCGGATGATGTCCGTATTAGATCAAAGTACGACCTATTGTACACATGTTTTAGATAAAATACTTAAATACGAAACTGAAGTAAGAGTTTACCCTTTGTTAAAAGTAGAAAGTTGGCAAGCGTGGTAAGCACAATTTGCAATTTTCACTTCGTATAGCATTAAATATTATTATTAGTACCTAAAAGAATCATTCCACTATCTATTTACACCAATTTCATATACGTGCTAAATAGTAGAATGATTTAAAACAATTCGGGAAAAATTACCGATGTTGCCCCTAGCCCTTATATATTAAAAAAGCCAATGGAAATTTAGGAAGTGAATCCAATAATCACTAAAGGGCACTATCTGGTATACAATATATCAAATACCTATAAGTATGTAGTCATATTGAGAGAGTGGTAGCCTAGGGGTAAAGATACCGACGAGGGTCGCATTTTTTAAATCCAAATTCAAATATTTGCGCAAATCCACATCCTTAAAACGGTCAAGGAAAACATTATGAGGAAACCGGCTTATTCAAGAACTAAAAATCCGAAGATACATAAGTGACATGTAACTCAAGCTGATTTATTCCTTTAGATCTCAAGTATTGTTTAGACATGTCAAAATTTACACACACAAGTAAACATATTCGTTAACATTTAACGTGTCATTTGAGCTCCTCGACAACAACAGACAAGAAACTCCTCGGAGACAGTATTACATATAAGTCTTTATAAATTAAAGACATCACGTATCTACATTTGGTGGAAGATTCCTTCCAGAATCACCCCCAGTAGGTGCGGGCACCCGAGCATTCTTCGGGAGTTGTCTGAAACTTAGGCGGGCTTTGCACAATACATCGACGTGTATTCGCCCATCGCCTCTTCGGATTAAGTTTACAAAATTTTGTGTACGCTCCGTCGAACGGTGATTTATTGTCGACTGCGAGTGGTCAAACTTGCGCGTTTTGCTGAATATAGGAAGACGTCTGAAATAAAATTTAAAATGCGACAGAGTTTTAAACTGGAAAAATATTTCTTGTTCTAGTCAAAACATTTTACAGGAATTACATTTTCCTTATAACTCTTTTTATAGATAACTGAAGTGGTTCACGTCACTTAAAGCACAAATTGAAAATTTCCGTGACTGTCTTTGTGGCCCAGTAATTTAATACCAAATTCTTAATGAATACCATGGGAAATTATATTATTTTCCGATAAATACACAGACCCAGATTATATCAATATTTTCAGTATCAAAACAGTATCAGTCCTGTACTGATACTGTAAATATGAAACTGGATAGTCACGGCATAGATATTAAAATAAAACCAAATTCTTGATCTTTGACGTATTTTAGTGAAACTTTAACTAATTTTTATTTATTTTCTCGATATAATTCAAAACTACAAGACAAAACAAATTAATTAATCATTAAAATATTTACCGTTATAAATAACCATGTAAATTGTTGACACTTGTTTGACCAGTCTACTGTAGCATGAAAAGTAAACTATTCAAAAAACTTACTCGCTGACGCAACTTTAGTTTCGAATATCAATAAAGTTTTGATAGCCAATAAAAAGATGGTAGCTTTACGAAGAAAAGCTTTCCATTTCAAAGGACTTTTATATACTTCTGAATATTCAATTGAATTGGCGAATTCATAAAATTAATATCTACAGTATGAATAATAAAGCCGCAGCCAGTAGCCGCAATAATTCAGTATTTTATTACGAAATCCAAAGTCTTGCTTGAACACAATCTCGGAGAGAATCGCCCATTAAGCGTACAACCCTTTGGGCAAATATTTATTTAATAACGAAACAGTTTCGTTTCAAGTGCGTTTTAAATTTTATACCGTTTTAGTAGCAACTTTTATTTTATTAAACGATTATTGTTTACTTGCTGAAATTAACGAGGTTACCGCAAAATCGTGTTAGATAAATATCAGCTGAAATTCACAGCACTCGATAAGGCCATGTTTGATTTTGGTCAGGGTAACCCTTTTATAAAATTTGTTACTCTGAGAGATTTTATATACTCGTATAAAAGTAAAAAAAAGATTGTGTATTTATGTACAAAAATAAAGTATTCTAAGCAATAAGACGTTACTTAGAAGCTCAGCACTCTCATTGGTAGAATATTCTGCACTGAGTGCTTTGTGTGAAAGCTTTTACTCTCATGGGATCTAAGACCTACCTGAGGTATTAGCTCTCAATGTAATACCTGGGTTTTTGACCATTGAGAGATTATTTTTGTTACAATCACAATAATGTATAGTAAGGATTTTGTTCAAACATGCGTTACGCAAAAATTGGCAGAATTTTTTTCATATAAGCTATTAACTATTTTACATGTAACGAGCACTTACTAATATAAAATTACGAGACTGAGTAAATTCTGGTTCTCATATCGTATCACCAGTATCACCAGATTTGTAGAGTCTGGTGTCAGTACAATAGATTTGGGTTGCACAACACATCAGTATAGCAAGTGTCACTTTATTTTAACGTGCCCTTCGAATCACAATACTAAAAAGAGGTTACCCATCCAACTAGCGGCCGGGCGGAGAGTCACATAAGCTTCATGACAAGCGCTTAGTTAAGAGCTCGAAGAGAAGCAAAAAATTTAAGTACTAATAAAACTAATGTAGAACAAAATAACTAAGGTAGAATAAAAGAACAACTTCATAAAAATAAATAATTATAAACATTTTATAAATCAACAAAACACTTTCTTTTAATAGAAATCTAACTTGTTTTTATTTTCAAATATTTTGTTGAGATTAAACCGTTACTAAGCAATACCTTGGGGCGTTTAACCAAACTCGATGAAATCTCGAACGTTCCAGAAAGCCGAATAAATAACGTTTTACGACATATTAAATTCCTTTAAACGCCAAACATGGCGTTTTCGTGTTTGAAATATTATATTATACCAACGAGAAAAACAGTAATTTTAGAACCTAATAACTGCGCATGTGAATCTTCTCGAATATTAATTAACTCGTTCTCAAAGAGTGTTTGATTAAGCCCCACAAGATGACGACTAAATAAATAAAACTTTTTTCACCGCGTGTAAAAGCCTTAGACATTTCGTACAAGTTTCGTGTAAGCGTATGAGATACGAAGATTATGAGATAGAAGGTTTAAACTAAACTCTAATTTGACTACTGCAGAGACAAGTGCGACAAACGAGAGTCAATACCAATCCGTATTGTTAGATAGCATATGATTTCGAATTATTTTTTAGTTCTATGTCGTGCCGCTTTTCTACGCCGTTTTTTTTCGCCGTTTTGGGAAAGTGGTATAACGTATGTGCATTGTAACATTACATTTAAATTTTTCAAACGAAAAACTCGTTGGTTTTCCGTAAATTTTTCACCTTTCGATTGCTTAAGTTTGATTTACCGGAAGAAAGTGTGAGCTGAAAGTGAAAGTGTGGGAAAACAGTAAATAAATAATTTACGAATTAAAAGACTCGGATCAAAAGCTAGCGTTTGTGCCATTAGGCCACCTACTCCCGCTCTCTATGAAAATTTAAGGAATATTATTTTAAGTTCAGATAGGTGTACTATTTCACTGAGTCCGCAGGAAACTGCGGATAGACAAAGGTGCGGGTGAAACAAGGTGGCAAACGCATTCTCGTTAATCGCGCGTTACTAAATGTTATCTCGTCTGGCACCCCTGTCACGCCTAAGTAGAGAACTGAGTTAACTGTATCTGGTGTCTACCTTCATGAAAAATGCCAACGGAGGGCACGACCACTAAGCTATGGGATATTCGGTAGGCTCAATAAAAACCAAGAGGTTTTCGTATGTCTCAATTTCATATTTCATTCAGATGATCCATCTGGTGCTATCTGATAATTTACTCAGTTGACTTTAGTAAAAACATTTCGTAAATGCACATAAACTCAATTTATTAAAAATTTCAGGAAACGAGGAAACGAGTCAAATTAAGAACGTTTCAGGAAACGTTCTTAATTTGCTTGTAGGTATATTATTTTTTATATGTTTTGATACGTATTTTTTTGCCAATTACCGCCTGATTAAGATTAATCTTTTTGAATTTGATAGGTTGTACCTCCATAATGGTCTCATAGTAAATTCATTAAGTAAATTTCACCTGTATGTGCGAAATATAATGTATGAAAATATTGGTTTATTATATTAACTCAGTGACTTTTTACAGAACATATTCCCTTTTCTTTGCGTACATCCAAAGAAACGAAACAATATTAATTTAAGATGACATTTTATTTATTATTTTCATGTAATCTTTTTTATGTAACTTAAGTAATACTAAAGAATAAGAAGACCCAGTCGCACCGCCTCAAGTGCCTGTAACTTGAGGTAACACCACCGGAACACAGCAACGCGAGTGCACCACTATTTGGCGGAGTGGTGCACCACGACCAGGTGTTGTGGCAGTAATTCTCCGGACGAAATGGCACAAATTCTAATGCTACTTTGGATTCCTCTTTTCGCACCACCCACGGGATATGTGTAGAGCCTCTTGTCTCTTGTAACATACGGACGCGAGCAATCTTGTCCCCTTAACCTTTTTAAATAACTCAACGCTCTAGCCAAGGTTCTATTTATTTATTAGTATGTATATAGTAATATGTACATTTATTGGAGTAGAATTGGATCAATAAAAATATCCTCTAACTAAATCATATAATTATATAAATAAAATAATTATATTAGGTTTTCATGATTTTTCTGACAAGGTTTATGTCGTTTGTGGGATAATAGATCTTGATAGAAGTAATACGTCTGATCGAATGATTTATTTAATAATAATATGTAATCTGGCTGTAAAATAATAGTAGTAAAATGCTAGTAATTTTTTTACCTATTATTACAACTACAAGTCTTGTCGTTTCTCTATATTGTAGGATACATAGATAAGTATGTTTCACTCGAGGTCCAATGGCTATGGCCCGGAACAAGTAAGTACCTACGTGCTTTGTCCTGGCTTGTGTCTCAGGTTGGTCCGTTTAAATAAACAACGCAAGCAAGGATAAATGTTTTACCTATAACACATTCATTCCCCTGAGCTAGGATTCTCTGCGTCGCAGGTCACATGGACAAACATAGGTACAAAAAACACCTAAACACCTTTGTAAGGTTAGATCTTTTAAACTACGCAAGGTATTTTAATGTAGTTCAGCATTAGATAGAGTGATTCAAGAGGAAGGTTTATTTGTAGTATACTCGTACATGCATATTATAATAGAGAAACTAACCCACATTCGCTAGAAGTAGGGCGATCGCTAGTACATAAATAAAAATGAATCTCTAAATGTGTTTTGCACATTTATTATTTCATTTGCTAAGCTTTACTATTGCGATCCTGTTCTTGCATATAAAAGTTATAAAAAGTTTATTTGTTTACAAATGTTTACAATTAGTAGTTTTTTATAATTTGGATATAGCCAATGTTATTATGTTACTCTCATTATTATGACAAATCTAACAAGGCTACAGAGCGTGCTAAAGAAATATACATACATACAAACAGACACTCTTATAAAAAAAAACCCTCCTTCTAGCGCAGTCGGGTAATATGTTTCGTACCTACTAACTTGAAAGATTACTAACTCCCGTGCTAGAAAACCTTTGTTGCAGATTAGTGTGGTTTTGGTACGAAGTTCATTTGTTTGAAATTTAACAAAAGTGTGCTAAATATTACCCTTTTCAGATCATATTGTCATTTGTTATTTCACAAAAATATATACTAAACTACAGTTCAATATATTGCTTCAGTTCATCGAATGGGAAACTCGATAGAGCAGAAGATTAGACGCAAACATACGTTTGTTCTCATTTTTCTAGAATGGAGTTTACATACTGTGACAAACATGTGTTATTGATCTAAAACAAAGAGCTTTTTTGTGTCGCTAAGAATAAAATAATAACGCTTACACACGTATATACGTCAAGACCAGGATTGATGTTATATATAACACACAAAACAAGACATGAGAACAAATTTTGCTCATCTGAACAATAATCGAACAAAAATTTTGCTCATCTGAAGATTGAACCTGTTAATATTATACTAGTTGTGATATTTTCAAGTTAGATCTCCGATTGGGCTGCGTCGTTGTGATTCACAACTACGCAGCCCTTTCAATTTAAATACTCTCAAATAGAGGTCAGTTATTCTCAAGAGGGGCAAAAGTGAACTAGTTTTGGACCCCACTCTGATTATCCCGTTATTAGGCTACATATAAGAAACATGATACGAAGGAAACTTTTACCTTTTACCCCAGAATATTACTCCCGTGGTTAATACAAAGAGGAGGGGTTTAGTTAGTAGTAACTGTGACAGTTAGCATGTTTTTTCTGTGCCCGGGTGTAAATAAGTATTATATGTATGATTTATTTTATTGTTACTAAAGTTGACAACAGCTGACAGCTGACACCCAATATTAAGTGGTCACTGCCGCCTATAAACAACAGCAATACGAGTCCTCCCCTACTGAAGTATGGCAAGACAAATCGCGTTGCGCTCATCAATGTGAGACGTAGATGTGACATCTCATGTAAATGTAATGTCACCAGCACCCACACACTTCCACAGTAACACATCAATGCGAGTGTACCACTGCTTAGCGGCGGATTACCGTAATGGAAGTACTTTTCCGGACGAATTTGGCACAAGTTTTATTACCATGGAGACACGTGAAGAAACTGACATACGGACGCGAGCAACAAAAGCAGCAAAAAAAAATATTTTTCAACAAGAAAAAAATATTTATAATATTATATTAATAGTAATGTGTGCTAGATAGCGGTATGTGAAATGTCCATGAATATTCATAATTTCAGCAAGAAATTTTCAATTTTAAGCCTAAGTTTTAGATCTGACTGTTTATAATACTGTTTATAATCTGATCCAGAAGTTTCTGTTCCAAGTTCTGGGTCAGATTATAAACAGTATACTTATGAAGATTATTCACCGAAGCCTTTGTTCTTTTGCAGTGACATAAATTGTGGTCCAAAAGAATATATTTCCGCGTAATTCCTGGAAAGTCATTATTGATATGATAACAGATCCCTGGTATCGCAGACTCTCGGATGATACTAATAAATATGCTAATGTTGGCGTCCCTGAAGGATTTCCTCGGATTTTCATCTACCGTACACCGATGACGCAGGCGAAAATAAAACTCCCTCAGTATCTTGAAATATGGCCCTACCTGTAAACTGAGAGCTGTCCACATAAATTGTACTTTATTTGATACCTAAATTGAATATTTTGGGGCGAAGGGTATATTTATATGTTGCCGATTTTATTGATGACAATCTAACCTTAAGCTTTCTACGTGCGCATCGTTTTATACGAACCTTAAGTTACAAACCTTAACACATAAATTTTGCATTAATGCGTAATTGTTATAAGGAAAGCTGTTAAAATATTATAAATTTATAGATTGTGTTATTATTGAAAAAAATATATTTATTAACAAGCGTCTAAGTCACCAAGAGACTCCATTTTTTCTTCTAATCTTTCTTTTTTAAACGGTGAACACGCGGTTTCATCCGAAAACCATCAAGTGATAAAATAATAATATAATGTCTAGCACAGCTCTCTGTCTATAAAGGTTCCGCTTCGTTTTGCATTGTAAATAACCTTCAACTTTTTAGTTGCTATCTTAGGAAACGGGAAAAAGATACGATATTTTGATGTTGAACAGAATTGGGGCACAAAGGTTAAAACAACCAAGACAGTTAAGGATAATATATTTTTTTCATAACTGAATCCGTATACTTTATCATTTATTTTAAAAATCCACTCAACAATCTGGCGTTTAAAACAAGGTAGCTTTTGGAATGGATTTCTTATAGAAATATTACTAATTATACTTTAATTATCATAAAATAATCAAACAAAGAAAACCTTTTCCAGTTATCATAGGTCCAGATGAATATTAATGTATAATACTACTTTATATAATATATATTATGTAATAATACTTTACTTGAGAACTTACATTCTACGAAAAAAAATTTCGTTATTCAATAATTTTTTTGTTAAAACAATATTTACCCTTTATAAAGTTTAACGTAAAATTTCTATAGAAATCTCCTTCAAGCTAAAACAGAAAGTAATTTGCGCCAGCCGATAACAGTAACAGTGCAACGTCATAAAACCGTTACAACGATAAAATCTTAAAGGATTTTTGATTCAGGCTCATTATGCGTATTTAAGCGGCTCTATAGGTTACGTGGAAATCCATTTACGATGTACGAAAAAAGGGATTTGGAAGGCTCGCAAAAGAGAAGTGCCTATTAGATTATACAGTCCTGGTACTTCAACATATGCTACTTGCGTGTAAACGTGATTGTGCTTAATGGTTTTTTTATGGCATTGTATATTACTAAGGCAAAAATTCTGAAACTGTAACCGAAGCTCAAACAAAAGGATCGATAATGATTATCGATTAAGGAACCACGATAGTGTAACCCACAAGGTGAAAAGTGGGCCATTGAGCTCGGCTTTACCCTTCAGGTAAAAGCACAAATTGATGTATGTTTGTAAAAGTTTTATTTTTACAATTTGTATCGTATATTAGAAAAGGTGATTAAATGCTCCTGTGACAAGTTATATGTTCACGAATGTGTTTAATTGTGAATGTAAAATTTGACGTGAACAAACGATACTCCAGGTCTAAGGGGCTAAATTATGTATATGTGTATATGGCGCAGTATGTGGCCAAGTCATCGCCATTCGGAGCGCTGGGGAGCGCTACCTGATGTCTAAAAGAACCTGAAAACTGAATGATAACAATCATCAAGAAGCCTTAATTCAAGAACTATCAATACACATTACTTAAATACTCGTATTATTGAAAAAGAGCTATCAAAAGTGGTTTTAATTTCGGACACTGCACAACTTTTAGCACCTACCGCATAGTTTGGAATTTTATGGTGTGAGTGAAAAAATACCGATACTGCCGAATAAAAATAGAATAGATTTTTATTGTTAGGTTTTTATATTTAGACCTCTCTAAAACCTAGTTGGTTTTAAACGCAACAGTCAAAGTTTTGATCCCCGGCATTGATTTTTGCAAACTTTGAGTCAAACTTTGACTGATATGCATATAATTGCTTTGCGAAAAATTGCAGTAACCGATTATTTTTTCTTGTTTTTTTGTACACTGTCTCTTGAGAACAAAATCCTTTTTAAGTGCGTTGCTATTTTAATGAGGTATTACGAAATTTCATCGGACATTCAGAAATTTCTAGCAATAGCTATTAAAATTGATCTTCATGGACCAGTTATCAATATTTGCCTTGGGTGTCGAACAATACTTCCATGATTAAACATTCACGGTTCGATGTGTATTTAAATCAAATATTATCGACATCGCATAGCCAATAATTAAATTAGCGCTGTTCATTACAAATTACAATGATTAAAGGTCGAACACTAAACCAACCGAACGACGAATTAACTGGAAAACATCCAGATTATGTCATCTATTTATAAACATTAGAAATCGGGAGTATAAACATAAGTGTAATTCCTAATAGCGGAAACGAGTACAAATAAATTAAAAACGACATGTTCACGAAACCTCAAATCAAAACAGAGTTTATATGGCAAATTGTCTAAGTCTAACCCTAGTTTGTGGTCGACACACATCTGACGATTGCCTAGAGCAAACCCATAGAATAGAAAATAGGCACAACAGTCTTACGTGTAACGAAGGTCTTACCAAATTGCCACCTGTGTTCCGAAATTGCATTACAAGAAGATAGAAACATCTATTATCACTGTAAAAGTATGAAATCTCAGGTGCAATATAAGTCTCGGGTGGCGGGCGCAACGGGGTGCAATTTGGGTCTTCTCATACTTGGATCGGGGAGGACCTAAGTCGTATTGCTTTTGTTAAGATGTCCCTATAGCTTGTCCAGTCACATGAATAGAATTAAAAAAGATTGCGACGTTGCCTGTCTGCTCGATCACGCAGAACTTGTGTGACAGACTGATTGATACTCGTACTTTGCTTGCTAATTTTGAACAAATATTTGATACTCTTGAGGAACATGAGCTGGGAAAGTCATGTTTGGCATGATAACAAATTGTGTCTGAAATATATTCAAAATAATTTATTGCATGAAGTTTGCATAAATAAAGGAGCATTCGTTACCAGTATTAGCTTTTGCGTCAAGTTTGTAAAAAAAAAAAAACAAAAAAAAAATTAACTCACTCATACCTCTGCACTTGGATTCCCTGTGTCGCAGATGGCAGGGACAAACACAGAAACACAAGACAAACACCCAAGACCCGAAAACAAACTTCATGCTCACCACACAAAGTGTGCCCCGGCCAGAAATCGAACCCAGGACCCCTCACTTCGAAGGTAAGGGCTACTACTAATTAAGCCACGGAGCCGTCAAACCTTAGTATTAAGTTTTTCCGAATTGGTACACTTTTTTTATACTTTTACTTATACGATGCGATAAACGAAAGGATTTTCGTTCGATTTGTAATGACCGAATAATCAATTAACGCAAAAGAGTTAATGGCTACTGTTATCCAGCTCAATTAGCAGCAAATCCCTTTGATTAACTACAGGCTTCGGTAAACAGTGTGTCGCTAGGGCGTGATGAGGGACGCGCTTTAATATCGCAACGCGACAACGAACCAACTATATTTAAATCATCACAACACAAGCTCGAACTGTTTCAGGCTCCCAAAAACCTGATCAAACTAGAAATTTGTCTCGCAATCAAACAGTTCATGGGTATTAAGTTACTCATTGATCGAGCGTTTTCATACGCTTTTAACTGACTTCAAAAAAGGAGGAGGTTGTCAATTCAGTAGTATGTGTTTTATATGTTTGTTACGCGATCTCTTCGTCAATTATGGACCAAATTGGATGATAATTTTTTATTTGATAACTTATACTTTCAGGTTGGACCCACACAAATGTTTATGAAGTAACTCGATTCAAATTACTTCATAAAATAAAATAAAATTTATATTGTGGACCTATTTAGAATATTATTTTTAATTTATCATATTATTTACACTTTCAGGGTGGTCCCATAGAAATTTCATTATGATAATATCATACGGTATCCGGTGCCAGCATTTTTTACCGTGGACATGCACCGTTTACGTTCTCGACACGGAAATATAAACGCGTCTTCGATACTCCATTTTTAAGCAGGAACGCTGAAATTATCATAGTACATACTTATAATCAGAATGGAAGAAAAACCATCTTCCTTATAACAGCGTTAATACATAATTGTCAAATCATATTGTACATAACTATCTCTACACCAAAACTACTAACTGGTGTTTCACAATTATAGAATTGAATTTAATACAATTCCAGATTATTTATGTAAGTAATTGAAACATGGGCGTATAAAAAGTACGTTGATACATATTTCCATTACGTATTTTCAAAGAGTCTTTAGTTTCTTATATCCACGACACACATTGCTGTATTCCGGTAGAACACAGCAATGATGAGTGGATGCCGGTGAAATACTATTGTACATCCCCGCCTCAGTCTCCTATAATTCGGTAGGGGAGTACCTATTTCAGTTGTCTATGGTCGGGGCGACCACTTCAGGTCAGGTGAACATCAGCTGTCAGCTCATTCCACAATACTGTCGCATAAAAAAGAAAAAAAAAATATCCGGTATGTTCTATATCTTTTAATCTAGTACACAAATTATGATGAATGTTAAATATATTAGGTTTTTGCGGTTCCCTGGGTATTTGTTCCAGCCGCCACGCGGATATTAGACATTATGACCCTATTATATTGCTTCCCGGTGTTTATGGTAGGTATGCGGCACGCGCAGAATGGAAACAAACCATGAAAAGTCGCAAATGCTTTTTATACCCAGACAAAATGAAAGATATCCAAGAATATAATAAAACTCCTTTGTTGCAACTAACGCGCAAACATTTTTAGGTAGGCCTTTAACTAAAGGCTTAATATCTCCAATATTTGTGTTAATCACTCTCATGTGAAATAATAATAAAAAAAATCTTTATTCGGAATATTTTGGAGTTAAATACATTAAAATTATATCTGTACGATGTCAAAGAAAAATATTTTAATAATAATTTGCAAAAAATCATTGTAGAATATGTGTTTTTATGGAAGTTATCTTAACAAATAATATACTAATCTTTAAAAGTAAGACAGATAGGCAGACAAATAAAAAAATAATTATATAAATTAAATATTCATTAACATTTCACACAGCGTCATCTAGCACCAAACTAAAGATAGCTTGTAATATGCCAGGAACCATATCACAAGCTATCCTAGTTACTGATTGAATTTTTATATAATACAGTACGTTTTTTTTTTGTAAATACATACATAAAATACATATTATCACCCACGAACCCATGACAAACTCCTATGTATATTGGTTTAACATAAGACCATAAATAATATTACCCCATCCTAATGGCGGAGTAACTAAATGATTCATTCACAATCAAGAAATAATTTATCGACAATAGCTGTAGTTTCCTGTCCTAAGCAAAAGCTTACCCTACCCCATGTGTCCTCAATATTTTAGCTTACTGTTCATAATACAGTAATCCCGTGTCAGCATTCGCTAAATAACGTCACCAAAATATAAGTATGTTGTGCGATCACTACGGTTCTGCTACGATCGCTACGACCTCGCTACAATGCTACGGCCTCGCAATCACTGCATCCGGATTCCGGGTATTTTCAGTCACATCGTGTTCGGACGTGAAATTGGTACCTTGTTTCCAACGCTGACGGCTTTAATTGGATCTTTTAAAGGGAGTATTGGTGACATGCAGTCGTTAATGGTCTCAGCGTTAATTCTAGTTTCAAATTTAGTCAACATTAAGCTGTGACATTGGACGGAAATGTACTTATCATCAGGTATAGGAAATTTATACAGGTTTATACGTTCCCTTGTCAAGTGGTGTTTTGGGCGTGAAACTTTGACAGTGATTGAATTGAAAATACCCTTGTTTTCATGGTGATTTGTTTCTACTTAGCTAAGCTAGTAGAAATATTTACCGTTATTCTTGCTCGAAGCGAAAGAAGTTAGGTCTGTGGTTAAAATACCATACCAAAGTTATGCGCGAACAAATTGTTACCAACAAAAACAATTAACCCAAACTTAAGGAATAAAGATGTGGCCGGCGTTTTCTTAAAAATTATATTGTTTTTAAATTATATATTTGACATCTAACATCTCTGGTTGCATAACAAAGAAGTAACATTTTCAGTTTTGTATCAGTTCTTCAATAAATTCCTTATTATAGCTTTTGAAGCCTTTTTTATTAAAAAGGGTTAGGAAAGACAAAAAGGGGCGGAGTCATATTCACACACCTAATTAAAAATTAAAAAAAAAACTAAATAAATAAAAAATTATCTATTTTTACATTTAGATTTCGGAAAAATTAACACTCAATCAAATTCATTGTAGTTTTTATTCAAACAAAATAACATTAAAAAGTAGATGCAACTTTTTTTTTAGATAGCTATAATCAAAATAACGTAATATTAGGTAATGATGAGAAATTGCCAGAGTTTTAAGTGATTTTATTGCTGCAGTTCTATTCAGTGGCAAAGTAAAATACACTCTGGTACATATTACATTTCTTCATACTTTGAGTGTGTATACTGTCTATGTATTTCTAATACAACACAGAACAACATGAGCATAATTTCTCGTTATACCTAGGCTCTTGATATTAATTAATTTCCGTTGCAATCTCATTCCTAGCCAGTTTCATCGTTCCTCATAATAATAAGTAGCATCCTCATTCGCAAATAAATACAAAAGTTGTTTCGCTAGATTTATGAATTGTCTTTTACTAGGTATCTGCAGAATAATTAATTGTACCGTCCGCCTGGTCCTGACACAATTGTTCTGTCTCAGTAGTTTGCGAGGTAAAGAATACTTCGAGGGTAGGATTGTATGAAACTTGGCAGCAAAAAACGAGGGATACGTACCAACGACAACTAGGATGTATACCTTACTGATACGTATATATACGTATACATATGTATCAGTATACTAAAACATCCTATTTTGTGTCATAAGTTCTGTCATAAACATTTCAATAAACGACTATTGTAAAACTTTGGACAAATCATGTCTATATCAGCATCTGCCTTAATAGAGAACGGGAAAGCAAGTCTAAGTTTTGGTGAAGTATATTTCCATCAAAATTTGCCATATATATTGTAATCTTACAGGTTTGAATTTAAGCTAGAATAGTTTTTTAAGTTTAGTTTTGTTTAAGCTAGAAACGTTTGTAAGAACGGTATTTTCATACAAAACTGCTCAAGTTTTCACACCTTTTTCACAGTGGCACCTCAGTTGGACCTGGATATGACACTCCAAGCCAAATCATGAATGATGAAGGAAAATACTCACGCTGGATCCTCAAGATACGCCCGCTTGCTGGTTTTTTTGCGGCATACACTTTATCAACTTTCTTCAAGATAATAAGTCTTTTTCCCTTTTTCGGTCTTTTCACGGTATTTTTTCCGCTCTCTCACTAAACTAGGAATATCTCGTGCCTTAATTTGGTTAGACACTCATTAAGGATATGACCTACCTTTCGTCGGCAACCCAGGTGATCATTTAGCACTCTTTTAACCATTGTTCTGCCTACCTCTATGTAGCGTAGGGCTAACATTTTTCCTTGCAGTCCAGATTTCGGTAAATTAATTACCGGATTTCATTACCGCTGGTTTAACCGTTGAAGTCTTTAAATGTTGAAGTCAATAAACTTCTAGGTAGTTCAAGGAACAAGATATACCCAATTAATTGTTGTTAGAAGTTGTACATGAGAACAATTTATAATTACACCACTGAACTGCATGCAACGCAACGCTCTTAGCGTTCATGTTTAGCCAATTGGAACTACTAAAACAAATGTTCGATGCTGAGAAGAGTTTTACTCATAATAAACCCTTTAAAGAAATTAATATTTTTTTCTCCATGCTTTTCTTTATTGAGTTTTTGTCTCACCTAGAACTCAATAAGTCAGCTTAAAAACACTTCACACAAACACAAAAACAAAACACAAAAAATGTTAGACTTCCAGATCAAAAACATGCCAAAACACGCAGTCTATAGGTACCCGGAAACGACCTTTTTTTGGGAGTGCACGGATCATTTATGAATACTGCAAATTTATTGTTCATTAAAATTACAATACAATGTTCTTTTATGTGAAGACCCCTTTTATTTTCATAATACCCGCAATTGACCCAGTTGCTACGTTTTGAAATATAGCGCCTCCAGTTATTTCGGAATTTTTATGTGATGTTCGATTTGTTTATTAGCTGTTACATTTCTGGGCAAGACACATTATTCAGAGCTTAGGTTAGGTAACGTAGGTTAGGAGCTTAGGTAAGCTGACAGAAAGTATGCGAGGAGCCAAAGAACGACCTTAACTGCGCACTTAACAATCTGATTCTTCTTTTTTCGTAAGTGACCAACTCTGATGTTGGAGCCGGGACCGATATTTAGACGTACCCTCCAATTATTTTAAGCAGCTTTTATAATTTGCTTATCTTTATATCGGCTTTTTACATTTGATGAATAGGAAGTCATGACATGTTACATGTTAGCTGTTTTTGATAACAATATTATTAGGTGAAAATTCATAATAGACAATTTTATGCCACAATTCACGTCTTTCACAGGAAAAAACTTTCAAACCAAACAGCTCTTAAAAGTCTCCTCGAAAGTGAGGCGAAGTTTCTTTTAAACTTTCCTAACCCTTTTTAATAAAAAAGGCTTCAAAAGCTATAATAAGGAATTTATTGAAGAACTGATACAAAACTGAAAATGTTACTTCTTTGTTATGCAACCAGAGATGTTAGATGTCAAATATATAATTTAAAAACAATATAATTTTTTAGAAAACGCCGGCCACATCTTTATTCCTTAAGTTTGGGTTAATTGTTTTTGTTGGTAACAATTTGTTCGCGCATAACTTTGGTATGGTATTTTAACCACAGACCTAACTTCTTTCGCTTCGAGCAAGAATAACGGTAAATATTTCTACTAGCTTAGCTAAGTAGAAACAAATCACCATGAAAACAAGGGTATTTTCAATTCAATCACTGTCAAAGTTTCACGCCCAAAACACCACTTGACAAGGGAACGTATAAACCTGTATAAATTTCCTATACCTGATGATAAGTACATTTCCGTCCAATGTCACAGCTTAATGTTGACTAAATTTGAAACTAGAATTAACGCTGAGACCATTAACGACTGCATGTCACCAATACTCCCTTTAAAAGATCCAATTAAAGCCGTCAGCGTTGGAAACAAGGTACCAATTTCACGTCCGAACACGATGTGACTGAAAATACCCGGAATCCGGATGCAGTGATTGCGAGGCCGTAGCATTGTAGCGAGGTCGTAGCGATCGTAGCAGAACCGTAGTGATCGTAGCGCCACCGTAGCACTCTGATTACCGATCGAGTCATCAGAATCCATACTACATTTACGTACAGATATGGACTGTTACGCTGATTTTACTGACACAGATGTGCGAGGTAATCGCTTAACTACAACAAGCTTATATCCAATAGCTAAGAGGTGTATTGAAGCGGGTAAAGTGTGCTATGAAGATGCGTTCTACGTCGTTACGTCGTCTACTCGGTACTTCACACATACCCCACACCACTTGTCACCATTCCAATATCACATTCTAAGCTCCCGACCTAAACTCTCCCACTTCAAAGTGTAGGTATATAAAAAACTTGGCTTTTCTGAACCCTTTTCCACTATAGCTAAGCTAAGCTGTGAAAATTAAACGATTGGTTAATATCATACACATCTTCGCATATCCCTGGTCAAAAGGCAGCCTTTTATGTGGAAGAAAGAGTTTTAAAATATCGGTGAAACTTTTTATTTTCTATAAACTTCGTTTTTTCTGCTATTTTATAATGCATATTTTATATGCTTTTATTAAATCCTATACGAATCCTTGCAAATTATTTATAAAATGGAATGAAAAAAAGATTAACTTAGTTTATTATACAAATTCTGGTCTTTGATATTGACATATAGGTACTTAAGTTGCCTACAACTTAAAAAAAAAGAAAGGGTCATGCATACTTGTTATTTTTTCTGCACAATCACATTATATATTGACTTGACATCACTTTTGTCCGGTTGTCTGTGTCATTATGTCAGCGAGAATTGTAACTTTCGTATGCAAATGTGTAAGTATGCGATTATGCTTTTGTTGTGAGAAATATTTTGAGTAAACAAAGCAATAAACATAATCCATGTTTTGACAGTATTGGCATATATTAGAAGAAGTATTTGACGAAGAAACCAGATATTTGCAGGCATGAGACGTAACATCCCGTCTCGGGTGACGGGCGCAACGGGATGTGACTTGGGTCTTCTCATACTTCGGTCGGGAGTTATATCGGGCTTATATCACCAATTCACCACCAATGTTTACATTTGAATATTAGTTGTAAGAAATGTATTGGTAGAGGACACTGGTTCATTCCAAACTTTATTAAACGATGGGTCATTCAATGATTTATATAGCAATGACCATGATGTTTCAGCTAATCATTTATTTCGTGTATAATTCTATATTTATTTTACATCAAAATGTTAACGGTCTAATTACTAAATCTGATTCACTTTTGGTTCATTTGGACAACTTTGAAGAGATGGGTAAAACTGTCAGTATAATTTGCGTAACGGAACATAACATGATACTAGATGACCTTGAGTGTGTTCCGATTGCAAGCTTTAAAATAGCTTCCATTTTCTGCCGTTCTATACGTAAGGGCGGATCATGCATTTTAGTACGTAACACCTACCATGAGTTCGAAAGTATAAATGATATAATTGACCTATCTATTCCAAAAATAATTGAATGCTCAGCTATACGTTTACCACAACACAAAATCATTGTTGTTTGTATATATCGCCCGCCAAGGGACAGTAAGTTAATGATTGAAGAGTTTTTTTCAAAACTTAATATAATACTGTCCAAATATACCCTATTTATGAATTACAGAATAATATTATGTGGAGATTTTAATATTGACATTTTAAAATTTAACAGAATAACGAATGAATTTATTAATTTATTAACATGCTACAATCTTAGGCTTCAATTTAAACAAGTGACACGACCGAACAGCTATTCGGCCTTAGATAATGTAGCACATAACATTTCAGGCCTGAGCGGAGAAATGGTAGACCTCTCTCTATCTGATCATTTGGGTCAGTTAGTCAAGGTACCAGTAAAAAAAACATGCTTATTAAAGTACTGGTATGTTCTAAGACGAGACTTTAAGGAAGACAATCGGAAAACTTTCTTAGATTGTATCAGTAAATTGTCATTTCGGGACATTGCAAGCATGGATGACCCCGATTTGGCATTTAAATCATTTCATGACACATTTACACTTTTTTTTAATTTATGTTTTCCTGTTGTAAAGATAAAAATTCCGTCAATGAGAAGACCGAAATGGATTTCTAAAGGAATCAAACTTTGTAGTAAGAAAAAACGTAATTTGTTATGGAAATATAGACTTAGTCGCACTACTTGTAATAAAGAAATTCTAATGGCATACACACAACGATTAAATAAAATAATGAAACTTACTCAAAAATCACAAAATCAACATTATATAAATAGAGCTGCAAATAAATCTAAGGCTACATGGAATATAATAAATAAATATAATTGCAACCAACCACGTGAAAATATCTGTAAATTGAATAAAAATGACCATACTATCACCAATCCAAGTGACATGGCCAATGAATTTAATAATTACTTTATTGACATTGTAAAACAAAATACCGATAATCATAATGACATGTATAAAATTAATTATAATAGCTATAATTCAATATTTTTGACTCCTGTGACTCCTCATGACATTCTTAATATAATTTATTCTTTAAAAAATACGAATAGTGTAGGTTTCGACGGCATTACTACAAAAATTATTAATGAAGCCGCTTTATACATATCACCTATCTTGTCTCATATAATAAATAATTGTTTAGAACAAGGTATCTTTCCAAACATACTAAAACTTTCAGTTATAAATCCTTTACATAAAAAAGGGCCCCGTGACCAAATAGAAAACTACAGACCCATAGCTCTTATTCCAGTATTCTCTAAGATTATAGAAAAAGTAATCTATAAAAAGCTATATAGTTACTTTGAAGATAACAAGATATTTAGTAAAGTTCAGTATGGGTTCAGACAAGGCCGCTCTATCAATAAAGCTGTTTATGACTTTCTTTACCAAATAATGACAAATAGAGAAAGAAATAAATCTGTCATTGCACTCTACATGGATATGACAAAGGCATTCGACCATGTAGACCATGCCACACTTCTGCATAAGCTAGAAATATATGGTGTCAGAGGTATGGCTAATAACTTATTAATGTCTTACCTAAGTAACAGAAGTCAGGTGACCCAAATTAATAAAGTTTGTCCTAAGACTCACATTGAAACCATATATGAGTCATCTCCAAGAGTTATATCCCATGGTGTTCCCCAAGGAAGCGTTCTAGGCCCTCTCTTATTTCTTATCTACATAAACGACATGCCTCAAGTGACTAACCATCCAATGACTCTTTTTGCTGATGACAGCACAATTTTATTTATAAATGATAAAACACATAATTTTCAATTGGACATTAACTCTACCTTGACATCTATAATAAATTGGTTAACATTAAATAATTTAAATATTAATCTAACAAAGACATCAGTAATGAATTTTAAACAAAGGGAAAATATTAATCTTGACTTCGATATAAACTACAATGGAACTAAAGTAAATGAAGTTGATATTACAAAGTTTTTAGGACTAACCATTGATAATAAATTAAATTGGAAAATTCACATTGACAATGTCTGTAAACGACTACAACAATTTTCGTATGCTCTATTTAAATTAAGTAAAGTCTCTGATATTAAGACTTCGCTAACCGCTTACCACGGTCATGTATCATCCGTCTTACGATATGGAGCAATGTTTTGGGGAAATTCAACGGACTGTTTAAGAGTTTTTAAAGCACAAAAGCGCTGTGTTAGAGCAATTTGTGGATTGCGTAAACGTGACACTTGTAAAAATCACTTTACTACATTAAAATTACTTACGCTCCCTGGAATATATATTTACGAAGTAGCCGTCTTTGCTAAAATCCACCTAGATCTATTCGAAGGGTTTGCGATCGGAAGTCGCTTGGAAGGCAAATTACGTAACCTGCCATGTAAAACGAAGCTTATGCGTAATAGTGTGTTCTGTATGACTCCTATAATTTACAATAAAATTCCAAAATCAGTTCGCTTATTGCCCCTTGGTGAATTTAAAGACAAATTGAACGATATTTTAGTAAAAAAGGCATATTACACGGTTAATGAGTATCTGAGTGATCGAGCTATTGTTGGAATAGATTGATTGTTTGTAACTGTTGGAGTAGGTATTTTGTGTGTGTGTTTTTTTATTTAAATAATTTGATTACTCTGACATATTTTAAATTAATCACTTTATCGTAATTTGACATTGTTTGACATTTAATATTTAATTTATGGACATTGCATTATTTAATTTATTTGATTCATTTAATCCTTTATCAATTATATTGTATTTTGACATTTTTTTTACCTAATCTAATGAATGTTTGTACGCTCAAATGGCAGAGCCTAGTGATCTAATTATATTAAGTTTTCCATCTCAATTATGTACCTAGGTTCACAAACGACAATAAATGAAATGAAATGAAATGAAATGAGTTGTCTGTATCTAACTACTATATAATGCGAAAGTTTAGTTGGATGGATTTGTTACTCAATCACGCCAGAAAGGTACAGAGATAGATTATAGTTTAGCACATAGGCTACTTCTTATCCCAGAAAATGTACGCTTCTCGTATGATCGCCAACCGCGGGTAACAACGCAGGGCGCACCTAGTAAAAATATTATCCGATGAAAACACAATAGTACTCCAATGTTACGCACAACGAAAACCAACAACCAAAAAATACTTGGACATTTCATTGGGGAAACTCGCCACAACCGGCGTTTACATCACAAACTATTGACTTCACCTTTTGTCCGGTTGTCCGTATCATTGTGCCAGCAAGAGGTGGTCGTATGCAAATATAATTGCGGGCCGGGATCCGACGGGCGCGCATTAGTAGCGCTTTGTGCGAATAACTCGGTCCATTTCACACCGAGCGCCCAAATTAGCCGGTTTCGACTCCGATGTTAGGAACAGGATTTCGCTATGCCCAATGCACCGAGAGGGTTGAGTGATCTTCCTTTGAAAGGATAATGGGATATGCCTAATTTCGCTCGGTCAGTAACCTGGGTAAACGGTTAGGCGTTATTGCTAAATAAAATTTGACTCGCACACCAATGATCCAGTTTTTTTTTATTTGTTTGAATATCTACCTTTAATAACATATTTAACTGGCCATGTAATTCAATTTTAAAGAGACCTTTCAAATGCGTGTTTTAATTAAAGAGTTTTAGACATTTCGGATGCGAGAATGAGACAGATATATAATAATTATTATAATTAATAATAAGTGTTTCTCGGTACCCTTTAGATACGTAATCCTAAAAATTAATTTTCGTCGTTATCGTTGCGACTAGAGTAGTAGAAAAGATAAACTTAAAAAGGAGAAAAAACAACATTGCTTTAAAATCGAACGGCTTTGGCTTCAGTACATTCATCTCCAATCTTTTCATCAAATTTCATTGGGTCCGTCTTCGAGGTATTTTCTATCAAATAAAAAATGTATACCAACCTATATTTAAAAAAAAAGAATAATCATAATCGGAAACAAACAAAAACACCATACAGCTGAATTTAGAAATATTTCTTATTTTGATGTCTGATAAAATAAAATCACAATCCTATAATAGCATTTTACTGATAAGCTACATTAGTAAATAAATGAGTGTAGGAGATTACGCCCGAAAAATTCCCTGGAGGGCCACCCAAGCAGAATATCATTAACGCTTGTACGAGTCAAACTCGGATCATTTTCCACGCGAGTGCCGCCTTCTGCATACAAACAGAATCACAAAGTGAGAGCTAAATACACCCGTGATCCAATTAACTTTGTCCTACGAAAAAAACAGGATTAGGAAACCAGTTCACCCCGCATTCGACCAGATTGCGAATGCGACCATACGAGTGCCACGCCCGATTTCCGAACGAAGTTAGTTTAAAATTTGTTCTAAATTCAAACGAAGTCCCTCTTTGTAGTTCCCTGTGGATGCGAGATAAGGCTATTCCGAAAGCAAATTTTATACCTACTCGTATAGGTATCGCCTCACTGACTTTGAATTAAAGATATTTCGAACGGTGAATCAATGTTGGGAATTGAACCGCTCACTATGGGCAAAGAGATATTTCACCACAGAACATGCAATTTGCTATTCTTTAGCAAACCGATAAGTTTTGAGGTATTCTTAATAAGATATTTATATCTTTTAAGAACATATTCTTAATAAAGATGTACCTATAGAAGCTCTTAAATATCATTTGATGCACTTTATTCTAAGTACTGAATGTGTACTTTTTATTGTTTTTTTTAGGTTTAGCAAAGAGAAACACACAGTTGTTATTTTATAATAAATAAGATTAAAGCTATTATGATATCAGCTGTATATGGGCTAAGTCAGGGTAATTTAATGTGTACTTGCAATACCTAACACATTCACAATTATGTCATATAGTAAGATTTATTGTAGGAGAATAACACAATGTCATATTGTAAAATAGCTTAATAAAGTCATAAAATTTAAATTAAATAAAATATTACTTAAAGAAAATCATACACATAAATAAATACACACATAAATATACACATAAATAATCCAGAAGAAAAAAACAATCACACTATATATAGATAACATGATTGATAATGATAATAATGTTATGATAATGATTTTACAAGGTAATATACCTTATTACAATATCAAACGATCCGCGTCTATTCTAAATTTATAATGTTAAGTAAGTACCATACTAGACTTGTAATTTGAATTTTACATTAGTACACAATGAGAAATTAATTTCGCTGAGAATAATGGTGATAATTTAGATGTAATAATAATTAACATAACAAATGATAATATTCATACGTTCTTGAGTATGTAATAAATTTTGGTAATCAGATATACTTTATTATCGTCTTCTCTTCTCTCTCTCTTTTCTAATATAATAACAAATATTTTTACATAAATTTGTTCCAAATGATTAGGTATATCTCGATACTTTCATTTTCGTAACTTTCATGTACAATTTTGATTAATATAAGACTAAAATCTCGTCTTTTATTTGCACCCAACCAACGCTGGTTTTCGAAAAGGTTTCCTTATTGCCTAGCCAGGTCATAAAACGGATCTACTGGTGAAATTCTCTGTTTATTACTTGAGTAGTTTGGCCTACAGCTGATAAGGCAATCAGTCAGTCAGGTCAGGTCAGTCGGATCTCTCGTTGATATTATGTGTAATAGTGATTTAGCAGTATTACATATACCTTTCCATGCCTATAATATATAATACTAGCTGACCGGGCCACGCGTTGCTGTGGCTAACGTTTTTGTCAATATTGCGATCATAAATTGAGATGTGAGTTATCCTATCTTTCAAGTTGGATCAAACTGCACACGGTGTACAAATTTGATACACAAAGTCGGTTATTGTGATTAAACCATGATAGCTAGATATATGTTTTCGCGGACTTTTTTGTAGGTCTTGGATCTACAAACCCGTAGTACATCATTTTGTTCTATTGTCAATAGTTTTTGCAGCGCACGCAAAAATAGGTTTTCGATTTTACACCTTGTATTACAAAATAACAATTTACTTACGGATCCCTAATTTTGAAAAAAAAATAGCCTATATTCCTCGATAAATGGACTACCCAACACTGAAAGAATCATTCAAATCGGACCAGTAGTTCCAGAGATTAGTGCGTTCAAACAAACAAACAATCAAACAAACAAACTCTGCAGCTTTATAATATTAGTATAGATACTAGCTGACCCGGCCACGCGTTGTTGTGGCTAACGTTTTTGTAATTGTGACTGTCAAATAATAGACAAATAATTTGCAATAAAATAATATTGCGATCATAAATTGAGATGTGAGCTATCCTATCTTTCAAGTTGGATCAAACTGCACACGGTGTACAAATTTGATTAAAATCGGTTAAGTAGTTTAGGAGTCCATCGCGGACAAACATTGTGACACGTAATTTATATACATTAAGATAATAAATATTGACATTTCACACAACACCATCTGGCCTCAAACTTAGGCTAGATGGTGTTGTGCATAGCTTGTACTATGGGAACCAGATCACTGATAGAATACTGATACAGTACTTTTATTGTAAATATTGTATATACATATTAGCACCGAGAAAAAAATACTTGTATTCATCACACAAATGTTGGTTTTGGGTAGAATCGAAACCATGACTTTCAGCACAGCACCAAAGGTAGAGCTACTACCAACTGAGTTTTAAGACCAGTCTTTGAGGGTGCAAAAACAACCCCAACACAAGAGTGTCAGTGACAAATAGGTTAAACTATCTATTTAAATGTTCTAAAAACAAATAAAATATAACCAGAATCTTCGCTTCAGACAGACTTTTATTATTAGATACAGTCCATATCCGTACCAACCTCTAATGTTCCCACGGCAGGGACACCGGCCTACTCTCGTTAATTGAGAGTGAATGGGCTGATTATTGATCTAGCACGGGAGCCCAAACCAGATTTAGTAGACTTAGTTAGTATATTATTATACAATATTATAGTAGATTAGTCCAAAAAAATTTAAGACATTGTGACATGTTTTACATTGTTTTGGTTCTAACAAATGACGGTTCACGATATTTTCCATCACGTTTCAAGAACGTGGTATTGCAAAAAAATGAATGTACATTTTTCCATAGTACGAACCAGCGACCTTCAGATTGAAAGTCCAGGTACAGCTATTCCTGCTAATCCCGTCAAAAAAAAACATTTCATCGCATGGTCAGTATCATATTCTTTAATCTCATTTTCTAACACAATTTAAAGTTTCCCTTATCTCACCGCAGCGCTAACTGGGGAGACTAAGTGCTAGGTAAATATTTAGCCAAACCCTGTAATCCTGAGTTTTTGCGTCGCGTCCGCCCCAGCTTTTGTCCCACGCTAAGGGCAACCACACACATCCGGCCAGAGTCATAGACGTGATAGTTTAGTAATTACTTAACAATATAATTTATACTTATAATATGGACAGTGTTTTTATTGGCTATTTCTACTTCTATCGTATTGACTGGCCTCATAGCTCAGTTCTGCCTTCTGCGCTGTAGGTCGTGGGTTCAATTCCCACTCAAGACGAGCATTTTTGTGATAAACATAGATGTTTGTTCATGGTCTGGGTATATGTATTTTCAAATAAAACTATTCTATCAATTATCTAGTTTCTATACTACAAACTATGCTATGTATGAGCTGTTTGAAATATTCAACAATATTAATAAGCGTTCGTTTCGTCCAACAATTGAACGGGCGAAGAGTTGCCTAAGATGATCTGCAAAGAATAGCTAAGCAAGCTACGCCCGAACGCTGACTAAATTTTTTGCTTTTTGCGACTTTTTCTTCTCCCTTGACCCGTCCCTGTATCTGCACGGACGTATATCATTAATCCCTTAGTTGAGAAGAGGCCCTTATCACGTCGCTTTGTACTTTATGATAAATTGTTGTCGCTTCTTCTCTTTTTACCTGGTTTATGCGCGAGCCATACCGCTTATAATCATTCCTTTAAACGAGGTAAATAAAAAATGGACGCAAATATAGAAAATTCGAATTCAGCGCTGAAGTGAAAAAGGTCACATTGTCTGGGTCAGATCACAATCTGGACTTTATTGGTAAATAGTTGAACCTTGGTTGCATACAAATGATTCATATTAAGGGTGCCATGTGCTTAGACAGTTTAATTAAACCTAAGGCAAAAACCGAACAATGTACATCTCGTCTAGGTCTAAGCTACATTTAGGTACGACCCCACGAATCCAATATGCATCAATCGCCAGAATCCAGGTCACCTGATCTATCAACGATTCATCTGTTGTAGTTTAATATAAATTCTCCCGACGGAATCCTGAATAACAAACGAAACCAATACAAATGCCTAGAACAAAGGGTATCCAATCTTTCTCGAAGTAAGTCAGGTTGTGACGTGTTTAAGTAATTTTTGATAAGGCAGCTAGGACTGAATAAAACAGTCCTGGTAAACAAATTTCCTTGAGAAAATCTTTACTTACTACCTACGCTAATACCGAGAGTTTAAGGTAGCACTCCATAACTCTGAGCCGAATTTTCGGGACAGTCACGGAACAATTCATTTTAGCAAGAAAATAGTCAGCTGATACTCTAAAACGAGGGGCTGACAAAGCTACAAGAAAGTGAAAATTTATCCGGCGATATCAAAAGAGCTTTTATCTTGCGATATGACGTAACATTATCGCAATATCCGTGCGTCGCCGTCGTCGACCGTCCCGCGCCCTGAGAATATCAAGAAGATATATTTTCACGGAACAATGCCTCTCCGGTATCTCAATTTTCATTTCCCTCCCTGGGACATCCGGTGTGATTTGTAGCACGAGATACTATACAAAACGGTGGCATCGCGGGCCGCGCGCCTTCGCGTAAAACTAGGCCCATCATAACATTATTTCTCTATCGCATATCAAAACTGATCTTTTATAGCAATTTTACTATAACACATGCAGATTCACAGAAGATAAGGTTTTGTTTAGACACGAATTTTTCCTCCTGTGCCTACCTGACCGTGTAAGACTGAGATAACACTGTGGAATTTACCGAAGACGTAGGTAGCGATGCCTAACAAATTGCCCGTATAAATTTTACCCGTAGGAAACGTTAAAGAAAATTTTGTGAAAGGTTAAAGTAATTACGTAATTTAAGCTTTTAATCTCCTTACAAACTCAATGACTAGAAGTTTGTAATTTCCGAATGAAGGTACCTATTGATCCAATTCTGCTAAAGCCCTTTTATATCAGCAGGACCACCCATAAATCTATAGATATCTTTCTGAGCAGCCTATAAATACATCAAGATCATTCATCATTTAATTATAGAAGTAAGATCAAATATGGTTCGCTAAGTCTGAAATAAAATTGGTTGAATTCGTGTAAAATATATCACTCACCTACGCAAATCCCAAATTCCATCTGATATTCAAACAGAGATCTCCATGCCCTTTACGAATAGCTTAAAAGCCCTTGAAAGAAACCAGATTTTATTTTATCTACGGCCATAGAGCCTTTTTCAGGTCTAGAGAATAAATTCAAGGAACGAATGTACTTATAAAATAGATACTCAAGTAGGATTAGGTATGTTGATATGTGGGCATAGAACAGGCAAAACAAGTCGTTCGGCTGATGTGCCGTAGATCGTAAGAAAACGGTTGACACGGTCGTAAATAAAAACTTGTCACGGTGGAAGCCAGTGAGATGGGATGTAGAGATATTAGAAGTCAGCTGCCGAGGGTTGACTGTTTCATACGTCAGATAAGGATTTAACTTCTATCTTTACATCAAATAATGGAGCTGCATCGTTCACACCATAGCTTCTCTGGTCATTCATATTATACGCCTTCCTCAACTTAAACCTAAATCTTTCTCGTCCCACTTCATAAAAATATCATGTATATAAGTTGCTGTTACTGTCAGTTTGAAGTGTCCCATTGTAGGACAATTGCCTCTCCCTATGTACGCCAATTGTCACGCTTTATAGCTGTAGTAAGTCAGTTTGTAGTAGGCCGAAAAGGTATCTATCGTCCCCCATCTCATGCACGGTCTGCCACATCGCTGTCTTGATGTGACATGGCACCAATAGGTGGTGATCTTTGTTTACATGTTATTGGACATGTTATTGGCAGACGTAAGTCCAATAATATGCATCATGTGTATGTATGTATGTATTTATACATCTGATGAAAATGTAAAAAATATAGGAATCCGACGCTACGATAGCGGTAGAACATAGTTTTAGAACATGCAATTGGCAGACTTATTTATTTATTTTATCATAATTAAAATTCTCGTTTGAATTGAATCACCGATTCTAAAAACAATAGAAATTGAAATTTCAGAGTCCGTCGCCAGTATTCAAAGCTTGAATAAAAATTGAGTATGTAAAATTCAGTAACATTGGAAAGGTTTGTAGACATAGAAAGGCTATTTAATAACCAAATATCTATTCTAAGCGAACAAAATAACTAACCCTCGACCAGAGAGAATCCTAGTATCAAATAATATTGCAATCTGCACTACTAATCCCAGTGTCAAACAAAACCCGAGAGCAAACATCAAGCTCATCACAAACAGATTTCCCAACCGGGGCCCACAGGATTACCACCAACAATGTTGGTTACCATCACCAACAACCAGCTAGGCTGGTGGCTTTGTAACATTTAAGGCTAATTTGTAATTCTGCATAGATTTACAGTAAAACACTTCATTGCAAGCCTAAATGATTCAATACACTCAGACGGTATCGTGACTCCGCAGAAAGCTCCTCATAAAACAATCTCTTTATTTATCGCTCGCCGTATCCTCAAGCCACGAACGGTTATGTCTTTATACAAGATCGAAAATTCTATACAAAGCTCATAAGAATTGCGGAGTCATCCATCACAGACGGCCGGAATGATTTACTGAATTCTTCAGAATCAAAATAGGAAGCGCTCATTGGCTATTAAAATGTTCTGAATTTGAATATCTCCCAATGAATTCTAGTATTTGAAAGACGTTCAAATTCAAGTTATTAACTCGTGTCTATCTTAGCATCATAATTGGTATTGATAACATTCAAATTTAATCGTAAATCCAAAAATCTATTCAAAATACAGTATCGATACAGTCTAAATGTCAATCATTCTGTTAATCATACGAGAAATGAGCCTCTTTAGTAAAAAGATGATCTTTTTTAAGTGATGAATCAATTATTCCATGCCATCTGACACTGGGAATCCTAGTGCACTGGCACGAGTGTGTAAAAGTGAAATACTTCGTCTGATACACTTTGCTACCAAAATTGCAATAATGCTGATTGCGTACCTATTTATAAGGAAGCTACAGAATGTCATATGACTAACGTCATTACATGATTTGCACCTATACATAACAAATGTTCTGCAATTAACAAGAACGGCACGGTATGTTTAATTTCATGAATGACAAAATGATAGAACACATAATTTCTCAACAGCACGTACACAAATACACTATGCATTTTGACATCGTCATAAATCCAAATAATGATTTTAAAATGGCATCACGTACTTACATGGAAGCAGCCTTTGTTTGTTCGTGTCGAAAAATGTCTATAAAACGTAGTTTCGCGAGGTCGTAAACACAACAATAAAGTTTAGTGGCCACTTACTAGTATGAGCTACTGGCGCAACGTATAAAATGTTCAGCTAGCTCAGATTGCAGTTATTGTGTGGAAATTTTTCGGGTCCATGTTGCTCGCTTCCTGATTACCCTCAGAGTCCCTACATGTCCTAGGATGGTGCCAAAGGAGCAACTCAAAGTAGTTGTAGAACTTGTGTCAATTTTGTCCGGAGTGCAAGTGCATTAGTAGTAGTAGAGCATTGCTGTATTCCGGTAAAAAGGAGTGGAGTACCGACGAAATTACAGGCAATTGAGGCGTAACATCCCCGTCTCAGACTGACGGGCGCAACTCCAGATCATTGTTATAGATGTCAAAAGACTCCAACGGAATACCAGCGCTGGTTACCACAGCCAGCATATGCTGAGTTGGAGTTCGATTTGCAACATATTCAAGGTTTTTGTTAAGTTTTTACATTGTGTATATATGTACCTACTATATTATTTGCAAGTAAATTAGGTGCATACTTTATACATCTTTATATTCTTGCTTGTTCTTCCCACGGAGGGTCGGATAGGGTTTGAACAACAACAACAACAATAACGTTAACACACTCATACCTCTGCACTAGGATTTCCTGTGTCGCAGATGGCATAGAAAACACAGAAACACAAGACAAACACCCAAGATTTGAAAACAAACTTCATGCTCACCACACAAAGTGTGTCCCGACCGGGAATCGAAGCCGGGAAGGCAGGGCTACTACCAATAAGATTTCTTATTATTATTATTATAAAAGAAGATGGTGGCCACTTCCAATCAGTGAATGTTTGCCTAATTATTAAAAAAAATAAGTATCCGCTTTATGTAGTGGAAAGAAGAATGCATGCAGTGGAGATGCGAATGCTGAGATGGATGTGTGGAGTGACAAGGAGAGACAAAATTAGGAATGAGTATATAAGAGGGAGTATGAAAGTAGCTCCAGTAACGGAGAGGTTAAGGAGTAATAGGTTAGCGTGGTATGGACATATTATGCGGAGGGATGAATGGCATATAACAAAACAAGTGTTAAATATGGATGTGGAAGGATATAAGACACGAGGTAGGCCAAAGAAAAGATGGATGGATTGTGTGAAAGATGATATGCGTAAGAAAGGAGTGAGTACTGAGATGACGTCTGATAGAGGGAAATGGAAGAAAAATACATGTTGTGCCGACCCCACATAGTGTGGGATAAGGGCAGGAAGATGATGATTTATGTAGTGAGCTAGCCACACGCAAGGCTATATAACGCTAGCCGTAGGTAGAGTTTTGTCCTATAACAACATCCCTGTTCATCTAATTTGTCTTTATGTCCCTGCAAATAGCATTAGAAGCGTTAAACGTCATAATTGCTCATACATCTACTCGTAGGAAGTACATGCATCTTCTTTGGCAATGTTTGTCTGGAAATGTAATACCAGAAAATCTCAGCGAAATTAAGACGGTGTTCCCCTTTTCAAGCCTACACAAGTGATATGATCTTATTTTGATTGAATAACGGATTGGAAACCGATACATTTAGTATAGACACTCTAAAACTCCTGCCTCGTCATGAAGGGCCAATGTCAGGTTGTTTATTTCTTTAAAGATATTTAGAATAAGAAGCTATAGCTTACGCTGATTAATGAGTTGGGAAATAATTATGTAAATAAGACAAGTGACTGATTACATAATCTAATAAACTGACTTGAATACTTTTATCCGTAATTTTCACCCTACGAGGGGCAATTTCTATGAGACTGCTTAGGAAGTACCCTATCAAATAAAAGAGGAATCATCCAAATAGGTCCACAATTGCAGATGTTGCGTAGGAAACAGCTGCATTGGGAACCTCTTCGTTTTTGGAAACCGTATAGGAACAAAGTTTACTTGAAACTATTATTCATAAAAATGTAAACACATAGCATTGTACATCTACATATTTACAAAATAGAAAACTTTACCTTGATGAATCGATAAATGGTACTCCAGAAGGTATTTTCAGAAGGTTCTGTTGTGTCTTACCTTCCTCTGTCTCTAGCACAGACAAAGACGAGAATGACCTTGCCGCTTCCCGACGGAATGCGCATCCGCATGAATCCAATGAACTCTTAATCTAAAGTCAAAGATAGAAGATTCAGTTTACATTTAACGTCAATATACGAGTGAGACAGGCCCAGTAAAAGGCAACCTCAATAGAAATTCGTTATGTAAGCAAATAAATTAGAATCCTATTTGTCCAAATGTGACAAAGCCCCGATATGATCAATATAAATAATGTTCCATTGTTTAATAGGTCGGATTATCCTTGTTCGAAATATAGACCAACCTACATCGATGTGCTACAATATCAGCAGAAGTAATCCTATTTGACACGCGACAATGTCGCAGTTTCAGTAAGGTTTTATATAAGGTATTTCATGAAAGCGGTTCGTATTGTTAACACTCTCCACGGGTAGGGAAATCTGGTGGGGAAAAAGGGAATAATCTAGTTTATTGTAATGACAGTGACAAATGGGAATCATTCATAGGTATCTACTACACCTTTTATCGATCCCGACGTACCTGTTTAGCTCATTTTTTTTTCACCATTGTGACATGTGAAAACCAGTGTTCTCAAAATGTCTGCATGCTCCCAAATAACTGCATACTTCAGACTGAAGTCTCTACATTGCTAAGTATAAAGTGCACAGCTATTGTAAAAATCATGTCATGATTTAGTAATTTATTAAGGTAGTATCCCGTGAGCCTATAATACAAATCTGCCACCACCTAGCCGCAATCTAAGTTTCAATTCGATTTCGACAAGATCTGAATATAAATTGAATTTGCAGCCACAATACCAAATGTCCCTGGGTTTTGCACAAGCGTTTCAGCTCGACAAATTGTTTGTTAACCTAAACCGAAGAATACTGAAGATAATACGATTTTAAGTGGACTATTTGCACTTCAAATAGGAAGTGTCTAGTCTGCCACCAATGGCCGTTTAATAAAAATTCAATATCCAGCCCCTAGCAGCAGGTTAAGAAATAATGTTATTCTAAAAGTTTAAGCTATTTCTTTATTTCAAACTATTTTAATATAGATATGTATAGTATTGAGTATTGTGAGTATATTATAGTATATTTTACGACCAAAAAATGTACGGCATGTACAGCAATACAATGCCAACATTGTCCTTGAGTAAATATAATGTAATCATGATACCTATGTTTTTTTTTCGTAAAATTTCGAATATGACGAAAAAAAAACATTGTCACTCGCCGGCCGTAGCTGCGGCTCGATTCATTCGGCTCGTGATGAGTTGTATATTAGATACGTAGTGGTTTAAATAGGGGTTTGCGTATAATTCTCTTAACACACTACTTTTTACTCTATCAACCAGAGAACTTTACACCACACATGCTACGCAGATAACGCAATTCTCTTACTTTTATTACACGTAGGTATTAACGGAGAAAATAATTTCCTAGTTTTGCCACTAATGACAAGATATTCCTTTTAATTAATTGACCGACTACAACTTTCCTTAAAAAAATTGTTTCTACCCAGATTATGGCTGCGTGCGGTTAATTTGAATTGGAATCAATTAGATGCGTCGGTTTCCAGATTTATTTATCTTAACTCTTATCGAGCTAATAGTCGAAGATTAGAATTAAAACTGCTCAAGTTTAGTGGCCTGGCCTAGGTGCCAACAAGATGGTAAACACCAAGAAAATCTTTGTATTGTCGAAGCCAAGGCCGAGACCGTAAAGCAAGTAATATCAATTACCAATATCCTTAGACGGTCAATGTGTGTACATAATATTCGGAAGCTTGCCTTATTTGGTATACTTGGACACTATCCAATAAATATCTGCTTACGATCTCAAGGATTGCCTGACCCAATTTTATCAGGTACGCCATGAATTCAGGCCTTGCCTACTACGAACGACCGATATCGAAAACAATAGAGGCGGTGTAATTTCAATACAAAGGGCATTGGAGTCTGTCTTATGAGCTGCGCAGAAATCATTCATGGGCAATAACACCCATTTCTGGTGGGCGCCACCTCAGTTATTGCCCGGGGATAGGATTATTGGCAAATTGTTCCGCTCGCATTCCGACCCAACTCTCACATGAAATATTAAGCACCTATGTACCGTTCCAAAACCTATGGTACTGACGCTCCGTTATAAATACTTGATAAATACCACTGCAGGCCCATTGTTCGAATGATTAAATTGATAAAGCAAAATTAATCATCTGCAGATGATCCCTTTTAAACTACATAAATTGGATGTCGATCGGTTGTCTCTTGAAACGGGCTTCTCAATTATATGAATTAGGTAGAACTCGTCGGGAAAATGTTAACGGAAAACCAGTCAATTACAAATGATATATTTTTTCCCTAATCACTTGCCGCAATGAAACAAAAGCGACGTAGGAGTTTTCAATTTCAACAATAACAAAGTGGGCATTTCATTAATTCTTTTTATTCGGCTCATCCCACAAACAAAGGAAGGGAAAGATCTGAAAGGTCAGGAAAGAATAAATGTTACATAGCGACAAATGAAAATATGAAAATGGGTATTATTCCGGGAAAAAGATGACCTTGCGACAAAGCATGGCTTGCAACCCCATTTTGAGTTAATTGGGGTGAGATAAAGCGAGAATAGCTAACAATAACAGTAATAGTATAAATTGCGGATATAACAGGTAGTAAGATAAGGAATGGATTGAAGCTGCGAAAATTTGAATGAGAGATGATTTGGTTTAACTAGGTTGTAACGGTCGATTCAACCTCGCAAACGGATGTTAGACTCCATAAAGTTGAAGATAAGACCTGAATGGACTGTACGAGCGCACTTACCGACCGGCTAACTGACACATTAATGTGTGAAAATCAATTTCCATTCGGTTTTATAACGTAAGTGCTGCACCGGACTTGTGAGAAAATCGCTCAAGCGCCAGTCTGTATGAAAGAGTTCCAATATCATACATACGGTATGGGTATATACGGTATGAGCATAAGGGTACTGATTTAAAATTACTTTTTAGGAGTAAGCGTAATGAAATGTATGCATAATAATAGAAACTGTTTTCGAGAAAATCCGACCTCCTGTATTTTTTATACAGTAAATTTCTTAGTCCGTCTGGGAAAACACAGAAGATTTTCTTGTTTGTGGTGAGTGAGACTACCACAAAGTGCTGCGGTGACACCTTCGATATCACTGGTACTTTTTTTTTATGGTATATGTGGGCAGACGAGCAGACGGCTGATGGAAAGCGCTCACCGTCGCCCATGGACATCTGCAACACCAGAGGCAATGATGATGCGCTGCCGGCCTTTCATTTAAATAATAATTTTATTAAAATTGTTTATTGTCAATGCAACGATATGAAATCGTGGAATATTTAAAAAGTATTTCTGCAGTGTTTGTTAGTTATTTTTAGACGGTAGCGATATAATTCTAAATTATCGTCCTGTTGTTATGAGTTTCATTATAAGTATTAAATTAAAATGGTACCTAACCTATCCGATGAAAGTTAAGGTAAAAAACTATTCATTTTTGAAATAAGATATAATTTAAGTAACATAACAAGTGCCGTATGGATGCAAAACAGAGTTGACTAATGTATTAGTATTAGTATCCAGTGAGTGATTTAAAAGTCGCAACCGAATAATTTTATTTAATACTTGAACTGATAATTCTTTTATAATTTTCAAGATAATATTTTTAAGATATTCTTCAATTCGGCTGTATGTACAGGGTTAACTTCCAAAGGAAATGATGAAATGCTACCCCCAAGGGTATAACATAGAGATTAAATTATTGAGGTCGATTTTTTAATCAGTCTATTATTTTGAATGCGGTTAAAAACTATTAACGAACGCAACTATTTATATATACATTTAGAATAATTTCTCAACTCTCAAATTTATTCTATCTACTGTTTTTTTATTATTTTGAATACTTCTTATTCCAAGTTTTAAAATTGTCTTCTATATTTTCATTCCATATTTTTCCCTCTTAAGAGTAAAATTTCTTCATGAAATTTCTATGGGACCCTATCAAATAAAAATAATTATCCAAATGGATCCACAATTGGAATCAATAGTCAAGAAATCGCATAACAAACATACAGCTGAATTGAGTAGCTCCTCCTTTTTGTAAGTCGGTTATAAACTTGCATTGATAATATTGGAACCTGCAATCGAAATCCACACAGCAACATGCCCTCCACAATATTATTGCCAAATAACGTATCGCATTGTAATGGAATGTCAGCCCAAACGTATTAAGGATAGCGATAGGATTCATAGATTAGAAAGACGCTGCCACAATGGATCCTTTTGCGGTATTGTCTCCGGTGTGTGGGTTTTTGGTACGAGGCATACTATTCATGGTGAAAGTAAAATTTTATGTGATCGATGCCTTGGAAATTTTACGTTTATAGCTGTCTCACACGAAAGTCTTTTCAGTAGATTGTAGAGAATTTTGATAAATGCGAACAGGACAGATCATAAATAAAAATTGTAGAAATTACTTTGATATACAGAAAATTTGCTAACTTTTAGTTTTACAAAAATAAGTGAAGAAAATAAGAAGTCCGCTTCGAAAAAAATATGGAGTATATTTTTTCAACCGACTATCATAGGCACGAGATTTATCAATTCAGTTGTATTTTTTTTATGTTTGTTGCCTCAGAACGCCGTCATTTATCAACCAATTCAGAAAAATATTTTATTTTTGGAAAGTACAATATACAATATAATTTCAGGTTGGTCCCATAGATCATCAAAATCGATTCAATTGTTTGATTTTCAAATCAATATAACTGTAAAACATATGTCATACTTGGATGACATATGTTTTACAGCCAAATTGCGTATTTTGCTTTCCTTTTTTCTTCGCCCACTGTAGACAGATTTGGATACACCATGTAAAAAGTGAGCCGTTGCTTTAAACCTTCGAAAGGAAAAAGGATGAATCTCTGTCACTTACTGGTTATGGTGAAAAACCGAGTCATTAAATATCGGGATTTCATCAAGCCCTCACAAAGTACCGAGGTATCGACGGAACTTATCCGCCCAGCTTAAGCCACTATCATAATCATTAATTCGGTAAACACCGTTTAACGTGTGACGGGACCCCCATAAAGTAATTTTGGTAAATGGGTATTTACTTTCATAGTTACTGGGAAACTGCTACGCCAACCGACAAGATAAAACGAAAAATATTAGCCATAGGAACAACGAATTTTTGCTTTACAAAAGTAATAAAAGATTTCAGAACATATTTGTTGTCCTTTATATTTTCTAGATATTATCTTTTATGTATGAGAGGCTCAAACACAAATTAAACACTGTGTATAAACACGACATCGCGGATGTTGATACTATACCTACAAATTTGATAAAATCAAAAATATTTTTTGAGTAACCGTGTGTTGAATATAAATCGAATACTTATTATGGTCTAAATCACCCACCGCGGTGAAATCTTGATATTTTTCGATCCTATCCACATAACATGAATCTAGAATATAACAACGAAATAGATCCAACGTAGACATATCATTCGGCACGAGGCTACGAGCTTCTACGGATCGAGACGTCGTCCGAGGAAATGAAAGCCATAAGTCGAAACGGAGCTGCAGACTTCGTTACGAAAGCCATCGGTTCCGCCTGTGTTACGAGCTTTCGAATTTGCCTCCTAATAAAATAGCTCGCCGCAGTACGCGACAAACTGGACAGGACTACCGACCAAAGTACGGGCGGGATATAAAACGAACTCGCCCACCCAACTCATCTCCTGCGGATGTTTGCAAGGATATACAAGCGCGTATAAAAACGGAGGACGTCGTAAATAAATAGAGGCTAATAATTTCTTCTAAGGTAAATCTAATACAAATGAGTAAATACTCATTTGTATTAGATTTACCTTAGAAGAAAAATATGATAAATTGTATAAATACTTAGGCAATGAAACGAAGATTTATTTGCAGCGAAGTTTAGAACCGAGAACAAAGAGACCGTGTCGTAAACTCTTGTTAATATCTAACTTGTTACTCGGCAAACAAAGGTTCTTTGAATACAGTCCGTAGAACCGTAGAACCCGTACCGACCAATCGCGATAATATCTATTCACCGGGATACTTTTTAGCCGAGAACCATTCCGCGTGGTCGAGAGAAGAGATTTCATAAGGTATAAACCCTGGAGCATGCAGTAAAAGTTGGAACTGAGGCAATATGCCAGCCCCTATTGTCGACGCCACGGCTTTGTTTTAAACTAGAAGGGTTGCAATGTTATTCTGTGCCTTGTTTAGGGAGCTGACTTGATAGCTACAAGGAAATTGTACTAAAGAAAGTCAGAATAGTAATTCGAGTTTACTGTCTTTCGTTCCTTTATTGCTGCATCCAATGTTTAGAATAAAGTTACGGTCATAATTATATATTCCTATTTATACATAGATCTTTTCTCTAAGGAGACTCTTCACTGCAAGAATCTATAGCATATTTATCAGAAAGTAATGTTACTTAGTATAATAAAATCAGGTTTCCCCCAAAATAACAAATCTGAAAGGGCATTATTTGTTGGTAATATTTTGATTCCGCAAATATGATATCATAACTTTTTATAGCACAAACCAAATAGTGTCATCAGTTTCCCTGAATGGTCCTAAAGAAGTATCACTCTATTACGACAGAATAATACTGTCCCGCCCAAATCCGTTTATCGTCAGAGCAGTAACACTTTTCTGAGGGCGTTTTGGCGTGTTTAGATATATTGCACTCGATATACTTTTGCAACCAAGTATTCTTTAAGCATGCAGTAAGTAGAAATATGATAGGAGTCTACTACCTCTAATTAATTAAGAATCCGAATGGGTATTTGCTGATGTTATAACTAATTATTAACTAACATTATTTTGACTCTGATTATGTTTATTTTGAACTGAATTCATTTTTGATAATAATGATAATTTTGCTATTTTCTTGGTTATATAGATTGATACGTATATTACTTGAAAGTAAGTATGTATAAAATGTTCTTATTGATTTGATGGCTTATGATGAATTACAATATATACAATACATAAGTTCTGATAGTTAAGTTAATTAAGTTCTAATTACTAAATATTCATTAAATTTTCACAAACCGCCATATTAAGCTTGTATTATGGGAAACCCCAGATTACTGATAGAATACATTAATAGTTCTTTACTTTATAAATCAAATGTGAATACTTTATGATTCAAATCTGCGTTTGTTACACAAACGTTTATCCTAGATGGAATTCGAACCCACAGAAGGCAGAGCTAATCCCAAGCGAGCTGTGAAAAATTAATACTTTTAATTAATGCGCATTATTTTGATTTTAAACTGTTTTAAATTCCTAATCTATTGTTTGTTCGTAGTATATTGGTGAAAGAATAAATCGAGGGTATACGAAGCGTGACGACAGAGCGATACTAACTCTGGATTGGGTAGGGATGCCACGCAAGCTGTAACATCGGTAAAGTTCCAAATTCAGAAATCTCAAAACGGCTAAAGTAATGCTCGGAATTTAGATCTAGCGATAACGAGTATATCTAACAACAAGTTTTTTTAATTTAAAAATTGACTTCACTACTTTCATCCTTTATTTCTCGACCGTAGGAAGCACACCCTACTATTTTTTTAAATAAACCTCGAAATCAGTATACAACGGGCGAAGAATAAAAGTCACAGGTTTTTTTCAGTTAGTTTGATTTAACAACCATAAAACCGTAGCTATATTTTGATAAAATTTCTAGAAGCAATCTGAAAGCATATTCTTCGAAACAAAACAATAATTTTCCAAACCGGTTGATGAATGTCGAAAAACTGATATAACAAATATTAAAAAAAATACATTCCGAATTGATAACTAGGAGTCGGTTTAAAAACGAGTCGCTGAGTATCCTTTCTACTTATACTAAGCTACTACTAACGTGAGAAATGTATGCACGTTATTAACCAAGCAAATAGGACACCGCTTAAGGTTAAGTTCGTTCAAAATGTTTACTTTAAAGATAAATATTATACTTACTATTGAATAATTAAATGAACCAATGTATTCATGGCAAAATGTATGTCGCACTGAGTAAGTAGTCAATCTGCGTAAAATAAAAATCCTAGTTGAAGGAACTCAACACATAGCGCGATCATAAGAATTTAAACTTTTGCATATACTAACTTCCGATACATTTAACAAGATGGCCGGATTTTATAAAATTGTCGAATATCCCAAGTCGATTTTTCCGGTTGTTTTTCTTTTTTTATTTGGCATCCCTACTGCCGAGGGTGCTCGTAAATAGAGCAAGTAACCGACCACTACTATTCGGCCGCGGGCCCTCGGATTTGCGTTCAAATAAAGCGAACACTTTATCAACCGGAAAATAAAGCGGTTGGTACCCAGTGTAATAAGGCGGGAAGATAATCACAATCGGAAAGTAAATAGACAGCTCTCATTTCCAATTTCGCGAATTGAATAGATTCATCTCTTTTACGCATTTTATAATTTCGCGTAGGAAACTTTCAATGAATAAATGGCTTTTATTTTTATAGGCTCTATTAAAACAATATAGGGTTCTTAAATTAAAATTCACTGTCATGGTGAAATTAACGATATTAGCTACAAGTTACACAGATTGGATATTACATTCGACGGAACCATAGCTTTATAAGAATACTTATAATATCATTCTCATAATAAAACAAAGCACCCGCCGTGTTCTGAACGCAATAAACTTTATAATTATCAACCGGATTTCATAGTTTTCACAAATGGACGGTTTTTTGTTTTTCTTGTTTCTTTTTTCAACAAATTGGGTGAAAAATGTAAAAATGGGCCCTTCTTGATCGAAGGTTGTATACGCTCGATTAGTTTTATTTTAAAGATTCCAAGCTCATAACTCAATAGGCTTATCTTACTATTACGTTTTGGCCACGAGAGGCCCCTTTAGTTCCACGTAAAACTCCACGATTAAAGATTTCATCCTTAGATATTGGACGGTCGTAATATTTTAACGATACCCCGACCCTGGAGCGAGTCCTTTGTTTTACTGCTTCTATTTTATTATTTATCGAAACATTTGACATAAAGCCACCATTATCTACGGTTTATGTGATTATTTATAGCTTGAACCTGTAATAGGCGACTTAAAACTAACGTATGTTAAGTTGTGTAGTTTGACGAGCAAACGGTTTAATAATTAATTCACGAGATGAATCGTTATATTTTAAGTTTCAATACTTCGGACGATAAACTTCCATAAAAGTTAATTTCATGGAAAATTTCTACATAACATGACTGACGCGTTATGTAGAAATTTTAATTAAATGAGAGTTTCATTAAGTATCTTCATTAAAATCGGAAAGAAGAAAAGATATTTGCCGTGATACCAAAAGTTATTATTATTACTCGTATTATTATATATTATAAACTACGATTGCCTTACTGCTAAATTGCGGAAATATATACAGAACCAAGCAGTACTCCCCCGGATGAAGAAGTTGAAAATATACAGTCAAATATATACGATAGATCCAAAATCACAGCAAATTGCTGGGGTTATCCGGGAAATGAAATTACTTTTCACTACTTTAAGTCAAAATATTAAATAGAGAAAAGTTCCCCCAAATCGAACTGTCCGGTGCACAACCACTGACCCGAATGAGCTGAAATTTGGCATGTGGAGCAGAGCCTGATTCAGACAGACTCGATCGAAGGATCGGGCGCAATAGTTTGAGAATGGGGCTGTTTCGAATATTGACTCTGTCTAAACAACCCCGAGTAGAAAATTGCAAAATAAAAGGCATCTAACTAGAACTTTAAATTTCAGAAAATTCAGATATGTGTACCTAATTTAAACAGATATGAACATAAATGATAGCCAGACCATTCAATGCATCTGAACTTTTAAATTGTCTTGTAATTCATTAGGTATATTCATGTATATCTCCCATATGGAATCGCATTGAATAGGTAATCGATTTCAATATTTTTGTTTTCTGTTCAAAGATATTAATTATGATAACAAAGAACAGTTTTGCTACCATTGATGAGTTTATTGTTACATAACTTAGTGGCTCGATTTATTCACGTTCTGTTTTCGCCCCACGTATTGAAACGTGCGCCAAAGCAAGAATATTCTGCCGTTTCAGCATTCCGCCCCGAGGTTATAAATACAAATTAATTTCCGAGTGAAGATTCGCTTAATTAACAATTCACTTCTGCAGTAATTGAGACATAATATTGCATACGAAAATGTCTAAAAATGGAAATCAGATGGTGTCTCTACATTGTTATTAACTTTGGTATTCTGTGTTAGTAAGATTACAAAGTTTAAGAATACAATGTGTAGTTATGGTGGAACGTGGAATAAATTCGTGTTTATTCGCAGGCACAGCCAAGTCGGTCTCTCTCAACGAGGTAATCGCGGCGGAGTCGCAACAAAAACAACTTCATGCAACGACGTCGCCGAAATTAAAAGGTATTGTGCAATCTGCTAACATCTAGGTACATTAGTGTGCCAGAGTTTCCACCTTTAATTATTCTCCTACCTACTTACTTACTCTGCTTAAATTAGAGTTCGTTTGTTACAAATACAGGGAAATTAGTAAATGTAGATGTACTATTGACATTTCCACATGAATCCGATTTTTTTAATGGCTAAAATTGTCCCAAGATTTAAGTAAGTACATCAAATTAAAACGTGATGTAAATCATTACAGGTGTTAAAGAGATTTAACTTTCATAACGCTAATTGCATTTCTTTCAGATCCCGCAGCAGAACAGTTTTCTTTGAATAAAGAATTAAAACCTTTAACTCGCACGCCAAAGAAATTCAAAGAAATAGGTGAGCTCGCGTAGCCTCATTCCACAAACAAGAACTTACATATTATTTAATCGCTCATTAACTTCTGAATTTATGTAGGAAAGTGTACTGAAAGTTATGTTTTCCTTTCAGAAAATATCATCCCAATTGGAAAGAAAACATCTCAGTTAAAATACAGAAAAAGTTTTCAAATCAAGAGTCCTTTGAAGCCTAAACGGATAAAGCACAGTTTTGGAACGAGATTTAAGCGCAAAAATCAAAGTCAACAATCGGTAAAAAGAGAAATCAGTGGAAATGAGAAACTCGACGAAAAGTATATTCCGCTTCTTAGAAACCTTGGTATGTTGTTTGATAACCTGCTCGGTAGTGAGTCAGGCGAGTCGGCTGAACTCAGATCTAAAAGAAGGCGAGTCAGATATTATACCGATTCACGCGAGATTTTATGCCCTTGCTCTTCCAAAACAAAGGCAAATACCGGATTCGGGTCGGAAGAAACGGCAAATACTTCTGCCGAGGTTGTCTCCCATGAAGCGCCGCCTTCTGCCGAGACTGCCACCGAGACATCCTATCCTCCTGCCACTGGTAACTTCCGCGGTTTCAGACAGAATAAGAACGTTCCCATATTACTTTCAAGAAATACCATTAGCCGTCGGAGAGACAATCATGGAGTCGGTGAGAGAGGCCGCGCCGCACATCACAGGAGCCCTGAAAGACATATCCCCGGGGATCATGGAGATAGTGAACTTAGTACCGGAGTCGGAAGCCACGAGTCCAATGCACAGGATGATGAGAAAAATACCCGCCGTAATCCACGATACGGTACAAGTGGCGTTGGATCCTGGGGACTACTACGTGGAAGACAACAGACGCATGCTGCCCGAAGTAATGTCAAAAGAAAGAAGTTTACAATTAACGAAGCAAGTGAACCGACAGATGAAAACGAAAGCTCCCTGGAGCGATCTAGAGGAGTCCTCACTAAACTTAAAGGACAGATTAAACAGCAGGTTCGAGGAAACAAAGCAAAAAGCACAGAACCTCTATCAGAATCTGCTAGAGGAATACGAAGATTTACACCCGAGGACAAAGTCGATATTTCCGAACACTTACAGTCCGAAGAAAGTGAAAAAAGCGAGCTCCAACAAAATAGCGCCGGTGATCAACGAATCGATATCGGAAATGGCCAACTTACCGATGAAAATAAAGAAACTAGTACAAGACATGAAACAATAGATATAGACAATATTGCTCCGTTATCACATGAAACTGAAGATGTCAGCAAGGTTGCTGCAAAGTCACATGAAACAGCAGATATCAACAATATTAATACAATATCTCATGAAACGGTAGAATTCATCAATATTCCTACAGTATCTACCGAGAGTTCGAAAACTGAAGGTCCTTTGGTATTTATCATTGACGGCTACAGTGTAACCAGAAACAAAAATGGCGAAAATAAATTAAAAGAAAAGGCGATTCATATTCGAGAAAACAAAAACAAGCAAATGTAAACTTTATGCAAAATGTATTTTTATAATTCCAATAAAATATGTAATAACGGTAAAAATATTAAATTTACACTTTTATCTCCTTCCCTTCTTGCCCTTGGTACCTTTTGATGCAGCTTGAGCCTGTGGCTGCTGCTCAGCTGGCCTGTAACAATGGAAATTGTATAAGTATTTGTAAGTATATTTAAAGATGAGTATCATGATGGATCAAGATGGACCCACAACATCCAACCTAGATGCACTAATAAGACAGCTTCATTCTTGTCAGATAAATGTAATTATATTCCTTTGCATGGAATAATGCTTAGACACTGCTCAACTTAAGGAACCTGGTAATTTGATTGAGGAACTGTTATCAATTTGATGTTGGCATGCTTATAAAACATTATAAATACATACAGAAAAACATCTATGTTCATCACACAAAATGCTTGTCCTGAGTGGAAATCAAACCCACAATACACAGCATGGAAGGTAGAGCTAGTATCAACTGAGGCCAGTCAGGTAATGGGATGAGTTTATCAATAAGCCCAAAACCTTTCAAAATTACCTGTTTTGACGAGTCTTCAACTTAGGTATAGACTCCCCAAGGAGCTTCATAAGGGATTCCCTAGTTGGATATTCAGACTTGACAGGTGATCCATCATCATTCTTCAGTTGGATGCGTATTCTACCCCTGTATAGCATTTCCTGAAGTAAAAGAAATATGGGATGACTATAGAATACACAGACAAAGACTTATTAACGGGCTAATCCTAAAATTTTATGGTCTTTTAAAAATTTAAAGAACCCACATAAATACAAATTTATGTTGTTTTTCTAAAGGGTTAGGCAGATATTATTTTAAGAGTTACTGAGTTTTGATCGGAATGTTAATGAACAAGTTGTGAGTGTGTTGCTTCCATTGTGTTCACAAAAACACTTTTGTCCAGTGTCAGTCAAGTCCAAATAAGTCATTCTTTAATAATATTATCAATAATAGTTACCAACATGTCTGAACAAATTTAAAGAACAAAGGTATTCCAATAACCGATTCCTATAAACCCATGTGTACATACAGATAGGAAGTGTGCACCTAAAGAAAGGAATTGCAATTTTCTAAATTAACACTTGCCCATTCTCATTGAAATACAAAATACTATTGCCATGTACTATGCAAAACCTCAAAAATGGATCAACCCTATTCAATTTGTTTGTTTCATAGACTTTTAATCTGATGGTTGCTGGTTCAAAACCACACAGGCACCAATGAATTTTTCACTTGATCATCATGACCACATTCTTGAAACTGTGAAGTAAAACATTGTGAGGAAACTGGCATGTCTTAGAACCAAAATTCGAAGACGTGACATCTACCAATCCAGATTGTTAGATGTCACATGACTCTCAATTAACAAAAGTAGGCCGGTGTCCCTGCAGTGGGTACATTAGAGGCAGTGTGTGTTGAACATTTTGTTTATCCCAGTGATAGCTGTGTGGATATATCTATTTCAACTTTTTACATATCATTATTGTTTAGTCTAAAAGGCAAACAATACCTTTGATGGATATACTTTAAACATAAGGAACCGTACCTTGCTTCGCTCCCGAGAGTAAAGTTTATTTTCCACGCCAACTTTTAGCCCGGTAGTCATCAAAACATCTCTGATTTCTTGGTGTGTGGGATCATCAACACAGTATGCCTTAGGCATCTTTCGTCCTTGAGCCAGGGACTTCTTACTATTGATGTATGCTGGATAGAGGCATACCCATCTGCAATGAAACGTTAAACTAAAACTTATCAGACATTTAAAAGTGCACATATGTTATCTTCTAAAACTGTAAATCCATTTGATCCTATGGTTTGGAATATTCATCGGCAAGCAAATGTTTTGATCACCTTTCAACGTCACTATGTTTTTTGTCTGGACTCCATGATGTTATTGTAGCAGCCATAGTTTTCTGAATTGTTATTGATAGCAGAATCACAATCACAAGCACAAGCAAATGCAGAAAGAATACACGAGCCCACAACAAACCCAACCACAGATAAAATAACTAATTAACAAGACCACCAAACATCCACAGAGAAAGTTTACAATACATACAGAGAAAACAAAAGATAAAAATTATGACTTAATGAGCATGCCGCAAATGACATAGAACGATAGCTGGATAGAAAATTTATTAAGGAAGTTTCCCGTCGCATAAAAACAATATATAATATAATATAATGATACTTATATCTAGAACCTATTCTATCTATTCATAGAAGTTTTTAGGAAACGTCTCGTACACCGTATTGGATAGTCATAACGGTATTGGAGAAAAATGTATTATATGTTACTGTTATCCTTGGCTTTATGGTTAGTCCTGTAGGATAAGAACTCTTTTATTTCGTATAATTATATATAATTAGAATTATAACTCTATTATTCGTGTATTAATGTATGTCTACCATTATGACAACAGCTGTTCGGAACAAGTTTCCCTTAACCGCATAAAGTTACTGACGGCTTGACTCGGCTCACAGTATTTGATCACCTGAAACTGTATAAAGATTAAAATCTTTAAGACGTTTCAGGCGGTCAAACATAGCAATTTTTATTTGTGCCTATTTTTAGGATTATGATTGCAAGGTGTGCTTGGAATAAATTACTATGGCAACATTGTATTCGTCATAAAGTACTAAATTTTTTTTGGTAGAATATCGTTCGACGCTACGCCAGAGGAGAAAAAAACGTTTGAAACGTCATAAAACTTTGACTTGGACAGGTTACGACGCCGTTCGTCGCACTGAGGTTATATATTTCAAATCTCAATGTCATTGTCCGGCAATGTTAACTGTTTCACTGTCATAACATAACCTCACTCACCACACTTTAAATAGTAATGTGAATATCCTCTATTACCCCTTCGATACCTGTGTGTATTAAATACCTTTCTTTTCATAGCAATCAGAAACGAACGTTTCAACGATGTCATGTATGTCGGTTTCTGATAAATATATCGTAACCGCCAAGGGCTTGCAAATAGATTTGTACGAATATACAATCCACACCTCAATTAAAGTCCCATCTGGGGCAGATCAGGATCAAATCAATGGTCTAGCTATTTCTGCTGACAGCAAGTACTTGGCGGTGACAACTATCTTGACAAAGCAGCTTCTCGTATACGACCTGCCTGCAGCCACTGACTACCAAGTGTTAGAACTATCCAGGAGTTCTAGCAAAGTGAAATTTGCATTCAACTCTCACACAATTCTTGTCGCAGATAAAAGTGGCGATGTTCTTATTTTTGATCTTAATGCTCCAAGCTCAGTTGACTCTGATAAAGGCAAGAAAATGTTTGGTCATTTAAGCATTATTTTAGATGTCCTTGCAGTCAGCAATGGACAATATATCATTACATCTGACCGTGATGAAAAAGTGCGAGTCACTTGCTATCCTAATACCTATGAAATTCAAACATATTGTTTGGGACACAAAGAATATGTGCACCATCTAAAGGAATTGCCTCACAACACAAAATATTTACTTACTGCATCTGGTGATGGAACCATAAGAATTTGGGACTATATTGTTGGAAGAAATTGTATCACAATAGACACATACACTGATGTTAATGAAGCTAAGCTGAAAGATGAGTTCAAGAACAAAATGGATGAAGACGGAGTGCAAACTGATTCATTGCCGATTATACACCTGGCAGTTACAAAACTAAACTCAAACTGCAGTATTGTAGTTACTTCTATTCATACTTATGAGATGCTACTGATCTACAGCGTACAAAGTTCTGCAGATGGAAAAATTATCTACAAACTGGAAACTAAACTAAAAACTGATGGTTTTCCCACTGACATCAAATTTCATAATTCAACACTGCTAATTTATAATGATTACAAAAATAACATAGTTTTCTATAATATGCTGTATTCAAATGGTATAGTCTCATTTGATTTATGTAAAGTGGAAAATGTTTTTGATTCTGTAAACATGTGCAAAGTTATTGACAAGGGCCATAACCATTTTGAAGCTATAAAACTGTTATTCAAAAGAAAATTCGATAATGTTCAGGAATATCAAGAAAGAAAAAAACAAAGACTTGAAAAGTCTGCAATAAAAAAATAGTACCAAATATTTTTTTTTTTTCACTCACATATACCATTGCAACCATTAAAATATGTTCCTAATTTTATGTTGTAACGGTCTAGTTTCATAAATAAATTATGTGCATATTACTAAAAAATTAACTTAGTGTTCCTACTTCTTTCATCGAGTTGATGTTTCATGCACCTATTTGTTGATCATATTGTTTTAGACCTATTTGATGATCATATTGTTTTAGATCAGTAGCTTGCAACTTGTGTTCCTACCAAAACAAAAGTGGAATAAACATGTAAACAGATTATTTGCTAACTATTTAATAACTAGGCTGATTAAGTCATGAAACATGCATTTAAAAATGCACAACAAACAACTGCAAATAGCTAATGAAAATGCTATTTGCACTTGATGAAAAGGCTAAAAAAGCTATTTGATTTTTTTAAAGTGATTCATTAGGACTCAAATGGTTCACAAGTTAGTAGGGGGTCCATGAAATTTTTTTTGATTTAAATTGTAAAGAACAAAAATGTTGGCTTGGCTTTAACTATCATAGAAATAGACAATGTTAAAAAGCTCTAAATCCTTTGGTGATTTCTGTAGGTACTCAAAAGAGTTATAGTAACAAAACTACAAAGACGTATTGGTGAAATGAGCTCTGATAATGAAAGCTTGTTGTGTAGGTAATTAATTATCTGCTAACAACTCATTTTTCTATTCAATTGGATAAGTCAACTTTACCTGGTGATGAAGCATTATTATTGGCATATGTTATGGACATTTGTTACCGACGAAGAAATCCATGAAGAACTGCTAATCGCTACAATTATTCCTTAAATGGTAACAACCAGGTACTTATATCCTGGATTAACATAAGCTACTTTTGATCCCTGAAAAGGTCACAGTAGAGCGCAGCTAGTAGTTATCTATCACATGTAGACGGCCAATGACGGAAATTAATGAATTTGACTACCTCACATTTTATTTTACGTGTATAAACTGATGGGACAAACAGACAGCCCACCTGATATTAAGTGGATACAGATGCCCGACAAAAATAAAAATATGAGTCAGGTTTTCTCCTACTAATGATGAAACCAATTTTTTGTATGTAATATACCTACATATATTATCTATGTTGAGAACGCCCATGCATGTAATAAGCAATGACAATCTTCAATTCAACAGGCAGAGTAGACCATTTACGTATTTTGTACCATATTAACATAAAAGTGATAATGAAATAACATTTTCAACCAGGTAATTATTTATTTTAATTAATTACATTTTGAAACATGATGTGTGTGCAAATCTTATGTAGAAAAATAAGTCAAACCTAAACAACACTAAGCCAACAAGTTATTCTAAGCCGAAACTTTTGTTACACCAACAAATAAACTAAACACCATATCACATTTCAACTAAACACAACATTGCAATAGTTATAACTATTATAGATTCCATTTTTTAATACTTATTGCTTTATAAAACAAGCAACATTGACCTGGCGAAAGATATTTATCATCTTATACATAACATTTGTATAACTAGATAATACATAAGGAGAGTCAAGTTTTTACAATTGCCTTTATCTCTAAATGCAATAAATACAATCTGGATCCTCAAACGATTTACCGGGACTTGAGGACATTCGCGAAATTACGGAGATGAGAGCCAAGGCTATCCATTTCATTTAAAACGCTGTCTAATTCGTTTTTGAGATCCATTAAATCTGGGAAGCTGTTGCAGTCGGGAACATTCAACAGCGTTGTAAATATTTTGTCCCATAGACTGATCTTCATGTACCTGAAATCAACAAAACAAGTTTATTTAAAAATTATTAAGTATCAGCCTACCTACCAGGTATTTTCCCGCACTACCCTGCCTGCTCCCGTAGATCATAGCGTGATCAAGGAAAATCGTATCACAATCGTACCGTAATCATATCTTTACACAGTATAAAACGAAGTCAAAATTACTTCGTTTACATACAGGTATTACGAGAATCATCCATCTAATGTTACAATATTTAGCAAACCTTTTTCTAAAAATAGTTGCTATGAACTATGGTAGTTGATTTACCTAGGTAATTTCTTGTCAATATTCCACTGGCCTAATCTGTTAGCGACCTTCATGTAGCTGCCCATTAGAATGACGTGAATAGTGCCAGCCAAGCAATACAGGTCAGTTTGGTATGTCCACGGCTTCCCTTCCCTCATCTCAGTACAGGTGAATCCTTCCGTTGAAATCAACTGCAAAAAAACGTTATATATAGAAACATAATTAGTTTTCAGTGAGTTAGCTGTGAGTCCTACTTTTTAACCTGAACTACAAAGGAGTGGAATTCACTGCCTGGCAATCAATCTTTTTCCTAAGCTGTAAAATTTGGGAACTCTCAAGAAAAGATTGAATAGGTGTTCATCCACCGCATCCTCACTTACCAGCACAGGTGAGAAAGCTGTCAAATGCGGTCACATAATTTATAAATAAGGAGTTACATTCACAAAGGGTAAGTCTTACTAAGTCTATGGTTGTACATATAGTAGCAGGCTGAATGATTCACAGAATATGTGTTGTTGGATATCTTTACAAATAATAAAAAATACAATTGTTCATACAGAATTATTGGTGAGACTCTGAATTGCACTGAGCCGGTTTTTAATGCCTTACAAACACCAGAGTATTAAATGAGTGGAGAGCTTAGAGGTACCATTTTATTCTACACATCGAAACAAAAGCTATTGGTTTTCGGACGACGTAAAAACAAGCGCTTGTAATCAGCTTGAGGAAATACATCCTTTTATGATTAAAAAAAAATTACTTCTCTGAATGTTGTCCCTTCAGGAAACAGTGACATGTCTATTGCACAGCCTAAATCTATCAGTTGAAGTGAAGGAGTCCGCCACTCTTGCGTAGGTCTGAAAATTTTTGAATTGTAGAGTTATTTTCATAACATCTAGCATGGTCATTACATAGTCTTTTCTTGAGCTAATCTTACTTAAACTTACATTTTCATTAACAAGAAGTTGTCTGGCTTGATGTCAGCGTGAATAATCTGTGCTTTATGCAAGTAATGGATGATTGATAGCATCTCAGAAGTAAGAAGAATTACTATGAACTCGTTGATGCATTTTGAGGTAGCAGCCCGGATCTTATTGGCGACGTCCAAAAGTGATCCATACTTAGAGTATTCTGATACAAATAAACTGGCGTTTTCTCCTATGAACGCTGTCGTAATATCCATGTACCCTGGAAGCTAAAAACGAAGTGATTAAATACTAAATATTACAGAAAAATTTACCAAAATGACTTTGTAATAAAGTTATAATATTAACCATGAAAGGATCCTTTATCCTCGCTTTAATTTCTTGGCAAATGTAAAACTCCCAAGGCCGACTCGGTTTCTGGTACTTAGTAGCGACGGATTTATTAGTATGCAAATCTAAGCACAGGAATACGGCCCCATAGTTTCCTTTTCCGAGCTGTTTTTCAATAGCAAACTTGTTGCCGCCCACAGTTACGTTGGTGGCGACTTGTATCTTCGGGACGGATCGCACTTCATTGTAGCCTTCAGCGTGAGTCTTGTTAGGAAACTTAACGTACTCCAGAAGAGAATCTATGAGCTTCCTGCTGAAAGGATCTATCAATTTCGGGAATTCTATATCCGCCGGCCTGGGTATATCAGTCGTTTCTATCATAGATATAGAGTGCGACGACTTAAAAGCTGCACATTCCATAGAATTCTCACTATCTACGTCCATGCAGTACCCATCAGATTGTCTTGAATATATAGAAGGTATTCTGCCTTCTTTGCTGACTGAATCTCTGCTGTCTTCCGATTGTAACTCCATCCTGTGTTCGAAATCTAGTTGCCTCTTTGATATATCTTTATTTTTTTCTGTCGCGTGCGATATCTTAGCAGACTGAATAGGTGTGTTTGTCTGTGCTGTCATTCCATCTTTACTGTCTGAATCGGACATACCCGAAGATGGAGGAATCTGGGCTTGTTCGGGACTAGAAACGTACAAGTTCTTGTGCATTTTCTGTGATATGCTGGGACTATTGGTGAATTTAGGTGTGTTAGCATTGTCCTTCGGTTCATTTCGGTTGGAAATGAAGTTGAGAAACTGGTTAGAAAACCCGATATCGGGAGAGTTTTGTCCAATTTTTACGTTAGGTTGATCGTGGCGTATGTTCCTTAGTGCTGCCGTTGGACTTTTATGAGCCCCATTCCTGGATTGGCCTTTGGAAGCACTCTGCTCGAGAGTTTCATGTCTAACAGACATGTTCGCGTGCGGATCTTGTCTTGCGTGCATTTCAGGCGTTGCCTCAGACGGCGCAGTCGCAATCTGCGACGAGTTATTCCTAGCCGCATAGCTATTGTTCTGAGAAGCTTGCGGACTTTGGTATATTTGAAAGGGTTGATTATTCGCGCCTCCATAACCAGCAGATGCTTCGGCCATCGGTTTTGCCGATTGCCTAGAATACGGACTCTGCATGCTGTAGCCTTGATTGTTGGGGTGGTTTTGGTACATGTTCGCGTTACCATACTGGTTTTGCATGTTAGGATAGTTCTGTTGGTTGTACCCTTGATTGGGTGCTGCTGCCTGACTTTGTCTTTGATAGTACTGGGCATTTTGGTACTGGGTCTGGTGTGGAGGACTCTGGAAGACAGCTGGCTGTTGTTGCTGTTGTTGTTGTTGTTGTTGCTGCTGTTGTTGTTGATTAGCGTAGATATGCTGTCTTTCCTGGTTGGGGTAGTGATAGTCCGGCCTGGAGCCATAGCCTTGCGGGCTCATAACGGGCTGTTGGGGACTATGGTAGCCAGGATTAGAGTAAGTGGGGCTACCAAAGCCGGGCTGCACGGAAGGGCTCATGGCGTGCGGACTTTGCATGCCAGGGTGCTGTGGACTATGATACGAGTTCGGATTCGGGCTGGCATAGCCCTGCTGTTGCGGTGCCATCATCTGATTGCTAGGATACCCCTGTTGTTGATAGTTGTAGTTCTGCTGTTGCTGATAATGATGCATACGTTGAGGCGAATATCCATTGTAGTTTTGAGGTATAGGTTTCTGGTATTGGTGGTCGTGCGAGTGATAAGAGTTTGGTTGAGGAGTTTTAGTCTCGGAAATTTCTCGTTTAGTTTGAACTCTCGCGAACTGCCCGTTGTGATGTCTGGGCTGATTGGACATGGAGCTACGTTTCGATGTGGTGGCTTGGGATGGGTCGTTGTTATTGTACATCGAGTCATAGTTTGTCGTGTACCCTGTGAAGTTGGTTCGCGTCGATTGGCCTGACGAGCTAGAACCAGATTTGCTGAAATTAAAAACAATCACATCACACCGATAGGTCATGCAATAGATATTACTACGATTCAATGCTTTTAAGTTATAGCCAGAGAACGATAAAGAAAACTTACCTGTTATACTCCCTAGTAGCTTCCATAATCACCGACAAGCCTGCCCCCTGATTGTCTACTGTTGCATGTTGATCAGGTACTTGTTGTCGGGAACTTTCTTCCCTTTTTCCCAGACTAGGTTCCGCGTGTTCGATCACACTCTCGTCTATGCTAAACTTTGGCACTGACGGGTACTTTGACTGATCTATGTTTAATGTCGGCTTCTTAAATTGGGACATATTTGGGGTACTCGCGTCTTTGATATTGAAGTTGAAAACTTGGGTACAGGAAGGTTCTTCATAGTATGCAGTCTTGTTAACCTGTCATCCATAAGATTTTCTATTATACACTGATACATAAATTAATAAACTAGAATATTTTTTATTTTTTTTAGTTAAGCAATTTTTTAAGAACTCTACAATATTGTGATATACACATGAACTTAGTAAGCCAATTAAATAATGTTAACACACTCATACCCGTGCACTAGGATTCCTATGTCACACAAATAGAATCCCAAGACCCGGGAAGTTAAAAGAAGAAAGAAAGTTTTCGGTCATCGCACAAAGTTTACCCGGGCCGGTAATTTAACCCAGGGAGTTAGAAGGGGTTCTACAGTATGGTAGCTGACAACTAATGGACCATGGAACCAAGAAGCCGTCTAATGATCTGAATGGTCGACATTGTTGCAATCTAGCAATTACTTACATTTTGTTGAGTGGAAGATACTGGATTAAATTTATTGGCGTTCTCCTTATCTTGGCCTACGTTGGCCATATTGGTCAACTCCTGTTGCTTCTTTGTATTGATGGCCATCGTAATAGATCTGTCTTCGTGAATGTCGAAGTTGGGCACTTCGAATTGTTGTACTACCGGTTGTACTATAGATGGTTCTGAGGAATAAATTTAATTTTAGAACTGAGAAGTTAAATCATTCCTGAAATGCGTGATGACAATTTAATGCAATGATTATGAAGCATATCACCATAGTAAAATTCATGTATTTTCTGTCGGTACACCCAGAATTTTTTAAACAAGATAATCCTCACTATTTTAGCTTTGAATGAAGTAAGTTTTTGGAAATTCAGCTTCAGTGCCAAATTTCCGTCTCCTTATGAGTCTAAGTGAATATTTACCATTATCATTGAACAGGTTTCTTAGCTCCCACCTCGCCTCTTTAGTATTTACAGTGACAGAATCACCAAGCAGATTGCCCATCAAACTCCTATTGAACTCTTCCATCAAATTATTCTTGGGAAAGTTCCCCGGGTCGTTCTCATTGCCGTAGTTTTCTTTGTCGGCCGCTTGCTTGTTCTCGTCATTTTTCTTAGTAAGAAGTTCACTGAACTCCTTCGAGTCAAGGTTGCATAACACTTTTGGCTCGCCGGGCGAATGCATATTGGTGACTTTAGTTATATTTTGCAACGTCGGTATCGCCAAAGGCATTAGTTGTCCTAAATGGTCTTGTTCAGGATCTAATGCGCAATTCGCTAATGTTTCTAACGCACTGCACTGGGCCAAAGTTTCGTTGATGTTGCTATAATGTTGCTGGACTTGCATTACTTCATGTTCAGTCTTAATTTTTCTTTCTAAGTTGTATTTTCTTGATCTAATTTCTTCTAAGCTGTATTCTTTTTCTCCTACATAAACCTAGAAAGTTAAAGTATGATTTAAGATCGTGGAGCCAGTAGAAATGGAGAAAGGTTTCCTACCAAAAGAACAACAATTTCCATGTTGTATAATACATTGTGTCCGTTTTAACCTAAGGGGCACAAAGTCCAAGTTAAAGATTTCTAGACTGAAGGGCGATTGGAAACATGGTAAAGGTCTTCGATAAGAAGTGGAACAAGCTAGAACATATCGTACCTACCGTTGGGTTCTCAAGGCTTATTGTGTGGCGATGTATTGTATTTTTATGAATCTATTAAATTTATAGGAGCATTGATACATACCTCTGTCTTATTATAACAAGGTATTTTCGTTGGATCTGCTGGGTCAGGTACACATAGAGGCACTGAGAACGATAAGTCGTCCATACAGTAGGCCATATGATTTGTAGGAAGCCTCAAGGCATCATCTTCATCTTCATACACTATAGAAATAGAAAGATTATATAATTAAATATAGATGATATGGTGAAATTATCAAATATACTGGCATGTAAATTCGCGTTTTGAAAGTATCGCGATTGAAATGAATGTCAATTCTAGTCTTATTTTCTAATAATCTACTACCGCTAGTTTTTTTTTTTTTTGTCATTGCTTTGGCAGGCATTCAGTGCATACAAAAGCATCATTACCTATAAGTTGTTACTATGAGATTAGTGCTATACGCTCACGGGGTGCTTAAATTTAATACAAAGTGGATGAGCGACATTTCAGGCGTGCGGCCAATCTCGCTTGAGACTTGATACTGCTCTGACGGCAAGTAACTATTCTGCACCACAATTTCATAAAATCAAAACAGAAAAAAATTGCCATATTGTGTCTAGTATTACTTAAAGCTAGAATATAGAGACAGTAAACATGATATATATACCTATAGCCACTGAGTGTGCAGTCAAATTCTGGTCTATAAATTATATTGACGGGTCTGTTTGTAATGTCATAATAACAGCTTGTTACTAAATGTATTTAAAATTATATAGGGTAACTTCTACAAAGAAAAATCATTTTTCTTAATTATTGTCCATCTTGTCTGTTTATTCCAGCCAATCTTCGGAACTGGACCGATATTGACGCACTAATGTTACAAGGAATAACATACAATACTTTAATTTTAGGGTTAAGCACAATAAGTAAAATTCCATTCGCGCGAAACAGCTAGTCCTAAATATAAATACTTACAAGTAAAAGGCAAAGGTTGATGCGGCACAACATTACTGTGGACCATTTTTGTTTTAGGATTGGTCCATATTCCAACTTCCTTCTCATTCTCAACATTGCTGCAAGCTTGGACCAAAGAGGCGGGCCCGGGGTCCTCGGCTACAGGAATACCACTGTGAGATGTTGATGGCGCATCCTATACGGAAAAGATTACGTGTTGTAATAAAACTCATTACATGCGAGATACATACAAAATATAAACATTAATTATAGATGAGATTGTTGTCGTGTAGATAAATAAATGATCGCTAATATAACCTCTTTTGATTGCAAAACCTCAAGTTTACCTCATAAACATTGACCATGACATTGGAATTAGGCAACCTGTTGTCAAAGTTGCCTGCCTGCTGCCTGACCACGCCGGGCATCGTACTTCTTATGCTGTCCCCAACCCTTTGTACTGGCACATTTGCTATATTTCTCCGTTTGAACGACTTTAAAGATGTCAACGCCATTCTGGTCTCGGCTAATGCGGATGCCGCCTTTCTCTTAGTCGGTGAGTCATCATGGAGCATTCGTTGAGCGAAGTACAGTTGGAAATTCCTGTTGATTAAGAAGCGAATAAGAAGGTGGAGCGAAAGGAGTAATATTGGCAGTAGAATTTGTGCCAAGTTCGTCCGGATAAGTACTGACACCACACTGCCGTATCTGTCTGCCCCAAAGCAGTGGCGCACTCGAATTGCTGTGTTCCGGTGGAAAGTGTGTTCTACGTGGGTGACGTTGAAATAACAGGCGCAAGAGGCGTTACATCCGCGTTTTGCGTTACAAGCGTAAAGGACCCACTGGTCGGGGAGGAATTTAAGTCGTATTGTAGTTAATACAAATAAATAAATACTTATTCATATGACACGTAAACATATTTACCCACGTAAAAAAAGGGCGGACTACAGTCCAAGAATTAATTAGGCTGCCGACATTTGCGAAGCGCTCGCCCTCATTTGCGATACGCTAATAACGGATCTGACATAGGAAGTAGGACCAGCAAAAGACGAGAATTCCATTAATTTTTTACAAATATGCAAAGCAAAATATTTTAGAAATTATTATTATTATTTGAGAAAATGTTGCAAAAAGAAGCAACATCTTCTTATCTTGAATCTTTTCTTGTTATGGTTTTCTTTTTATAAATTTTTTTATAACAATTGGTTGAACGGGACCCTCAGAGTGAGAGTAGGTTAGTGCGAGTGCGAGTAGGTAGTAGGTTGGTTGACATATTTTTTCCAGTTATTTTGGAAACATGAATCTTGTTAGTTCACAAATTTAATAAACTACTTTATATATTAAATCGTCATTTTTAAAAGGATACCTAGTATTGTTAATTACTGTTCCTGTCACATGCATGCCTCGCCACTCGAGTAATGTCAAGTAAAAATAATATGATATAGCACAAGTAAATGCGTGAAAAATACGGACGAAGTAATTAAACATATACGTCATCTTACATTACGTTACGTTACGTTGTTACTATTGTTTATACGCAAAACACAGCGAGCTTTGCGGGGGTCTGCTATTGTAGCTCGACATCGGGCAATGATATAACCTAGGATAGTACGACATCCGGATTCCTCGCTTCGACGACAGGGCTACTACCAACTAAGCCACGGAGCCGTCACTAAGCTACGGAGCTGTCTATAAAACATATATATAAAAAATTTATTTCGATTAAAAACTCGATGACAAGCAATGTAGCAGAAGGATCTTTGACTGGGAGATACGTTACTAGCACCTAGAGCATGTTCCACCTAAATTAGTAGCATGTACCTTCAGTCACAATCGGACTGGCGTCTATAAAGCACGTCAAATACAATACAGGTTATCTCTTTCGCACAACAATATGCGTATATCTCTTTGTCTTTATCGGTAAACAGATAATTATGTAGCAGCTAGGTGTGGTTATCTGTAGTGGTATGTTAACCAATTTTATTAAAGAAATGTTAGAAAATGGCTTATCTTCCTTCTTTTTAAATCAGTGGGAATAGGCAATCATAGATTATCATGCTTATTATGTATTGTACAAACACATAATTATGTGTAGTGGCAAAGATGTTAGGTTTTTTTTATGATAAACCTATCTGGGTTGGATATTCTACAAGTCTCATAAAAAGTCCATCATCATTGAACTGGATGATTTAGAGTTGTTTCTTATTCTTTTGTGTTGATTATATAAAACTAAATGTTTGCTATTTCAATGGGATCACTGTACATTTGAATGGTATTTGAATTAGAGAACTTTGCTTGCTTGCTAACAAGTGTTAATGGGTTCACAAGCCTAGTTTTACAAAACACCCTAGTAAGCAAATTATTGACATTTGAGTTTAACATATTATAATAACACAAGCAAGTTCCATATAACACACATTTATGAGTAGACAATAACAATCATATTTTGGTCCATCAATCAAACAAATTAAAACAATACAAACTCACATATGAGCCTGCTCCAACTCATCCAGTGGCTGTGCTTTGGCTTGTAACCCCAGCATGTAGACCTGATTGGCCTTTTTGAAGTCGCCAGACTCCTCACAATAGCAAGACCATGCTCGGTAGAACTCTGCCACTTCTGTACCAATGCCAGTATTGTACAGCCTTTGGTATATTTCCAAAGGGTTGGAGAGGCAATCAACCTGAAATTTTCCTAGTTTTTATAGTTCTTGTTACTACTGTACACCATACTATACTATATTTTTGTTAAAAGCAACAATGCCTGCACCAACAGCCGTGTTTAGTGACACTATTGTTGAAGAACACTGTATTAAGTGTAAAAATAATATGAAGATCAAAGAGTGCTTGTTGATTGAAATAAGTCTGATTGCATCACAGTTTCATAACTATGTTTACAACAGTGCCAAAAATTACACATAGAAATAATTGAACACACAAATTACTTAACACGAGAATATGAGAGATACTTGCTGAGTGTTTTATCAGTCTCAGTCATAAATATTCAAACTACAAACCAACTAACAATTACAATACAAAAGCTATTCAATAACTTACATATTTGATCCATAACTTCACAAATCTTCTATCCTGATAGTATCTCTTGTCATTCTCAAATAATTGTAAGCAGTCCTTTATGAGCTTGTCCATATGACCCTCATGACCATGTTTGGGATATGACTGTTCAATCCACTGGATGTAATTAAACCAAGGATCAAGGGGATCTGGTCCCTGGTAGTTCCTAAGTGCAGCTTCATGTTCCCTGAAGTTATAAAAGGCTACTTAGTTTTATAGATAAACAATACAAAACATGATTTTTATAGGATACAGCGACAAGATTGTTGCCCAATGAAATAGAGTTTACGAATAAAAAACTTGAAACTTTACTCTTTTTGTAGTTGCAGCTGTCTCTGAGCATCCACATCAGATTGAGCCTGAAGAGCAGCACCCAGTTGCAAAAGATTTCTACCACCTCTCAGTGGTTGTATATTCTCTTTGCTAACGTCGATGTCCATTTTAGATTCAAAATAACACCGAAATATCACAGCATGAGGAATAAACACTGCTCACTACACCACCAAATAGGAGGCTTTTGCACGAGATGTTTTCATGTGAAGTTCGATGTGTTCACCATAAAACTCCGCACTGAGGTACTAATGAAATTAAATCTTTACAGCTACGAGCTCAGATTATGAAAATGATTATTTATTTTATTACTTTTCAGATGAGAAAACCTGAAAATATTGGCGATTACAACTGAAGTACCAAAAACTAGCCCAAATTTTGACATCACTCTATAGACCCAATTCGTCTATGGAATTATTTGAAATTTCGTAACAGTCCATCCGTTGAGCTTTTTGCTTTATCTTGGTGTCTACTGCCTTGCGTAGGTAGGTATAAACAAAAAGTATATCAATCCTATGCGGCTGATATTGTTGTGGGGGATATACTGTCAATAGGTACTGAAAAAGGGAAAGATGATGTTTATGGCGTGATTTTGAGTTTTTCCACAGAATTCAATTCAGAAAATTGATGATATCAAAATCGGGGGATACAGTTTGAAGCTTTGCTACATATGTATCATCTACATACAAAATTTAATTACACCAATCAAGAGCTCCGTTGCTTACTTGGTAATAGTCGTGCCTTCGAAGCGAGGTTTCCCTAGTTCGATTCCCGGCCGGAGTACACTTTGTGTGGCGAGCATGAACTTTGTTCTTGGGTCTTGGGTTTATCTTGTGTTTCTGTGTTTGTCAATGCCATCTGCGACACAGGGAATTCTAGTGCTAATCCTAGAGGGTGTAAACTTAAAAAAAAAAAAATGTGACGTTGAATGATGACACGTTGTTTACTAGGGTTTTTTTAATTACTCGATACGTACCCGTATTCACGTAAAATACAAGGCCATGTCCACGGCACAGTCACATTCATTATTATTATTATTATTATTATTCCATTGTTTTATTTTTATGTTTCGTGTGCATATTCAATATATACATAAATGGACATTTCACACAGCGTGATCTAGCCCCAAACTAAGCATAGCTTGAAATATGGGAATTAGATAACTGATATTTTTCCTACTAATATTATAAACGCGAATGTTTGGATGTATGAATGGATGTTTGTTACTCAATCACGCCAGAACGGCTGAACGGCCCTGGATAAAATTTGGCATAGAGATTGATTATAGTATGGAATAGGACATAGGCTACTTTTTATCCGAGAAAAATGTACGAATGTGGACTGCAGGTATACTCTCAACAAGTATGGCATAAACACGAGCGTAAAGCGTGTGAAAATGTATATTTTTATTAATTCTGAAGAAAACCTTCGACTTGGTATGATAGTTGAAAATGTTTTGAGTTAAAAAAAAAAAAAAATTAATTAAAATTAATTGACAATTTCATAGTCCTAAAGTACCTAATTTGTTTGTTATTACAAACGCTAAACACTCACACTAAGATTCCCTGGACACACGAAAGTATTATATACGCCCAAGACCCGAGTACAAACTTTTACGTTAAGCTGACGTTGGATGGCGACGCCCTTGGCCATATCCCTGACTTTCAGGTCACTTCTCACAAGAAAGTAGAAGTGATAGAAATGATATGGAATAAAGGTGAGAGTTCGTACCGCTCAGTCACCTCGCTCTCACACTAGACAGTTGGTTTTTCGCCCGTCTGCGCCAGAAGGAGGGTTATGTTTTTCGAGTGTATGAATGTCAGTATATTTCTTTGACATGCTCGGTAGCTAAACGGCTTAATTCATGAATTTTAGCTTGAGAGGTGTCAATATAATAGTCTTAATTGTGAGTGACACTGGCTATATCAAAATTATAAAAAATAAAATGCCCGATATTTGGCGCCATATTATGCCTTCAATAATTTTTGGTGTAGCATTAAAATACAGGGTCTTCCAAACGGCTTACAAAAAATGTACAACATAATATGTTCAAATGTAATTTGGAATTTCTCACGCAGTCGGATTTTTTATTTCACTCCTTAATATATTTGTATAAATTCTCTTGTATAAATCCTCTATTTATGGTTCGACTAGCTGCGCCCCGCGGTTTCACCCGCATAGTTCCCGTTCCCGTGGTGAATACGGAGATAAATTGATTTTATTTTTTCGTTAATTTTAATTTTAATAGTTATTCTGCTATTCGGGACGGAAACAAATCCAACAAATCAAAAACCATGGCAATCGTTCCAGCCGTTCTCGAGTTATAAGTGTTGTAACAAACACGACTTTCTTTTATATATATAGATAGTTTTATTATTGATTTCTTACAAATATCAAATAGTCATCCATACGTCATTACATAGCTGTCATTATACGTCAATTTTGTTATTCCAAGTCTGATTCTTTTTTGTTATACCACGTTTTATAGTGACTGACGTTACATGTCAAGTCACACGGGAATGATGTCGAACGGGATCCTATGTCCTTCTCCTGGCTCTAAACTACCTCCCTGCCAATTTTCAGCTAAATCGGTTCAGCCGTTCTTGAGTTATAAGTGAAGTAACTAACACGACTTTCTTTTATATATATAGATTCCTGTAATGGAAACCTACTGCACCGCCTACGGTCAGAGGATATGACGTGTTAGGGAAACATCGTTGTACGACTTCAAAACTTACTTGGTCGGTTTAAACAATTATTTGATCCTAACTTAACATGACATGCCACGCCACGCCGCCAAGCGCCACCCAGCTAGGAGCCGCACGCTACTCGATTGGCTATGGTCTGGTTGGCTGTTACTTCATTAGGGCTGCTATCTGTGGCCTGTCTGTGGTTAGTGGTTGTTTTGATGGCTTTGACGAATCTTTCCTTATAGCATTCCCTTAATCCGCATCTATCATTTATCAGTGTCAAAATGTCATTATCATTAACAAATCTTTAATGTCAAAGTCACAAAATTCGTAAACAAGAATATTAATACAAAGTCCTACGTTTATATTGAAAAAAGTGATTTAAGTTTATTATTTAAACGATGTCTCTCCGAATGCAACTTGAAAAGAAAAAAACGCAAGATCAAATGCGAAAACTAATGGCAGAACGTAAAAAGAAAGACATCAAACCAACTAAAATAGATAACCCACTTGCTAAGTACAACAATTCTGGCCAGTTGATGTGTTTACTATGCTCATCTATAGTCCGGTCAGAGAATGTTTGGCAAGTCCATATAAACAGCAAACAGCACAAAGAAAATGTTGAAAAAGCCAAAAAACTGAAAGAACTCACTAATAACTTCACAGTCAGTAAAGTCAAAAGATCCAGCCCACCAAGGGATGCACCACCAGAAAAAAAAATTAAAGGCATTCTGAAAAACGCCTCAGATGTACTTCCCGTTGTTATTCTAAAACCAAAAAATAATGCACCACATGTAATTTCATTTCACAATGAGGAAATCAAAAGGTCTACAGCAGACCAAGAAATGGAAGAAACAAAAAGTACAGGTATATTCCCTATCTATTCTTTAACAAAATATGAAATTATTTACCTATCACATTACAATGTGGTAGGTAATAGGTTGGAGATCAGTGATTGGATAAACGGATTCATATTAATTTTTGCGAGGAAATTCATATTTATTTATAAGGAAATCATTCAGTTTCAAGGCTGCAAAAACTTTTTTTTTTTAATATAAATCTGGGTATTCCAGAAGTCAGGATTACAAAACTAATCAGTAACATGGAAACAAATTCTTCAGCATGTGGTATTTATTTAAAAAAAAACTGGATCTCTGGGATTACATAATTGTTCAATGTGTATTTACTTGAAGTTTAGCTCCCCATGCAAATATGTGTATGTAGAGTGTAAGGGAAAGTGTAGAGTAGTTAGTTAAAAAAAATACAATATCATAATACTTTACAAATCAATACCACATTCTCAAAAGCATCTTCATTTGGGAAGTAGAAATACAGTAACAAACGCTAAAAATTACTTAATAATATTATTTTTTTAAATTTGTCAATTTCGGAAGTACGGGATTTTTTTAATAAAAAATTTCATTCCATATTAGCCAACACCTCAATTTTAGGTAAATATTCATCCGATTATCTGATCACTGGTGATGATCGTAAACTTTTTGGTGTTTGTGATGTGTATCTTTAACATTCCACCTATGACAAGGGTGATCTAGTGTCATTAATACTCATATCTTGTTAATTTTAGCTAACTATTATAGTTTATACATTTGATTGTTTATATATGTTGACTGTTGATTTTATATATTGTACAGCCATTTTAGAGATGGATTTTAGAGCTTTAAGATGGATTATTATGATATTATCAATCTCTTACATAAAATACCCTGCATTATCCTAGATTAATCAAGAATGACATTAAATACATCTGTACAAATATTTGTATTGTCTTATACACAATTTTAGATTTAGAGGATAAGTCAGCATCATCAGAGTCAAATTCCAAAGTTCAAGCAACATCAGAGCAGCCTATTCCTGAAGGATTCTTTGATGATCCTGTCTTGGATGCAAAGGTAAAGCATTTTATATTCTTTCACATCATTTGTTCCTAAACAGTTCTTTTTTACATTTTTCACAACCCATTGAGTCATTTATAATATTAAAATATAATAACAAAAATATTCCTTAACCCTCTTTAGATGTTTGTTGAGGTTTTTATTAAGTTTATTCACTAAAATTACTAGAGACTTTGTATCCACATCCCACAATGGCAGTTATGTGTGGGCCAAGTCATGGTTTTCACGAGATTAGCACTATGTGGGGTAAGTGATTGCAATGAATGGCAATCATTTTAATGATTTTAGTAAAAAAATCATTAAAATTGGTCTTTAGATTTTATGAAGTATGTGAAATCATGTTTTTATTGTAACTAAAATGAAATATTTTGGAATAAACTAAAACATATGTGGCTTAGATAAAAACGCATATAAAAAAAATCTTGTGTATTTACCATATAAACTCTAATCTATACATTTATAAAGAATTAACATTTTTGGAATGTAAATGTGGTCACTATTGTTTTTATTTTTTAGGCCCAGTTTCTGAACACTGATCAATTCAAAACACTTTGTTGATAATATTTTTTTATATGATCAGCCATTCAGAAAATCAGGTGTGTGCTGCTCATAAAAATCTTTCAACAATTACTTACACAAACTTACAAAATAGTATGCCAATTGCTCTCTAAGTATGTATCCGAATCTTAACAAATCCTCATTAATAAAATATTATTGCAAAAATGAGATTATTTGTTACACTTAACAAGTTATAATAATAGGTATAAAAATTGCATGTGGTAGTTTTTCATTGACTGGGTATACAGGATATACGAGTATGTTAATGGGCTACCCTTCATCCAAAAATAAATTGATTATCAAAATCTACATTAACATGAGTGAACCCTAGTAAAAGCAAGTAAAAGGTAGAAAAAAAGGTAAAAAAGGTAGCTTTGGTGAACTTATTTTGTCATAAAATCATCAAAACTTTCATGAATATAATTTATCATGTCACTTGCTAGCATTCCCAGTCCCATCTCTTTATAAGCCTTCTCATTACACTTTCTGACTATAGAACATGCTGCATAGCATGAGATTGAAGCAGCTAATGCAGCTTTATCTACATCCATCTTCAAATTGTCCTGATTAGACATAGTCCAATGTAAAAATGTTGCAATGGACCCAGACAGTAGGTCCCCCTGGCCGCCACACCTTCTTGATGATCCTCCTTCTATGCTTTTCCACTGAACTTTATGGTTGCTTATTAATTCATCCTCACATCCCTTTCTTAGAATTGTTATATTTGAACCCAATTCATGCATACCAGACAAACCTCCTGTTTTGCTACAGAGTCTTTGATATTCAATTTCATTTGGGGTCAATACAACTGGGGAGTTGAAGTCTTTTATTAAATCCAAGTTTTCTGTGACAAGAAACAGGCCATCTGCATCAATAACTAGTGGTATTTTCTTCTCTTTTATCACTCCTATGAAGTCTGCTACTACTTTGAATGTAGCTGCTTCTCTTCCAAGGCCAGGTCCTATTACAATACTATGTAGTCTCTCTAACCATGGAGTTATGCTTGCTACTGCATTTATGCTGTCAAGCAAGGGGTGTACTATTAGTTCTGGGCTGTAGCACTTTATAGGAGTGGCAGCTGAGTGTTCACAAAATATGTGAACCAAATCTGCTCCTGCCTGAAAGTTAATGTACTTTAATAGTAAGGCTGTGGATCTAGGCCAGTCTGAAGCTTGCTGGAATAGTTCCGCAGATAGCATTTTTAATTAGGTACAAAATGGCAGTATTTGTACCTGTATTGTTGCATTGCAAGTATTGTTTTGTTGTTATAATTTTATTGTTTTTAATGTTCTATTAGGTTCACATTTAGTGTCACCTATGATCTGTGACAGTGATGACAATAGTCATATTAATGAAGTTTTTAGTTTCAATTTGTAATTATATAAAAAATGTAATGGGCAGGCCCATTACATTTTTTTTACCTAGACTTTACCTATACCTAATTTCAAGCCGGCCTAGAACCGTGGGCCATACTAATTATGATGGTTCATTAATCTCATTGAGTTTAACTAACAATGTATTTGATAACTTTTCTTACCCTTAATGCACTTATTCCTGCAAAGTATGGGGCTCCAGAATATTCCAAGGACCCTCCAATTATACCAATTCTACCTGCTTGACCTTTGTGCCGGGTCTTCTCATTTGGTATGCACGCTTTTAGACTTTCAATAACAAATAGCTTGTCTAAATTGCTTTTCGCGTCTTTTTCCATTGTTTTGCTTCTTGCAAACAAAGTTTTTATACTTATATTTGAGATGGCTAATCTTTTCAGTATAGCAAATGAAAAGAGGGAAATATTTATTCTCATCCCTATTAATGTGTGTCACAGATTATATTAATTATTTAAAATTTGATTTTTAAACAAATACTATGTTAGGCATGACAGCTAACAGCCGTCTGTCATGTCACAATTCAAGCTTTTATTACTTGACAATGGCATAGAAGTGTGACGCCAAAAAAAGGAAAAAAAAAAAAGCTTTAACGTTGTTGTTTTTGGCAGAGTTATGTAAAGACACAAGCCTTAAGGAAGAAGTGAACTCTTTTTTTATGCTTGACATTGACATTCATATCTCAATGTAGGTAAAATCACATTATTTCGTACAGCTGGCCACTATACCTACCTAACAACAAGCAAAGGTCAAAAAAATAACAACATGAAATTAAAATTATTTAAAACACCGAGATTCCCGACACAAGACGAAACAAAAACGAAGTGCGTTTTTTTGCGTTATTTAGACCTTTTTTTTTTAATCTAAAATGAAAATCCCACATTACTGCAGCTGCCAGGAAAAAGGCATTAGGGTCTACCTACACAAACGGAACGCCGATTTCAGAAGATATTTATCATACTATAATAAATCTATATATATAAAAGAAAGTCGTGTTAGTTACTTCACTTATAACTCAAGAACGGCTGAACCGATTTAGCTGAAAATTGGCAGGGAGGTAGTTTAGAGCCAGGAGAAGGACATAGGATACTTTAATCCCGGAAAAATGTACGGTTCCCGTAGGAAGTCCAACCGCGGGTAACATCGCGGGGCGCAGCTAGTATATTAATGTAAACATTATTTTTGAAGGTGAGGAATATCGAATACAAAGATCCTACGGAAGAAGAGTGGGAAAAGTTCCAGAAAGAAATAAAAGAAGAAGCTAGTGCTTCCGCTGAAATAATTGCCGGGGAGCAAGAAGAAGCTACGGCTGAAAGGCAGATTGATGAAATAGATGAACAAATGAGAAATTGGTCAAGGTATAAATTGATTACTCTGTTCATACTCTGTAGCCCAAGCGGAGATTTTGGGATTTACTCGAACGCGGTAGAATAACATGGGGAGCAACCTTGCACCTTGTGAAGTACTCCCACCATATCTGAGCCTTTTATATAGGGTCAAATGTCTAGGGCAGCCGATCAGATTAGTAAAGAAAATCTATGGTAAGAAGAATTCGAGTGCGTCAGATTAAGGTAAGGTAAGTTAATTACATGCAGAAAAGTGCATTTCATTAATCTGAAAATTTGAGCGTGACTTACGGAAATGCACACAACGTTGCAAAAAAAAATAAGTCGTTGAGCGCGGTTCATTTATTTTTTATTTTTACGTAAATTAGTCACAGATCACGTAAATAACATAATATCTGGATTTGCACAAGCCGACGAAGCTAAAATCACTAATAAAATGTGGTGCATGCAGTCGCTGAGAACTGTAAAATCGGCCATGACTTGTGGTTACGTTCGAATCGTCAGTCTTTTGAATAGCTAGTGGAGGGTTCACTTAATATCCCTTTCAATGCGTGACGCGATCAAATACATTTTTTATTTTTTTATGTTCTACCCCTTCTTACCACCATTCCCACCATTCAAATCGGCAGATTCATATCTTTCCGTTATCAGAAACATGTGGGGCGTATACACTATTAATATCTGAAGTGCTTGAGTATTTCTTTATGACTCCCACCCACCAGTTAAAAGGGTACATCCTATAAATTATTTTCTTTGTAGCATCTAACCTTCATAATCTAATAGGTCTCAACGAAGCTTGAGTAAATCCCTATTTAGCCCTCCCTACTATCAGTACAATGCGAAAAGTCCCGGCTTCATTAATATTTGGTAAAGGTTGTGTTTAGATACAGTTGTATGAGATTGACGTGCGTAAAAATTGATTATGACCCCTAGCCCTAGTAACATAATAGTTAAACGCTCACATACTAGTTTTTTTACCAAACGCAACCCGCGTTTACTGCCACCTTATCTGGTAATTCAATCGCTTAGCCGTTCCGGTGTACCGCAGTTCCGGTAAGGTGAAATTACATACGCATGAGACTTTATATCCTCGTCTCAAAATGACAAACAAACAAACAAACAAAACAAAAACAAATAAGTAAGTCAGTCAGATAGGCCCTCAGGTCGTCTCGTCTCTTTTATTTTATTACACAAATAAAAACTTGGATTAGAATGTTAAATCTGCAAAACGTTTTATTTGCCAGATGATTTAAGACTATAATTTTGTTAAATTAATATAATACCATGTCAAGTTCATCACTGTGCTTACAGGGTTCTGGACTGGGAATTGAAGAAAGATGAAACAAAAAAGAAAAACCAATCTATCGAACCAATGAACGAAGATGGAGACGATTCCGAAAATGAAGAGGATATTGATGAGTTCTTGGACTGGCGGGCGAAGAAGGCTTACTCATAACATAAACTTAATTTGAATAAATTTATAAATAACTACACTTCTCGTTGTTATAACCAACACCATATTAGTTTGTTTTTACCTTTTTTGGTGACCGGCGAAGTGGTTGGATAACTGTCGAATTTTTAATTCCTTGTTCTTCCTGTATAATATTTTTTTACAACATCAGTATTAAGTCCAAATAACTTGAACTTTCAAAGGACTTTCACAGACAGATAGGTGATTTTATAAGGAGTAACATAAGATACCTTTATTTCAAAAAAAGAAAAAAACAATTACGGTTTTGCGCCAATAAATGTTTTCCACGCGCACGAAGTCGCGGGGTACAGCTAGTCAACAAATAAATATGCTCTTCCAATTTTTGGGAGTCTCCCAGTCGCTGCCTCGTACGAGACACCGTTAAGGGACATAAAAGATTTGATAGATTTTTGTGTCCTGTTCAGCACAAAGCTGTTGGAGGCGAAGTATTGCCCAGAGCAGCAGGCAAGAAGCATACGATTCTTTGACATTACAACTGTCATTCTTGTGATCTTTAGCGCATTTGAAGCATCGTAGTTTTTGGTGACATTAGGCTTTAACATGTCCAAATTTATAGCAGTCCTGGCACTATATGGGAGAGGTGATAAACCTCTACTGGAAGAGGGTGTGAAACGAGAACACTCTTTCCGGTATATTTGACTACTAAATGTCAACACAACTGATTTAGTCGGAATCCATGTAATCTTCCTTATGGTGTTTTCAGTTCAGGCTGCGGGCTTTAACTACATATCCGCAACCATGTGGGACTTCCAAGCTGCTCGCGAACTCCTTCATCAACATATTTACAGGGACATTACGGACAAGACCCATACGAGAAATGTTATATTTTGGGAGGTTAGCTATGTAGGTACTTGTATTTTGACTAAGCAAGTTGGTATTGTCTAAAACCTTATTGGCATCACTGGCAGAATGGAACTCGACTGAGATTCTATTTCTGCCTACTTTTTTATCCCGTTACAACAAATACTAGCAATCCGATGGTTGGCTAAAATTTTACCAAATTTAATTGTCCTAATAATAGTAGTTTGCAGGCACTACTATTTGGCCAATTGGTCTGGTTCCTCTCTTGTGTAAGTTGTCCCATCTCGACGTAGTGGTAAAAATAAAATAACTCCAACCCGATCAAGTTCGGTATTATTTACAATATTTTACATCTCGGTTACATTTAATGAACAATTGAAACTATAACACTTTTCTAACTCGCTTCAGATAACATTATTTAGTATCCGCATTCGCCACCGGAATATAATAATTTCGCCCAGAGGGAAAGTCCTCAAATTCAAAAATGACATTGACAGCGGTTTTCACTATCAATGTCATTTAGACCAAGGATGATATTCTCATTATAAAAGAAGATATTCTCATTCTCCATACTCTTGTTTATATTTAATATTGCAAGCTTTCACTTGAAACGTAAACTATGAACAGCTCTTTATACTCGGCAGAGTATTCCTTAATACCAATTACCATGAGAGCATGAAGCCAAGTTGTTTAATTAGAGGCTGCAGCCATAACTGTGGCTTCTTACTCTGAGAAATATTAGTACTTTGAGAATCATAAGACTCCAAGTCTCCAAGAGGAGACTCAAATGAGAGGAGATTCTCAAATGATAATTCTCTTTCCTCAGGTTTTTCAGACAAGCCTGGAGTCTGTTTCGGCGGTGGATCAGGGTTCGGGGCCAGGCAAATTTCCATTTTTTTTGACGACTAACCGACTGACTTATTTTTAATTAACCCATATTTGAACATAAAAATACGTTACCAATACCATACACAAACACTAAAAGGAACTAAGTAATCATTTTTAAGATATTTGTAAACTTGGCCGAGATTATGATAAAAATTATTTCGCTTACACGCTTGGTACATGAAATCCGATTACCCGCCAAAAAATATCCAATTAAAAAAATATTTCTCATTGTTTACACATTGTTTTGGTGTCTTGACACATTGATTACATTTGAAACAATAGAACTAGTCGCGTTCAGTGGTTTCAAACTATACTTATTTGAAAAATATAGCAAAATTTTAAGTAAATGGTAAAATCTATTTTAATACTGATATAAAATTGCAATTAACAGTTAACCTCGTGTTATAAATCTATGAAAAGTAGATTTACACTGAAAATCATCACAGATTGAATGCATATAAATGTTATTCAGGAACATCGAGTCTTTTTCGTTAGGCGCCCCAGTTTGAAACAACTGAACGCGACATACTTGAGACTGGTATCGATCGTGTTCCTTCTATATTTTTGTTTAATCATTCCATAAATTGAAAAAGTCATTGAAATTGAATTGAATTAAAAAACTAACAACGACAATTTCAAACAAAAGCCTTATAGTACAAGCATTACTATGTCGAATCAGACTATAGATCAGTTTACTGATTATATGGCTAGACTTCAAAGGCTGGATCATAGAAAGGCAGCACTGGAAGACATCAAGAATTGGTTTTTGTATAGGTCTCCGGAGGAAGCTGTTCCAATAATAAGACGATTCGGAATATCTAAAGTTATGGATTGTATCAATGGCTACGAAAGGTAAGCACCATGACATTCAATATCTGTAGACGATCGTCTAGCATCTTGGAAGTGAGATGAGATTCCGTGGTGTTATCTCGCACCATTACTCATGCATGCCAAAATTTTTAATACAAGGCTTTTGTAAGGTGCATACAGTTGGTTTTTGGGTGTTTGTTTTCTGTACCTGTATTTGAGTGTGTGTTTTAGAACATTTAAATTCACTTTAATGATCTACATTAAGAGTACTTGGTTTGAATGTTACAGGTCAGAGACTGATCTTGCGTGTGATATAATAAGATCAATGTTTGGTAAAATTGACTGTATTGGCAATGTTGTAATACGTTACACAAGCCATATTATGTATCTGTTGAGACATAGAATCCACAGTGTCCGACGACTTGCTATTGATCAAGTAAGTACACAACACAAACTGAACAAAAACTTTGCTAATGTTCAGGGTTGAATTGAAACACTGATGATTGGACATTTTTCTTCATAGTCTTAACTTCTATAAGAAAAGCCACTTTTCATCATGTATTCACTTTGGATGAAGTATATGTATATACAAAATTTCCATAATTTATAATTTCAAAATTCCATAATTGATAGGGTGTATTAAAATTGGTCCTCAAAATGATATAGCATAATGAAACAAAAAAAAAAGAAACAACAAAATTGAGATATTCATCAATATTTCATTTTAGGTCTACAAAACAGTGAGATCTGAGGCTCTTGCTCTGCCGATGCCAAAGTACATTGATGTGTATGTGGCTACAGGACAGATGGTAACTGATGAGGAGACAGGCATTGCGACTGCAGCAATAAAAGTTACTTCTGAATTACCCGTTGAGGCATATCCCAAAGTTTTAGAAGAAATGAAGTTTGCTCTCGACTATGACTGTAGTAGCAAGTGTAATGCTATGGAGGTAAAAGATCCCAGTTCCTTTTTGGATGGAATGTTGCTATTCTTAAAACCTGTTTTTTATTTAAAATTTATACAATTTTTAATTAATAAGATAAAAATACCACCACATACACAGCTTTTGATTATAATAAAATCTAAACATTGTTATAAGCTGTAGCTGGTGTTTTTCAATGTGCTTTCTCACAGATAATTCAACTATTATAATATTCCAGATTTAATAAATCTTTAGTCAAGAACTTACCAACAAAATTAAGCAAATATATTTAATTTCATATAACACACATTGTACACTGCAATTAAAACAATATTCAAAATATTTCTTATTACTTTCTGTTTCAAAGTCTGATTTTAATCTCTATTTCAAATTACAGGTTATAGTAAACATCACAGAAAGGTCACAAGAATGTTTTAATATTGCCGTTGAAGTGGGTTATATTGATTTCATGGTGTCAGAATTGAAAGCAGAAGATGTTTTATATCAGCTTAACGTTCTGCAATTGTTGTCAAGAATAGCGGTGACCACTCATGGTTTAAATTACCTTGTGGAGAATGGAGTGCTGGAAAGAATTGGAGAGTTGAGCAGGGATATACAGATGAAGCCTCTTGGCTGTTTGTTGAGTAATGGTAATAAACTCATACAGCTTTATGTCTTTAAACATATTTATAATGTAGTGTGTTAGCTTCACAGCAATGTTGGTTAACTGTTTCAGGTTTCATGAAGTTCTTTGGTACCATTGCACATTACTACCCAAGGGAAATTTTTGATAAATACCCTATAATATTGGACCTAATGTTTGACGCCTTTTACGCTGAGGACAAATCTGATGTGCCTGTTGCTTTGGATACTTTGGGTTTCATTGGTACCACTATTGAAGGAAAGCTTTCCCTTGCTGCCTTAGGTAACTATGTCCTTTGAAACACTATTTTGTTGAGGGTTGTTGGTACAAGTTATTATTCTGGCTTTCAGATTATTAGGGAATAATTAATTTTACTGGAGATAGTGTTAGCCGAGTTATTCGTGGGAAAACAATGGTGGCGCTGAGCGCAACTCTTGTCACATCGACCTTTCGGTGATAGTGTAACCACAAGGTGAAAAGTACCTCTGCTAAGTCCGCGGAGGGAAATGCATGAGTTAAGTAATATCAAAACATTATTCAGGAGCAACGTCCTACGCTACCGTAGGGTGTGCAGGGACTCTTAGGGTACTCACCGACGCGAGCGACATCGGCACATAATATTACGACATTACTATACTATTGTATACATTATTAACCTTTGTATATGTTGTACCTATATAGTTACACAATGCATTGTTACTAATGTACTGCATTGTTTTTTCAGGAAGCAAATACACACAGGCACTTGACAAAGTAGGACAACTGATCAGGGAGAGCTCCACAAATGTCAAAGTTCGTTCTTTAAATTGTTTCTCAAATCTTATAAGCATTGATCGCGATCCTAAGATACCGAAGACTGGACCAGTTGACCATAGGGTTACTCTCATGACCCGAGAGTGGTTTAGGAGCATTAGCACTGATTCAATGGAAACACTCCATGGTATTTGTAAAAATCCATTCCTCGACTTAAAAATGGCTGGCTTTAATTTATTGGATTCTGTTTGTCAGCATCAGTGGGGAGAGGAACTTGTGGCTAGAACTCCAGGTCAGAAATCATTTTACTACTATTATAAATGTGAAAGTTGGGATGGATGGATGTTTGTGACTATCACGACGAAACGGATCAGGAGTAAATTTGGCACAGAGATAGATTGAAGTCTGGAATAGAACAGGCTAATTTTTATCCCATAATCCCGGAAATATGTAGGGATCCCGTAGGATGGTTGGATTTCTTGGCTAAATTTTTGCATTCGTCTTTTTTTTAATTGATTTATTGTGACCAAAATATAGTGACAAAATCTCACGGCCCAATACAACAGCAATACAACAAAATACAGGTTATAACATTTTGTGCCTGTAACTTGAGATAAACAAATATGCCTCTAATTTCACTCAGTACCAGCCCAAAGTATATTTTAGGATATAGTGAAATCCATTTATTGTGCCCCCTAGTGCCACTGCACTGAAGCGCCCCCTGAACGCCTAAAATGCATGCGAAGAGCCGAAAACCGTGCCCAGGGGGTTTCTGGAAGCCCATGATAATAAATTTGTTCTTGTCCAAAAGGTGTCGCATGATCTTTCAAAATAAAACTGATATCCGTAGACATCATTTTTGCACAAAGTCCTTCTTAGGTCTCAGTGACAGTGACACGGACGCATAGGGAATCTTTCTAGTGTGTAAGCGCTTATTTTTATTATATTATGAATGCTTACTAAAACATTTGTTACAGGATTAATTGAATATCTATTGAACCGGTCCATGGAACATACAAAGGACGCCAAAGAAGCCAAATACGATATCATAAAAAGATTGACAAACTCGCCTGCTTTTGACGAAGACATATTGTTAAGACTGCAGACATATGTGGAACAGGGCCCATTCTTCTCAGAAGCTGGATTGGAAGTGGCTTTGGAGGATTAAGGAAGAAAACATTAGTATTTAACAATTTTATTGAGAATTTCCATAAATACATGCTTTATATGTTATTTAAAAAACCTAACTTCTAATAAATACTGAATTTTTTACTTCTTCCGTTTGCTTTTTGTGGCTGTTTTAGGAGCTGCCTTTCTTTTAGTACCTTGTGATTTCTTCCCACCATATTTAGCTGCCAGTTGGTCAATGTAAGAGTCCATTTGCTGAGCTCTTGCTTCTTGTTTTTGTTTTATCATCAGTTCTAGACTGTTAGCTCCTGTAAAGTAGATATTTTATATTTAAGTAACTGTCTAATCTTAATGTGAATCGAAAATATTGTTTATTTATTTATTTATATTGGCCTGATTAGCTATAGTCCAGGCAAAACCTTGTCCTTAAATCATCTCTTGGACAACTTTGATCCACTTTGAAGAGTATTGATGCCTATATAACATGAATATGACTCATATTCAGTAGAACAAAAGTTGTATCATTGTTGATATAGCGATGGCCATTAACTTCCATGATCAATTTACCTGAATCTAGTCCCAACTCATTTTGAAGTTCCTCAGCTTCTTTGGCTTCTCTGTTTTCCTTAGCAATTCTTTTTTGTCTTTTCTTAGCTGGTTCATGTGTGAATACCTTATAAGCTGGGATCTCGCCAGATTTAATCATTTCCTGTGAACAACAAATGTTATGATTACTGTAATCAAAGTAGAGTGAATTAACATAGATCTTGTAATCATAGTCTGATACAATTAAGTTATCAATTGTATTTATATAATAATGTAGTCTTAAATTAGAAATTAAGTAGATTCATTAGATTAAATCAGTAGTATGTTAAATTATTGTTACAAAGATACAATTCATAATATTCTCAATAAAATCTTAACGAGATTGTCTCATTACTTATACTCATTTCATAAGTCTAAACTTTTGAAATGTTCATAAACAATATACAAAACCCACAGCCCAACCAGCCATTGCAGTACATGTTGAAATCCTTGGACTGCAGTCCCTTAAAATAATATAGACAAAGTGATAAGCCTAAAAGGTTATATTACTAAAACAGCTGTAATAAGAACAGCTTAGAATTACATAAAACTTACATCAAGTATTTCTCTGTGTCTAGGTTCATGTTCAGATCTTGCAAATTGCACATGGTCTACTATGTAGTCCATGTCACCTTTTCCATTGAGGTAGGCACGTTTCAGATCCTTTTTCTCCTCTTCAGATCCTACAAAAATTAAGTGGGTTGAAAAGCTAATTTCCATCATTCAGTTCTGGATTTTGCATAGAGTGCAACAGTAGGAGTTGTAAAAAGCTGATTGTACTATTAGTGAAAACGAAACTTCTACTTGTCTTCGAAGAGAACCAAAGATTAAAAAACAGGTGACCTCTATGGATGGATTCACAACTAATAAGCCTGCCTAATAACTGTTTTTGCAGTGGGATTAAGATAAAAGACTGGTAAGGTTGAGAACGTGGTGGCCCAGGGGCATAGACGCTGACTTTCAATCTGAAGGTTGCTGGTTCAAACCCACACGTACACCAATGAGTTTTTTCACTTGAAAAATTTATGTGTGTAAATACCACGTTCTCGAAACAGTGAAGGAAAACATCGTGAGGAAACCGGCATGGCTTTAGAACCAAAAATACAATGACATGTGACATCTACCAATCCGCATTGGGCTCCCATGGTAGATCAGAGCCCATTCACTCTCAATTATCGAGAGTAGGCCAGCGTCCCTGCAGGCTAGGACGGTAATGATTATGTATTTTTCAGTTCTGTTGATAGTTACATAGTGTACCTACCTATGTATTCCTTCTCATAGGCTTTGATGTCTTCATCAGTAATTTTCTTGAATAGTAACCTCCAATAAGCTCCCCAATCCTTGTCATCTGATATGTAGGACTCGTCATCGTCCACACTCTTAGTTTCATCGTAAGCGGCTCTCTTTTCTTTGTCGGTGAGAATGGAATGGATGCTGCCTAATACTTTAAATTTTTCTGTAGCCTCCAGTTTCTCATCTTCGGGTACGCGATCAGGATGAACTTGTAGGGATAACTTGTGATAAGCTTTTTTTACTGAAATATTAAAGGAATCATTCATATATTTTTGGCAAAACAATAATATCAACTGATTTGGGGTTACGTGAGTGTTTTGCTTACCTTCTTTGTCGGTGGCCTTTTCATCAATTTTTAGTACTTCGTACAAGTTTGTGGTGCTATAATACTTTTCACATAAATCCAAAAGTCCCATTTTGCAATAATAAATATTTCACGTAAACGTAAATTTAGCCGATTGCGCGCCAAACGCCAAATTGACAGAGAAACGAACGAGACGAAGGACGGACGCGAAACGAAACAAAACAAACAGTTCCTTGTCACCTTGTCAGTGTCAACTTAAAAATTGATTAGAACTTTTTTTAGTTTCTGGAAAATTGTATCAAGGCACACAATACACGATCAGGTTTGCCATACATGAGTTTGACAGCCTAGCCGTTTTACTAGCGCCATCTATCAATGCTGTTTTAAATTTGTATAAAAAAAGCCCCTGCCATCTAGGGGTCAATGGCGGAGATTTAAGCTTACCATATTTTTTCAGCTACATGAGAGTGAACTAGGAAAGAATAATTGTAGTAATTGTGTATTAATATTTTTTGGTGAGCTTTACTCGAAAGCTGGAATCATAATCGATGGAATCAGATTGCACCGATCTTATATATGTTAAATAATCTATGATCTAAAATAATACATTACAGTATACCTATACAGAGTAGGTTCAAGTCAAGTCGCATCGCATGGTGTTGCTCCCGTCGCTTTGAGATCGAGATAAAGAACATGCCTACAACAAGAAACGAAGATAAGTTTGAGGGATTTGAAAAAGATTAAGGACCTATAAATGCAACCGCGCCCACACTGTTCAACCAGAACACAGCAATGCGAATAGTACATAACTCCACAATAATAGGTATGGCGATAGTAAAATATTCGTTTATTTATTGATTTATAAATATCAGGTCAATTTGGTCAAAGTTCTACATACTGATTCTTAATTCTGCTCCTATTGCACTACCTTTGGGTTGCTGTGGCAGATTTAAGCTCATTCATTTTCGCTTCGAGAGAGTCCTTGAAGGGCGAACATTATAGGCAAGGCTAAGTTGTAGACTCGCTCGGAAATACCTACTTATACTACCTACTTGTTAGTTTACCATGCGAGTGTACCTACTTGTTTCGCGGCAGAAATAGCGAAGCAGATACCTAAATCTGCCAAAATATTGCCGGTTAGATTTATATATAATATGTAGTGACTTGTCGCACCTACTTGACTACTCATAATTCACTCTAGATTGTTACCACAAAACACATTGTTTGGTGATTGAAACAATACCGCAAGGCTACCATCGACCACGGCTTTTTGGTTAATATAAATAACTGCCATCGCTTTTATATGGTTTCACTTCGTAATACACAATGGACAGATTAAATATTTAAGTTGCTACTATTTCCCAACAATATCGATATATCTATCTATCTATACATATAATAAAATCGTAGACTTGCCGTGTCTGTACATTGAATATTTTTACAAAATAATAACTGGGAGACGTTAAGAATAAGTAATAGAACGCAAAAAAACAATTTTTGAAATTTTTGTCTGTTTGTCTGTATGTTTGTGCGCACTTTACGCAAAAACCATAGATAGTTATCAAAATCTAGGTACTAAGAAATGTTAAGCTGAGTCTGGAATAGTGAATAGCGTTTATTTTATCAAAATCGACCCACAAAATCAAAAGTTATTCAATGTTTTATGCAAAATTTTATTTTTTTTACAAAACGTTCTACAAGCGCCTGCCGAGTCCTGCGTTCTTGACTCGGTGTGGCGGTTCGGTGTATTGCAATATGAATATGAGCAGGCGCTTGAAGGCAGATGACAGGTTTAGTCGTAGTTTAGTCTTAGTTTAGGTTAGTTAATTAGGTAATTAGTTTAAAGGTAGTTTAGTTTTTCTTTGTACTTTGAACTGCGAAAGGTTGATGGTAACCAGTATCTTAAATACGAGTACCAAGCTTCCTATCAAACGAGTCATTTACTTGACGGAGACCTACAGTACACTGGAGTAACGCAATGGCCGTATGTCCGGCAGAAAATAGCCGCATAGGTAAATCATCCTCAGGGTACATGATCATCATCATCATCATCATCATCATCAGGGGTGAAATTAAATAACCCTTGCGACATTTGTTTTCGATTTTGTAGATATTATCTGGACATTCAGATGCAGCACAGATATTGCAAATGTATCAATATAAATTAGCGGAAGTCTATCAAGGAATATGCAGCTCAACAAAAATAACAAAACATAAATACCATTAATACGCACTAAGCGATTTGAAACTACTTTTATTGTGCGTACTGCAAGGGAGTGGAATGCTTTGCCTGAGTCTGTGTTCCCTGACCATTAGAATTTGGGAGTCTTCAAGAGTAGAGTGAATAGGTTTCTCCTAGACAAGCGTGCTCCATCGTCGGCCGCATCTTCACTTTCCATCAGGTGAGATGGCGGCCAAACCATGCTATGCTATCTTTTTTTTTTGTGAGTTAGTTACGTAACGAGCTGAGGGCCCACCTGGTGGTAAGTGGCGACCCACACCTATGACAACAGTAATGCGACTCAGTATAAGATTTGGATCTTAGACTGAGTCGCACTCATCCTGCTGCGACCATCACCCAAGACGGGGATGATACATCTCACGATACAAGCACTACTGCTTGTGTGATTCCAGGTGTGGTGGCAGTACCTCGCCGGACGAACTTGGCACAAGTTCTACTGTTACTTTTTGGTTGCTGCCTTAGCACCACCCAGAGGGTACGTGTAGGGAATCAAAGGGTACACACCTGCGGACGCGAGCAACTAGATCCAATAGATCGGTACGGGGGACTTATTTCTCACTGTATTTAACACTGTTTTGTTACTTCAGGACTTATTTCATATGTGTATGATGATCTAACAACACTGATACAACATTGAGCAGTGACCCAGGGAATGGCATTGAGTGAATAAATGTCAGGGAATGGGAATGGTATTCTATTAACAGAGAAGTGGAACAATAAGAAGCTTTTTTTTGTCAAGGGGTAAATACTTTGCTTATACCCCACGCCTTGAGGAGGCGTATATTAATAGCAGTGCTGGGGGAATACACAATAAAACCCTCTTGGAGTTTCTGCACTACGCCTTCACGCTGGGGCTACGGGTACGGTAGCGGCCGTACCCGGCCGGCCAGAGGCGTTGGTCCTCGCGTATCGGGACCCCAACACGATGTGTACCTCCCTATAGTGCCGTGCCCGGAACACAAAACACGCCAACCTTCGGTGAGGACCTCATCCGTCGGACGGCAGATTCCCCGGATCTACCGCCCGGAAGTTCCCGTTAGGGTGGCAGGCGGCGCTCATGCGCCTGCCTACGCCGACCCACTCTCCTGTGTCTACCAGAGTGAGGAGATTCTTCCTCCCTTATCCTCTCGGCTGCTTCCTTCTGCGAGATTACTTCCTTGCAGAAGGACTGAGCTGCCACCCAAGATCTCCCGCTGTCAATCATGGATGAGACCATAGTTGACAGCAAAAGGTTTCCGCCTATAGCCGCGGTCAGGCGGGAACAATAAGACCCTACCAACTATTCCATCGAATGTTTAAATTTCTTGAGTGCATCTGGACTCCCATCACACAATTTATATTAAACTAAATGTCGGAGTGCCCATTGCTCTTTTATAAATTGAAGTTGACACCAGATTGAAAGAGTTTAGAGAATTCCTCTCATTCCTATCAACTGCCCATTTAGTTTTAAACGCATTCAGTCTCCGGTGAGCCTATGTTCCGCAGTGACCAGAAACAAAGAACAAGAAGAAACTTTTTTGGTATCAGACGTAGACCTAATATTGAGTTGCTTTTTGCACGGTCCGCCATACTTAGCTCTTTCCCGGCTTAGCGATTCAAATAATTTTTATGCGCACGTTCCTGAAATATCCTGAAAAGACGACTTCTATAGTATAGTTTACAGAGAAGCATTATTGTATACATTTGCAATGGTTGCAGTTTCACTTACGTAGTTCATCATCCAATCAAGTCTTTAACCTTCCCAGTTAACAAAACCCAAGTAATATCGTAAGAATCTAACGGAAATAAAGTATTTTGAGATTTAATTATAACATAATTTTATTGGGTGTGTGAATATGACTCCGCCCTTTCTCAACAGATGTCGTTTTTAGTATTGTTTACGTGTACTAATAAATGACCATACTTGTATTCGATAGTACTGAATGTCAGCTATCTAACGCATTTTATGATATTTGGTTGAAGTGTAAGCAACAATTGTTTTCACCTTTTCGAAAATGTCGGTTTTTATTCCAAATAAACGTCATTTGCGGGAAGTGTTATTACATTATTTTATTGCGAAGAAAACTGCAGCGGAAACTTATCGTTTGCTTGTGGAGATTTATGGTGAGCATGCTCCGTCTAATACAACTTGCAAGGAATGGTTTCGACGATTTCAAAATAACGATTTTTAGTACTGAGGATAAAGAACATGGAAAACCACCAAAAAAATTTGAAGATGCTGAATTGGAAGCATTATTGGCGGAAGATTCTTGCCAAACTCAATCAGAATTAGCTGCAGCATTAAATGTTGATCGTTCAACTGTTGCAAAGCGTTTACAAATGATGGGAATGATTCAAAAAGCCGGTGGCTGGGTTCCACATGATTTAAAAGAAAGAGACATGGAACGTCGGAAAACCATTTGTGAAATGCTGCTTCAAAGACAGCAAAGAAAAGGATTTTTGCATCGGATAGTCACAGGAGACGAAAAATGGATACACTACGAAAATCCTAAACGCAAAAAAGCTTGGGTGAAACCAGGCGAACCAGGCCCATCACAGCCAAAAATAAATATTCACTGTGCCAAGGTCATGCTCTGTATTTGGTGGGATCAGAAAGGTATTGTATATTATGAGTTGCTCAAACCCTCTGAAACTATTAATGGAGAAGTTTACCGACGACAACTAATGCGTTTGAAGCGAGCCATAGAAGAAAAACGACCAGAATGGGTGAATAGACATAACAAATTAGTTCTTCAGCATGACAATGCCAAACCGCATACCGCAGAAGTCGTAAAAAGATATTTAGAGGGACAGGACTGGGAAGTGTTACCCCACCCGCCATATTCACCAGACATAGCTCCTTCGGATTACCACCTATTCCGGACGATGCAGACAGACCTTACTGGAGAAAAGTTTACTTCATGTGAAAGTATCAAAATTTGGATTGACAACTGGATAAGCTCAAAAGACCAGGACTTCTTCCAGCAAGGAATACGAAAACTACCTGAACGATGGGCGAAGGTTGTAGCTGCAGATGGAGCATACTTTCAATAATTTTTTTTTTAATTTTGTAAGCGAACAAATGTGTTTTATTTTGACAAAAAGGGGCGGAGTCATATTCACACACCTATTAATATAATAGTAACGAACAGACATAATAAGCATCACATTATATTTCTATCCTCTAGGCTAGGATAGATCTAAGTCCACGCGGACGAAGTCGCGGGCACAGCTAGTTTAATAAATAAATGCATAAATTTATGCATGCCTTGTACTGTGCTACACTACACTATACTACAATTTAAAAGTATAATGAAAATGCTTTCATCAATTTTCGAAGGTTCTAGTGTAATGTAATTTAATAATATGGATAAATTTTACTTTTATACACGGGGAAGAAAATCGTGCAGTTAGTGCATAAACTGGTAACACCAGTTTCCACACAAAAGACTTCAACGCGCCAAATATCTAAATATGCAAGTAATTTTTTTTTTCATAACTTTCTCATAGTGATACAATTTAAAATTAATCTGAAACCGAAGAGAGATCTTTGTTATTTTTTTAATTTTTTTTTTATGTGTATCAGTGACGGAACGAGCTAAGGACCCATCTGATGGTAAATGGTGACCCTCGCCCATGACAACAATAATGCGTGCGACTCAGTATGAGATCCGAATCTTTACTGAGTCGCATTCATCCAGCTGCGTCCATCACTCGAGACTCATGCGCATGTGATTTCACCGGCAGTTACACCCTTACACCGGAACACAGTAATGCAACCACTACTGCTTAGCGGCAGATTACAGATGTGGTGGCAGTACCTCTCCGGACGAACTTGGCACAAGTTCTACTGCTACTTTAGGTTACTCCTTTATCACCACCCAGGGGGTACGTGTAGGTAATCAAAGGGTACACACCTACGGACGCGAGAAACTGGACCCCCTTATATATTTTTTCAGAATTGATATGCTATAACAATTGGGCAATTGAAAATAGTTTAGGCGTGGTGTGTGCCTTAGGACTTACTTCTTTTATCATTATATATTCTTATGATAATCATATCAAAGAAGAAGAATAACAAATTCGTGGTCATGGTTCCGTATAAACTGTACGGAACCATCAGTTGGGAGAGCGACTCATAATGACCAATTTCCTAAAAGTGACACATTAAACCAATGTTCTATTCTCCAAAGTCATGTGACGATACCTAGGTACCTAATTGTCAAATTCAAAGAGAATATACCTACTTTAGCTACAACTATAATCACTATGGTCACTACGTCACAACATTTTGAAACTTACAGGAGACAAAACAAAAATTTAATTTATTGATTTAAATTGTACCTACTTATAATATTTTTACTGATCTATTTGCAGGATATTGATCATAAGGATGAATTCCTCAAATCTAGCATCTGGCGACAACAGCAACAGCAGTTCCCCAAGGTGCCAAAGGGCAAATATGGAACAGCATAACATAATTGGTGAAATGGTAGATAATCTTGAACTAAGTTGCGTCGAAAAGGTCACCCCTGAATTGATAGATGAAAATGAATTTAAAATGAAGGAGAGAATCGCTCAGTGCAAAAATATCATAGATACATTGAAACTTCAGTTGAAAGAAGAAAAAGAAAAACTGTTGAATGAGAAGAAATATCAAGAATCTGAATCGCCCAAGACTTCAGGCTGTTACAAGACCGAAACAGATTGTGGAATAATAAACATGGAAGACTACGGGCACTCCTCAATGTACAGCGCCAGCGTGGATAGTAAACTATACGGTGACCAAAACTTGATAGAATATGAGAAACAGTTACAGAAATATCAAAACACTCTTACTATGGCACAAAATGAAAAGAAAAATGCGATCAGGAAACAGATGTTGGCGAAAGCGTTCAAGCTCAAACTCATGGAAGTAGAAAACCAGTGCAATATTGAACTGCTTCGGGTGAAGCAGAGCCTGCAGTGTCTCGAACCTCTTCAAATTATAACAAACAAGTGGAAGACCAGTACTGATGATAACATCTATGATATCAATAACTTTGAATTAATTCCAAACTTTTGTGAGCTACGAGCAAGTTCTGGGAGTGATATCAATGGTTACAAATGTGATCTGGAAATGAAAGCTATGGGAGAAAGTGTAACCAACATAAAGGACGATTCTCTTTTATCTGATTGAATATTATATCAACAAAATTTTCCTATTCGCGTTCTTTAGCACACATTTGTGGTAACATAACACTATTATATTTTGATCATGATTTTTAGGTTCTTTAAATTATATATAATACTTTGTCCAAAATTATTATCTTTTTGCTAATAAAACAAGTTACAAAAACGCTATAACCTTATTAAAATTCTATAATTCACCCAAACTATACCAACAATCGAATCAATTGCTGAAAAAGGGTGTGAAAATGCGATTTCAATAAATCAAAAGCCGAGGAGGACCTCCGCAGTGGACCACACACATCGAGGCACGCGCTTCGAATGCTGCTGACTTTTTATTCTTGCCGCTCGAAGTTTGATCGTGTTCGCTCGGCACTTCTCGGCAGCCGTTCGGCGTCTCTCGCTGACATCACACACGTTTGCCTGCGCCCGCGCAAGCCTCGCGAGCCTTTTCAGTTACGAACTTGAACTTTATTTTAATAAGATTCCAATTTGTCAATTAGAGGGCATCGCATGAACCAAACTGGTTTGACTTCTTTACACCTCGTATCTTGATGAGTATCATTTAAAGGGCGCTTTTGAATACCTTATTGAACTTCATGAAACGCATGTTTCTTTGCTTTTAATATATTATCAAATTCATTGACCCGACCATTGTTGTACTTAAATGAGATAAGTAAACATTTCATAAAGCCATTATTTCTTTAAGCAAATTTTATCGATTGACTAAATATTTGCAAAAAAAAAGAACAGTAATGAACAAAAGTTGATCTCTGAATCTTTTTTTTTTAATATCAAAAATTTTTTTTTTTTACTTCGAACTTGACTAATAATATTTTTACGATTGCGCCTAATAATATGAGATTATGTAGGTATTTATTTATAGGTGTAATAGTGACATGACTAAGATTTCATCTAAAGTCGCTGGTTATGATCCTCCGAACTAATAAGTACTTAGTATTCTAACATTTCAGTTTAACTTAACAGGTACTATTTGAAATGTACCTTTCGTGTGGTAGGTTCTATACGCAAATAACTTATAACAATATTGAATTAGTTGACTCACTTTAAATGTATCTTAGCAAATACCACATTAGCTCGTAGGGACGAACAAGGCATCGTTATACGCTTTGAGAAAAGTAAGTATTTCTACACTGATATGCATTTATGAGCTTGGCATATTAATAATAAGCCCCTTATCTCCCAGGGTGTGTTTCACGATGTTAGCGAGCGTAGCGAGGGACGTAAGTAGGTATTATAATAACAAATATAATCGTAAAGCGTGGTGGTATTGGTTTAAGGAAGAGAAGTTTTTATAAGTAGGTCATAGGTCACTCGCTTATACAAGGAATTGAGCGAAAGCGAGTGGTATATTGCGTTAGTATGTATGAAACAGAGCTTGGCAAATCTCCATTAATATTATTTAATTTTATTTCGTTTGAGTTTGGTATTATTGTACCAATTCATAAAGGTCTTTCAATACAAAAAAGCAGCATTATGCCTGTCACTTGTATAGATAGACTTTTTTTTCTGCATATATCTTTATGTTTTTTTAGATTATTACTGATTTACAATGCTAGACGGTACAGCCGCGCTGATACACTTAACACTAAAGTTAAATAGAAAAAAATGAAAATACTGTTGTTGTAAAAATAATGTAAATAAAATGCCTTGCCTTACGGAAAGACTCTTGACAATGTTTGAATAACAAAACAAAATATATGCTATATTCATTTTTATGATGGCATCGATTTAATATATAAATAAAATGGTAATTTATAATAAATCAGGTAAATCAGCTGATTTCATTTATACTATTTATTTTTATAATAAATAATAATGAATATTAAATGAATATGAATATGAATATTTGTACTAAATCGTTCTACTTCCTGAAATTGTTTTACTACTTCAAAGTAAGTGAAAAAGTTTATATTTATCTTATGCGAAAATTAGACCGTACTTCATAGTTTTCTGCCTATTTTGTAAAACCCTTGCAGATATGAAAATGTTAACGTAAGCCCTCATTTTATTTTTTGATGGTAAGATGATACCTACTTTCTTCACATCATAATGCCTCCATCATTTAGGTATCTTTGTTTAGGTAGATGTCTCACTCCGTGAACATGGCTCCCTCGCTCGAGAGCTTTATGGAAGAGTAAACAATTTAAAACACTATACACTGGGTGTATTGGTCCAGCACTTTCGTCCATTAGCCTCCACCGCCCGCCGACACCTCGAGCCGGTCCTTTGACGAAAATAATGTTTGTTCACATACTGAGCCGTCGGAGGTGCGGACGCGACACTCGCCTACCACTTGGTACAGGTAGTTTACTTTGGCTGGCTTCTGAGCGGCTGGTAATCGGCTTGTGGGCCTCGTTTTGTTTAAAGAGGTCTACGTGTTGAATAAAATTATTGATTGACATGTTTCTTAGGACTTTACTTTCTTCATGAGAAAATCTGTGGGCTAGAGCAAAGGTCTCTATCACAATAAAGCTTGTTTTACGGAATTTTCGTTAACGTTCTGCCTCGATTATCGAGTTGTCGAAACTTTGTGAAATTGCGGACGAGTTGGTCCCTATTCTGACACCCGCACCCTTAACTTTTGACAGGATATTTGCTTTCGAAGATTCCTCAACGACGTAAATCCCTTTTGAGTTATGAATGAAGTTGGGAAGTTTCGGCCACGGTAACAATATCCTGAGTTTATTGGGTTATTAAATTGCGTGCGAACGCGGTCATTGTTCTATAACACCCTATCGGCGGTGGCGCCAGGGTAAGTAAAGCACCAACAATTCATTCTGAACAGGGAACGTACCCATTAACAGATAACCACGGAGTCATAAACTTTGGTCAGGTATTGCATAATTAACGTAGCTATTGTGTTACACTGTCATTTCCTATATTTTTATGACGTCAAATACTGCAAGTAAGAACAGGTTAATTTCGTTTTTAAAGTCTATCCGTCATACTTTCGCCCCGGCACCAGAAATATTAATTGTCAAGACAAAGTACATCAAACATCACTGGACCTAGAAGGCTTGCAATTTTGAGGGAATAATCCTTTAAGGGCTTATTAAGAATTTTGGGGATTCGACTGCTATCTCTGAGGGGGGTGAAACGAAAACTCATTTATTTGGTAAACAGTTAGGAGTTGAGCCTTGAAACATTTCCCTGAAACAAAATAAATAAAAAGTGATTTGCGAAAATGTGAAATAAATATTTTTAATTTTTAATGATATCTTGTCTTGTTTGTATGTAGGAATGATTAATACCTACTCTTTCTCTTCTCGACTGCTAAACCGATTTAATGGATTTTTTATTGGTAGACGATATCCTAAAAAAACTAAATGTTTACTTTAAAACTACAAAAAAGACATGTTAAAGGGACAAACAGGATCCCTAAAAATATATACTTAAATTAAATATCTACGAAAATCGTAGCTTTGACTATAACTATAGACTTGATTTTAGTATATAGTTAAAAGAACAGACAAGATTCCAAAAGTTCCATAGTTCTGTTCCTTATCGCCAAAGCTTTGTTCTATAACCGAGATCACGTCGTCAATGGATTTGGTTCACATGATCCTTTCTAAGTAATCGATAACAATGTGCGAAAGACTGTTTGTTCCGTTCGAGGTGTTATCAAAGTCATTAGAACTGAGCAATCACGGCATTTTTTCTCACCGGTTAGCCGGAATCCGAAAATGTTTATCTCTTCAACTTGTGGAAACTTATTAGTTCCAATAGGTACGATCGAAATTATGAATCAATTTGCATGGTAATTAAGATTATTGCTGGTGCCGTAATCGGAAATCTGAATTATGATGATGATAAAAATAATAAATAAATTGCTAAAATAATTAAATTCAATAAGTAGCAAAATTAATATTGTTACGGATTTTTATCATTCGAAGGATGAATGAAAATCTCCAAACGTAGGAAGCATTCATCTTTGGTTTGTAAAATACTACGAAGAACTGTAAGATCTCCAATGAAAATCATTATTCCTTTCAATCAGCCTTCATTATACTTTTCAGTTATTATTTGTATTTTCGCAAGTATTTTTTTTACACATTTTTCCATCCAAATTTCCTACCTAAACCACGTCAGCAGGTCCCTTAAATCAAGCCTAGATGTGTGATAAAAAGAATTCATTGTATAATAAACATAAATTTACCCTATTGCAACGTGTCCTTTGTAGGAATGGAATACTCAACAGAAAAACAAACCCAGAAATGTACTCAGTTAAGTTATGTGCTTATTATGCACTTTATTGTTCACATGACTTCCCTGCTTACGAATAGTCCTAAAGAAGTGCTCTATGTAGGGATGCCAGAAAAATAAGGAAAGGCGGAAAGTTGCCAAAATAAGAATAGTTAGTACCTATATAAAAACTATTGGTTCTTTTCCTTAAGATGTTTTCTCTCACTGATTTGAGATCGTAGTATTTCGCAAAAACCTACATTCTTATGGTCAAAATCTCATTGGCGCACGTCTGCATTTCAACTTCAGATTGGTGGGACTGGGTTGATCTTCGATGTTTGTGATTTATATGAAATTAATTTTTTTTAGAAGTATGTACTAATTGACATAACGTGTGTGAATAACGTTTACGGTTAGCCAGACTGATCTAAAAGTAGTACCTAAGTACTCGTTTTCCCAAAAAAAACACTGGAGGTTTTAAAGATTAAAAGTAACTAGTTAAAATTAAAATGTTCTATGTGGTATTTGGCAACCCTAGTTAAGTATTATGGAAATGTGTATATAAATTTCCTTTTCTGGGTCAAAATTGAAAAGAGATTCTCTCCTTTGTCTTACCGAAAAGGTCGAAATGGCTAATGGGTATTTTGAACTTGTTTTCAGTTACTATTGTGTTCCGAAATTGGCTGAGGAATAGATAATCTATCATTATACTGATTGACAACATCCGCTTTATAATGTTTTAGTCTAGCAATACAGTGAAATTATTGTTTCATTAAACAAACAACAAACAACGTTAACACGTACCTATGCACTAGGATTCCCTGTGTCGCAGATGGCATGGACAAGCAGAAACACAAAACAAACACTCAAGACCTGAGAACAAACTTCATGTTCAACACCCGGAACCCCTCGCTCCAAAGGCAAGGCTACTAGCGACTACGCCACGGAGCCGTCTAATTAAAATGTTTGTAATATGTAAATGAATATATAAAATATTTTATAGCACATATGCTCGCTTTTGACAGCTTTATCCGTGAAATGCGTACTTAATCACATACAGCAAATCATATTTCAATTTTTAGCGCTCTTAGGATATTTTTGATCACAATTTTTATATATTTGGGTTCACACAAAATAGTTCGGAGTTGGGAAAGACTAGCCTAGTTTTTAAATACTTTTATACAATTATATTACAATAAATAAAATGTATTCAGAGAATACTTTCTTTAAAATAAACCATATCTTTCCAAAGTGCATTTACTCCGTAAAAAATATCGCCAGCATCGTTAATTCGTATTTCAAGTTTAAGAAAGATTGGGTTTTGGTCGAACAAATCGAAAATGTCGATTCGTCTCATTTATATAATTTGAATCAGCTCGCTTATCTCGCTCGATGAAATACACAACATACAATTTCTTTCTAATTAATTACTTTTTTATTAATAAATATGATTGTGAAATTACCACACCATCAAATTATAAGCTGTTGTTCATGATAAAAATACTTTGAGTGACAAAGAAGAGGTATTAAGCAGAGAAACGGTTCACACAGACTTGGATGACAAGCTCTTTGTATTTTAGTAGGTAATAAAACTCCGTGATTACAGGATTCGCTGGTGTCAGGTAGGTGCTTAAATCACTTATTACCGCGATGAGTAAGTTTATGAGTTTTGCCTGAGATTTACTACTAATACGAAGCATTCACACGGCTTGCCCAAATAATATGTATTTTCACAAATTTACTACTTTAGTAGCTTTCCGTTTGTTAGTACCTTGCTAAATAATTTAAATTTTAAGTAAACAGTTTCAGGCAAATAAATATTCGTGGGATTTTCGTGGGTTTTCTACAGTTACCTACGTAAGCGATTACTCAAACAACTAATTTTCATTATTTGTAGATACAATTCCGGTTTCTCTTTCATGAATTTTGCGGTCGGAGATGACTTAGCTAATAGGTCCTATGATCTCATTATGGTTAAAGTCTATTTATTAAAAATACGCTCTTATATGCGGAGATGTAGAAATCTTAGTAGAGAGCTCAACAAAATAAATTTGTCATCAGTTCAAAACACAGTTCTTGTCATTGAGAAAACAATTAGATCAGGCGTTCTTCTAGCCTACCACGTCTGTTTTTCTACGGCTCCATATTTTGATCCATAAGCCGTAGCGGGCTGAAATGTTCAAATGATAATGTGTTATTTTTTATTATGGCGGTTATCTTCACAAATAATCATCGGTACACAATCGATGGTACGAAACCCTTGTATTAAATAAGGTTGGAATCTCCGACATTAGAATTATGAAAGAGAGGTTAATATTTCCTCAAAAGTGAATTTTCCCTGATGGAATATGGGATGATACTGGTTCGCAAGCTGAATCAAGCGACGAGTGTCGTCGGCGTCGTGAGAGAAAGCGTCAGCGGGAAGTCCTCGGTCCACGCTTGTCGCTCTGCGCTCGGTGGTGGGCCGCTGTCGAGTCGGCACGACCGCGGCGTGCAAGGGATGCAGCTCGGGCCGGAGCCGGAGCCCGGTGGTGCAGCGCCGCTCTCGACCGCTCTCAGTGTCGCTCAGATCGCGGCGCGCGGTGGTCGTGCGTCGAGCGCGTGTGAAGTGATGTCTGCGAGATGAGGCTGACTCTGGTGCTACTGGCACTGTGGCTGGGCGCGGCGGTCGCCTGCGGCCCGGGCCGCGGCTTCACCCGCCGCACGGGCGTGCGACGCATCACGCCGCTGGTCTTCGGACAGCACGATCCCAATTACAGCGAGAACAGGAACACCGCCAGCGGTCCTCCCGAGGGCCGCATCACCAGGGACGACGAGCGGTTTAAAGACTTAGTGCCGAACTATAATCCTGATATCGACTTTAAGGATGACGAGGGAACGGGTGCAGATCGCCTTATGACCCAGGTGAGTTTTCTTTTTCTAGGTTAAGAGGTGGAAAATTTTTCAAGTGCAGCAATTTTCATGATTTCATCCATCGGTTTTGGTTTTGGATTGGAAGTCGTTGGAGCTGTTCCGTTACTTTTTCTGGAAGCTGTAGATATCGGAAAACAATAGATATGACGAGATTGTTTTGAAAACATCAGAGTGCCTGGATAGGGACAATCGGCCGGTGTAAACATCGCGCTCGGAACAATGGTTGCAAATTGCGGGCGTTACGGTAGCTTCGTAGCGAGTGTCTCGATTGTAGCACTGCAATTACGCAGGCTTTGTCAACAAATATTTTGACTCTGTGACTAATGGATGAATGATGAATTCTTTTCATTTTTATTCCATTTTCGGTGAATATATGGTCGTCGTAAAAGTTGGTCGTTGTCATTCACGATGCTTTGTACGAAAATAAAGACAACTTACAGGAAACTTATTATTGTTGAGCACAGACGTTTTTGCACATTTTTATCTCTGATTTTTTTTGACTGTTGTTGTAAATGTTTAATTAGGTTGCTAAGCATATAAAAGTTTAGTTTCACTATACATTGTCAGTAATTTTTTAGGAGCTTCCGTCTCGTAAAATGAAACAAAATAATTGAATGTTGTGTTAATTCAGCGTTCCTAAATACTAACTACTAGATAATAAGTAGTAATTTCATCAACGCCTATATATGAAGGGTGTTTTGTTTACCTACTAGTGAGTTACGGGCTACTTAAATAAAATTATTAGATACAAAATTATTTTTACGTCAATTCCTACAATTCAAAAATATTGACTGGAACGTGGTCTAAACATAGCTTTGATATTTACATGTATACACGTGTTAACGTATATTTAAATCATCGATGAAGTTAAAAACACTCATACATTTAAAAAAAAACATGGTTTTTATAATTGTGCAATCTTTCACCACACACAGATAATGTTACCTAACCAAGTAGGTTGTTGACGTCACCTATCAATTATGCATATGTTTGTGAGCCTGGTAAAAACTACTTCATATGAGCTTCTGCTGTCATAGTTTTCAAAGCTTGTAGAAGGTTTCCTACACAACTAAACAATCAATTCCCTTTTCCGGGCTTTTAGATTATATACCTAATGAACGCCTAAAGTAAAACTTGCGCCTAAAACGTATGTCTGGCTTACCTTGGTTTATATCTCTTAAAGTGAATTCAAGTTAAAGAACATTATTTAGTAAGTATGGAACAATAAAGTTTAAAATATAAGATCCACCAAGATTACTAGCTTACTGCTAAGTTTGGTGCCTGGTGAACATTTGTACCAAAGAATTTACCATGCTGAAATTTTGATAGAAACTATATCCGTGTTATATTGGCAGCTATCCTAACTAATACTAAAGAATATAAAAGAGAAATGTTCACCATAACTTTTCGGTTGGTAAGAGTTTAGAGTGTCAAAACAAAATACGACCACGATAGCCTAGCCAAAATGCAAAACCAAATGGTTTAAACCATTCTCATATTTGAAAAATCATCTTAGATATTATCTACCTAAATTAATAACGACTGATTCTCATAGGGGTAGGCAGAGATCACCGCGTAAAATTTGCTACAATACTGACATATCGCTTTTGCCAAAATGAATGTTAAGTATATTTATCTTCTTCTGGTTCTCATTTTTCATTTTCCAACCATTCTTATCTAAACAAGAATATTTAACAAACGGCTGATATTTGGTTCATGAAAACCTATTGATTTGCCTATGAATGGACATACTAAAACATATTATGAAGTGCAAAGTGCGTAGGTATATACAGATATATTTGTTTATCACGATTTGTATACCTACATTGATAACATCGAACGTTGTAGGTACACCTATAGATCAACAGGAAAACCGCTTTGATATAGATTGCAGTAAAAATCATTATATACCCATCGATGTATAACCCTTTATTCATAACTAGTGCTAAAAATATGAGTGAAATTATAATAGAAATTTCTATACCAAAAAAGTGAAAAGAAAAACAGCAATAAATCGGCATTACGTGGTTTTTAAAGATTGAAAATTCGTTTGAAATCTTGTTGAGAATGGAATCAAAAGAAACTTTAATAATTTAATATTTTGTATGAAATCCTGAAAAAACGGTAAACATTGTATGTTTCACGCATATTTGCTCGGCCTTGGTCTAATGGATGGTCAAACACAAGTTGACAAACAAACATTCCCTAGATGTCAGTGAGGCTCACAATAAATATCCAACAGTATTAACAGTGATTCATAGTAAAAGTACACAAGATAGTGGAGCTCAGAGTTAATCCGGGTATAAATATATTATACTCCTGCGATATAATCTATTATATACTAATAATATTTAGCTTTAGACAAAAATAGTAAATTCCATTACGTTGACAAATTCTAAAGACTCAGCAAGGACATCTAAGTATATTAAGTCCAATATTCTCTTGGATGGATATAAAATTTCAGTCCTAACTTAAGGCGAGTTCCCAAGCTGGTTTTAGCGTCATGCATTATTTTATTTTTTTGTGAAAATTATAGGAAGTGTTAATAAGTGAAAAGTTACCTTGTACCTTTGAGATTTAAGCTTTAAATTCCATGTTTCTAAATTGGATTTACGTCACAAATACTTAATGATTGTTAAATGTACAAAAGTGAAAACTACTCTTTTTCGTTATAACGTCAGCTTATGTTCTGGCTTATATTTTAGACAAATTAATGTATGATTATAATATTACACGATTAAAATGTTTGATAATTTTAATCGTAATATTACATAATTATTATACACGGAAAAACCACAAAATCTGAGTGTTATAATAACATTTTTATTATTCATTCGATCTCGTTGTAGCAGTGCTTAGCGTAAGCGAGACGGGTGAATAGTTCGATGTACCGCCTTAAGCCGTTGTTATTTGCAGTTCAGAATTACGTTACCGATATAATCAGCAGGAGACACATAAAAAAGATAAAATATGCATAGGCAATTAGAGTTAATTAATAATTAAGTAGTAAAAAATAAATATGTACAGTTTTAAAATTTAGAGAGAATTAGAGTTAATTAATAATTAAGTAGTAAAAAATAAATATGTACAGTTATATTTTGATGCTATATATCAAGACATATTTTGATGGTATATGCCATAAAAATTCCAAGTGTGAAAACCGTTAAATGTTTTGAAAAAAGGAATATCAGCAGAACAGAACAGGGTTAAAGTATACCTTTTTTTTTTTTTTTTCGTGGAGAAATGACTTTGCATGCCGCCCTGCCACGGGGAAACAGAGCGGTTTTGTGGGACTACCCACTAAAACTCCACGGTGTCCTCCTCTGCCGCTTAGTGGCGGGAACACGGGAACGTTGTAACACACATCCGCGATGTTAAAGTATACCCTAAGCTCTCCCTCTTATTGCTTTCTGTCCGAGAAATTAATTACATTGAATCTGATATATAGAAAAAAAAAACCTAACAAAAACAACGCATAACTTGGTGAAATGTTGGTAGTATAGAGCGGGACTACTGCTTACATCTTTATTGGGTCCGTAAGTCACGAAAGAAAGATAACCAGTAAGAAAACTTGGGTATTTTCTGAATATAGGCCAGTTAGTAACCCATATCCTTCAATAGACGCTTATAATTAGACGCCTCGTAAAACCATGCTAGGCACAAATACTGATTACTATTTCCAGTTCAAACTTTTATAGGTACAATATTCATGACCCCACAGTATCCTTATATAATTTTGGGTGAGAAATAAAATAGGTAGTGTGCCACCTTGGTATTTCAAATAATTATTTGGACTACTACGTCCCCGAAGTAAATATTTTATCTGCTTGAAGTTATCTTAGTTTTAATTTCTTATTATAATATGATGCATAAATTTATTCACTGTAAAGACAGGTTGGTAAAAAGTGGAGTCATTGAAGTTTATGCTTAGCTGAATAGTTTTGGAGATTTAAAGGATTTTGGGATAACTATAATAATATTGGATGAGATTCCTCTAATCCCGCCCGACCTAATTAATACAAATAACGAACATATATATAACTATCATCTTTTACCTTATTGCCTAGTGCAAGGGATTTAACAGTGAACAGACTTTTTCTGTAAGTACGTTATAATTTGCACATTACATTTTTATTTACCTGCGTTACACCTTTATTTACCTTCGTTAATGTTGGCTAATATTGATTTGCAACATTGTTGTAGCAGTAGATAGAACTCGTGGCGAGATCGTCGGGGGAAATATGCACCCCAATCATACAATTCTTTTTGGCCAAGCTTACCACAGTAATGCGAGTGCATTACTCTGGTGTTACTACGGTACCAGTGAAATACCACTTTGCTGGAGATCATTTCGCACCTGATGAGGAACCACGTCGTATTATTTTTGATACATTGAAAAAAGTTTGTATGTATAAACCTAATTTGTTCTAACTATAATGAGTCTTATAAAGATAATAAAAAAGTTTCGTAGCTAATCTGATGCCAAAACCGGCATTCAACACCATTAAACAACCCGTGAAAATTGATTGCAATTTGTTTATGCAACTGCTTTTTGTGATTGTTGCAAATGCAATGTCAATTGAAGTAGCCGACCGGCAAACAGTTTGACAAGTGTTTACACTTCCAACGCATACTAGTTTCCCGATAATGCGATCATATTTCAATCCAACTCAACCCAAATCCTGAAATAGTGGTCGCGCAAAGCTATTGTTGAATAATTCGAACGCATGAACAATTGGTGCGCAAATATTTTAATGACCGTATGTAGGTATCTTTGCATGGAATCCAGTTATGTGCAGATAATAATCGGTGGAGGCATGTTGCCGTCCGAGGCGTGTGTGCGTGGAAGAAAGGTCGGCTCGGCGCGAATCCGCCGGAGACGTTATGTGCTCGCCTTGGGCAGCACATAGCCGACCGGGCACAGCAGCCTTGCATTCGTAAAAATCTCCAAACCGGTTCGATGCGCCTCCATTACTTTCTTTCTGCTTCCACCGAGCCTCCCATTTAACTCGGGCCCACTTTTTATCAGGAATCGGTATCTCCGTCTAATAGTATTATTTATTTCTCATAAATAAAAGAGAATATAAGTAAAGCTAATGCGCACGGGAAGCGGTATGTTACATGCCAGATGCTTCGGAGATAAATGCTCTGTGCTCTTTCCGTCGGTTGTTGCGTTTCGTAACTTGGCGGTGACAGTCCGGGGTATAAACTGCCTCAAGTAGTTTATAGCCTTTATTTACAAACAATCATGTATTTACATTCTCATAGCCATTTTATATATTGCTGGTAGAATCTCACGCTACTTTGCACTTTATCTGCAGGCAAAATGTATATGACCATCCCACAAGGTGTTGCCGCGTCTTCGCGAGCTAGACTAGACGCGTTAATTGAACTCTGCGGTCGGTTACCAATTATTTATTTTCAAACCGAACGCAGATGCAAGCCCGCTTTATGCATATAGGGAGAATAACTATCACTTTTTCCATTCTAAGAATGAGCTCCATTGACCGGTCGGCTAGTATTGCAAACCGCAGAATAGGAACCTGACCGCGTCGACCCGCGCTCCTCAGATTCCAATTTGAATTACTTACCAGTTTATGTATGTTTTTATTAAATATTTTATATTGGTGGACGCGAATAGCGCTGGGATTGTGCAGGGTAGGGGCGGGCGGGGGTGGTGGACATAAATATCTCGGTGATTTATGGGCAAGGCGGTCGTTGGATAGGTCAGCATTATTCAATTTCGTATTTGAGGCTCGAGTTACAATGAGCTTTTACTGCGGCGCGCGCGCAGATAGCGCTATCCAAGCCGACACACTATTCTTATACGTTTTTTTTAATTCGTTTTGAAGTACATTTTGCTGTACCACAATTTTCTAAACTCAGATAAATCTATCGACTGTGTAGAAAAACAAACGTTCAACACAATACCGATGTATTATAAAGCCACTTAATTATCGATTGTTAAAATTAATTCAATTTGATTGGCTGTTGATACGCTAAAGTGGTTTAATTTGTTGGCAGCAAAGACACCGCCGCCATAATTAGATACTTTTCGGCTTATTAGCGCAGGATAAAAACCGAACGAGGCCTGATCGCTTCGTGAATAATTGACCATAATCAAATTAATCCTAAAATTCTACGGTGGGTTTACAACGTTGTAAAATGTTATAAAGATCTCTAACAGCCTCATATTAACAACGCGTTTCCATCAAAGGTTACCTATCCAAACACAAATAAACTTATATGTTCTCATTCATTGTAAAAGATTAAGGAACGTATTTGTTTTTACGAAATATTTTTATGAGCATTCAAGTTGTGCTAGTTAAGTTCGTAATGTAGGTACGTTAATCTGATAGTAAATATGAGATTAGACGCTGTGGATAGTGAAATCACTCGGTTGGCTATTAATACATACGGATATAAACACTTCATTTCAAACAAATTTACTGCCCTGGTTGAGCAATAGAAGAAACGTTTCATCATATTAGTAAGTACATTTAAAATATGATCACTTTGAACGCAGATGCCGACATTATCATTAGTTTTATACTTGAAACATCATTCAACTCATCCAAAAATGTGAGCATTTTATTTTCATGATCGTCCGTCTAATATTCTGGCTACGGATTTGTTCGCGTGTTGAAATAGGTATGCGTTATTCCGGTTATAATCTACTTACGCTGAACATTTCAGTAATACCGGTTGAGTGGGCACTTTTGGTGAAAAAAACGAATAAATATAAAGAGGTCTGTCTATATCTATATTAGCTCAGCTGATTCAATCCACTATAAGATGACAAGGTGCCAAAAACACAAGTAGTATTTTCCTGGATACGAGTAGCAATGCTTAGCTTCTGGGTTGCTGTGAGTGTGACGTTTAAATAAAACAGGCAGTGTACCTACAATAAGTCTTAACCACACCAAAACACCGGTGTACAACTTAAAATCATGAGAGGAGGATATGTTGGGTGCATAAAAAAAAATTGAATTATCCTAAATCCTAATATAGTTTTATCTTTAGTAGATGCAGTGCTTGTTGAGCATCTGCTTACATACTTGTACCCACAAGAGAAAATGTATTTATGCCTTTATTTTTTAACTAAGCCTTAACCTTTAGGTTAGATCAACCTTTTATCCTTGTGGTTAATCATCTGGCAAATTCCTACGAGAGCGCTAACTAGTATAGAAGCCCTCTAACGTACGCAACTTAAGGAACACTTGTTCAAACACACGCCAAACTCAAGTGATAGGTCTTTGAACCTCGCGGTTTACTTTATATTGCTTCTGTTGGTGGTGATAAATTAACGATTTGCATCTCTCTCGGTAAGGTAAACATTTGTGATTTATGTAAACATCGGTGTGCTAATACCTTCGCTGTCTCATGAGTAATGCAACGTAAAGCAGCTTGTAAAAGTTAAATTTCTATGCCCAGTGAGTAGTAAGTAACATCTAATTAAACAAAACTTTTTTCAAACCGGCTTTGGACCGCATGGATTGTCTTACACGTAATTTGTATATAATTTTCATGACAATTCAATTCAATTCAACAATTCTTTGTTCAATCTGTAAAATAGATCTAAATTATTTTTTTTAATATCCCAATTCGCCGTTCTTATCCACAACAATTTCAAAAGTAATACTATTTACCCTGTACTACGTATGTTTTCCTAATTTCACCATATTACAAATGAAAGAATTAACTAAAATGTGCGAGAATAATTAAAAAAAATCTGACATAGCAATAGGATTTGCGGGATCATGCTGCATAGCAAACCACGTAAACTCCTCGCTCTAACGAAACCGAACGAAAATAAATATTAAAAGCAAAGACGTCGCAAAAAGCGGCGGAGTGTTTGCGCGAGCGTCGTGTGTACGAGCGGCGTTTGTTTTAATTAGTGCAAATATTTGTCGTCACCCAGCTGGATGCTGAGGCTTATCTCTCGTCTTATCTGTCAAACCTCAGTCAATGCTAAGCACGGGCTACGGAGACAACAAATAGAACTTGTATCGTGACGTGCGTGTCTTTTTATTTTATCTGAAACTTGTTTCTTGTGACTTCTACTTAAATCGCCAATATTGTTATTAGCCTATGTTGTCACACTGCAGGGGCTTCTTTCTCTTTTAGTACGCTCTGTTGCCCGCTACAGTGGTCCAGTCGTAAGGCACTCAGGTCGTCTTAATTCAGTTAATATTTTGATTCAGTCAAAAAGTGACAATGTTAAGAATAAGCTTAACCTCTTTAACAAGGAGCAGTAGAGCGAAGGATATTTTTTTCTAAATTTTTTAAAAATATATTTTGAACACATAGTCTGATGTAGCAGTAATAAACTATACCATTGACTTTAATATTAATCTTCTTTTCGTGTGGGTCAGTACGGTACGGAAGCGCTGAGATAAAATGCCACTAAACGGTCCCCCACCCAATACTGACAGGGTGCTTAAATAAGGTCTATAAAGAACATATAGACATGCTTCGCCATCTTAATTTAATTGACGTGTCCAAGCTAATTATTAAGAAATCAATGGAAATAAAGGTGTAATGATTTGACTGCACAGGAACTGTGTCTTAAGTTTTCAGAAATACTTAGTCTTACCTTATACTCGTAGTATGTAGGGTTTAAAATGAGCAGTATTTTGTATATTTATACCTTGATAAATACCCCACGATTAATATGTTTCAATACATAAGGCGAGAAGTGGCAAAAGCTCTGTCCAACACTTTGGCTGAAAATTTGGAAATTTATGTATTGGTGTTGTTAATTCTTAGATTACTTGTAGATAAGGAAATAGCAGCAAAATATCCCGCGCGCATTATTTTTACGGGCGACTAATAACGACTACGATTAATATTAATTGTTTTTTTCTTTTGGTAGTCATTATAAAAGTCATCACTCAAAGGTTGATGTTTATAATGTACCGACAAACTTGGCAAGAAATCGTTAGATTATTAGCGACGACCCTTTAAGTGTATTTATCAATATAAATATACATTAAGTTCCATATGTACGATGAAGCATCACTTGAGAACGGATCGACTGATTTCGCTAATTTCTTTTTCTTTGTTACTGTAATAGCCAGAACAAGATTTTTAAAGAAAATTCTTGTAAATTCTAAGAGGAAAGTTGGAAGTTTGGAAGCTATTTTTGTATAAAATCTCAATAATAAAATGTGAAGTTCTGTTTATCAGTTTTCATGTTTTCAAAACCAAGATTTTCTTGCTTAGTAAAGTGCGTAGACGGTGCGGGTTACTGGTTATTAAATGTAAAACACATTCCGCGTGACATTTAAAGCAACCTTCAACTAAAAATTAAGTCTTTCTCCTTCCATTTCGCGCTACAATTAGGAGCAAAGTTCGCTATCAAAATATTTCAATAAGTGGCTATTTTAATTTAACACAGATAGATTAATTATTGAAATATCGCCCTGTTTTAATGAGTTTCAAATAGTATTGGTTCCGTAAATATAATTAATTCATTACAAAACTATAAAATGTACCTACATACCGACCAAAGATTAAGTTAAAAAGCAATTAAATAAACTGTCTGTATGCGGTAAATTATCAATAAGCGGCAATGAAATCGCTGTTTCTTCTAATTAAAATATAATGCCTAGAACGTAACAAATATCTTACAAAATTGGCAAAAAAATATGTTTAAAAAAAATAAGCATTAAAAAAAATTAAGTGTCGTTAGATCTTAAGTAATTTTTACTTGTTTGATAACATGAAGCTTGCTTTTTGAACCTTATATGAAATGAGTAAAAATATATGTATGGTTTGTAAAAACGCCGAGCCTTTCAAGAGTAGGTATCCCCGTAAAAATATGATGTATACATGATAAAATTTTAACGCAAGAAGAATCTTTGTTGCAATTTATGTGATGTCTTAAGCATCTCTTAAGAGGCGTTTGGTACAGCTCGCTCGTAAATCGAAGGGATTTTGATATAGCAGTGAAATGGGCCATCGGTTTATGCGGAGCTGCTATTTTAAGGGCTTGATCGGTGCTCGTGAATTTATTGCTCATATATAATGTGGTTCTTCAACGCTCATCTTAAGTTGAAATGGCTTTTGATATTCTATTATATACCTGTTGAGCAGTAGCTATAGCTTTTCAACGTAATACAACTTCTTACAATATAGAAAATCTAGATTTACCACTGAGTGATAACTAATGTAGGTCATATTACATTATTAATATTAGACCAGAGAGGTTTTATACTTTTTATGATTCCGTAATTTAAGCGTAAAAAGAACCCCATAACGTATGGCTTTCCGTCTGCAATATTCTCTAGCCAAATTGGATGTTTATATTAATGATACAATATAAAGCAATTTAAAAAGGGTATAAATTATATTGACATAGCCAATGTTAGTTATTTTGACTTGCCTAACATTCGAAAATTGATTGTTGCTTGAGCGTTAAGGTTTTTGATTTTATTATTCTCGAAACAATCGATTTCGGAGTCAATACAATCAAGTCGTCAAAATTTAAAAAAGGCTTTTATTGGTGAACTAAATGTCGTAGAACATATTATTTGTTATTATTCCACAGTGGAAGATCCTTTGGTGTACTTAGACACGTAATACAAAAGTGAACAAAAGTAGCAGATTTCGCCCTTCCAAAAAAAAAATGTATCGTGGATGGCACAGATTAAGATAAAACGAAGCTTAAAATTTTTACGTCCCTTGCTCGCGATTTGTAATTTATGTTTATTAATATACGAGTATATCATAGACATTACTTTCAGATTAATATCATGGCGAATTTAAGGTAAAGCTATTGAAATTCTACAATAATATGATATCAAAAATGTCTTCATTTTCAACTGACTTTAATTAAACGTTAACACACTCATACCTCTGCACTAGGATTCCCTGTGTCGCAGATGGCATGGACAAATACAGAAATACAAAACAAACACCCAAGACCCGAGAACAAACTTTATGATCATCACACAAAGTATGCCCAATATTTACTGTAAAACTTACTTTGGGTAACCTGAAACTATATGTTTTTGTTAGTTTACAATTATTTCACATCAAATTTGATTACAGTTTACAAGACTTAAAGATGAAGTAAGTCCAAGAGGAATCCACACGCAAGTTTTAACTATTACCATTACCATTCGCTTACGGAACTTTAACACAATTAAGATTGTTCTGCTCTCTCCTGATCTCCCACGCGAGCTAATGAGGATTGCTAAATGGAATGACTCAGGGCTTGCCGGTACGGAATCATTGCATCTTCTGCCAGTTTCCTTACGATGTTTTCCCTCACCACGAGAACTAGGTACACGGAAACTCCACTAAGGAAGTGTTATGTTTGCGTACATGTAATGTAATCCGTCCGAAGCATATCGATGACTCTTGATTTATAGTTTCCAAACGTACATCTCGCAGTTTTGCAAGAGTGATCTATTGCTTGAGTTGAGGTGAATCACCCTGCGTGCATTGATCGTTATAAGCAATTTACTGACGCAGGTGATTATTTGCGATAATTTTTAACATCATAGTGAGGTTTGTTTGAAAAATATTTGTTACGTTTCTCAAGGAATAGTAATGCTAAGTAGGAAATCGACTCAAACGATTCACGGGACTTGAATAATATTAAGTCAGAAATTATCAGCAAGTAAAGGTTTAAGGTATAAACTAGATGTAACACAATCACTGCGTATTCAGACCAGATAATAATAATAAAATCCTTTATTTCAGATGACAATGGACATTAAAGACAAATAAAGTATTTTTGACTTGGACTAACTGTAATAAAATTAAACAGACTAAAATCACATTATGAGGTACACAAGAGGTCACAAACTAATTGACTATACATATCCACAAGCATAACCCCAAACGTATACCACCGCTCTTCTTAATTGGGAGTTTTAAGTCAGAACATTATTAATGTGAATGTGAGTTTGTTTGGTTGTTACTCTTTCACGCCTTAGCTGCTCAACCGAACATCGTTAAATTTTGGATTCCCGTTTTCAGGGGTACAAAAAATGATATAGGCTACTTTATATTCAGAAATAAAACATAGTTTATAAATCTACGTCCACGAGCAAACGCGGATAGACATACATTAGACAAATAGTGATTTCAGTTTTCACTTGCCAAGAGTTAAATGGCCGTAAAAAGGACAGGGTCGAACTCGGCGTGTTGTGTGGCACTTAAACCTTACACCCAATACGCCCAGTACAGGGACGTAATTGGTTTCGAACACGATTGTGGCAGCGACCGATCACCGATTTAACGATTCCCATTGGTCCTGCTTAACGATGTGTGACAACGATACCGAGAACAATGAGCTTGTAATTGAATTTTTAGTGTGTAATTTTATTTTAAAATTGAGTTTTTTGTAATCAAACAATGTTTTCGTGTTTTACGTGTTTTATAAGTATTGACACAGTTTCGTATTAGGTTTTGAATAGTTCTAAGACATTATTCTTCTTTTACAAAGATTAAACTCGGGTTGTGTGTTTATTGCATTAAATACCTTTATGTCTCATGTATATAACTAACTATTCATGAGTAAACGTTAAAATATAGAAATTAAAGAGTGAGACTCTAAATGCACAAACTAATTCTCAAATACAAAATTGACTATCACGTAAAAATATCACAATAAATTTAAAACATAACTCCCAATAACTTTAGTTTGCTAAGTGGAAAAATCCATTTAAGGCCTGCATCGATGCGCAAGCGCCGCGGGACGCCGATCCCCGCGCCCCCTACCTTTACCTTTATTTATATTTATTTACCTTCCCTTCATTCACCCGCGCCCTCGTCCCTTTCGGCCCTTTTTGTCGCCTCGTAATACGCCCGATACAAATATTATGAAAGCCTGCGGTTTGAGTGAATTTATTGTGCTACAATTGGATATGGGGCCGATGACGCTTGCATTCTTAGAGGATGTTAAGATCTGCTATCTATGGGACATAAATTGTATGGCGCACAATAGTAATTGTTACGGTAATACTTTGAAATCGGACATTGATAAAAGTTTGACTTTTGGGAGTTTGAAAGTTGGAAAATTGATTCGATATACAATAGTTTATGTTGCTATCATAATTAATACTAGTAAGTAGTAACATGATTTTTTCAACGTATATTCGTTGCGTACGTACGAAAAACATTTGCCCAAATTTCAGACATATATCCCGGTTAAATAGAATATTTATTAATTTAATTTTTTTTTACACGATTACATTAGATTGGTTGTAAATGCTTATGGTTGTTGGACTGGACTACAGTAGTGATTTGGAGTTTTTTACAATTCCAGTAAAAAACTTAGGATGCAATTTATTCTACAACATTACAGATGCTTGAAACCACAACCAACTACTTATCAATAAAATTATATAAAAGCACTCAAGCCTAGATAAAACAATGAATACAACAAAGTAACAGGAAATAATTTTCCTTCATTAAATCCCTCACTAAAGTGTAAAACATCGATAAACCACGTTGACTAGAAAACAATGCAAAGATAAATCACCACTAAATTGTTTTGACCGTTCGGTTCTCCCCATTCGATAGGTGACGCGACGACATACACGTGCATCGGTTATCTATCATGATAAATGGCGTATTTATTTATCCGACGAGCCTAAATAGCTATGGTAATATTGGCCCTACAAGAGCACAAAAGGTAACAAAACACAAACGTTGAAAAAGGTAAACCGCGCTATTTACAAAGTGGCTAGCGAGGACCACACAACCACAATCGGACCGCGCGTGCGACTTCGCTTCACTATAAAAAAATAATTCCCAACATAGATCTTTTTCGGTTTCAGATCTCGCATTTTGTTGGTGTGATTTGTGACGTTCGGAAATGTTAATGATCCGTCTCATTGATTTTTTGTTGCGATAGTTTTCGCAAGATTTTATGCTTATGAGATATGAGAGCCACAGTCATCAATTTAGATCAGTAACCTAACCTCTGATCTGTGGTAAGGATGAAATCTAAGTACCTTATAGTTCAGGGGCCGTATTATCAGCCCCTTAGATGTTTCAATGAATTAAATTTCATTCAAATTACTATTATTATCGATGCAAATAACAACAGAAAGCTTTTCATATGTTTATATCCATACATGAATCATTCTGAATTTATACAAATTAAATTTAATGTGTATTTTGACATTGAGCGTAGAATAACCCTCAGGAGTTTACTGGGTATTTTTTATTCTGTACTGTAAGGAAATCCCTATCACTAAGCCTTCAACGTCTGTCTCTCTGTTCTACGAGTACCTTTTCAGGGCTTCATTGCTTTCCGGCGGTAGATTTGATTAAAACCTATGAGAAGACTGTTAAGAAATACAACAATAAAAAGGTCATTGACATTAACACATATAATTTGTACAAGAATTGGTGGTTGATTGTAAAAAACGCAAAAGCTTCGTGCGCTTGCGTTCGTCGGCGCGGTGTTTACGCGATCGCGGGCCGCGATGACGGACGAGGAACAGAACCCGACACTATGACACCACGCCCGGCCTCTAGCTTACCTTATTTTTAGTTGGGTAGCCAATTCTCGGAGGTTATCGTTTTGTTTCAACGAAAATATTATTGACGTATGTATCCGTTATGTTCGTATAATTAAATAATTACATATTGACAGGCTAACGATTTGCGAATTCTGTTAAATTTTTGGAGGTTAACTTCAAGTCATACGTTGTCAAAATTAACTGTGTCGGCAGTAAAAACCTAATGAAATTAATAGAACAGTTTAGTATATCTAAGTCAAAGTCAAAATTCTTTATTTTCGTTGAGTTCTTCAAAAATACGTATAAAAGTCACTTTACTTTTAAATAGTTGTGTACTTACAAGATCCTGCGTTCCTATTGCTAAGTTTAGCACTTGTTCAAATCCTATCCGAACCTCCATGGGGAAGAAATCCAGACGTGTATCGTAGACAATGGAATCCAGACGTATATCCTAAACAATGAATGGAAATGCTCCTTAAGATATTTATGGGCGTGCCTTGAAACCGGACAAAAGCTTTAACTGGAGTTAAACTACTGGCAACTTGAAGCCGATGTTACGAACAAATTGCCTTGGACAGAAGCCAGTGCACTGAAGGAAGCGTGTAACGGATCTTTCAGCAGACAGTTATTGTACTAAACACACCGTTTGATATGATAAACGCAATACAATTTGCATTACATTACAACAAAGTAATCGAGATACAAAATAGACTCGGAAACCAATGCATAGATAGAAATATCTATTCAAAGAACCAAGCAATCTAATGAATATTAAAACATAAAATTATGTGACATCAAATTATGATAAGACCTGCAAAGTGTATTTCATTGATAGGATCGACTACTATCTTATTATTACACAAGCACTTGGGCAGACGAGATTACAATGATCACGAAAAATCACATTCATAAACATTCTTAGAATCACATTAGTAGATCAGGATCCCAGACCTGGCAGACCTACGCACGACGAGGGTCTGGGATCTTGGACTTCATTAATGCCTACAATTCATTTACCATTCTAATCATGCCGTGATTTAGTTTAATTGCGTACTAAAAGGATTCTCAAACGCTCGCAAATCTAATGATGTTAATTTTCTAAATCTACTCGTATACATGTAATTACAGGACAGAAATACTTTCCTTGATTATTATTGACTTAGCTTTGGACTTAGGTTTGTGTTGTGGAACTAATGCCATTTATCATCTCTAAATAATGACTGTTCTTTAATAATTACGGTGGATCGGAAGATGGTCGTGTGGAAGTCGTTAGGTACACGCTACATGCGCGTTTACATATGCACACATGCGCTACTTTGGGCACGGCACGTCTAATTGAACGTAGGCGCGGCGGCGGCTGTGGCGGGCCTAACCTAATTTACATTAATGCAAACGAGGAGCATTGTTCAGGTGTGAAACGCCAGTGTCAACACGAGGCTCTACTCAAATAGTTTATTAGCTCCACCCAACGCTGTTCTGGCCGACAGACCTTTGTAACATTGACAGCCCTCCAAAGACACGCATACTTAACGCTTAAATATGACTATTCAAGACGTCGCAGCACACATGCGGACATGTCTAAATAAAGTATCAGCATAGGCACTTTTGTTTGATGTCGATACCTTCAAATTGAGTACACAATGCCATACTTGGCATTCACATAGCCAAAGGTAATGAACCTAGTGATAAGAATGATAGATAACAATGCGTTATACCAACGTGTAATCAAGCTGTTCGAATTCAATCAAGATGCAACAACTTTTATTCCCTTCAACCAGATCAGAAGACTCGCCATCAAAGCAAAACTAGCGTGGTGGTGTTTTTGGCAGTTTTCACTTTAGAACTATGGCGATTTCACAAAGTGCATTAACGTTTTACGAGATCTTTACATCTTGTTTATGGTACAATTTAAGAGGCCATTTAACGCCTATAAATGTTTTTGATTGTGAGACAAATTGTCGCGAGGTGCTGGGGAGTGGCGGGTCAGCGACCGATGCTGCCCTGGCTGTGGTCACCTGAAACTCAACAACATGAGAGAAATCTGGAAAAACTGTGATATGACTCAATGAACACTCGCACTTAAAACCCGTAATTGCAATATGTTACAACCCAAACTTAGTACTTTTCGAGCTATTTGCATATTCAATCTTTGTCCACCTGTAATTCTGACACGAGAAGTTAATGTTTATATTGACAAATCTACGGTAATAATTGGCTTTGTTACCACTAAGGTTAACCAATGTGTCGATCCAATCAAACCAATGTCGGCCCAAGGCAGCGATATTGATTTGCCATAATTGTTAGATAAAAACCATTAATCATTATGAATTATCGTCGAGTCCTTCATCTACAGGATGTCATTAAATGGTGTTATGTTACACAAATCAATGATGTCCATGTTAAAACAATATTTTCTGTAACTGTCGACCAGTTATTATAAAATGAGTGGGAATTTACGTCGTGAAGAATTCTCGCTATAGAAGCTGAATTGGTTGGTATACAAATATACGTAGGTATTTTAAATTTGAATAACATTGAAATTCAGATAAACCTTATTTAATCTGAAACTAGTATTTTGGGATTTTGTTTAACACTACTCGTATTTCATGGGACAAACTTTTTCTGACTTCAAAAAGGGGAAAATTCTCAATTCGGCTGTATGATTTTTTGTATGTTTTCAGCATGATTTCTTCGCTAATTTGGCTAATATTTTTAGAGTTCCGTAGCCAAAGGGTAAAACGGGACCTATTACTAGACTCCACTGACCGTCGGTCCGTCTGTCACCAGGCTGTATCTCATGAACCGTGATTCTCTAGAACATGAGTTGAAATGTTCACAGATGATGAGAAATACTAGATAACAGAATTAAATAAATATTTAAGGATTTTTATTTTGTTCGTTTTTGCTCGATACTGATAACGGCAACAGGTAGACTCTTGAAATACTCACAGAATATTTAGTTATATATTCACTTTAAAAATAAATAATGGTACGTAACTCTTCGTCCGCGAGGCCGACTCGCACTTGGCCGGTTTTTTCATTTGATAGATTGTTCCTCCGTGGTGGATGGTTTATTAAGAAATTCCACCCCTAACGGCGTAAAATAAGTAAATTAAAATATTGAATTCGGTTTAGTCGATTTTTAAATCACTCAAATGTTGTTTTTTGTATGCATCGTTACCAGTTCTTGGGACAACCTGTATACCTAAAACAGTGTTTTTAAAATGTGAGTATAATCAGATTGCACCGTGGCTTGCATAAAATGACGTCATTTATGAGACAATGGTCGATCATAAATTAAAGTGACAATCTGCCACATCGGAAATTAATCTTCTGATGTGTTGTCATGTAAATCGCAGTTTGTCGTAAGTAATAACATAAAAATTTACCGATTAAGACTTCGCCGGGAGGTAAAGTGCATTCCTGTGTTTGTTGGTCCGTGTCAATTTGCGAGAATATGCGAATGGTTGCTTTGTTATTGTAACCATTTTGTAGTAACACTCGTTCATGAATCACGCTTTGTCTCAACTTAATTATAATCGCAAATTTTATTGTGCGAACTATGAATGAGTCGGAAAGTGTTAGTTCACTTTTACTATCTTTTATAGTGGACTCTTGTTCATGTTATTATGTTATTAATCATTAACAAAACAGTGGTACCTAAAATAACAAAAAATAATGCAAAAATTCTCGTTATGTTAATGTTTGTTGAACATTTTTGTGACGGTTTCAAATTTGGACAATCACATTAATGAAAGACATTTTTCTTCAATATATCTAAATAATCTAACTTTTAGTTATTTTAATTGCATATATTGCGCTGAATTTCGCTGAATATAATAACACTGCTTACACACTCAAACCCATGCATAGAATGCTATTAATAGGTTCCTGTATAAGAGGTGAGATGACTACACAACTATTGTAATACATCCAATATCCGGAAATAACACAAAATCATCTGTTCCTTGAAATCAAAGTATCGTTGGACAAGTAAAATTTTACACAGGCACATCACTAATGTTTGCCCGGCCGGGGATTGAACCCAGGACCTCTGATACTCTTGCATCAAAGGCACGTTTACAACGTTGGATATAATTTGCTATTGTCTTTAATATTAACCAGATATGAAAAGTTTCTCAGAAGGATGGTTTGAAGTCGGCAGTGGGCGCCGATCGTGATTCAATTGTTTACATTATTACTAACATAATTCGTGTCGATCCATATGGATCGTTTAGCATTAAGTACTATCTTTGAGCTTTTGTCGAGGACCTATTTATGTTATAATACTTAACTTACTTGTTTCATTTTTAAATTTATTCTGAGTCCAGTTGTTCAGCATTATGGACGCTGACATTTACAATAATTTAAAGGTCGCTGGTTCAAAAACAAAAGTGAGTTATTCGCTCGAAAAATTGATGTGTGCAATACCAAGTTTTAAAAACGGTGAACGAAACCGGCATATATATTAGAACGTTATCGTTTTTAAAACTGAAATCCGTATCCGTTTCCATAGTAACTAATGTATTATTTTCGTACTTTGTACTTCGGTACATTTTGGCCCCGTAGTTTTTGGCGCTCAATATTGGAGGGTTATTATTTTTCCGTTAAAATAAATAACGTAAAGGTGTAAAAAAAACATGAATTGTGAATGTATAGAAACAGTGATATAAACTAAAAAAGAAGCATGAAGTATTAAATAAAGAGAATTAACCAGTATCTTTCATAATAAACTACATATTAGTACTAGGTTTCAAACGGTCTTACAGAGTTCATCAGTGAAAGTGCTTCTGTCAATATTATACTGAGCAATAATGCACTCGTATTACTGTACACGGCATTCAAACATTTAAACCCCGCAATGAATAGAGACATTATCAAGTAATAGCTTCCAGTTGTTACTGCAAATAGCATTGGTACGAAGGCCTAGGCGACCGTGAACGCCGAGCTTCGCCATGCGGTCGAGTTCAAGGGAAGCTAACTCGCATTCGTGACTAATACCGGTAAACGCACTTTCGGAAAATAGGATGTAACTAACATCTTGTTTCACATTAATAAAGACATTTTCCTTACCAATATAAACCAATCCGCTTACAATGTTCGGCTGCTGCCGTTTTTCAGGCGAGGCTACGGGCTTAGTAGGGACGTCAGCGGAATGCAGTGTAGACGCTTTTTTCGTAGATACTTCTATTTCCATTCCTCATTCATAACATCGAGACGCCATAGATTTGATATAAATCTGGAAGCCTAGAGGCAAAATGATGCAGCTCCGATAAGTCTATGGTGACTTAGTTGAACGGGCGATTCTTGTATGTAAGACATTGAGTCTAAAGCTAAGATAATTCGTTCTCTTGAGCGTGTGTTTTACATGGAACTCACGTGGACTCATTGATTTTGTTTTGGCGTTTTTATTCTAATATTAATTTCTGATTTTAGTATCGGTTTAATTAGCAGTTTTAAATCGAGCGCCGCCTCATCCCGCTTGTACTGTCGCCCCGCGGCCACCACGTCCATAGCCGTAGCCTCACCTGTTTCGACTTTCAGCATCGTTCCCCTCTAGCGGCCTACATTCCGGCGCCATTCATGTTTATGTGTTCAGGTGTTCGGGAATAATGTTTACTAAATTTTTGCATTTTAATCACTGTTTCAAAGAGTTCGAGGTATGTAAATTTGAAAACCGAATCGAATTCAAGTGCTTTATAGATTTTAAAGGCTCGTTGTAAATTGCGCTTCAAGGCATGTAATTGGGTTTTGGTTTATGGGTTTATTGTTTATATGGGAACTAATGGGAAGGCACCGGTGCGTGTATACGTATGTTGAAAAGTTTATGATCCGCCACCGAGTCGGAGAATGTTCGCAAACAATCGTACATACTGCCGGCACAACCAATCGACGAATATTTCTTGCTTGTTTACTAACACTGGAATGGGGTAACAGTTTTGTACGTAAGCACATAACCGCCACTGAAAACATTAAACATTTTACCTCTTTGCTAATCAAGAAACAATAAGTCGTAAAGAATTCCTATCAGTCAAACGGTTAAAATATTCTAAGCAGCATGGAACGTAAAAAAGCGTTTGAATGTTCCATTTTGCCGCAGTTTGAACAGACTAGGATGACAGGACACAAGAGATACAACACTATTACCATAATAGCTTTTACATCCCGGATAAAGTGAACGAACCCCCTAAGGATACCATTTGTGATTCAATACGGGTAAGGCCATGAGCATCAGCTAATCGCTATATGCGACAGGTTTTATGTGGTCACGGTTGTAATCCTTGTTTTAAAAACTATACCACTAAACCATAAAGCGAGATTCCGATGGCAAAATATTATTTTTGCGGTATCTTCAGCTCTTTAAGCTTAGTATCGAATTACGCGTTTGGCATAAGGCAAATTTAAAGACTACCGCGCAATAGTTACGCATTTCTATTGTAGCAATGGCGTTTTTATAGGGCCGCGGTTAAGGCTCGCCGTCGGCCCATGTGAAGCCTCGAACGCATACGATTTGTTCTCACGCAGCTTGTTATTCCATCCCACTCTCACTTCAACTACAATCCATTCGCTTCTCACTTATTTTGTGATTCTAAAGTTATTTCGTTTTTGATATTACATTATTTACTCCGTGCATTCTTTCAACTGCATTTCCATAACGTAAAGAGAATCGTATTTTCAAACTACTCACGATGCAAATAAAATAATCAGTACCGATAATAATGGAAAAACAGAGGATTCTGTTTCTAAAAATAGTTATTATAAATGTTTTGAGTTCGTTACCTTGAATCGTCGATACGTGTCTGAAACGCAATACTTTATTGGTAGTTTAGTTTTTCTGTAATACAGCATTAAGTAAGCCGATCTGGCGTTATTTGGTCTAGCGACGATTGTCCCCAGTGGAACAATGCGTCGGCCGGCGATTAATAAACTAATGGGTTTAATTGTTAACTCGGTGCCCAGTGTGTGCGCGTCATTATTTTGACTATGACCGATCGGTTTCGTGCCTCCGATAAGGCACAATGGTCGGTCGTGATTTTATTGTTACTAAATATGTCGCGAGAAAGTCAACTTCCTCATTTGCAAATGATAACATTGAATTATTATATTTATAATTTAAACCTAACATTTTTTGATTTTTCTTGTTCAAAGAAATCATATTTTCTGGACACATTCTTAAGTGGTTCTCTCTTCTACTGTTGTTTTATTACTTGCAACTTATTAAATTAGTCTATTCAATAAATTCAAGTAGTCACAAAAAGCCAGATCAAATGATTCGACTTCTGTGAAAAAAATCACTATTGATTTTGTAATTTTCTTGTATTGATTCTATAAAACATCACAGAATCAATATAAAAAAAAAAAAAATATTGATTCTGTGATGTCATTAGCCTATTTGAAACTCATAGAAACGAGAAGATAATTAGTAATTATCTATAGATTATATAAACCAATCAATATATAAATGAATAAACAATGAATAATAAATACAGCGGTCATCAATGACACGTTATTCGTACATTAAATTAATCTTTCACCAACTGCAGAACAAATTACGTAAAGACTAAGAACATGAAATAAATTAAATGTTTAGTATTTATTAACTGTCATTTACGAAAACTATACTGATATAAATTGATTATTACGTAACATTGAGCTAAAATATGGGCCCTTTAATTAAAAATGAAAGTTTGATACGTCATATCTCTTTATTGCTGAATCCTCAAATCGGTGAAGATAAACTGATACCAGTCGAGTATACTCTTGGGCCAATGAGACATAAATATTAAGTTATTGGTCATTGTTTTAACTCAACTGATTCTTCGGTCATAACTTGTATACCGGGCCTGTAAGCTTATATGCTTGTTCCTAAGTGTTCGGTTAGGGTTGGAACACGCGTAAACTTAATAACACTGAAAATTTACTGTAGGATGATCTGTTTTAGAGTGGTTATTTTGTATTGAAGCTGTTGTATGAAAGATTGTTCATCTGCAGGTTTGATTCCCTACACGTACCCCCTGGTTGGTACTAAAGGAGCAACCAAAAGAAGAAGTAGAACTTATGCCAAGTTCGTCCGGAGAGGTACTGCCAAATTGGCCAAATTGCCTGGAATCGGCCGCCAACCAGTAGTGCTCGCATTACTATGTTCCGGTGATAGGATGTGGGTGCCGGTGAAATCACATGCGCATGAGACGTATCATCCCCGTTTCGGGTGATGCACCAGGATGAATGCGACTCAGTGTAAGATCCAAATCTTATACTGAGTCGCATTACTGTTGTCATGGGTCGTCACTTACCACCAAGTGGGCTCTCAGCTCGTTCCGTCACTAATTCACATAAAAAAAGCCGTTTCCAGAGTTTGAATCAGAAATGAATACTTTTTGTGATATTGATGCTTGTTGTATCTATTCAGTCGCTTTTAAACTTACAGTGGAACAAAAATCTTGAAGGTAGTAAAATTTTGAAAAATCGTTTACATGTTAATTCATATAATCGCGTTGAGAAAACAGTAACGGTAACAGTTGTAAAAAGGAAATGACTTTTCCTTATTACAATTTTCTCCAAAGGGCATATTTTTCCCCGGTCGCTCGTTTTTGATTAAAGCTTGTCACATCGTATTTGTTTCATATTAATTATAAACGATTTTCATCTGAATTTAAGCCAACTTCTACCCGCGGTTCTGCGCGCGTGATATCCGAATAAAAAAAGCTCATCATTTATCATCTAATTACAAAATGGTAATCAAATCAATGTGGTAGTTATAGCACAAATGTATGTTTGTTACTCTTAAAAATGTGTTTCTTATTTTTGTTCATGCATCCAGGTTTCTAATATATGATACTTTCATCATACACATACTATATGATTTATTACATAAGGATATTAGTGGGCCTAACTATTCGAACGGCAATAAATCAGTATTTATATTTATAACAAAATATCATCGGAAACTAGCATCAACTTTAATGATTTTAGTTACTTTAGTGAACATTTTAGATTTTGTTCTGTTGGTTAGGTACCCTAAGGTTACGCAATCACACATGATGCTTGCTTGTATTTTATCGTAAGTTTTGTTCAAAGCAATTACCTAATTAGTGTCGTCGTTAAAGTTTTGCATAACCAAAGCTAATTATGTAGCGAGCGATGGTATTTCGCAGTTGGGTAATCAAGCTAAATAATTCACATGTTCTATTGTCGTTTCAATGCCTTCAGTGATCTTCACGTTTTATTACTGCTTACAAAATTAAATATATTATGAAGTGTTCACAAATTACTTGTATTAGGTTGTTCGGAAAGTAATTTCGTTTATTTTTTATGAAAATGAAAGACGGCTCTTTTTATAGTATATTATTATATTATTTCATTGAATTATAAATTGTTCTCGATCATGAACGGTAGAATTCGATAAGTTTAATCTCTCAGCGATCTCACGAGTTGTTATTCGCTGGTTTGCATCAATTGTATTGTGTTTTCATCAGCTTCAAGTGGCCTTCCAGAATGTGACGCATCTTCGACATCAAAATTGCTCGATTAGAAATTTAGCAAACCAGTTTTGACACTGGTATTCTGTCGATACATATTCTCCTTACACAAAAATACTTACCGAAGCCAGCATTTTTCTTGAAGCACGTAAAATGTTTTTACACACTATTTTCATACTTTCGGTAGTAACAAAGTAAAATACGCCGAAAACGCTGCTTTTTCCTTTCCGTATTTAAGGGTACTAAAAACTAACCGAACGAGCTAAGTCTTGCTTTACCTACTGTCAAAATAATTATAACTATAGTTTGACAGATGGTATAGCAAGAGTAAGTGTAAGTGTGAACTTTGCTGTGGAAAGAAGTCCTCAGTTGGAAAAAAAATACAAAATTAATATCGGACCAACTGTGAATATTTACATTATTGTAGTAAATACTCATCGTTTTACTGGTTAAAAATAAACAAGTTCGAGTACTGCGTTTACAGGGACACGCTAAACTTCATAATAAAAATTCGTACCGAGATATAATTTCGAAATAAACAAGGGCGTGCCCTTATTCATTTAAAAATCGCAGCGCTATCTCCGTCGGTTTGTAAGCTCAGTTTTTGGTGGCAATAAATTATCGTGTCGGAACACAAAAGATGGCATTGTGGAGTCGACACGGCGACGTCTGATAACGATCGCACGACGGACCGCGGGAGACTCCTGCGCAACTGATCCTTCAAGCCTTAAACTCTTAGACAGGTCAACGATTTGTTGCTTGAGAGATTGGAATTGTACATATTAAATCTAGGATTTCAGGATCGGGTAGTAATGTAAAATTTTACTTAAATTGCATTAATATTGCATAAGTACAATTTTGGGGGGTCGAATTGCTCACGTCCGTAAGTGTGTACCCTTTGATTCCCTACACGTACCCCCTGGGTGGTGCTAAAGGAGCAACCAAAACTAGCCATAGAACTTGTGCCAAGTTCATCCGGAGAGGTACGGCCAGAACACCTGAAATCTGCCGCCAAGCAATAGTGCTCGCACATGCGCATGAGACGTATCATCCCTGTCCTCGGGTGATAGACGCAGCAAGATGAATGCGACTCAGTGTAAAATTTAATCTTATACTGAGTCGTATTACTGTTGTCATGGGCGGGGGTCCCCACTTACCATCAGGTGGGCCTTCAGCTGTAACTCATACAAATAAAAAAAAAAAATCTTTTGACCCACGGTCACACAGGCTGCAGGAACCCACTAAAGGGTCTGAGCCTAACTAAATATCTTATTCGTTTTGAATCCATGCAAAACATCGTTCATAACTGATAAGATAATCTAAAGCATTAAAAAAATTGCCCATTAAACGCAAGTAGTAAACCTATTTGTTCAAGAGCATTGATAAATATTCACTATTGTTCAGTACAATGAAAGTCTGACAGTGAATGGCAGATTTAGCGCGACCGGGCGGTTCTGCGACACGACAGCCGACACGCTCTCAGGTCGCTCGTCGTTTTATGTCCAATTAATTTAAATAATAGCAGCCACCTACCTGCTCGAGACTACCAGACCCTTATTTTATATCGTCAGTCATCGCACGCACGCCCTTATTCTCGAAACGATCGAAATTTTATATCGGAGGGCTCTCGATAGCATTCTCCTAACGATTTCCCTTAAGATATAATTTTCTCTGGTCTATTCAGGTCAGATTCGCTGATCAGAAAGGTGTTATTATTAAAGAAAGTGTTATCTGAACTATCTAAGGGAAAGCAATGTCGGCATGGAGCTCGATGAGGGTATTTTATATAATCGTGCGATACTGGTACCAGGAGAGCTCCTAACACTATTTCCAAAATGAAATTTTTCAATAATATTTGTTCTTGCCTAATGTATATACAGAAAGCCAGAACTGAAGGCATTGAAGATCAAAATCAAGGCTTTACCTGTTCACAATAAAACTGAGATTAAACCTGCCATTGTTATTCATATATTCAGCTCATCATGACCTTAATAGGCATAAAGCGCTCTAGACTTTCAAATTAGCATGTCTTAAAAGCAAATCGATCGTCTTGAGGTCATTCATTGTGTTCTCGAGGGGACATTTGTCTAGTATTTATTCGGGGCCGGTTTTTTCATGTACCTGCCTACATGGCGCCTACCTATTCATATTCAAATTGGTTGTGTTGGGTAATTTTTAACATTTTATTTACAATTGTGTAATCTGATGACTAATGATAAATGAAATGAGGCGGCATTAGTGAGATGAATTGATGCTTTCTTTGCCGCTATAGGGCGTCAATATTGATATTGATCTACGATAAAGAGTGAGCTGGATTGAATGCGAGTTTATTTTGGTAAGTTACTTAGGTTTTAATGTTCAGTTTGGTTGAGATTTCCGGCGACTAAATATAATCTAGCTCCTTTCAAATTACTTATGTGAAGTTATATTTCTGAGCAAAAGCTTATAGCCCGTTCTTGAGAATTATATGTTTTGTGCCGACAAAATAGCACACTACACGCAAATGCTCGCTTATACACATGGAAATCATCCAAGAATACATTTTTTCTTAGTGGCATAGTGCTAATCTCTCTTTTACCCCTCGGGTTGTTCAGTTAAGTTTAGAAAAGACGTAAACTTAATATATAAACATGAAAACTGACTGTATTTTAACATATTGTCTGTATACATATAATGTACGCAATCTCTTGTAATAAGTAATATCCTCACAAATTTGTTTTCTTGTACGCATAAAATTTGACTTGTCTAAACGATCTAGAGAAATAAATGAGTTTGAGTATATCTTCACTTTGCAAAAAAATCCTCTATTGTTAAATAGCAACAGAGTTTGATTGATCGTTATACATTTGTTTCAAATGATAGACAAATATATAGATAATATAACATAATACAAAAGCAAGCCGTCTTCTGTCAACATTTTTTATCTTCAACTGCACGCCGGAGGCCTTATTCATTAGTGCAATGTTCCTCCCACCAACTGTGTTTTTTTTAAACCACCACTGGTCATTTTACTTTATTTACGACGCCATCCCGAGGTGAGACCCCAATTTCGCATGCGTTCGTGCCTCGATAATTATACCCTAGCAGGCTGAAAAAGGATGCCATTTTTATTGAACGATTATGAATACATACCCATAAATTACCTCAAGCAGTCTTGGCTTATATGCTTTAGGTGCGCTTGCGCTTGAATTATGTTTCGAATCAGTCACAAAAATAGATTTTCTTGCGAATGCTGGTTTGTGAATAATTTACGACAGAAATATACGTACTAATCCGATAATTACAGGCAAGTTGTTTTCTTATCTTTGTCCTAAAATTTGTCTCAACGTAAGTGCGTTATAATTGGCTTGTTATAATTATATTACCTAGAATGATAAAGTTTCTTTGGAGGAGGCATGTGGAGATGTTCAGATATTATCACAAAAAAATTATAGACCTCTCTAAAGACTAGGCTACATAAATTTTCAAGTATTATATCTTACAATGATATTTGATTCATAATTATCAGATGGGAATGCACTTCAACTTAATTGGATTGCAATCAACGTTCTTTACATTCACAACTTTTTAACTACATATTAAACAAGTGCAAAGGCAATACGCGCTGTAAGTAATCCATATACATATTTTCAAGGCAAATCATACCCCGTTGACCATGAAACCTAAAAATTCAGACGGTGGACAATTGTACCGTAGGTCTAAATTAAGAAATACATTTTGAAAATTAGATTTCGTGATAATAAATTGTGTAGATTTTATTTGCCGATGTGGACATTAGGTTAATTTGAAATCGAAGTTCATTTTTCTATCTTCTCATCTCATTAAAGTCGAAGTTAATAAAAAAAACCCGTGGTATTATTGTTAAAATACAGAAGTATAGATTGTGCGAACGCAGACGCAAACTAATGGATATAAATTTTAAAAGCGCAATTTTTTACTACGATTTTAATGTCACAACTTCGCCAGTAATCGTTTATCCCTGCATATTAAAACCTTATATTTATCGTAGCAATATCATGCATGCAAAACACTCTGATAGAGCAGCTTTTTAAGAATAAATTATGCTTTAGATAAATAATTAGTCTCGTTGAGTGGATTAGGTTTTTGTCGGTCGCTGGTCTTATACATGGGAAATTGAAATGTGTGTCATGTAGTCGGTATTATTATATTTAAATAAGAACAAGTATCAAACGATCCGGCCGTGTAAGGTTTGTATGGTCTTGCTTAAAATATCAGCAACTATAAAAACTTGAGAAAAAAGATGTGTTGAAGTTTGCATGACAAATCGAATTCTCGGGCTTTACAAATCACACGCGGCCAAAGTCGCGGGCGGGTCACCTCGTTATTTATGAAGGTGTTGCTTGAAGGTAGAGGGATGTGGTGGCAAAAAGCTCTCTCGTGTCCTCGATGTCGAGATAACGTTAAACGAGCATTTGTTATCCTTATCGCATGTTAGCGTGGCTAATGTGGACTACCCGATCGATTTATGTCGCTTGGCACCCAAGACAAATTGATAATTAATTTAAATACTTTGATGCTGCCGAATTATTTGCGATACGCCTGGCTTGAGTTTGTTTAATTTATTTATTGACTATAGGTTTCCTAAGTTTGTGCGTTGGAGCTATTTGCAGACTTAAAACATGTTATTTATTTTTTGTTTTGACAAAATATTTGACATTTCCTAAAGCTACCACTTTAAAATGTTCAAAGCGTTAGGTCCCTGTTTATATCCCCGGTTGGGATGCATTAATTTGATGATTATAACGTTTGTTCCCGGATCTTGATTGTATGTGCTGTGTGGTTGTCATAGACATGTCACCTACAGTCTAGTCTAGTTCTAGTGCTGGTAAATTCGTATTAGATATGTATCCTATAGGTATATAAACGATTGTTCGTTGTCTCTTCCCTCAAACTCCATAGCAAAACTTCATTAAAGTGATTTTGCAAGGATGAGGAGGACAAACTCGTAAATTTACCTTAACGTCAAACGAGAATTAATAGTTTATAATTTACTAATGTCATACCTAGTAAAATCTGATATCAGCGGGATGGTTACATAACTTTTGAATAAAACATTTCTTGTCGATTTCAAAGTCAAATAAATGTTTCACGAAAGAAGTTCTGGCTGTGGAGCAAGTACGCAACGGATATAGTCCATTTTGGTATTCTCATTAGTGCCAATAACTGCCGTAGGACATTTTCCCGTGGAACTGACTGTATATTTAAAATTGACTATGATAGAAACTGTATGACTCAAAAACCCATGAATCATCATCAGCCTTAGTCCACATAGGTCCCCCCAGTAAGCAAAGAGCCCTATCTTCGGCTTAACATTTTTCATACCAGATGTTACGTTTAAAATATTTATTTTATTAAATTGAAATAAATTTGCGTGCTCGTATCATAAGCAGGACCTCGACTGAACAATAGCCTGAGTGATGCTTGACTTGAGCACTTTAAGCATTGTCCTCAGATAAGCAACATAAATAATCGGGTATTCCAAATGATGGACTGCCTTTTGGAATGTTGGAGTGTAGGAATATTATTTCATCTCTTTGGGCTGATATAAAAAATATTGATAATAATTATAGGTTACACACGCAGTGATATGGTTATAAATAAATACATCAGTAATAAAGAACGAAGCCTATCGTACGTATCTAGATCATATTATGTCGTTTCTTAGAAACTACCTTTATTGGGATTGTGGTACTAGAACAAACAGTATAAAAACGTATACCATTTGAAAATTGAACATGCACGCATCGTAGTCAGTCAAACCAACTACTACGCTACCTAAATCATTTATAGTGGCGTAAAAAACACAATATCTATCAAATTTAAAGTGACGCTAAACCCATGTTTGGTATTCGTAATCAATAAAATATTCGCTCTCACGCCCTCACACAAAGCCCCATCTAATGGATGGCCATTGATAAAAACAGTTACTACCTCAAAATAAATAACACTGCGAGTTATCTCGCTCTTTATGATAAAAGTATCATCCACATTTACCCCTAGACACCGATTAAAATAGAACCTACTTATGACTCATAAGAAATATTTTAAAGTCGTTGAGTTGTTTGACGTATTTAGCTGCGTCGTGCAGTTCGATTCCCGCCGGAGCACACGGTCTGGTGAGGATGAAGTTTTCGGGTTTTGGCTGTATGTCTTGTTTTTCTGTGTTTGTCCATGACATCTGCGATACTGCGATCCTAATGCAGAGGTATGAGTGTAAGCAAAAGAAAAACCTAAAATTTAAATCGATTAAATAATAAGTTCTAAAAAACTATTATACAGTATGTATAAATAAACCAATGAATATTCATTGGTTTATTGTACATATGAACACATGCGTATGCTACAAATATGAAATAAGTATGTGTAGAAGAACTTAAGCCCACATCACTGAATTCCGCAGTTGCAATGATGCGGAAATAACCACAACGTAAACCCACGTCAAACTGTCTTCTCGATAAATAACAATCGATTGAAACACGTTACTCTAACGTAAATCAATACCCATAACCAACTCTACCAACATAAATTTGCGGATTGCCAAAGTTGTCGGAGCGCCACCACTGTCCGTCTTAAGTCTAAAACCCTTCAGCTCAGTTACGACGGATTAAATTCTTTAAAAAAGTCCCCTCACTCATCAGGTAACTTTGTCAAATTGCAGAAGACACCGTTTTTTGAGTGGGACACCAAAACAATCCAAACATTTTGGATCTTTTGTGTAATACGACACTGACCGCAGTCGCGCGAGTGGAACCGAGCGACCCTAGACATACCTGCCATATTATTTGAACGTCCGAGACTAAAAGCTATGCGTTAATGACTCTACACAGCAGTCACGAAAAAAGTTGTCATTTATCACCGATGCACAATCCAGTAGTCATTTCACACTGATAACTCCCGATATAGAGAGACACGTGTCATATAAATATGCATGTCTCGCGACAAGTTGCCCCACATTGCGTCCGCAAGCGCCGCACTAATCCCTTAAAACAATGCTAATGGATCTACGTAAAGTCCGCCGCCCTAAGTCCTGTCAACGCATTATACATCCGAGCGATCGCCTTAACGCTCCGCTCGCCACCAATAAACTTGACACTAAATTAGAGCTTTTATTCCTTTTCTAATCGAAAGAACAAAATTTTAAATAAATATTTTATTATTCTCGTTCAGTGAACGCATTTTAGTGTGAGCGATGAACACGGGTTCACGTCAAAACATCTTTATCGGGTTATTTGTCTTATAAAATACTATCAAGAGGCTCCTCGGGAGCGTCAGCAAAAGAGGACTTGGAGTTCGATACGTGTGCGACTGTTTGCTTAGCGCCCACGCCGCCGCGATCACTCCGCTTTAGGCGAGGGATAAACAATGAGTGCATCGATCGCTTCTCAATGGTTTTTGTTACAAAAATGGTTTATTTTTATGTAAAGCCTCGATTGAATAGGTTGTTAGGTGTAGATGTTAGCGCTCGGGCCGACCGTACCCGGAGATTAGAGCTCGCTACGCAGCCGCCTGGATCTAATGCAATGCGACGCCTGTTTGGAATTATGAACTTCTGATGTACTGATAAATCAATAAGTATGTCCTTTTAGTACGGTATTAGAGACATATATTAAATTGATTTATCAAGTTAAAGAGAAACATTCATGACTCTACTGTCGATTTAAAAGAAGTATAATGTAGCATAATTTATGAAGTGTTTGAGCACATGGCTGATCAGAGATAGTAAAGTCAAAGCGCGCGTCGGGTGGATTGCGTTAAGTAAAAGCTCGTAACCGGTTGCATCGGAAGGGGCGTACATCGCCGCCTGCAATCACGCACTTGTCGCGATTTCATCACCTGCCCGCTAAAAGTGACGGAATTACGGATGCAAATCGATCAACAGCAGTTATCGACTCGACGAGAGTTGACGCTGTAAATTAGCACGATACGCCAGATAATGTTTATAGCCTTCCGCGTTTTAGCAAAAATGGTAATTGCGAGACACGCAGCCGAGCGTGTGCAGGGAACTCCACACCTCTCGGCGTTCCGTCGTCGCCTCGTAATGTTTTTCAATGTAAGGAAAATAGCCTTTCGAAATGAGGTACGATTACGGTTCTCTTCTTGGAAAACGCGTATCATTAGAGCTCAATACATTCGTTTTCCGTATCTTTTCCATCTCCAAACACGGTGTATTTTTGTATAAACACGTATGAAACTAGTAAATCTGTATGATGAGAAACAAAGGAGAACAATCCGAATTGATCGATGTCGGAAGCGTGGATTCCATCGTTCGGATGACTTGCAAGTAGTGAGCATGCTCTCATTGACTCCGCCATTGACCCCGCGTCAACCGCATTAGCGATCACAATAAATAATGGAACATCCGTCCCGGGGGTATCAGATCCGAAAACATACAATTTTTAACAAAAACCGAGAAGTAATAGATCGTCCCCAAGGGTGTGCATGGCACTGCAATTGGAAAAAAAACAGTTGAAAAAAGGCTGTGGTTTTGACACCTGGCACATTACTGTAATTATTGGTATCCACCCAAATAATGTCCACAGAGAATGACAATAAACTGTTATATTTGTATGTGACAGAGTTTTGAATTGACACACGTTTCTTATTCAGTGTGAAAACACGGAATGTTCTTCGAATGAGCTCTATTATGCTTGAGACACTTGGGTGTGAGTGAATGAAGTGTAACGTTTCATTAACAGAGGCCCGTGGTCCAAGCAAAGGCCACACCGGTGTCTCGTTTCATTTTTTTCTTCAGTCTAGTGAAAGGCAGCCGCGTCTCCTTAAAAGCCTTGTGGACTGTAGTCGTTAGCGTGCCTTTACTCACGAAATATATTTCGTTATAACGCTCAATGGGAAAAAATACTTGGACGTAGAAGTCTACTGAGGTTAAGTGGCAAGGCAATGCACTTTTATTTGCTAAAGATGTGAAGATGCAAAGTTTATTTACTAATATTAGCAATAGCGTGAATGTTTCTTCGAACAACAGCTTAATCGGGGGTTACATACACCGGCCTTTATTAAAATTATTAAATTTTTCGTATTGTGTTTTTTTTCGTTAATTTTGGTAGGTAAATCTAAAAATTATTTTAGCTTTCATCAGCACTTTCTATAGTGCTGACGAAAGCGGCATAAAGATAATAAAATACATATTTTTCATAGGCAAACAGTAAAACACTTTAAACATACGGGCACAGGTGATGAGCTCGCATGATACATATTTATGTATTCAACAAGGTATAATGCACTGGAAATATCTACCGTATAGGACTGTTGAAGCTAATCTCAATAATTGGAGAGCAGATTTGATGTCTAAAAGGAAAACTTACAAATGAAGCTAACATTATTTATTATGGCGAAATATCGTAGTTATTAATCATGAAATTATGCGTCTGCGGGCGGAGCTAATGATTCACGTGTTGCGGTTTTGAAACTATTTGTGAATGGACGTCATGAAACCCGTCCCTCTCGGTATTACCCTATCATCTACCAATACGAAAAAATATTCCACCAGCATAAAAAAAGTGTTAGGTATTCCACAAAGAGGATATTATGCCGCCTAAATTATACTTTGCAGCATCCAAAATGTGGTTTAGCTTGACTCAACCGAAAATTTTCGGAACACGTCATTTTCGCAGGTATCCCTCATGATGGAAAATAAAGCTGGCGATAAAATAAAGTATATGTGATTTGATTCAAGTTGAAGCGACCTTTTGTGTTGTTGCAGCTGTCAGAAAGTCTAAACAGATATTTATTTTAAACAGAATATGTCTTTAAATTTCAATATTGTATTATTCGATATCATTACAATGTCCTTGTCCGGTATAATACGACCAATAAAATCATCGATTATCGTACACTTCATATCGATGGAGGCCCGAGACAATTTTGAATTCAAATAATGATACCTACCTTTCTGCTGAAATGTAGATTTCCAGGACAGGTATTCCGCTAGTTGGCATCACGTCATCCGCCGACGGGTGAGGTAGTTGTGGGTTTGCGTTAACAAATCGAACGGTCGGCATCACAAAAAATGCCCTTAAACTATTTGTTGTGGTTTCCACAAAAGACAAAAAATGGGACATCAAAAACCAGTCAGCATTGGTCGGTGCGTTTCGAGTCAGAGGCATTGTATAAAAAACCATGTGTTAAGGAATGTAAAGAGCCATTTAATTATCCTAATATATTGTTAAGGCCGCAGAGGGAGGTGGTAATAAATTGGCGGCTAGTCTGAGGCGGGCGAGGTGGCGAATGAAATCGTAGACCGTGAGTTAACTCGTACGTACGAGATATGAGGTGGCGCAACGTGGAGAGTTGGGTTCCCAGAGAGATGGTATTGAAACGAGCGGGGCGCACGTTGGCTCGAGTTACAGCCGATCTGTTTCAGTGCGATGATCCTTGCAGTCTTGCTCGTTTTGTCGGCTCCATCGGGCGGCCTTCATTATGCGTCCGCGCAAGTGCCGGCACCACTGCGCCGGTTCAGGTAGCTCGGTTCGCATCAAAACTTGACCTTAGGTATTCGTTACGCTTGTTATATTTTTTGTTAATCAATATAATTGAATATGAGTTTTTGATGTGGTGTAATTTGATAATTTGCGAATATAAATTTACGTAAATCGACAACTTGACAAAAACTTGTTTAATACTGGGTTTTTATAGGGTCTTCACATATGTATGAATATGAAGGTGCATACCAAGCTATGATAATCTCGATATTAGGGCACGCAGTAATAGATACCGGAGGGACGAGGTGTCTGAGACCGACGACGTCCCGCTGCGCCCAAGCATTGTGATCGACAGCTTGTTTACTAAAAATATGCATAATGAATTTATAATAACCTGCCATGTCGCCCGACGACTGTGTACCTACCTTGTTAATGGATTATCTATCTATTGAAATACGTGGGCTATGGGATTAAATCTGTATTCTATGACTCTCTTGTCCACGAGGTGACAACTGGCCTAATTTTAATGCAATATAGACTGATTGAAAGCGTATTTTATCTCGCATAAATGGCTGCATATTTTTGTGAAACTTTACGAGTAGTCAGAATGAAGGAATGTAAACAAGTTACGGGTGCGAGATGTTTAATTGCGCCACCGATGTGTTCCCACGTTTAAATGCAGCTAGTGTTTGAATAAGCATTTAGCATTCGATTGTTTTAGTGCGGACCGAGACGTCTGCGGAGAAGCAAACATGGAGCTTCCTGACCGTCCCGCTCCCCCGCGCCCCCTCGCCGTCACGTCCAGCCGGGCCCGATCGAGGTTCACGTTCAGAGTTCTCGAACAAAATGATACAATACTTACATAAGTTTTTGTCATCGCCCAGAGCGATTGTCACCGATGTTTACGGTGTTAAAAAACAAAGAAAAGCTAGCGAAGTCCAACATGTCACAATACTGGCAACTCTTTATTAGGTGGTGTTCGTAGAAATAATTATGTACGGTGCTCTGAAGTGTCCGTCGATGAATGTAAGCAATACTTGCCAGGCGGGGCGCCCTACGAGGCCGGGCTCTCGATTCGTTACGTCAATCTCCATTTTTTTTGGGCAAATCTGCATAGACACGGTACGTAGTGAGTTGACATCGCGCCACAAAGCCACCACGCGGCGCGACGCATTGTCCGCATTTCTTTATAAATATTTTGACATTTCCTTTATTTGTTCGTCGGAGTTATTTCACAAATAAAATTGTGTCGATCCTTTTGTGTGGCGTGTTTTAATTTGATTTATTTTGACGACAAAACGGCCGACATCCTGTGTTGTCCAGCTCGGGCTGTGGCGGCGACGTTTGTCAATTTGTTAGCACGTTGGTATTTCAATAGTGGAAGTAAACAATGAGTTCGCGTTGTACGTCTTGGATGTATACCTAGTTCCTGTAAATTATGTTGCAAATATCATGATTGTTCTAATGTATTAGCGCGAAGTTGTTAAGCAAATTTTTATGATTCACATGAATGATTATCTACATTGACACGACCATAAACAGTAAACAAGTTGGAGTAGGTAATGGTTAAGTTCTTTAGCATTAAATTATCGGAAAAATTTCCAGATCAGTTTTATGTTATTTTGTTTTACATTGTTTTTCTTTTACTAACGTTTGTCAGTCCATTTCTAGGTATTGAAATGTGGTGTTAATTTAATATTTTTTAATTTAAATTTGTGGACACTACCATACCAGCCTTTAATGATACAACTGCATGTTATTTTTGGTAAAACTAAAATCTTTTTTTAGGCGATATATATTAATATATAGGGGCAACTTTAGCATAATAACTATTACAGTTAGTACTTAGTTAATAAGCAAAGTTATTTTAATTTACTTATTTATTGTATCTAGTGTATTATAATATCCCTTTGTATGTTTTCCAGAGATGCAAAGAGAAGCTGAACACGCTAGCCATCAGTGTTATGAACCAATGGCCGGGTGTGCGGCTGCGAGTGATTGAGGGCTGGGACGAAGAAAATTCGCATCTGGATAACTCTCTCCACTACGAAGGAAGAGCCGTGGATCTCACCACGAGTGACCGGGACCGCAGCAAATACGGCATGCTGGCGCGGTTAGCGGTCGAAGCTGGCTTCGACTGGGTCTTCTACGAGAGCCGCTCCTACATACACTGTTCTGTTAAAACAGGTACAAACATACTTTTTTCTAGTTTAGTTGTATCTTATTCATATAATTAAGACTAATAGCTTTTGTATAGACAAGTTTTACAATTATCTTTGAATGAGCGTGTAACATTTTAACGTCCTTATTTCAGCTTGTTCATACGCGTTATTATGGCATTGCGGGTATGTGCGGTATTCGTGCAATTTTTTCTAGAAATTTAATTATATTCTTATGTCATTTGACCATCTACATAGGTGATGGTGTCACTCAGTCAAAGTCAATTGAACACCATGGTTATCCGTCTTGGTTATATTATTTGATATGATATCTCAAATAGCAAAAATTTAACTTAATAACTTTATAAACACACAGCCAACCTTGAAATGGACATCGAGTATTATTATATGAGATATGCCTTTAAATAAAAATTTATAAGTGTCGCAAGAATCACAAAGAACCTTTAAGAATTCGTATAAACATATTAACAATAAGCAAAAAGAGTTCATTAAAATGTAGGAAATGTAAAGCACAACTGATATTGTAATAATTATGCAAAAAATTGCTCCCTTTGTGAACGTGCGGCAGATAGGCTGAGAGAACGCGTTGAAGTCTTTTGTACAGCGTAAATCGCCTGCGTAATATTTCGAGTTTCGACCTCGGAAATGACAACTATATTTGCTCATTAACGAGCAACTCATTAGAAAATCTAATATTTGCCTAAAATTTAGTATTCCTTACGTAAATGTAGGCATAAACGGTAGGCCTCAAAGTGGATTTCTCTAACCAAAACCACATACTAAAATCGGCAATTGGAAAATCCATTTCGTTATTATCACTTACGGGTACATAACTGTACAATGTGGCCCACAGGTTGCGGGACGGCCAAATATATAGTTGAACTTTATAAGAAGAATGCATCTCAGGCAGCTTCCCGCGCCCGCGCCGCGGCGGTGTCGATCAAACGGACGAACGAGCCTCTTGTTAGCATCCCTCTCTGTCCGGCTTGCGTCGAAAACTGCACACATCTCTTTCCCGCACGGCCGCATCGCAGCCAATCCCCCACTTCTATAATTACACCGGTGATTCAATGGCTACTTATATCTATATATGTGTATAAGGCATAACGATGAGAGAACCGTACCTTTATATGTATGTGTGTGCTTTTAGATATTATGGAGGCATTCCGACGCGCCCGCATAGTTCCAATTAATTTCGCAGATGAGACATGTCTTTAAATTAGAACTTTTATGAAATAAATATAAACCTTGGGTAGGATTTGTAAATGATAATTTATAAAAATATTTAATTCATAACGTCCGTAAATTGTATAAAGATCATGCCGAAAGGAAATATATATATCGTGTCTACCTATATAATGCATATTATATATATAATCTGTGCTTCATCTTTATTGTGTGAACATTGATTTAGGTATATTGGTTCTACTAAATAACATTAAAAAAAAGACATAATTCATGAAAATGCCTATACTTCCTTTAAAAGTTTTTAATGACTTCTCTAGAATAAATATTACAAAGCTTTATCGTTTTCTCTAATGAACTGGTTGATGGGATTAAATAAAGATATACACATTTCTCATAAGGATTCCTTACTGTCTCATTGTAGTTGACTCTGTGGTTTTCTGTTTTTTTACTAATTAACTACATTCCGATTCTACATTAAAATTCTGAACGCAACATCCACTCAATTAAAAGCTCAACTGCAATTATAAATTGATTACTACACCAATGATTTGTATTTTTTTATACAAAGCATTTTTTCTTTGCATATTTCACAGAAACCTTGAAATAGTATCCGGTTTTAACTGAGATTGAAACCAAAGTTCTGAGAAAGAAGTATAATAGCATTTCAAAAATAAAAAATAATTCTTGTTTATACAAAGTACATCGAATTCGATTAACAGAATTAATAAATATAATGTATAGGATCTGTGGTACGGGTAAAAATATCATGTATTTTACTTAAAGCTTTTTAAATTGATCATAACAAATAAAACGCGCCCAAAACGAGAAAGGGCAGTCATTGTTTCAAAATCCGAACCACTGATAGCTGGTGGATTCTCTGGGATCGGTCTCGGGCAATTTGTTACGATGTTTATTCATTTATTCCGGCGTTTTGTACGATCGGCCTCTTTTAGTATTATTTTGGAACTTATAAATAATTAATGTGCATTGTAGGTATATGTATTTGGTCCTCGTGGTGAAGGCCGAGGTCTGCAAGAGCTATCAACTTATCTTGCCATTGATATAATTCTACTGCTTTTATTGGCCCGACTCTCACAATACGTCACATTGACAACAAAAACGTCAATGTCTGATAACATGAACTAAATATTTAAATCACTATTTTGCTTCAGGTGTCGTATCCCAATAATACGTATTTAAAATACGGTATGAATACCAAAATAACCCATTCCCAAAACGACTGTTATGTCAGTAAAGATATTCAAATTTGCGATAAAGTGATGAATCTAAATATGAAAAGGCGTCAAATGGTAATATTTTCTTTTAAATTGATAGCAATAACATAAATTATAATAAAAGCTACAACTATGAACTCTAATAATGACTTATATTTCCTTTAAAATGTTTGTCTTCTGACTCACTTTATGTATATAAATGTATGGCTGTATAATGACGTGGATTTGAGTATACTTTCAAAATTCAGTGCCTAGTTTATCTCATATATTTTGAATTACTATAAAATTCTTTTAAGAAGTTATTATTTTCCTTTAGTTTATTCATGAAATCAACATACCTACAAGTGGTAAAAAATTGCTCAATCATGGTGCTAAAAACTATTTGAAGTTATTTTTAGATTCGATTAATTAGTTTTCGTTGGTCGGCGGTCATCATAAGATCTTTGAAACGACTATTAGATCTCTACGAATTTTATAGCAATTTAATAAGTCCAATATAATTTATGTATTGTTTTGATTTTGCCGTCCAAATCACCACAAAGTTCATTAGAAATCTGTTTGAAACCGTTGGTTTTATGCGACTGAAGTATGTTACTGAAAGTATTGTATATATTTTGTTAACTTGAAACTTGAACGCTTATATTACTAGTGAATAAATAGAAGATAGATTTTCCTTAACAATTTATATTCCAACAACCATATGATCGTAGTGACTTTATATAAATAAAGTTCATGTAACGTATTATTGTATAATTCAGTAACGTGGAACACCTACAATTAATGAACAAACTTCAAAAAACACCTTAATAAAATGAACAAACTTGGAACATCTCGAGAGGCATTCATATATTCAAATATTCGCAGCTTTACTACAAATTCCAGTGATTTATTAGCAAGCCGATACGAACAAAGCTTCCCACGGTCATGACATTGGATACTTTAGTAGGCGTCTATCAAAGTAAACATAGTTCGATCAACGGAATGATGGTCTATCAGTGAAAGTTGGTGACGCAATATCCAAGCCAATATAACCTTAGCCTTATTTGAAAACAGGTAATTTGGAAGATTATGAATCGTATCCAAATATTGTTTGAGATAAGATTTGTTTATCTTTGCATGAGAAACACATCAGCGTGCTACATAATTTAATATAATGCGACAGTTTGCGTATTTTTTATCCAGTTATTTTATCCTAATATAAAATACAGAACACTTATTTTATGACATATAAGATTTTTTTTTCATTTAATTTGCTTGTTAAATATTTCATTTTAAACAGTGTCTCTAGATGCGTATTTTGGAACGATGATTGAAACGGTATTTTTTATTTGCGATTTATAAACTTCCTGTATTAGCAAAATATTTTTAAATAATTTAGGTTTATTTTCATATTTACCTTGTCGTCATGCCAATAATAGTATCGGACTCTAAAGTATAATAAAATAACACGTTATTTTGAACAATAAAATGAATGGTAATTTTGAAGCGTCGTACATCCTAATTGTAGTTGTTGTAACACCAAAACAATCTGACAAGATGTAACACGGTTCAACATTGATAGATTCAGTTAAACAAGTAATACAAATTGGCTCGTGTTTCCGAGAATAGAACAATGCGATGAACATTAAGGTGGTTTTACACGGGACGGCAATGGGCGTGACCGCGTGTGACCGGGACATGTCACGACTTCTCTTCACGTGCCTCATTAGGCCGAAATAGGGCAAAACACAAGCATGTAAGAGTAAGATGAGCGCGATAAGTTTTTCTAGCTAAGAATAGAACAATTGCAGCGCATCCTACTACTATTATAAAGGCGAAAGTTTGTAAGTATGGATGTATGGATGTTTGTTACTCTTTCACGTAAAAACTACTGAATGGATTTGAATGAAACTTTACCACAATATAGCTTATACATCAGAATAACATATAGGCTACAATTTTTGAGGTTTCTATAAAATCTATATATTGTATATAAAAGAAAGTCGTGTTTGTTACAACACTTATAACTCGAGAACGGCTGGACCGATTGCCATGGTTTTTGATTTGTTGGATTTGTTTCCGTCCCGAATAGCAGAATAACTATTAAAACATTGGAAAATTAACGAAAAAAATAAAATCAATTTATCCCCGTATTCTCCACGGGAACGGGAACTATGCGGGTGAAACCGCGGGGTGCAGCTAGTTATAAAATAAAGCTACATGATTGAATTTGCAACTGCCTGTCTAAACAATATTTAGTTCTAGCATTATTCTAACTTCTGAAGAATAATATTGTAATAATGGACATTGAACAAAATTTTAATCAACATTTAAGTAATTACGATAAACCTAAAAGTTGAATAAAAATTGTAGTTGCATTTTATATTAACGTGTATTATAATTACCAACACGCCACTTACTACGCGACATATGGATATGAAATATTTATAGAGATAATGTATTTATTTACTTGGTTCGTTATATTTTTTCTAATAAAATATTATTCCACTAATATTTTATTTCACAATTACTATTTAAATATATTTATGATTCGAGTTTTGCTACACAGATACTATTATAGGTTATGTGTGTATTGCGGTTTTCTGTTCCACATTTTATCAGGTCTTGTCAGGTTTGAAAGGGCACATTTTTTTTTAATAAGGTAATATCGTGCTAATACACGATACTTGATATTTAAAGAAATAAATGATTTTGAGTTTGAATGTTCTTGAGCTCCGTGAACAAATATAAAGATTTATTCATAACAAAACAATTGACAGAACATTGCAATTTTCATTTTACTCACGCCTAATAAATTACTGTTACAATACTTGTATCTGAATAAACTTCATTTCGTAATTTACTTCCTCGCTACAAATTATAAGACCACCTAAAGATTATAAAAAAATCGGATGTACCGAAACGGAAATCTCGGAGATATCAAGGTAGCGAGCAATGTTGCACTCCAGTGCTCATTGGGCATGCGTGCGAAAGCCTCGTGACATTCGAGACGCCACATCCCGGAAGGCTGCGGCGGACTCCGTTCCCACAGTGACGAGAAATTTATGGCGTTCCCGTTCGTTTAAGGTCGTCGAATGGACAATATTATGTACGTTTAGTGTCTGTAGGGTCTCTTATGTCGATTTCTTATAAAAAATAGAAAAATGGTACATCTATATTTATTAAATAAATAAATACTGATTATGATTAAACCTGAGTAGTATTATCTATTGTTGTTGTTTAGACATTTGTTTTTCTCTGAAACTATAGCTTTACGTAAGTATTATTAGTAAGCTCAGCGCTTGTATACTAGCTTTATAAATGTTTGTGAATTCACCATTTAATAACCACACTTTATATACTTTTGAATATATGGATAACTAGCTGTAATTGTATAAACACATATCAGAAAGCCTTTAAAGTTCTGAAAGATTTGACAGATTAATCGTCTGGTACCATTGACTGGTTATTTTTCCCATTTGCTTTTGCAAGTCACTAAATTTCTTAGGACAATCTAAATAGTTATGACGGTATCCTCGTAATTATTCATAAACATTGCTCATCAAGACATTAATGACCACATGTCAGTACAACTAGTACAACTAATATTGGTCCTGGATCATTATTTAGTTCTCGCAATATATTATCCATAATGTGTATTCCAAAGGTACTCAAATACCTATTTACAATACCAGCAAATCTTGAGTTATCGTGGACAGTCAATACTTGAGAGCAATAACTTGGAGCGTCTATCTCAGTAACTTACGACGATACACTCATAAATGCGTACTTATTACGTAAGAAAAGCAATATCGTTTATTTGCCGTTTAAATCATTTTCAGTATGGCTCTCTGCAACCGTAGTGTCAGCCCAGTGTTGTTAAATACATTAAATAGATATCACCAACACAGTATTATTTCTCTAAAATAAATAATAGTAGCTCAGTAAGTAATAGTTTAATAGTTTGTTTCGTTGTCACAATTAATGACATATATATTTGCGTTGCTGTTGCACAGCCTTGCATAAACGAAAGTGCGAAATTTTTATATAAAAATTTATCACATAGCTACGTCAGTGTTTCATGGTACTATCATCAGCAACAAATCCCTGCATCGTACAGCTACTTTTAATTTATTTACTAACGGTGTGGCCGCAGCATTATAAGTATTTATAGTTTTTTGGATGTTTCCTAACCTTGAGGTTATGGTTAACAAGAATACAGGTACCTCGCCAGACGAAACAAATCTAGTTTGCTTATTTATTTTTTCGTTTTACGTTGTAAGATGCGCCTGAGAGCGTTGTTCGGCGTGCGCATGATTCATATCATAACTAAGTAGTTTCGTGTTGATGTATCATCAAAAAGCCGGATAAAATAATAAACCGGTAAGTAAATGATTTTACGTTACACGGTCATATCGACGTAGGAAAGCATATTTGCTGTAAGTAGACAAAATACCTAAAGTGACTTTTTACTATCATTAGAATCAGAAAAAAAAGCCGCATCGAATGATCCGGGTCCTGTGTCTCTACGATGAAAAAAAAATTACATACGCCCTTGAAAACGCCCGTACTTGTATTTTTTTTAGCAAGATTAAATGCTGTATGTAGACCAAAATCTAGTCATTTTAGACATTTTGTACTTACAGCACAAGAAAGACTGCATTTTTTGCTTAACGAATAGTTACTTCTTCCCATTTAAAAACTTAACGCTACTTACAGCATTTCTGCGGCTTGTGATTTTTATATTCGTTTACTTACAGCCAGTTTCCCTAACTTTTTTACCTAACTATTACAGCGTGTTACTTTCATAAACTTCACAGTTTATGAAAGTAACACGCAGGTAGGGCTCTGTAATATATGGAATGAAACAGATGCCCATCGTGGAACAAATGAGATTTCGACATGTTTATTAAATTTATATAATGGAAGTTGATTCTCAAGCTAAAGTTAAGACCTTATTATTTTATTTCGATTCCTGCTACGGACAAAACAAAAATAAGACCGTTTTATCTATGCTTTGCATTATCTAGGTGTATTAATCTTGAAATTATTCAGATGAACTACTTGATCCCTGGCCATACATATATGCCTGTAGGCATGCATTCTGTGTTAGAACGAGCAGTGAAGAAAACAATAGTATGGGCTCCATCCCAATGGCCTACTATTGTAGGAATAGCCAGGAAGAACCCCTTTCCTTACAAAGTAACCACACTTGAAGGAACAAATTTTATGGGATTTGAAGAAATAACAAATAATACTTTTAAGAAAAACCAAATAATTAATATTTCAAAGATGCATGTGGTTACATTTAATAGGTGTAAACCACATGTGATGTATGTGAAAAACTCAACTCACACTGAAACAATTGAAGTTCAATTGAGCAGCCTCAATAGTGCAATGCCGAAATAAAATTTATATACGACTAAGTTACCAACATCCCAACAAAAATATAATGTAATGTAAAAAGTGATTCCAAATATGTACGCCAAAGAATATTTAGGTTTTAAGTACAGCTGTAAAACAAATGACTGTTTACCTGAAACCGATGAAGATGACTGAAAAAAAAAATGTGAATGATTCTCGATAGCATAATTTTAATATCATTGGTTTATTTACTTTTTCTTAAATATGTTTTTGATTGGACACAATGTCTTCATGTTAAGTTTCAATTATAATTGTATTTTGTTACATCTTTCGTTCTAAAATAAGACAAATTGCCACTAAGTTTCTGTTTTTTACTTTTAAATCAATATTTTTTTGATTGGATACAATGTTTTTATTTACATCTTGCGTTCCTAACTAGTTTTAGGGCCTTAGTTTTTATTTTGTATATTTATTTTTTTGTTTTATCTCTTATACAATATATAAGAGAAAAATACTTTATTAATTCATTGTATTGTTGATACGAAGTTCTGGCAGTATAATTAGAGCTTCAAATCTTGTTTCAACAATTTCAAAGACCATAATTTTTTTTTTTACCATTTACGACATTTTATCGTTACATTACCAACTGACCCACTACATTTCTAGATCTAATCATAATTATAAATTTAATCTTACATCTTGAATTGCAGTACCCAAATAAATAAATTTACTATATACAGCCTATTTACCGCCTGTAAATTGATAATATTTCCACCTACGCGTACATTTTTCTTCCTTAGTTACAGCGTTTTAAAGGTATGTGATTTAAAAAACTGTTTGCTGTAAGTAGCCAATCACGTACTTATAGTAACTTTGGATAAAAAGTTTACATTCCAAATGGTGACTGGCAGTTAAATAAACCTATGTTCCAAAAATGGTAGCACTATCATGGATAGGTCAGACACAATTAATTTTTTTCCGAAATTGATAAAGTTTTTTGGCTCTGGTGAACAATTGCAATATGTCTACTTACAGCAAATATGCTTTCCTACGTCGATATATAAATAACTGCAATTTCAAACGACAAACGATTCAAACGAAAAGACATGGTCACCTTAAAATCAGGTATATTCATTAGTCCTCGTTACTTTAGTAGGTATATAAATGTTTATATGGAAAATAATCTACTAAATAAGAACACGACTTAAAACATTCAACGAAACCTTCAGTATATAGTTTAATAGCGACCCGCCCCGGCTTCGCACGGTTAGTAAAGCATCGGTGTCGTATCAGAAACTACCCGTGCGAAGCCGGGGTGAGTTGCTAGTGTATTATACATATAAACCTTCCTCTTGAAACACTATATCTATTAAAAAAAACCGCATCAAAATCTGTTGCGTAGTTTTAAAGATTTAAGCATACATAGGGATATAGGGACAGATAAAGCGACTTTGTTTTATACTATAGTTTATTTATATATATGTATACATTTTTAGTAGGAACATTTAACTTGAAATCTGTTGGAAACTGAGAGTGCTAGAAAAATTGTTTTCAAGGAGCGAAACGAAGAAATTATTAGGTTGTATGATATTCAGCCACCAGCCAAGTGTTAACAAAAATATAAGTTTTGCTCACCGTTTTGTTTCTACTGAGTTAAATACCTCAAGATCTGTAATATATTTTTAGGTTCTGTTTAGGAGGTAATCTTTTGCGCTTTTAACTCAATCGTTTGCGCTTTTTACCTGTTTATCGATAGTTATTAATAAAATAAATATATAAATGTGAGATTTTTACAATGGGAAATGTAGATTTTTATACAACAAAGGATCAGTTAATGTCCGACAAAAGCCGGACTGGTCCATAACTGAGTTCGGCATTTGCATGACCACGCGCCGCAACTAATTTCTATACCATACGATGTAAATCAGATACAGTTTTGCCGATCAGATGCTCACGATGACCTTACTACATGAAAGGTTCTGGATAAAAGTATAAAGTATTTTGATCGTTATAGCAAATTGCAATATAATTGCATTGCAATAAAAATACCTCAGAGTTAAGTGTTTTTCTTAAATATTGAATACTTTATTTATAACCGTATATTAGTGATATTTTAGTAAAGTTATGTTATGTTTTTTTGTGTGTCAGGTAATTTTGAATTCTATCGAAAAAGACTAACAAATTAGATAATCTGTCGCTAATAAGTTTACGAATAAGGCCCTGAGTCTTCTTTCCTGTTCTTGGTTTTTTAACAAGGAAACTTTTTTATTTTTAACTTTACTCGGTTAAATCTCATTAACTTGTCAGTTATAGGAAATCATATAGGTATTCTATTTAAATATAGGTGTTGTAGCATAAAAGCGACAGAGAAGGTGGTGTTCGAGGCAAACCGGGCGTCGGTGGGGCTCCGCCGAGGGCCGCCTAGCTCTCCCGGTGGTCCTCACGGGGCGGAGTCTCCGCGGCCACTCGGCTGCGCCGGCGCTGCCCCCCGCGCCGCCCGCGCCCACTCCGCGCCGCACCAGCGCTCGCGACGCTTATCGGAACATCTTCAGCTTAACAAACGTCATCGTATAACTGAATATTTAAGAAAAATCTTTGATGTCTCTTTGGTTAAAATAACGTTTTCATACTTTTAGTTTTTGCCGCAAACGTCGACCATCTTTGTATTCCGGTCTATGTTTAAATGTAAATGGAAGGAGAATGAAAAAATGAGTTATAGCCCGGAGCCGTCCGGGGAGCATATAAAAAACCGCAAAAGCGGCCGACACCTATTCACCGACTCGTATGATGCGTTCGACCGACAACAAACAAATGTTGACAATAAGCGCTTGACTTTGAGCAAAATCTAATTTGTGCGGTTATTGTGTAATGGGATACGGGACCCATCACATTCACCGTAGTTTTGTGAAAGGGCATCACCAGAATTTATCGGTCGGTTACACAACAAATCAAATATTAACGAGCTCGCGCAAACCGTTTCAAGGGCTTTGCAATAATAGCATTGCCGTGTTCATTTGCGCATGTGATTGCACCACTCACTGTAATTGAGAGGAAGTATGAAAAACTGGTCGGCAATCTGTGTGCTCTATCCAGCCAGTTGCGTGGCACGTTTACTGAAAGAGAAAACTAAAAATATTCGTGACTACCTGAATGTGCAAGTCTGGCTCAAGGTTTAGACAGGTCCGTCCAACTCATCCTTGCACGCGGTTTGGTCACACGGAAATGTATTTTTTGTCGTCAAAGAATTCTGGATTAACTCAGGTACAGTATAAGCGGGATCAGGATTTAAATAAATACTATTAGATAATAAACAAACAGAGTTAAGAAATCGGATTCGAATGCGTGTTTAATTTCGAGCTCAGTTTTTTCGCAAGTGCGAACAATGGTGGCAAATTATTTGCAAAAAGGATTGAATTAGTTTATGTAGCGCTTAAAAAGTTTTTCTATGTAGCATTTCTTTGAAACGCTTTCTTTGTACGTGGACACCTAGCAGATTATGTATCTATAGAGGATGGGATTGGAACATTTGTGGTCGGCAGCAAAGCCCGCGCGACTCGGATTCCGGACTGTTTCCGATAACCCAAGCTGAAGGCAACGGGCCGTGATCCCTTTTGTTTCGTATCTTATCGGATTTTAATTACGAGCGTAGAGAAATCTCGTTATTCCTTTAAGGGATATGACTGCTCCGAGCTAATTTACTATCGTCCCTTGCACGATTTTATGTTCTCGAGTTTATTTTATTGCTTTAGGATCGTATATAGGTACGGCACGCAAGCGATGCTCATTTGATGAATGTTATTTCCATTTAATATTTTTATGGGTGATGTTCCATGTCGAATAACTTTACCTGGTGCATTTTATTGCCTATCAACATTTAATTAAGTATTACGAGGTTATTTTCTTGTAAGTCTCGGTAATATTTTGAAGGAAAGAATTTTTAAGTGATGATTATTTATTCCAGAATCATCTGTGGGAACTGGCGCTGGTTGTTTTCCTTCGGGATCTATGGTATATACAGAAAATGGTCCTCGAGATATTGAGACCGTCCAGAAAGGAGATTTGGTGCTCACCGCCGATGACACCGGCAAGCTCGTATATTCAGAGGTAATTTCAAATTAACTATGCACAAATTCTTTTTTTTTTTTAACTTTTAGTGTTTCCAGTAAATGATGCTCATAACTTCCAAAAACGTAATTAATTAATTACATAGTCAAATTAAATATTATGATTATTCAGCTTTTTTTTGTTAATGTTAACCAGTTGTTGATATGGAAGTCTTTATGGCACACATTTTGATGCATATGTTGGACATTGACTGGCAAGTGATAACTAAATAAGTAATAAATCTGTAAGGTCACCTTTGTCCATAACAATTACGACTAAGGTCCTCCCCTCCTGGTTTGATATTTGTAAGTTCAAGTCGCATTATGTGACGCTCGTCACTAGACTTCATTGTAGACGCATCTAATGTGATTTGCTTTGAAATGCTATGACAGAGTATAGCATCAATGCCAAGTGTGTATTTCATGATAATTGCGCAGCAGCGCAGACATAAAATTAGTGATGTAACTACCAAACAAAAATAAAACTATTTCAGTTGAGATGCAATTTTAGTGTCGGGGATCTAATACATTACGTGTATTTTCAGGTGCTGAATTTTATCGATCGCGATCCCAACGCGACGAGGCGTTTTGTCGAGGTGACAGCTGAGAACGGCGTCACCATCACCACGACGCCGTCCCACTTGCTGCTCCTGGCGGCCGCGGACGGCTGGCGGGACACGTTCGCAGCCAACGTCGACATTGGCGACGTGCTCCTGACGAGAGGGCCCGCCGGGGTCATGCGGCCGTCTAGGGTCGTTGAGACCCGGTACGTGACAAAGCCCGGAGCGTACGCGCCACTTACTGCCACCGGGACTATCATAGTGGACGATGCGCTGGCGTCCTGCTACGCGATGGTCCACAGCCACTCACTCGCGCACGTTGCGATGACTCCTCTAAGATGGATGTCTTCTTGGAGCGACAGCAAAGATACCACGCGAGGTGTACACTGGTACGCGAACGCCCTCTACGCCGTCGGCGACTTCGTCCTCCCCACGTCGTATAGGTACCGCTGACCCGGCGCTTGTGCTACGAACGTTTTTGGTAGGCTACGCGCGCGGGACGTGCTTTGTACATACAGTGTAAATATAGTAACTGAAGCAACACATATGTGTCGAACGTGTAAATACGCTAGCGAACATTGAATTAATTTCGACAGACGCCTACTTTACATCTACATTTGTAAGAATTTATTTATTAAGTAGCGATAAAACTGTGCAAAATTTGCACACTATGTACTTAGATAACTCGTATTTGTACATTCTGTCGGTATTGTTATTCTGCACAATGCAGAAATACTTAATTGTATGCGCTTATTTCTGTATAAATAATAATTATTGTAATTTCTTTAGTGAATGTAATGGATCGTCTTCTGAGATCACGTTTCCCTGAATAATGTGCATCGGTATTCGTTTCTCGCGTTTACTTCGTTCGATGCGCGCGAAGTTGAAACTATACATTCCATGACTTTCTTTTATCTTACAAAAGTTATGAATTGATGAAATTGTGATCTTGGTACCTAAACCAGTGCCTTAAGATTTTTTATTTATTGTTATTAAAGCTAAGTTTCTATTTATAAATTGACATAAAATACTTAGATCTAACTTATTCTCTATTTCCCTATTTCTATTATCTTGTATATGTATGTACTAAACTAACTTAATGCTTTAATATTTATTTTTTTCCAATGACTAGTTTCTTTTTATTTAAGTCATAAATTGTATAATTTTGTAATGTCTGAAAATAAATACGTAGATAAATGTTCCTTAGCCATGCGTGAATTATGAGCTTATTTAGTCTGATAATGGAGAAAAATTGCATTATTTATAACTGTAGATACTTATTCTCTTTACATGTTATTCTAAAGACTTTGAACAAAAAATGTCCGTGAATAGATCATTGTTTTTAATGAATGACTGCAAGAGATCATGTTTTAGATCTTGAACTGAAGAATAGGTTCCTATGAATTGAATTTAGTGTGTTGGTATAACTTGCTAGGGCAAGATTCAGTGTAATATTGCATGGTTGCTTCTCGAAATATTGTTTCCGGCAAAATAATTTAATATTATTAGTTACTAACAATAATAGTCCGACAAGTTTTATATTAAGTTCATTTAAAATCTATTAACCAATTAATTACAATTCGAGTACTTTATACTATTTGATACGGCCATTTTCAAATCACAAATCTGTATGAGGCAAACATTGTTAAGTATACCAATCCTCATCTAAGATAGGAATAAATATTGTTAATGGCTAGATATTTACTAAAACAACGACACACACAGGCAATAACCTACTAACGCTTACTAAGAGTTACTAACAGAATTGATATTCACCTAAATAGGTAAACCAGAAGAGCTTTAACCAATGATTCGAACATAAATAAATGCCATTAGTATTGCCATACTAGAATAATTCATATAAACATTATCACGAGCCATTTTCATGTTGCTCAGAAATATCGTTTATTTCGCATCAAATTAACGTTTTGAACTAATCGATAACAACTTGCGTCTTTATCTCATCCTCATAGGTAAAAGGAACTGTTCTTTTTAACATAGAACATACAATTATTTCATAATAACCTTCAAGTAGTGCACAAATAATAATTATAGGTAGATTAAACCTTTACTAATTTTACTTTTAAACATCGTGTTTAAAATTTAAAATGTGTTTACATTGTGACATGCAATTTACCGTCAGTATTTATATTTAGAGTATAAGCTATACACAACGAAAGTTATGTATTGTCTCTGTACTTAATGTATGTGAATCCGTCAAAACAAATGCCTATTTATACAATTATAATTTATAAATTCAGTTTAGAAGAGCGAAGTATAAAGACCGTTCCATAGACGCATTGACCCAAAAAGGTATTAAACAACATCAATAATAACGTTAAAATGGTTATTTCAAACGTTAAATGTCAGGTTTTTATGAAACCGGTCATACTTTAAGCTTCATAAACATATCTTTATCCTATGTCATATACAAAATAGCTATATTTTTAAGCGCTTCTTATAAAGAATGAAATGTTATAGTAAAATATTTGCAGTTTTGTCATGAAAATGTATTTCAAACAAAATAAAATGTTGGCTTTGTGGACTCAATTTGTTTATGTTTTAATTTTTGATTCACCCGCCTGCTACTATATTAATATACCTATTGAATTGCATTATCTGGTTATGTTTTTAATAAGAATCAAGAATTTTTCAAGTTGGCTAAGTTGGTTAACCTTGGCTGTGAAATGGGAGTCCCCGAAGACCTCAAATGTTCAAAATTTGAAGTCTTGTAGACTAGGGTTAGCATTTGAAAGGTCACAATTGAGTTGAGTGTCATAGACGAGCAAAACTACACGTGGAGTCTACGCGCACACATAAAATTCCATAATTCGTGAAGAACATTTATTTCGAGTACGAGACGACGACAACACGAGAGTTATTCTGAGTTCGTTTGACAAGAGCTGGGCTGTTTAAAAAATGGATGCAAAAATCCACCACAGGAGTCCAATTGCATGTTTTTGAGTTCACGTTGAGATTTCAATGAATAATACTGTAATAAACCGAGGTGAAAAATCTAAAACTAGGCGGCTAACTAAATATAAATTTTTTGCGTAAATGCTCATAAACCAGCGAGCTTCGAATTAAAAGTAGGCAACCCATTTAACCACCACGCTCTCAGGAAACAAGATGTGGATACAATTAATTGCCTTTACCTAGAGTAAATTATGCCTCCATGATTAAACAACGTTTTCTCGGAACAAAAGGAAAGTAATCAAGAACCTTTTCATATAAGAATCCTAAGTAATGTCATTTGAAAACATGACTCAATTTACTGGAAAGCTTTCCACGTCACATTATAAATATACCTACGTATTGTAAAATTAGCATCTATGCACTTTAAGTTTCAGACAAAGTTACTTAAGTTCTTTACTCTGTTGAATTCTTATAAAAATCATGGACACATCACTTCTTTTAAATTATCATTAAATAAATATGTACCTACAAGATCACGCGTTCTTATTAATAAGTGTAGCACTTGTTTAAACTATCCGACGCTCCGTGCGTAAGAAAAGCATGAAACCCCTAAAGAAAGGATTACTTTCTTTTCGTGAGCATGATCCTTTTTAACATTGTCTTAAACAACATAAGTCTGAATTACATTTTCCTTATTACTTTGGTGTATTAAATATGTTGCTTGTAGTAGAGAACAGCGACATGATACCATGGACTCTTATGATTTATGTAATCATTTACATACGGAGTAGTAAGCTTTCTTTATTAAATTATTTATTTTATGTTTTAAATCTTTGAATCAGATTTATTATAATAAAACATAGGTAGCTTCTTCAAGCTTCTCATAAAAGCGTTAGCAATTTTCCATGAAACATTCATTGCCTTTTTACAATCGGAATCTTATGATTCGGACCACCCGGATGGTCCGAAAGGTGCAACCCAAAGTAGCAGTAGAACTTAAGCTAATTTCGTCCGGAGAAGTCCTGCCGCCAAGCAGAGTTGCACTTGTATTGTTGTGTTTCAGTAGAACGATGTGGGTGCTGGTGAAATCACGGGGGCATAAGACGTTACATTCTCGTCTGAGGTAACAGGCGTTCCAGGATGAGACTTCGGTCTTCTTATTCTTATATCGGGGAGGACCTGAGTCGTGTCACTGTATTTATGGGCGTAGGTAATATCAGATAACCACTTAACACTAGGTGTGCCTTCAACTCGTCCAGTCATTTTAAATACATCAAAAAATGATAGTAGCCTATATCGCCATACTTAGATATTTATTTCGACCACCAAGCCAACCAGCCCATAATCTCTATGCAAATAATCACATCAATTCGTTGCTCCATTCCTTCGTTCATCCATTCATATTCTTGAGTTGATGTGGTATTTAAAATTTAGAGTAGATTTTTTTTTAATATTCGTTTACGTGAAACGTTCTAAGTTATTATGAGTTTTATAATGAAGAATATTTTTATGATAATAAAAAGTCCAATATGCAGCTTTTTGTATAAAGGACGAACGGAATGAATGCTTGTAATTTCAATATCAAGAAGCAGCAGTAGTTCCTTTTAAGGGTAAAAAAAATATTTTTTGTAATTTAGTTATTATAGTTTAATCTTTTTTTTTTTTTTTTTTATGTGAATTCGTGACGGAACGAGCTTTGGGCCCACCTGATGGTAAGTGGTGACCCTCGCCCATGACAACAGTAATGCGCGCGACTCAGTATGAGATCCAAATCTTTACTGAGTCGCATTCATCCTGCTGCGTCCATCACCCGAGACGGGGATGATACGTCTCATGCGCATGTGATTTCACCGGCAACCATACCCTTCCACCGGAACACAGTAATGCAACCACTACTGCTTGGCGGCAGATTCCAGATGTGGTGGCAGTACCTCTCCGGACGAACTTGGCACAAGTTCTACTGCTACTTTTGGTTGCTCCTTTAGCACCACCCAGGGGGTACGTGTAGGGAATCAAAGGATATACACCTACGGACGCGAGCAACTGGACCCCCCAAAGCAACTGGACCCTAAACTTATAATAAGCAAATAATATAAATGCAGATACTTTTGGTCCTTATAAGCCAGCTACTCTATTTAATAACATAAAACAATTTCTATTTGCGCACGTACACACATTTGTTTACGACGGCTCTGGTTAAAATTCTAATAAAGCGTACTATAGGAATAGCAACGTTATGAAAAGCCACGTTCAGACGTTTAGGAGAGCTTTATTCTTGTCGCTTTGCCCGATGACCGTGTTTAGTTTACGAGAGCTTTATGGCTATTGTGTTCTTCTCATTGAAATCTGCCAGCAGATGATAAGAGACTTTTAAGAATACATTGCGGTTTACCAACAAGATTGTGCCCATGCTAGTGTTGTTAGAGCGGAAATGGGTAATACGCATCTCGAAGATGCCACCCTGAAACGGTTCGAACTCAGCTTACCGGATACTTATAGGTCTAATGTGAAACGTTCATCAGTGCTATTTCAGATTCAGAGGAGAGTGCACGTTGTTTTTCCGAATCCCAAATGTTTTTGGTATAAATATATTGCAATATTAAACTCCTTCGATATATCTAACATGTTGTATCCAAGATAGCACTGAATAAATTATATGTTTATATGAAATTTTTCCGTTTAGACTGAATTTTTATATTGAGACGAAAGTTTTGTTGAAGTGAAATAGTAGGGAACTTCGAGAAAATAATCCTATCTAATCAAATGTGAATGCGGGCTGCGAATGGATTGAGTGAGCGGTGAGTTTTTTATATTAATTAGCATACAAATTTAGAAAGTACAATTACCATTTACCAAGTGAATCCTCACTTAATGGAAATGAAGTTATAAAAAGTATATTATAAAAAGAGTGGGTATTTGCAATCTTTTACAAACCCTTCAAGATATTATATAAGAAATGAAACCTGCACCGTGCCTTCAAAGCCATTTCAAACCGTACGGTGAGCAAATGGATTTATTACTGTTCCATAACTAAAAAGAAAATCGAAACCAGTAACTCCCGTATTCGTGTTCAAACGATTTTTTTGCGTATAGTAAGCATGCTCACTACAGGGAAGAAGACGAATTGCTCAACTATGGGGCGTGGGGAGTGGACAGGCTAACAGCGCATTACTTACCTATGTGTTTCAGAAGCATAACGGTGACCACTTTCCACAGGTGGCCCTAAAGCACGTCTGAAACTTATAATCTCATAAGTATAACATAATTAAAAGGTTAATTCTATGTCGAAGTGAATTTAAATAAGATAAAATAATAGTATTAACAAGTAATAAGGAAAATTTTAAAAGTATTTATACTTTTAAACTTTTCGTTCAACGTACGCAATATCTTGTTAGGCAGTAACGAAACTTGCTTCATCATATTACCTACTGCTGATCTAATAGATGCTGATGTAGTTACAGTAGAACATCTATAAAATTACACCTATCGTAACTTCACCGAAATATAGTTTAAGTTTCCCAGTGATATTATAAATATAATCTACTACCAAAAGGCCGGCCTCACTACGGCTAGAACAAAATTTTTTTAGATGAGCGTTTAGCTTGTTTGATTTTATGCCATGCATGATACTTGACTTGAGCGAGCGGTCTCGGGTTCGATTCACAGCCAGGGCACATTTTATGTGGTGAGCATGAAGTTTTTTCACGGGTTTCGGGTGTTTATCTAATCGGGGAATTCTAATACAGAGATATGAATGTGTAAACTAATCAATTTAGCTAATCAAACCGTTTTCCGGTTTTTATCCCATTTCTGACATCATCCAACCCAATCATAGCAAAAACCACCATCGAAATCTCTTCACTATTACCTATCCACCTATTAAGGTTAAGGAAGATTAGATTAACAATATACGAGTTTTGGTTGGACAATCTCATACATACGTAACTACAAATGATGATGCGTCCAAGTTGAATCAGAGAACTTCACTCGCTTCACTCCCTCTTTCTACTAACTTATTCCAATTCTGTTATTTAAAGGTGGAGATGAAAGCTGTCAAAATAATCCTATCAGAATCTTTTTCTCGTCTTTCAAAGGCTTAGTTCCATTATGAGCAGATCAATGTGTCTCATGAATACAATGTTTCCATAAGCCATCAAAGGAGTTTATAAAACCCGTGTTAAAAGATTCTTTAGGCGTATTTACCTATAAAGTACTTCGGTTATTTCGTAAAGCGTTTCATTCTTAAAATAGAACTAGAAAATTTAGGTCCTTACATTCACGACAAGATTTTTCCTCATATATTATTGCGGGATTGTATACTTATGCTTACAGATTTTTATCTTACTTTGAGAGCGCCGTTTTGGCGACCAATCCTAAAAGGAAAATTCATATTTTATGAAGTTTTTTCTTATTTTCTATGAAAAACGTGCCGTATTATTGGTACGTGTTGACATTTTGCTGGTCAGAATGAGCTTGTTCGAGAAATAATGGTTCGGATTTCGGGTGTTGCAGAGTGAGGAACTTTATGAAAAGCTTATTTATTTGTTTATACTCGTAAAGCGTTTAAGACTCCTGAACTCTATTTAAACTACTTTTCATGCCATGCATTAAAACATTGGTTTCAAAGAAGTCTTAGCTTATTGGATTCAATGCAACATTGCTTAAATTGCTTCATTGCTTAAAACTATCACGTCTTTAATTTGTTCCTTGTTGAAAAAAGTTACGTAATAGTTTAAGATAGTGGAACTTTTAAGTTAGTTACTTAAAGATAGTAATTAAATGATGTTCGTTACTTTTATTATGTGTTTTAAAATATCTAAGTAAGGTTATCAGGGACAGAAAAATTGGAATATTGGATAAATCTATCAAACTAAAATCTATCAAACCGTTTAGGCTACTAAGCGTGCCAAAGTAATATACACATAAACAAGCATACACTCAAAACACATAACATTTCTTTCGCAGTCGGGTAAAAATCAATTGCCGCATGCTAGAGCACCACTTGAAATCGACGCGACCAATTTGTCTGATATATTTTTAATGTGGTTCGTATTACTCGGGACAAGGTTTGAATGAAAAAAGCCTGTTTGTAATGTCAAAATAACACCTGAAATTATATACGGTACTGAATCAAAAATATTTTTGTCTGATTAATAGACATATTTGTTTCAAAACGGCTGGACCGATTTTGATGGGACTTTCACAGGCAGATAGCTGATGTTATAAGGAGTTACATAGGTTCCTTTTATTTTAGAAATGATAAAGAATTAAGGCTCCTTTTAAAAAAATGACAAGTTACACGCGCACAAAGTACCAGCAGACATGATAAGTACTTGAGTAGCCAAAACCGATCCTTTAGTTACACGAGAACTAAAAAACGACGTATAATGCAAGTCTCAAATCAAAGGCGCCATAACTATCATAACTCAATTTCATGAAAATGGATATCTGTATAATTACTTCACTCTTCCATATGGTCACTCATTAATTTATCCACATGCCACAATCTCGCCGATAAACTATCTAATGTTAGCCAAAATGAATTTGCTTATCGGCTCAAATTGAATATGAATTGTGTGCCTAACCGCTTATAGAGGTCACATTCCATTGATTGTAAAATATATTCAAGAATAAAACTTCCGTATAAATTACAAAAATATATAAACGCATGTATAAACAAACACTGCACATTTAACTCTCTTGGAATATTTTGTATCGTAGGTAATACAGGAAAACTACGTGCTCATCATGCGCTTGTTTTCGAACTCAGGACTACTTGCTTCCAATGCAAGATTAATATCAACTTAGCTACAAAGCTTTATAGATAGCCTACATGTCCATGTGCATAATACTGATCACTTAGATAACAGGTTGGCTACAGGGTTTTCGAGCATCCCAGTACATTATATATAAATAGTACAGTATGATTCAGTGATACCAACCATTAAAATTATAAATTGTAACCATTACAATTGTAATGTTAAATTAAATACATATTTATTTTCATTCATTAGTTATAGTAGTCAATCCTGTGTTTGTTGTATTGAACGCTCAATTATGTATTTGTATTAGCTATGTTAATGTTATAAATGAATTCATTAATAGGTAATTTATCAACGCAGTTTTTATATAATAATTTAAAGATACTCTTATTAGAGACTTTAACACATTTTGTATGTACTATTTTGTTATTAGGTGTCATAATTATAAAATTCCATAACATTTCATAATATTTTATAGCTAATTTTTTATATATGTTTTTGATTTAGGTGTCATCAAAATATAAATGAATGCAATTAGACAATTTTCCTGGTCAGTCTTATATTTTGATGAGATTCACAAAGCCCGGAATTTTTCCAGCAGTTAATTAGCTTTATTGTAATTAGCCTACAAGGGAACTTGATAAATATTAAACGAGCTGGTAAATACTTTGTAGTTGGTAAGGTAATGCTCGAAATACAGAGTGTTTAAAACTTCAGTAGCCAAAATTAATTAGGGAAAAATTGAAGTAAACATTTCTAAACCCCTTAGGCCCCGTTGGCCTCGCAGCTCAGTGGTAGTAGCTCTGCCTTCTGCGCTGTAGGTCGAGTGTTCGGTTCCCACCAAGGACAAGTATTTGTGTGACGATCATACATATTTGTTCTGTGTCTGGGTATTCATATGTAATTATTTGTATTTACAAAAAAAGTACTATGTATTGTATCAGTAATCTGGTGCTCATAGTATACGTTAGTTACTATGTTTACATAGTGCTTAGTTTGAGACTAGATGGCGCTGTGTGAATTGTCCGTGAATATTTATTATTATTTTTAGCTTTATTGTAACTAATTATTTTTGAAAGGTCACAAAATATTGAATGCCAAAACTAAATTTTAGAAAAAATGTTTTCATAATTCGTTATGAATTTAAATCAGATGTGTATCAGTTCATATTTGGGGATTGGAGCTTTTCACTGAAATAGAAATAAAATGTATTAAAATATCTTTCTGAAATTTTTTTTCGATTTATCGATATTTTACGTGATATTTCGACAGTTTCATGTGTCCTGGGTAGTTTACGCATGAAACTGAAAAAAAATATAATAATATCGGAAGTCACAAATCTTCAAGTCTTGGAGCTTTTTTATGGATTGAAAAAAATACTTTGACAGATTTTTCAGTGTCATGTCGTCATGTCAATTTCAATGTCATCTAATTTATCTAGTCATCTAGGTACGAGAAATAATTTCAAATATAATTGAATTGAATTTGGCGAGAACAATATAGTTCCGCCTGAATTTTGTAACATAACTGAAAAGCTTTCTGCGAGTTGTATAAAATTGGCAATCAGATCTATTTACAATTGTCCAGACTTGTTGGGCTTATATTTCAAGTTTGGCATTGATTTATCGGATTTGTCCTAAATTCTGTGTACGCCACTGATGTAGCATTTACCTATCTATCAGTCTGTCAGTTCGTTATATCATAGGTAATTACAAATAAATAAAAAATCTTAACCACCTTGTCATTGCTGGAAAATATACCATTATAAAAATTAACAAATAAAAATAAACGTTTACACACTGATACCTCTGCACTAGGATTCCCTGTGTCGCAGAAGGCAAACACACAAAACACAATACAAACACCCAAGACCCCAGAACAAACTTCATGATCACCACACGTTGGTATTTTAGAATATTGAATATAATTTATATCAAAATTTTCTTCTGGCTAATTCTATTTGTTAACATCATATATCATTTGCCTGTAACGTCAATACAGTTAATCGTAAACATTGCCAGACACGATGGTGCGATAAATATTATAAATCATCCAGTGTGAACCAGTACACCGGGCTTAAATTTAAGTCAAAGTCAAAACCGTTAAATTCAGAGGGAGTTGGACCAAGTTTTGGTTGATTTGGTTAAAAATAACCATAAAATTTTCGATCTACCTTTGCACAATGATGTACGTTACAGTTAAATTTAAAAGGGTGATCAGTGATACGATGTTTTTTTTGTCTGTCTGTACTTCTATGTCGCTATCACGCCAAACACTAAAGACTAACTACGAAATACCTATTTTTATTAACACAATTTATACTTTATAGGTAGTTGAGGTTAGTTACTATAACCTTAACCGCCCATATTTGAGCGATCAATGCTAACGTTAAATGTGACGTCATTTTAACCATTGCTAAAATGGTGTAACCCTCAATTCGCTTAACCGGAGATATGACAGACGGTTAAGCCTTTGTCATGGTTGTAGTAACTTGTTGCAACTCAATCTCAACAAAATAACTTAATAAACAAAATAAATATGTACCTACAGGATCATGCGTTCTTATTACTAAGTTTTGAACCACAAACCCTATCGACCCTCCACGGGGAAAAAGAAATATTAAACTTGAGGCAGGCCATTACATTTAGGCTACTGCAGAGTATCCAAGATACAAGCGCCTTACCATGTACCTACATGAATTGAGTAAAGCTCATAATATTGTCCTGTTAGTTATCATCTGTGTTTGTTTTCACATCAGGTGCCCATTCATTTCGCCTCATAACTTTAACGTACTCGTGCATTAAGAATAGAAAAGGTTCTCTGGCCAGTACTCTGCGTAATATTGTAGTCTGATGTAAAAACACCCATTTCTCACAAGAAATGGGCTTTATTACTAAAATCATATCAGATTAGTGTTCTCGGGGCTTATTCTGAGATATGTTTTAGTAAATTATTTTTATATTCGATCAAAATGATTTATCGTAATATAAAGATGATCATAAAATACTATATGAAGGCTAACTATTTTGCATTATTTTTCACTGCCTTTCAAAGGAAGAGGTTTTGCATTATACTTTAATTTTTTAGCTTTATATTTTGATATATTTGTTACCTGTTACATCCTTTATCAACTGATTTAGAAAAATCTAACTTACAGATTGGTTCCATAGTCATTTAATGAAAATCGATTCAACTATTTGGTTTTTAAATCATTCCTATATAACAGGTTATTTAACTAGGAATCTTTCTGAGTCGTTTAAAATATAATATCGCATCAAACGTAGAAAAGAGCCCCTGTTCAGAATAAAACTGGCAGATACACTACAAAAAGTGCTCATAATTACGTCTGAAAGTGTATGATAGAATAGGTGTGCAAGAAACAAAATGTTTCATTTATAAAAAAATTAAACATTGAGACATTACATTTTATATACAAATGTGCGAAAGTGATAATTTTCCAAGTTTGCAAAAAGTCCTAATAAAATAAGCGTTCATATACAGTATAACTTCTTCCATTTCATTTTCTAAACATGCTTCGTTTCTATTAAATTCAACGCACTATATGACACAAACACCTAACAATTACAAGTAAATTTAAAACGCCCGTTTAGTAGCCTAAAATTATCTCAATTTAATGTTAATTATACTACTCACAACTCGTAAAATTACGCTCGTTTATAACTTACGCCAAAAACTTGTGTCCGCACTGTTATTCGGAAAACTGATCTACAGTTTTTATAGTTTTCCGTCAAGTCATTAAATTTGATAAATGTCTAGACAACTCCAATGTTTGTACATGAGTGTAAGTAAATGGCTATGGGAATGGAAAGAGGGAAGGAAAACAAATGGAAAGTCTTGATAACCCCTGTTGAGTGATACAGTCTATATATCTATATAAATAAAACTGAAATGCTATTCGTTGGTTTGCACATCACCTGAGAACGAGAGGTGATACTTTTTTAACCGTTTTTAAGGAACAAAAAATTTAAAAAGCTGCCCGTAAAATTGGAAAATTTGGGGTAGACTGTAACGAAAAACTTGAAAGTGAAGGGTTTTTCTATGGTATTATATTTTACAATTCCATGCGCAAATGTCGTTTAATAGAATACTCACACTCATAATCATTTATTTCATAGAAACAATTACAAAAACTTGGTTGGGTTAAATTAACATGTTTTTTTAAAAAAAAAAATGTTCTTTTCCGCATTGTATTTGTTTCTGTATTGCTATTGCTATTGGGGGCAATTAGATTAGGTTTAAAATAATGCTAATTGAATGGCTTCTTGAGATTGATTATGACGAGACAGAAAATGTATTAAAATTAATCCACTTGTATGTTCAAATACGGAGTGTATTATATTGTATTGTACTCAGTGAGACACACACATACACTCTTATACTTTAACACAAACAATACGAAAACACGCACAAATCTAGTAATACATTGTATACTTTAACACAAACAATACGAAAACACGCACAACTCTAGTAATACATTGAAGTTATACTCACAGCTGCACTCAATGTGCTAGATTTATTTGAATGGTATATTTATGCGCAAAAGTGTTTGTAATTTATATAAATTATATAATTATATAATTTGTTATTGATAATTCAATAACTTACATTATTCTTGTAAGCTAAAATAAAATCACTATTTCTTAATCTATTGAGTAGAATAAAAAAAAGATTTGTTTCTCTTTCGGGAGAAGTTTTAAACGCGATTCTTCGCCTATTTTGGACCGTTGACCCCCAAGCTATGTTTAAAGAAATTTCATGAACCGTAAAATATGTGTACATTCGATTTTGAAATCAATTAATTATTTTATTTCCACGACTTCGAGGCGTGGCGGTCCGATCGTGCGTGTCGCATCTGAGGGCCTCTGGCACCGTTTTCATTGGGTTTTATCCACGCAAAATTGCATACCAATAATCATCTTATAAAAAATTTACTACTGTAACTATCTCAAACTAAGAATAGATTGGGATAGTGACAGTAGTAAATTTTTTTAATCTTGACATAATGACAATATGAACACCTCGACAGCTTAGTCGATTGCCCTGTTGAGCTGTTGGATACGACGGGGAGCATAACACTGTGTTGCATGATGTTGACAATCAACACATAACATTGCGATTACGATTTAAGGGGGTGTCTAGCTCGCGTCCGTAAGTGACTACCCTCAGAGTTCCTAAATGGGGCACGAGAATTCTTCTGGGTGATGCTAAACGAGCAGCAAGAAGTAGCTATAGAACTCGTGCAAAGTTCGCCCGGAGAAGTACTGCTTCCACACATGGTATGGTAATCTACCGCAAAACAGTGCACTACATTGTGTTCCGGTGCAAGGTTCCGGTGAAATCACATTCGCATGAAACGTAACATCCCCGTCTCGGTTGACGGGTGCAACGGGGTGCGACTTAAATCTTTTCATACGGTCGGGGAAGACTTATGTCGTATTGCAGTTGTTATGGGCGAAGGTAACCACTTAAAATCAGTTGTTTCAGCTCATCCGGTAATATCTGTATCATTAAAAAAAATGGTGTTGGTTAATATAATTCTGTAAAGAAAAACCTCATATTATATAAACAAGCCCTTCCCTCGAATATCCCTCAATGTTTTGTTGACCCGAACTTTTCTGAATTACACAACTTTTCTTGTTAATGTTTTAGTTACTTTATAACTCACGACTCCAATGATTTGGGTCTCATTATAAGAAGCAACGATCCGTGCTGTAATTATTTTTCATAAGTTCCTACTTAACTAAGTGGCAAGGATCACTGATTTGTAGCTGAAACTCGCAGATCAAAATCCTATTAAAGAAAAATCACACCTTCGAGTTTACCTGAGTGAATAAATATTGTACCAACCTAAGATTACACCGATTAAATACAACTACGCTCCAATTCCCATCCGTGCACAATTTGAGGGACTAATTGCGAATATTAACTTGTTTAATATTATGTCTTATAAATAAAATATGGAAAATTAAACTTCTGTAGACATAAGTAAAAACCTCTGGATCACCAAAAGGCTAGAAATTCAAAAGCATTTTGGCAGCTGACGTTATTGAAAAACCACTTTTGCATTCTAGTACCTACCTATTCGTTTGACGATGTTCAGCAATGCATATCAATTGTCACAAAACTTTGTAGTTTTATATAAATTCAAAAGCGTATAATAATCGGCTATAAAGATTTGAGGTTTGCTTGCAAGCTACTTCATATGTTGCCTGAAATAAAGGGATAACCATTTTTTTTTAATTATCTATTATTTAGATAGCATAATTGGAAAAAAACAATAGGAATTTTGTTGAAAACTGCCTGCTATGAATCTCGCGGTTTTTGCATTTTCGCAAACCTTCGTCGCGAAAAAAAAAGCGCTTCGGGCGCTCCGGTGAAAATGATCTGAATTATTAAATATCAAAAAAGTATGTTTTTAGACATAATATCGTCGGATTTATTCAATTACCCGCCACGGTAAGCGAATTGCGCAAACAGTGGCCCTCGGCCATACTCGGCCCGATGATTCAATAATCGCCAACATGGGGGCCTTTACCAGGTCCTATACGACATATTACATTTAATTCAATTTTCTCCAACTCAGTGTTACAAGTAAAATAAGAAGTAGTACGTAATGGCAGACTTTTGTTTCTATGGAGGCACAAAAAAATTATACGAAGTATTTTTTTACTGTTTTAGGAACATACTATTTTTGTTTTAATATTGAAAATTTTCAGAACTATATCGGCAATTCGGCAAACACTCGTTGGCATTTGCTGCGTGTAAGTAAAGAAAATAATACCAATTTGCAACTCATTTCGTAAATTTTTCGATACTGTACGTTCATCATATTATATGATGTTATTAACTGCATACATCATCGTAAGGATGAAAATTAATTTTACCGTTTCAAAAAACCTTCATCCCTTAATTTAAACTTTTTTGAAGGTTTTTTCTTTTCTTTTGGTGTTTCGTGTCAAAAATCTTTATTTCCGTTGAATTCATACAATATTATGGTATTTAAGGTAATATATTCTTACAATATCACGCTTTCTTCTAACTGAGAGTAGCGCTGCGCTTGTTCAAATCCCTTAATGGAAGAACCATCAAGAATATATGGATTACTTCCTTTTCGCGAGCATAATTCTTTTCACAAACAATATTATTATGTGCATCTTATTACTCAATATTGAAATGTTAGATATATCATTATGCGTGTCGTGTAGCAGAGCTAAAGCAAGCCATGTCGTTTTTTTTAATTTAAATCTAATAAATCGCTTTCTTAACCAAAATATTTCTTGTGCGATTTAAATCTCCGGAGCAGAAGCTCGGTAGTAGTTTCCGGAAGTGCTATTTTAGAGAAACACAATTGCACATGAAATACCCATTCTCAACGTGCCCACCGAAGTTATAGTATGAAGTCGATTTAAAATTAGCAGTTGGGAGGATCTTTATGTAGTAACAAATAGACACATGCTTTGTAACATCATGTATTTATTATTCGTTTTACCGAGATATTTACCATGATTTGTGAGTTTTGTTGACTCCCGATATTTCGACGCAGTTACAT